>CAOLHI010000193.1:0-600000 GCA_948474755.1 Ctenosaura bakeri | reverse complement strand
CTTTTAACTACTACACCATATTAGTCTTGCATTAGTCTTTTAATGCCCACCTTAATGTTGAATTATAAAGTAGTTGACGTTGAGATGCTAACTTTGTATCTTACAAAAACAAACAGTTGTGCCTCTAGTTTGTGTCCAGTGGGTTTTTATAAATTACTACATAAGTTGCTACCAACCTGAGAACCTTTTGTTTGTTCGAGTGTTTGCTTTCAAATGAGGAGCCGCTTCTGAAAGACTGAGGCGTCTTGACAAATGTCAAGCTTTGGGGGTGTATTAATTTAGTATTTTACTCTAGGGATTGCTGCTGGACTATACAGGAATTCCCACTAGCTTTAGGCACCAGAATGGTGGGAAATAGACTTTTAACAACGTCCTTGGGGACCCTGTCCTTTCTGTCCTCGCTTCAAGCCCGTCTCAGGTGCAGCTTCTGAGGCTCTCGAACCCCCTCGCCCCCATTTTAACTGAGGGAAGAAAGTCATGGCGGCGGCAGCCGGGAGCCCGTTCCCTCTCACGCTCTCTGACCGCGCATGCGGACTAGCCGACGGGAGAGGCGGGAGCGGGCGCCGTTAAAGCCCGCTGAGTGAGAAAGGCCGTCGACCGAGCGATGGAGGAAATGGCGGCGCCCTCGGAGTGGGCTTCCATTTGCGAGAAGTTCCGCAGCGCCCTCAACCTCTCCTACGTGGAGTCCAAGAAGGACCCGGAGACCGAGCCCTACCGCTCCAAGTACAGCGCCCGGGAGCTGCTGGAAGGCGTTAAGCAGCTGCTGGGCTCCGAGGAGGCGGGCGAGGCCGAAGGCGCCCCGAGCGCGGGCGAAGATGGAGGCGACGGCGGCGGCGGCGAGGCGGAGCGCCTGCGCGCCGTGCGGCTGGCCGTGGTGGAGTTCGAGCTGGGGGTGAACCACACCGACACCCAGGAGTGCTCCGCCGGCGAGGAGCACCTGGTGAAGTGCCTGCAGCTGCTGGAGCGGCACCGCCTCTCCCGGGAGTGCGTCTCCCTTTACATACAGGCCCAGGTGGGGACGGGGTTGCGGGGCTTCGTCCGAGGCGGGGTCCGAGGCGAAGGGGGTTCACGAGCTGGCCGCCGCCGCCGGCCTCTCCTCTTAAGGGGGAGGCGGCGGCCATTTCAAAGGCCTCTCAAAGGCCCTTCCCTAAATTACAAACCTCACGAGTCCACGGGACGTTGGAAGTGGAATAATAACGCTAGAACAGGCTAGTGCGGAAATGGCCAGGGGTAGACCCATCTTTACAGGTAGTCTGTCGCTCTATAAGCTAGGATGCTGTTGGTTGTAACCCGAGTTACAGAAGGCCATTTCCACACTAGCCTGTTATAGTGCTATTATTTCATTGTCAACATCCTATGGAATCCTGGGGTTTGTGATTTAGGGAGGGCCCTTTGGGGCCCCTCCCTAAACTGTAAACTCCGGGATTCCATAAGATGCTAAAAGTGGAATAATAGCACTATAACAGACTAGTGTGGAAATGAAGAGAGTTGCTTTTTGGGGACTACACTTTCCAGCTCCTGCCTGGCTGCATGACAAAAAAATGTTAATTACAGCACCCAGCACTTCCCATGAAAATGGGCATGGGACTGGATATTAACAGAAGAAGACAAGGCAACCGTTTTATGCTTCTTTTTAATGGAAGTTTTAAGAGAATAGTAAGGGGATCCATTGAAAACGTGGATCTGACTTTTTTTTTCTTCTATACTGGCATTGCTTGCAGTGTGTTAGCCCTGTAAATGCTGTGGCATAGGATAGGTTGAGCTTTCCAAATGCGGATCTTTAGACATTAAATTATTATTATTATTATTTATTTGTATCCCGCCTCTCCATATGGATCGAGGCGGCGAACAACTTACAAATACAATGTATTTTTTCTATACATGCCCCCAACAAGCTGGGTACTCATTTTACCGACCTACAGAAGGATGGAAGGCTGAGTCAACCTTATCAGTGCTGATCTTTAGAAATTAAACATGTAATACACTTGCATTGTGTGTTAATGGGCAGACTGACTCATATATTGGCTTTGAACCAGAATTTTTGTTCTATTTGAAGAGATTCCTTTTGTTTGTGGGGAAAAAAAACTAATGAAAGAAGGATAAGGGGTTGCAATTTACATTGATTTCTCCTTCCTTTTACACTGCTTTACAGCCTGCTTTATAGAACAGATGATACGGCTGTGATGGGAAGAAGAAATCAGTGATCTCTTTACCATCCCCCTTCCATGAGCAGTCTTTTTGACTGGAATTCCATTTGCAGGTGTCTGGATCCAACCCATTTGGTTTGGCATTGTGGAACCTTTGTTGAATTTCTGGAAGACATGTGAAAAATATGCATACAGGACACATGAAAATGGCATCTTGTCACTGTTTCTTTTTTGTTTATTATTGAAGCAATGTGTCTTTTACATTCATTTTCCTTTTTGTAAAAGTAAACTTTGTAAGAGATTTCCAGCCATGTTTGTAATAGTACTGAGAACACAGGACAGAATAAGAATTCTAGAAAGGAAAGAAGTGAGATAAAATACTATATTAAAACTGCAGTACATGGAAATCATAACGGTAAAACACTATGGCACTGTTTTAGATGTAGCAGAATTAAAACAATTATATTTTCTGTACACTTCCTTATCTGAGGCAAGAAGTTGGCCTCTGAATCTTTAGGAACTACCATATGTTTTTTCAAGCCTGAGAAAGGTAGCATGGCCTATGATAATTGTACTTCTCAGAAGACAAGAGAAGAAGCCCACGAGAAATGTTGCCATTGCACTGTTTTGTATTTTCCCCAAAGGATGCTTTGTGTGTTGGCTTGTTTCTTGTGCAGTCATGTATCTGTTCTTCAGGAAAAGCTAAGTTGGGGAAATGCACTTCTGTGTAGTGTTGGGAGCCATTCAGGGAGCTGGGAAGGAAAATACCAGTGGGGTTGCATGAGCTGGTGGTAATGACTGACTATTGCCTGGAATAATTGTTTGCAAGATAGTGATGCTTCAAATTCAAGTAACAAAAACAGTAAATTGTCTGTCTGTTGACATCTTGTCAGTTCTCATTAGTTACAGTTTTGATGTGGAAGCTGCTTAAGCACTATGGGGTAGCAGAAAAGGCTAGGAAAGGAATAACAGTATTTCCCAATCAGGTATGATTCTGCTTCACAAATGTGATGGGTGTAGCATTGGATAGACCTCATAAGGCATTCAGCCTTGTTAATTAATTCCCCAAAAGTGCTAACATACAAAAGGTTTACTTGCCTTCTTTTTACCCATTAGAGGACTGGCACAGATGGTTAGAATCACCTTTGCTTACTCCTCTTATGAATGAAAAAAGAAAATGGAGCAAAGCATTTAGCTTCCTCCCACCTGTTTGCTTGGTTTCCATGCTCAGCATATAGGAGACTTCACCTGCTGCCCACCAGCACAGTTTTTGGTGGCAAAAACATGGTGTCTTGTAGCACCAATCTATCATGTTTTCCTTGTAAACATGGAAGAGATTCATCTGCTGCCTGTCTATCACAGAAATAGGCTGACAATAAAAAGCAGTTCTCCTCCCCTCCACCAGCATTCCTTGTGGTTCCCATGCTCAGCATGTAGGGGAACAGGCTTACTTCCCCTGTCAGTGGTCCTTTATTTTTATTTTTTTTATTTAGTAATTTGCTTTTGTTTTTTACAAATAACCCTGCTCTATATTGTAGGATCTCAGGGCAGTTTATAATTAAAAGGGATTTAAGTAATTTTAAATTATTTAACACATAAGAGTAAAGAATGATTTAAACAGTTCCACGAGTTAAAACAATTTAAACCTATGTCCATGTACTGATCTGAATAAAATCGTTGGATTCCAAAGGTGTTAGTAAACAGCCATGTTTTAACTTGGCATAGGAGTGAAGCCATAGTAAGTGTCAGTCAGGCCTCCCAGGAGCGTGTACCACCACTGGGGCATCACAGCAGAGAATGCCGTCTTCTATGTGAGGAGACTCTATTGCTCCCAGTGGTGGGATTATACAGGAGGATTGCTCCAGCATACCTCAGGCAGGCGTATTTAGGGAGGGATACTGCAAGTTATCACAATTCCAAGCTATGTCTGTGGAAACAACAGCCAGTGGAGGGTGAAAGCACTCTGTGCCTCCTGCTGGACCAACTGCATACAAATTCAGGAGGCTGCTGGAGGAGGAACTGGGCCCTCTTAGTCCATCTTTTCTTCTAAAAGGCCACTTACCTGAGGCACTGGGGCAAAAGATTAAGGCAGTGGGGGGGAGATGCACACGGGCTTTTCTTCACCCCACTGAAGCCCCATTCCTTTGCCTCTGCCCCAGTGCTGAGAATTCATGCTGAGGCAAAAGGTAAGGCAGTGGGAGGGAGATGTTTGTGTAGGCTTTCCTTCACCACTCTGGAGTTCTCCCTTCCCATTCCCTTGCCTCTGCCCAGCACTGAGCACTTGTGCTGAGGCAAAAGGTAAAGTAATGGGGTGGGGGCACATGCTCCTTCTTTCTCCTGTCTGGAGCTCCCACCTTTCACTCTCTTGCCTTTGGGTTCATTGCAGAGCCCTGGAAAGGCATGGGAGGGAGATTGCAGGGGTGGGATTATTTATGTTTTTTCCAGTTCTTCTTCGTGGTCTCTGTCCCTTCATACACTAGGAGCTTTAGCGCCTGCGCGGTAGCGTTCGGAAACTTCTAGAGCTTGTTCGCTTGGCGGGAACCCCTCCCCCACGCCGGTACTGCGCATGCTCCTCCCGCCGAGCACCGGTCTCTCCTCAGTTCTTTCTCGTCTGCCGTCGCGTACGGAAGGTTCTTTGGTTTGTTCCTCTCACTTTTGTGCTTGGCTTGCTGTTTTCACGGTTTTACGGACTTTTGGACTGTCTCTGACCTCTCTTTTCGGACTCCCCCTTCGGCTTTGGTCTTTTCGGATTTTCGCTGTTTGGCGTTCTTCGTCTTATGTCCGCGCTCTTCAAGAAGTGCGTGTCCTGCGGGCGCAAGGTTGCCCTCAACGACAGCCACAAGGAGTGTCTCTTCTGTTTGGGTGAGTCCCACAACATCCGGACTTGCCCAATTTGCCGGGATTTTACTCCCCAAACTCTCCGCAACCGGTCCGCGAGACTCAAGTCTTATTGTTGGGAACAGTCTCTGCGGGCGATAGACGAGACCTCCACTTCCAAGATGGCCGACAAGAAGACGACCACGCCATCGACGGTATCGGCGGCTGCCGTTCCGTCCACCTCGTCGGTATCGGGCTCGGTACCGGCGAAACGCCGATCTCGGCGTTACCGAGGATCCCGAAGCTGTCGGCGACTGCCAAGTCAGCAAAAGGATCCTCGACGGCGAGGAAGGCTGAGGCTCCCCTGACGGAGACGCCTGCTAAAAAGCGCCCTGCTCCGGACGGAGGCAAGGGCAAGGAGAAGAAGAAGAAGAAGAAGGAGAAGAAGCGCTCCCCGGCTGGGGACGTTCAACCTCCTATTCCTCCTCCTACTCAGCAGCCTTCCAAAGGGCGAGGCGAGTCCGTCGATCTCTCGGAGGATGAGATCGAGGACGTTCCCCAACAGCGCCCGGACTCGCCTGTGGCACACCCTCCAACCCTGGTGGAGGAGCGCCACCGCCCTCCTAGCCGTCGCAGGTCGGCCGACCTGCAGCAGAGAGAGCCCTCTGCTTCTCCGGAGCGGCGTTCGACCTCCTTCCGGTCCCGGTCCCGCTCTTCCGAGCGTCCGGTGGCCTCGCCGCCTCCTAGGGAGACAAGAGAGGAACAACCTCGCTCGTCTGCCTCCAGATACACCTCGGCGTCCTACGTGGCCAGGTACGCGAGGGAATCTGAATGGAGAGAGCGCCCGGCCTCTTATCGGTCACATTCGCCATCGTACCGGGATCGGTACCATCGTGGCCCGAGTCGCTGGGAGACCTTCCGGAGGTCCCGGTCACCTCGTCGACAGCGCGAATCGCGCTCGCCTAGAGGGGACGAGGCTCGGTACCGTCGACGCCAAAGCCGATCTCCGTCGGACCGCCGCTCCTTCAGCCGCTCTCCCTCTCCTCGATATCATAGGACGAGGGAGCCTTCACCTCGATATCGGGCGATATCGCCACCTCCTAGGGTCACGGCAACAGCGACGCGCCGTACGGAGTCGGTGGTGACTGAGCGGGCTACGACGACGTCAGCCTGCCAGACTACCCCTGTCACCACTAAGAAGGTGAAGTCGGTAGTCAGCCAGCCCAAGCGGGACGCTGCTGCTACCTCCGCCCCGGCTGCAGAGAAGCCTAGGAAGGCAACACCTGTGGCGACTGTGAAGGAGCCGGAAAGCGAGCGGCGAGAGGACTCACCGACCTCAGAGTCGTACGACTCGAGTGCGGAATCAGAGGTGTCTGAGGCGGCCTCCCAGGAGTCTCCTCCGCTGGGATTCGGGGACCCGATCCCAGATTCTGCTCCAGAGGACGTCCACCAGTTCTCTGCGATGCTGCTCCGCATGGCTACTACCCTCGGCCTTAAGATCGCCGATGCGGAGCCGGAGGACGACGATCCAGCCTTCTCCGTCTTCGAGGAGAAGCGACCTTCCACGGCCCCGCTGCCTCTCCTGCCCCGGGTATCCAGACTGGTGAAGGCCGCCTGGGATAGGCCGGCCTCGGCTCAGCCGATACCGCAGCGGTTAGAACACCTCTACAGGGTGCAGAAGGATAACGCCGGTTATCTCTTTAATCACCCTGCACCGAACTCTGTGGTGGTCGAGTCGGCACAGACGAAAGGCTCCGGCAGGCAACACACCACCCCGCCGGACAAAGAGGGCAGGAAGTTGGACGCCTATGCAAGAAGGTTCTATTCCGCCGCCTCCTTGCAGATTAGGCTGTCCAACACTCAGGCTTGCCTTGCGGCATACCTGAAAAAGGTGCTCGATCGCCTGCAACCGGCGATGGAGGCGGTACCGGAGGACATCCGCCAAGCGTCCTCCGTGATCTTCAACGAGGCCATCTCCATCGCTCGGCAGCAGATGGCCTCCTCCAGGCACGCAGTGGAGATTGCCTCCCGGGTCATGGCGGGATCCGTCGGCCTGCGCCGCCATGCTTGGCTGCGACCGGCCGACATCCAGGAGGACACCAGAAGGAGGATTGAAGATCTCCCCTTCGACGGTGAGGGCCTATTCAATTCGTCCACAGACGAAGCTTTGGACAATCTAGTTAAGGCGAGGCTGACCGCCAAGAAGATCGGGCTACAGCCGGCCACGCAAGCCCGCAGGACCTCCACCTTCCGCCCATCCTGGCGACGATCTTCCACCTCGTCGTTCCAGCGTTCGGCCCAGTCTGGACAGTCGAGACCGTCCTCCGGCTCATCGGCCAGACGCACGATTAGGCGACGCCCGGCTTCGGCCAAGAAGTCCTCCTCCGAGACAAAGTCTCGTTTTTGACGTGCCTGGCAGGACCTACCAATACCCACTCTTCAGCCTACCATCAGCGCTCGGAGACCGACCGACTCTTGCTCGACATCTCGCGGAGTGGCAGTGTGTCACTACGGACTCTTGGGTGCTTTCCATCGTCCGTCTTGGCTACGCCATCGAGTTTCTCGATATTCCTCCTCGAGGCGTTTACTATTCCACGCCGTCGAGTCCGGCCCTCCTGGAAGAGATCCAATCCCTCCTCCAGAAAGGGGCGATCGAGCAGCTCCCGCAAGAGGCCAAGACCACCGGCTTCTTCTCCAGGTACTTCACGGTACCGAAAGCCGACGGTACCCTCCGGCCGATCCTGGACCTCAGAGGGGTGAACTACTACATCCGCCCCAAAAGGTTCAAGATGGTCACGATACCGTCGATCCTGCCCTTCTTACATCGAGGGGACTGGTTCGCCTCCATCGATCTCTGAGACGCATACTTCCATATCGCCATTCGCCCGCAGCACAGACGGTACCTCCACTTCGCAGTCGACGACACCTGTTACCAGTACAAGGTGCTACCGTTCGGACTCTCGACTGCCCCAAGGGTCTTCACCAAGTGCATGGCCCCGGTGGTATCCTTCCTGCGGACGAAGGGTGCTTTGGTCTTCCCTTACCTCGACGATTGGCTGTTGGTGGCGTCCTGCAAACAGAGACTTTACCACGACGTCCACATGACGTTGTCACTCCTGACCCGCCTTGGTCTACGGGTGAATCCGAAGAAGTCCCACCTCGAGCCGGCGAGGATCTTGGACTTCATCGGGGCGACGCTCGACTCAACCTCCGCCAGGGCGTACCTACCAGAGTCTCGAGCCCAAACCCTGATCCGGGCCGCCGCTCACGCGCGTACGGCCACGACGTTATCTGCGAGAAGCGTCCAGCAGCTCTTGGGCTACATGGCTGCGACGACCGCTGTGACATATCTCGCCAGGCTGAGAGCGAGACCTCTTCAACACTGGTTCGTCCGCATATTCGACCCCCTGCGAGACGAACAGACTCTCCGACTACAGCTGCCGGGAGACGTCCGCTCATCCCTCCGATGGTGGCAGTCGCGACACAATCTCATGTCAGGGATGCCTTTCCAACAGCTGACACCGAAGGTGACGGTAACGACCGACGCCTCCCTGTATGGATGGGGTGCCCACTGCGGCGATCTCAGAGTCCGCGACAGATGGACCGACGACGAGACCGCTCTCCATATCAACGCGCTGGAGCTGCTCGCCGTCTTGAAAGCGCTACGGGCGTTCCGCCACGTCGTAGCGGGGCGGACGGTCCTGGTTCTGACGGACAATACCACCGCCGTCTGTTACATCAGCAGACAAGGAGGGACTCACTCCACAACCCTGCTCAACATTGCACTCGACTTGTGGGAATGGTGCATTTGCCTGCATACGCATCCCGTGGCAGTTCACCTGGCCGGGCAGGAGAACACCACGGCAGACGCCCTCAGCAGGGACACCTCATCCCATCACGAATGGTCTCTCTCCGGAGAGGCGTTCAGACTGATTCGGGACCGCTGGGGCGAACCATCGATCGACCTCTTCGCGACCAGGGAAAACGCGAAGTGTCGCCGATTCTGTTCCAGAGCGGGCCACGATCGTGCCTCCATCGGGGACGCTTTCCAGTTTCCGTGGACCGGGGAACTCCTCTACGCGTTCCTGCCGTTCCCGCTGCTCGGCCGGACGATATCGAAGATCCTCGCCGACCGAGCCGACGCGATCCTGGTAGCCCCGTACTGGCCGAGGCAACATTGGTTCGCACCCCTGCTACAAGCCGCACGAGACGACCTGCTCCGGTTGCCACCGACACCGGACCTGCTCTCCCACTCCGGCGGCCGAGTCCTCCATCCGGACCTGCCACGCCTGGCCCTCCATGCCTGGAGGATATCGCACTAGACGATCCCGTGCTCGGTACCGTCCTAGTCGCGGCCAGGAAGGAATCCACCCGTCGCAACTATCAGTACAAGTGGCGACGCTTCCTGACCTTCGCAAACGAGAGGAGTGAGCCGGTATCGCCCGCGGGGCTCTCTACCGTCCTGCATTTCCTCCTGCACCTCCGGCAACAGGGGCTGGCGTTTCCATCCCTGAAGGTGTATCTTTCCGCGATCGTGGCATACCAACCGCCACGATCGGCTGCCTCGGCCTTCTTCAGGAACGATACCGTTAAGCGGTTCCTGAAAGGACTTCATCATCTCTACCCGCCGGTATCGCCGCCGCTACCGCCGTGGTCCCTCTCGCTGGTGCTCTTGCAGCTGACAAAGCCGCCCTTCGAGCCGATGGCGACCTCGGATGATAGGCTTCTCACCATGAAAACTGCCTTCTTGGTAGCGGTGACCTCAGCGAGGCGAGCGGGTGAGATCACAGCTCTTCGATCCGATGAGCCCTTCACGGTCTTCCACAGAGACAAGGTGGTCCTGAGACCTGACATCTCGTTCCTGCCTAAGGTGGTGTCCAGTTTCCATCTCAACCAGGACATCATCCTGCCTGCCTTCTTCCCGAACCCGACGACACCGTTGGAGCGGTCTCTCCACTCCCTGGACGTGCGTCGGGCCGTGGCCTTCTACATGGACAGGACTGCTTCCTTCCGACAGACGCCGCATCTCTTCGTTTGCTATGGGCGACGTCGGAAGGGCCTCAAAGTGTCCACCCAGTGCTTCTCCAAATGGGTGGTGAGGACTATTCAACTGGCGTATGAGCTCGCGAGGAAGCCTCCGCCAGTCCTGCTTCGAGCCCACTCCACCAGAGCGGTGGCTACTTCTGCGGCCCTCCTGCGAGGAGTTGACCTGCATGAACTCTGCCGTGTGGCGACCTGGTCCCAACCATCGACCTTCGTGCGCCACTACAGGCTCGACTGCCGGTCGCGCAGAGATGCCCGGTTTGGACGTGAGGTGTTGGCTTCCGTGCTGTAGGACCTGACCCGCCGTCCGACCGGTAAGCTACACAGTCTCCTAGTGTATGAAGGCACAGAGACCACGAAGAAGAAGAACAGGTTGCTTACCTGTAACTGTGGTTCTTCGAGTGGTCATCTGTGCCATCATACACACCCGCCCTTCCTCCCCTCTTTCTCAGGTCCCTGTAGGTTCTACGGCGGACGACAGAACTGAGGAGAGACCGTTGCTCGGCGGGAGGAGCATGCGCAGTACCGGCGTGGGGGAGGGGTTCCCGCCAAGCGAACAAGCTCTAGAAGTTTCCGAACGCTACCGCGCAGGCGCTAAAGCTCCTAGTGTATGATGGCACAGATGACCACTCGAAGAACCACAGTTACAGGTAAGCAACCTGTTCTTTTGCAGTGGTTCTGCGCCCTGAACCCTTGCAAATGTGGAGTGGCCACTGTAGATAAAAACAAGGCAGTGATACTGGCTCCCATTGCTGAGCAATACCACACAAATTGGGCCATAGAATTATGGAAAAATACTCAGTGGTATATCTTCATATTAGGTGCTTTATCTGACTGATAACTTTGACTGATAACTTTGATAACAACTGTAACCTTTGCCATAAGCAACTTGTGCTTTTTTTGTTAATTGTTTCATGATTTGTCTGTGTTGTTTTTAAAATCCTCATTTGTAAAGTAAGGATGCATTTAAGGCTTAAATAAAAATTACAAACACACACAAACACACAAAATTTTGTTTCTGGAATAGAAAAGGGTGTCCTATGCAACAAGGATGAGCAACTGCAGAGGAAGCACAAGCCATTTCCTCTTTGGGCTGCACTGATGCAACTGGAACTGACATCATGCCACTTCTGGCTCCAGGAAGTAGCCAAAATATAGCCAGTTTGAGGGGCTTGGACAGTTGTAGGGGGTGGTAAGAGCCTCTAAACTTCTGTGCTTTTGTGGTAGTTCAGGTGGCAGTTGTGTGCTTGGAGACTGAATTTTTGGGCATGTTTTAAAATTGTTGGGATGATGGTCTCTTGACACAAAAGAGGGCCCCAGGGGTTGCAAGCATCCTGCAGGCCACACTTTCCTTATCCCTGTTGTAGAGAGTCCTGGCAAAATTCAAAATTGCTTTTGTTCCTAGTGCTGTTTCTGACCAAGGTAGATCAATCATTTTAAAATAAGCCATAAGCCACTGGTTTGCTATCCCATGGGGCAGAACTGCTTGTACTACTCATTCCAGCACAACTGTTTTCCTTCAGAATTGCAGATTTCATTTTGTCCCCTAGTTGTAGGACTTCATCTTTTTTGTATGACACCTTTAAAAATAACTATTTCAACTCTTCTTATTTTGTAGAATAACCTAGGTATCCTCTGGTCAGAAAGAGATGACATTAAAACAGCACAGACCTACTTGGAATCTGCAGAGGCTTTGTATAATCAGTACATGAAAGAGGTAATATGTTGAAAGAATTTGCTTTAAGTTTCTGTAGTATGTCTAGTCTTGGATGCCAGAATAATCAAATTGTAAGTTCTAGTGTTGATAGGCTGTGGTCATAAAATAAGCCAGTTGTCTTCTTATGTTGTGAAACTGAGGGCCGTTCTTAAGAAAACCAGTTGCCAGGATTTTTAAGTATCTCCTTCTCAGGTGCCATTATTTTAGAAACTGATAATGTTGACTAGCAAATCTGTCCAGCATTGTAATTTAATTCTTAGCTAAGTTTCAGAATTGCTGCAATTTAAGCAAAGTGTTTAGTGCCAACCTGTGTCTAAAGCTTTTGGAATTTCATTTTAATTTTGTTTTATAATACAGTATATTCAGTGTATTAGTTTCTGAATGTCTTTTTGTAATCATATTGTGTTAATTTTTTACTTGTATTAGTCCCTGTCTTTTTATGTATTAGCTTGTATGCTTTGACAGAGCTATCTGTTCTATTTTTATACAGAGCCATGTACACTGTTGGCATCATAGAAATACACCAGAAGATTAGCAACAATACAAAATGAAAGTAGTATGCTTTATTACTGCAAACATATATCATGTATAAAACAGCTCAGTGATAGTTAAATATTCTTTAAAAACTCTTGTTTTCATCTATAATATTATGCAGAACCAAGTGGGTTTAGTTGTCTTTTAAAAAAATGTTTTGTATTTCAGTAAGACGTATAATAGAGTAAACTCTTTATGCATAACAAGCAGCCTTCTAAGTTGTTGACTCTGCTGTGCTATAGCATTTGCACAATGGGCCCTTTGTTAGAGCTTCTGAGGCACTATTTATACACTGTGTTGCCTCAGGAGACATTTCCAGTGTTTTTAAGTCCTCTGACATGACTCTTAGAAAAACAGAGGAAGGCTGTACTTTGGCAAATCCTGAAGAGCAGTGCTGAAAATATTTTAGTTACATTATGTTAATGTCATCTTCATCTTATTTAACTGAATTTGTCTGTAATTAGTATTGTCTTGATCTTATTTAACCAAATTTGTCATTAAGTAATCTGACAATGATAATAGTATGGAGCCCACTTTCTCTCTGTCTCTCTCTCAAATCTGTATTGTAGTTTCTGATCTTTCCCATTTTTTTTGCTTACACGTACTCACATTGCTGAAAAGTGCTAGTGGCCCCCATCCATATGTGCTTCTCTGCCATTTCTCTTGTGTCAAAATTCTTACTTTTACAGTGTGCTCAATCCCACTTGTTCATGCATGATTGGGAGTTACTTGCTCCGCTAAGTCACAAGATTAAAAGTAAAAATTATTTCTTTTTCATAAGATACTTTGGAATATCTCCTTAAAATTTGTTTTAAATTTGTCTGAGTCTCCTTTCTGATGGATTTTGGAGTGACTTACAGTAATTTCAACAACGAATGTGTGAAATTTTGGGGGTTGGTTCACTTCAAAGTCATACTAGTTTTTTAAATGAGAAAGCCCTTCCTTTTATACATACATAATATGCTTCCCCTCTGATGCTTGGAGAGGGACCAACTGAAGATCTGAATGTGTACCCAGGATGCTGTGGGAGGAGATGGCCCTTGAAGTATTTGGGCAGGATCCATTGGGAGGACACACTACTTCAGGTTTTAATTATAGCTCTAGGAGTGGATTTGTCCTTCTGTAATTTACAAAATGATTTGTGACATGTTTTTCTTAATTGCTGTGCATAGGGTATCAAAGCTTAAAATCAAGTCACCATTTATTGCATTTTTACAGGAATTTGTCACCATTTTATGTTCTTTAATTATTCAAGAGATGCTTGAATTGCTGACTTGTTCTCCTTGCTGAAACTGCTGTTCATAAGCGAAATATATCCACATTGCCTGATTCATCTAACTCATTTGATTCATCTACCTCATTTTGAGTACTGTATCTTTTGCATCTTGTTATAACTACTTTTGCCCGAATATATTGAGTGCCAAACAATGCTTCAGGTCTGGCATATTTAATCTACCTTTCTCCTTTGTTTCTTTTAAATATTTCTTTTTAATTCTTGCTTTCTTCCCGTTCCAAATGAATTTACTTAATTCTTGTTTCCAGCTTTTAAATGGTTTATCATTCAATATTATCGGTAGGTTCTGAAAAAGAAACATTAATTTTGGTAAAATATTCATTTTTATAGCCGAAATTCTCCCTAATAAGGATAAATGTAACTTCTTCCATCTTCCCAAATCTTCTTGGATCTCCTTCCATATTTTTTTATAATTATTATCAAACAACTCTGAATTGTTTTTAGCTATTATTACACTCAAATATCTTACTTTTTTTACCATTTTAAAACCTGAGCACCTCGTTAATTCTAGTTCTTGGATTTGTGTAATGTTTTTAGTAATCATCAATGATTTATCTTTATTAATCGTTAATCCTGCTGTCTCTCCAAATTGTTTCAGAGTTTCCATTAGTGGTCTAATACTGTTTAATGGGTCTTCTAAAATTATTGCCATATCATCCACATAGGCTTGTATTTTAAATTCATGTTCTTTTATTCTCGTGCCTCTAATCTCTTTATTATTTCTAATTTTAATATTTAAGATTTCTAAACACATTATAAAAAGCATTGCTCAACATAGATTACAAGATATTCACGAACATTTTAGCTGAAAAAGTAAAAAGAATACTACAAGAATTAATAGTTGAAGATCAGAACGGTTTTCTACCAAAGAGACAATTACGGAATAATATCAGAACAATTTTGAATGTTATAGAACATTATGAAAGAAATAATGAGAAGAAATTAGCTCTGATTTTTATCGATGCTGAGAAAGCATTTGATAATCTAAGATGGGACTTTATGATACAAGTGCTGAATAATATGAATTTTGGTAATACGTTCATGAGTTGGATTAAGGAAAAATATAAAGATCAAGTGGTCTCTCTGATAATCAACGGAGAAAAAAATGAAACAATTTGAGATAAAAAAGGGGACAAGATAAGGATGCCCTCTGTCCCCACTGTTATTCATAACGGCATTAGAAATTGTGATTAGGGCGATAAAGAAAGATCCACAAATAAAAGGGTGTAAGGTCAAAAAATATGAATATAAGCTAAAAGCACATGCGGATGACTTAGTGATTATCCTAGAAGATCCAAATTCAATTATAGATAAACTATTAGAAAAGCTGAATCGATTTTGCAAAGTGGCGGGATTTAAAATCAACAGAGATAAGACCAAAATTCTGACAAAAAATATTAGTTTGGAGGAAGAAAAAGGACTGACCCAAAAAAACAGACTTTAAATCAGAAAAGAAAGTTAAGTACTTGGGAATATGGATCTCCAAGAGAAACAATGAGCTATTTGAAAATAATTATAAAACACTTTGGAAAGAAATTAAGAAATTCCTGGATAGTTGGAATTCTTTACAACTTTCGCTCCTGGAGAGAATTGCATCAATAAAAATGAATGTATTACCGAAACTAAATTTTCTCTTCCAAAACTTACCAATTATTACCAATGAAAAGCCGTTTCAAGAATCGCAGAAGAAGATATCTAAGTTCATGTGGGAAAAGAGAAGACCAAGAATAAAATGGAAAATTCTTACAGAAAAAAAAGAGAAAGGAGGCTTTGGTTTGCCAGACTTAAAAATGTACTATCAAGCAAATAGTTTAACATGGATCAAGGAATGGTTGCATTTACAAGATGAAAAACTACTAACTCTTGAAGGTATGGGTATACGTATGGGCCGGCACGCCTACGTATGGTACAATAAAGAAAAAATAGACAAAGAATTTTTGAACCATTATTTAAGAAAAGCTCTGCTCCTAAACTGGCAAAAAAATTAAGAGAAAATATTACAGGAAAATTCCATTATGAATCTCTCCTCATGAAGCATTTTTTGGAAGATGGAGAGAACCACAGGGAAAGTGGATACGATATAAAGATATAATGATGGAAGAGAAGAATCACAAATTCAAAATGAAAACAAGAGAGAAGTTGGAAAATGAAGGATTCAAATGCCACTGATTCTTGTATAGACAACTTAGAGAAAGGTTTAATATGGATAAAAAATTAGAAGGGTTTGAGCTAGAGACAACTGAAAAAACCTCTGAAAAAATAATGTTCGAGTCTCAGAAGCAAACCAAAATTTTACAATTGGCTCATGGAAAGAGCATTAGAAACAGAACAAATTAAAGCAACAATGATTACATGGGCACAAAACATAGGACATGAGATACAATTAGAACAATGGGAAAGATACACAAAAATTCACTGCAGCACAAAACCTGAAAGAGAACTATTTGAAGTTGTTATACAGATGGCACTTGGACCCAGTAAAAATAAACAAAATATACAAAACAAAAGAAAATAAATGTTGGAAATGTGGAAGAGAAGATGGAACTTACCACGTTTGGTGGACTTGTGATAAGGCAAAAATTTTCTGGAAAAAAATTCAAGAGATGATGTCAGATATGCTACAAATAAGTATCCTTTTAGTACCGGAAATATTCTTATTGAACATAATACAGGGAATAGACAAAAAAGAAGAAAATTTTGGAGATTAATCTTGTATATGATCACGGTGGCCAGAATTACATTTGCAAAAATGTGGAAAAATAATCAAACTCCCAAAATAGAAGAATGGGCTGTAAAGGTGATGGAATACGGAGAAATGGATAAATTAACTATGATGATGCAAGGAAGCAATCAAAGTTCAAATGAAGAAGAATGGAACCAAGTAGAAAAGTACTTTTTTAATACAAATATAAATACAAAAGTAAAGCAAATTAAGGTTCACAACAGTAATGAACAAGACAAGTGAAATAGAAAAGATGATAGAATAGAGATGGCTGACAAAAAAGGGAGCATCAAATGGGAAAAAGGAAAAGAAATTATGATGTAAAATAGAGGGATAATGCAGTCAGGAAGGTAATGAAGAGAAACTCTGGAATTACAAGAAAAGTTGGTACTAGGTGAAGTTAGGAAATAGTAAAAAGTAAATAATGAGGATTTAAATGGACTAAGAAATAAGACAGAAATAGAAGTAAGGAGAAAGAAGAAAAGAGAAAGAATTAATTAATAGAAGACACGTGAACACAATTTAAGGGTTTAAAAGAACAAACTGTAAAAAATGTACATACTGAATTTGTGATGTAAGGAAAAAGTACAAATGGTTGTTTTTTTGTGAACAGATTTATTTTATTGACTGTTGCTGAATAAAAAAACCCAGTTTTGATATCATATTCTTATTTTTAACTGGTTTTGTTATATGCAAAGTGTGTATTTTGAAGAAGTCATCAGAGTTAACTGACTTAAATGTACTTGGCACTTGGATGTTTTGTGAAGTACAAATATTTCAGGAAGCTAATTCAAGTGTTTCCTTTTAGGCAGAGGTGGGGAATCCGTAGCTCTATAAGTGTTGGATTACAGAAAGCCCTGGCCTTTTGACACCCTATTATCTGACAACTCACTTTTTTGATGCCTCCAAATTATGGACAACTTCCTTTACTTGGGCAAGGGTTCCACTCTTCCATTGGTGGTTCTTGCGTATAGAGGCTGGCTTGGGACTGCTTGCTTGCAAAGCAAACCAAGAGAGGTGGGGAGAGGCACCAAACTAGTGGAGAGATTTGCAAGCAGTGTGCATGTGGTCAGGAAGTCCCGAGTGAGCCTCCAAAAGTCCTTCATGCTCCATACAATCCATGGATTCCACTTTTCAACCAATTCCATTTTCTGACAGTGCTCTGGTTCCCAACCTTTCAGATAAGCAGGGGAAGCTTGTAGATATTTCATTATCCCTAACTATTGGTCATGCTGGCTGGGGGCTCATGGAGGATGGAGCTTAGCCTTGTCTGAAAGAACCCAGCTTTTCTACCGTTGCTTTTTATGTTTCTGTTTGGGTAGTACTAAAATGCAGTTGGTAGAAAGAATTCAAATTTGTTGTGTCAATTATCTTAAATATATGTTATGTTTGGCAGAATGGAAGCCCTCCGTTTGATTCCAGTGAACATTTTATGACTGAACAAGAGAAACTTTCTGACCAAGAAAGATCAAAAAGGTATGTGTTGACTGAAGCAGAGTTGGAAATTGGGGGTGGGGGGACATCTGTTTTAAAATTAAACCTGAACCCCCTGTTTCCGCAGATTTGAAAAGGTCTATACTCATACGCTATATTATTTGGCCCAAGTCTACCAACATCTGGAAATGATTGAGAAGGCTGCACAGTATTGCCATACCACCCTCAAACGGCAGCTTGAGTATAGTGGCTACCATCCTGTAGAATGGGCTCTCAATGCAGCTACTTTGTCTCAATATTATCTCACAAAGGTAATTGTTTAACTGTTCCTCCACGTATTTAATTTATTGAAATGTTACTTTGATACCTGTTATGTGATTCATATTGTCAGGCAATGGGTTGGGTCTAACTAGTGATAGGCACCTGTGGCACTCTAGATTTTCAGGAACTACTGCGCTCATCATCCTGCATTGTTGCTGGCTGGGCTTGATGGGAATTGAAGCTGAGCAACATCTGGAGAGTCACAGCCGTGATCTAGACAAAATTGATTGACTCTATTCCCTGTTGAAATCAGTGAAGCCAAAGTTCAAGGAACAGAGTTGGGTCCAAATCTAATAGTTTGGATCCAGATCTTGCTTTCTAGAACAGGGCTCCCGTACAAAAGGCTTTTGTTCTTTTGGAGTATTTCCAAAAGAGTATTTGGAGTGTCAAAAATGGATAGGGGTCTGGTTTTGCCAGTTTTTGTCCATCCTTGTAGCTGCATCCCAAAGATTTGCTCCCGAGGGTTGGGAAGTCATTTGGACAACATGCAATGTAGTTCTGGATGTGGAGGACAGAACTGGAAAATATTACCTGAAACATTCCTGCTGCCAGAAACAGACATTAGGTCTAACCCAGTGTCTGTTTTTAAGGAGTTGAGTTGCCGTGGAAGCAGACTTCCAGGTCTCTGCATATATGCATGGAGTTTTTAGGAATAAAGGCCCATTGTGAAGATGATCTCAGCGGTTGAGATACTGTAGCCTGTAGCCTTAGAATACAATGTCCCTACAACTGATAAGGTTTTAGCAACTAAAATATTTCTTTACTTCATGCATAACCTACTCAAAAAAAGCTCTAGGCTGCTATCTCTATACTAGCAGGGCATACAAAATACTCAGTTAAGAGTTAGGTTATAAATTTCAGTATATTCCAACGTAGCCTTGAAAGTATCATTTTTGTCCATTGTGTGCCTTTTTGATATATTTACAAAGTCTGCATGAATGATCCTAAATATAAATTAGATATGAAAATGTTTTGAGCCCTGAAATTTGCCAAATGTCATAGAAATTAAACAAATAAAACGTTTCTTCCATATTCCTAGCTAGGGACAGTTTAGCACTGGTTTATTTTCTGAGTGTCCCTAGAAGGATTAATTACTACATTTCTGAGAGATGTCTGTGGTTAGATTTTGTTTTCTTGGCCAAAAATTGAAATTGATACATTTACATTCACATCAAAGTTTTATATATATATGTATGTATATATATATATATAGAGAGAGAGAGAGACCTTAAGTTTATTGGTAACTTCCATCTAGGGAAGTGTCTGGATGGTTGCAGTTGCATCTGTCCACCTGGGAGTTAGCCCAATTTGAATATATTGAGATTTGCTTTTGAGTAAAAGTCAGATTGCATTGTCACTTATTTTGTAGCAATAGCAGCATTTACACATGTAAACGTAATTGCCAGCCAACAGTGTAAATAGCAAATGTAACATTCCAGCTGAAGAAGTTGAAAGGAACTTAGAAGGTTGTACCTCAGTTTTTCTATGCCAACTTTGTCTTTTGTGGGGGCTGAGGGTTCTTGTGAAGAGACAATGCTGTGTCTGTTTTCAGATTTCCTGCTGTACAGTGTTATTAATTCATTTACCTGGATCCTTTATTGACCACACATCTGGGTGCCCAGTTTCAGAACAGTAATATTCAACAGCTGTATAATTAAGTGAACTATGTAGTATGTTAAGTGCAAAGAACAAACACCATCGCTCTCCCCACAGCAATGTTTCATGGAATCCAGGCATTGTTTAGCTGCTGCCAGTGTCATCTTTGGCCAAGCTGGACAGGTGCCGTCTGCAGAGGACAGTAAGTCATCCTATTTTAATCTGAGCTGTGGATAGTTTTGAATTCATTGGATAAGAATGGATATTAAATGCTTTACTTCCTATGCATAGTTTTAGTAATTATTTTTCCCTTCGTTCCCTGCATCTGATCTGGTCTAATTAATTCCACTGCTGCACTGATGTTGTGGGGCAAAAGTAGATGAGGCTGCAATTCAGGAAAGAAGAAAAAGCCCTGGCCTTCTGCATCAACTTGCAGGTTCTAAGAACTGGAGGAAGTGTTTCAAATCAACCTTTTTATTTCTGTGTTTCTTGTATCTGCCATCAGAGCCAAAACTGCAACAGACAGCAGTGGCAGTCCAGGTCTGCCATCATTTAGAGGTTCAGAGCAGAATAGTCATTCCCTTTTCTAACAATTCTTGTCTCTTTTGTTGTTCTGAACATATTATAAAGTTACCTTGAGAGCACTGATTAGTACATAGAGTATAACTACTCCAAATGAATAAGGCTGCACTGCTCCACTGTGTTTGTACTACTGTAAGGCTGTTGCTGCAGAATCAAGGTTGCTGCGCTGATCATTGTAAGAAGGAATTTTACTGTTTCGAATTTAGAAATAAGGAAGATGTACAAAGCTAGTCCGTGTGTTTGTACTCTTGATGTAGTTTTTATTAGCAATGCATCTTGTTCTCTTGTATATTTACATTTAAGACGTTTAATGCAAGTAGTGCTTACACTAGTTTAATTCTTTTATGACAATTTTTCCAGAGTGTTCTTACATCTTGTCTTTGTTGAAGATAAAGTAAATAGCATCTCTCCCTAAAGCTATTTGGTGCATTTTACAGCCTGAAAGAGCTTCAAAATCATAGTTCTAATCTTCCTTGTAACTGTTTTACAATAGTAGTGATACATAATTATTTTCATTTTGTGCCATCCTCCAGGAACTTAAGGTGGCTAAGATCTCCTCTCCTCCCCAAGAAAAGGTTTTGAAATTTTAGCCGTGAATCAAATTTGTGTTATTTTAAAACAGATGAAACAGAGCAAGATCAGCAAGATCTTCGGCAGAGAAAAGCTGAAATTGCAAGATGTTGGATTAAGTACTGCCTGAACTTGTTGCAGGGAGCCCGAAAGTTGCTTGAGGTAATCAAGGGATAAGCACAATTAACCATTTTAATGTTTGCAATAGCCATCAATCTCAGACCTTTGCGTGGCTGAGAGTGATGCTGAGACTCTAGAGCCAGGACATGAGCCTTTTTCACAGAGTTTTTTGGCTACAGTTCTTAGAATTCCCCAGCCAACTGGGAGATTGTGGGCACTGTAGCAATAAAAAGTAACATTTCCAAGCTCTCTTTTTAGTTCCTGAGGACTGTGTTTTCTAATGGCAAACCTTATAGGGGCTGCATGCCAGTGGTAACCAGGAGTAAAGCAAGTAGTGTGCAGAGCCATCCATTTAGCATTCTTGGTCTCTCCCCTTCTTCCTTATACACATACATGCAACCATTCATCTTTGCACATTTTAAAAAATTTTAATAATATATTCAGTTATTTCTATCCTGCCGTATATTGCAGGATTTCTGGGCAGCATACAAGTAAAATTAATATAAATTGATTAAAACAAACAATTTAACACCTCACACATAGTGTGTGCGCGCAGCCAGACTCATTCTCTGCTTGGCAACAGACTTGGAAAATGGCCCCCATTGGAACTGACAGGGGTAAAGGTTTCGGTGGTGGGGGAGGTCACAGCATCCTCACACCTTATGCTCTGTAGCAGTAGTTCCCAAATGTTAGTCTTCCAGTTGTTTTGGACTTCAGCTCCCAGAAGCCCCTGCCAGTTTGTTTGATATTTGGGGATTCTGGGAGCTGTAGTAAAAAGTACTTGGAGGATCAAAGCTTAGGAACCACTGCTCTATAGCTGTGGTTCTTAACCTGGTGTCCAGGGACTCCTGGGAGTCTGCGGAGGCCTCACAGGGGTCTGTGAAGTCCTGTTGCTGGACACTTAACAGCAGTGCTGGACACTATAGCAGTGGCAGCAACAGGGATGTGGCAGTGGGGGGGGCGTGCAGATGCTGAATCTACTCCTTTGTTCTGCAAACAACAGAGCAGCTTTGGCACTCACACTGTCCCACTGCTGCATACCTGACAAAAGGGACACGGTGGCCAGTGTGTGTGCATACCCAAATTATGACTGGAGACCAGGGTTTGAATCCCACTGAGCCATGGAGACCCACTGGGTAACCTCTGGTAAGTCACATTCTTACAGCCTCAAAAGAAAAGCAAAGGCAACAGATCTTGCCAACAAACTGCCCATGACAAGTTTGCCTTTGGGTTGCTATGAGTCAGTTTTCAGAGGGGAGAGATGTGATGGCTAGAAAGAACCTCCATCTGTTAGTAGCATGTTGTTGTTGTGTGCCTTCAGTTCACTTCAGATCTGACCAGATTTGTTCAGAGGGGCTTTCCTTTGCCTTCCTCTGAGGCTGAGAGAATGTGACTTGCTCAAGGTCACTCAGTGTCTGAGCAGGGATTTGAATCCTAGTCTCCAAAAGACTTAAATAAATACATATTTGAATATTTAAATAAATTTTTGAATATTTAAATCTAAATTTAAAAATTTAAATCTCAAGTTAAGTCTTAGGTGTCCCCAGCAACAAATTATATTTACAGACCGTCCCCAGCAAAGAAAAGGTTAAGAATCACTGCTCTATATTAATACAAGGGAAGTAAAAGAAGCTATCCCAGAGTAACTGGTTGGAGAATTGCTGTAGAATTCTTACAACGTTCCTGCCACTTTGTTCTTAAAGCTTAGCTTTAAGTTGAATTTGCTGCCATCAGTTTGCTGAAGATTATATGGTGATCCCTCAGGAGTCTATATTGGAAGGAAGAATTAAAGAATGTCTGGGCTGAGGTGAAGAATGTTTGAATTATTGTATTTAAAACCAGAATTCTGTGATAGATAATATCCTCTGTTATGGTATAGCAGTTGTTCCTATAAAAGTGAATAGCTTATGAACTTGGTATTTAATTTCTGAGCCTAATATATTAAAATATTTTACACTGGATTGCTCTTGTTTTAGGACAACATTGGTGAGCTGGATCCAGATAGGCAGTCGGAACTTAAAGCCCAGCAGAAAAAAGAGGAGGATGAGAAAGAGAAGGGCAGGAAGAAGGCAGTTCTCTTTGGAACCAGTGATTTGTGTGACTCTATTTTGGCCATGGAAGAAAAAGTGAGCTGTGTGTTCCCATTAGACTTCAAGGAAGCCAGGGAAGTCTTCTTAGTGGGCCAGAATTATGTCAATGAAGCAAAAGAGTTTTTCCAGGTAGATGGGTATGTCACTGACCACATTGAAATTATTCAGGACCACAGTGCCTTGTTCAAGGTCCTGGCTTTCTTTGAAGAAGATTATGAGAGGCGTTGCAAGATGCACAAGCGTAGGATAGATATGCTGGAGCCCATATATGCAGGCTTAAACCCTCAGTATTATCTGCTGCTCAGTAGGCAACTTCAGTTTGAACTAGCAGATACTTATTATGAAATGATGGATTTGAAAGTAGCCATTGGCAATAGACTAGAGGAGCTTGACTCTCATACAATAAAGAAAATAAATTCTCTTGCTCAGATGGCAATAAAATACTATGAACTCTTTTTAGATTCACTGAGGAACCCTGATAAGGTTTTTCCTGAGACCCTGGAGGAGGATGTCCTTCGCCCAGCAATGGTGGCCAAATTTCATATTGCACGCCTTTATGGCAAGCTTATTACTTCAGATGGCAAGAAACAATTGGAGAACATGCAGACATCATTGGAGTATTACTTGTTTCTTGTAGAGTACTGTGAGAAGCACACAGATGCTTCCCAGGCTATTGAAACAGAGCTAGAACTCAGCAAAGAAATGGTTGGCCTTCTCCCAACAAGGATGGAAAGGCTAAGAGCAAAGCTTTCTACTTGCACCTAAACTTCCTTTTCTTCCATGGAGATGTGCAATATTAAAGTGATCTCTGTCCAAAGAGACAGCTTCCTTTATGGCAGTTGCCTTGTAGTAATCTGACACCTGTTGTGAGCTCCCACTGTGACAGGAGGCCTAGAACCCGTATCATGTGGAAAACTGTCAACTGTAGTAGTTCTCCCACACATCAATATTAAGCATACAGTGAATGGTCAAGTGGTGCTTGATATTGCTTGCTCTATACTGACATGCAAAGCTTCCTGCCTTATTTTTCCTACTTCCACTCTGCAGTGCAGTTTATGACTGTATTGCTGTTCTCCAGCTGCTTCCTCCAGTAGGAAATTTTCTCAGTAGTTTTGTGTTTACAGTCCAATCCATCCTCACAAAATAGTTTTTAGGTACTACAGCATGGGCAAAATTTTCGATATCTCTTTAATTGTTCTTCAAGATTTTTGTTAACAGATTGCTAATTTAATTGTGTTATATTTATTTTTGTATATGCCACTTGTCCTTTTTTTTTTAATCCTTTAAAAATGGAATCAGTAAATAAACATGCCTGATAGTATATTCTCTTGACATTCTCTTTTTGTGTGGGTTGCAACCTACTTAGCAGTGAAAATCTCTACTCATTCTTCATTACAGCCTGGGTCTTAAATAAATTGACACTTCTATCAAAATATATGCCAAGATTCTATTTACTACACCCTGGGGGAAAATGACCCCCAAATAATCAAGTACTGGATAAAAAGAATCTAAAAAAATCACACACTTTTATACTCATATTGCATCATTCTAATCAAGGGGAAGACCAGAAAAGTACAGGGAGAGGATGTTCAAGCACACCATCTTTATGACATCTATAATGCTTAGTGTTTAGATGGAATATAAATTTTTAAATGTATATTTATATGTATATTTTTTAAAAAACCAAACAAAATCAACTATGCTCCAGCTTCTGAATCTTCACAAAATGTTTCTCACACACTTTGAAGTCTGGTTTCACAACTGTTACAGATACATTATAAAATGTGAACTTCTCTCAAAGCTGACATTCAGACTTGGTGCAAACATCTGCCTTTTCTTATATGCCTGTGGGTCATTGCAGAACTCAGCTTTGCCATTTAAGTACAAGTTATGATCCATGGCTGAAAAATGAGAGCTTCACTTTAGGTTTCTGTATCCATCATATATTTTCATGGAATACAAATATTAGATGTGGTTGTTGTTGTGTATCTTTAAGTTGTTTCCAACTTATAGCAACCCTAAAGCAAACCTATCACAGTGTTATCTTGGCAGGATTTGTTCAGAGGGGGTTTGTCTTTGCCTCAAATATATGTGACCATAAGGTATGTATATTATCTCTGTTTACCACTGAACTTTGGGTTCCATGGAAATGACAATTTAAGATACTTATTAGTGTCCCTATAATCATAGTGCAGGAACTGGGTATGGAAGAATCAATTTATCTTAAAACACCAAAAGTCAACCACGCTTAATAGATTGCAATAGGAAGATAGAATTTGCAGCCATTAATTAACACTGAGGTTTCTCTTGCCACATCTGCAGCCAGAGGGAGCTACGAGAGCATTTCTTCATTAAGACTTTAAAGTGTTCCAGAGCTCTAAGGAAGAGTGACAGCCTTCTGGAGGAACTGAAATTAGTTCCCCTGAGCCAGAAAGTGTGAAGAACAAAGGAAGGCTAGCTGGTCAATCTAATGGTTTAAGGAATCAATGACAGTGTCTCCTTAGATTCAGGTCTTAGCCCCGCCCCCACCCAAGGAAATTGGGTAATGAAGAATTATTAAATGCAGTTTTATTTTGACTTTCATCTTGTCAACATTTTTCATTTTGACTCACTGAGAATATGTGTTTTGTACATACTTTGAAAACTCAGAATTCATAAACCTGCAGCAAAAGAACAGGGTCCAAGTTTAATTCTTTCCCTGCTGTATAAACACACAACATTCTAAATGTTCCCTTTCCAGTCTTTGTGTTTGTATGAAACTCACGGGTACAGGTACAGAAATGGAAAGATTCCTTAATTGTAGGTGTATATGGGGGCTTAGTTCGAAATGTTCTCTGTGGAACCCCCTCACTTGTACTTCTAAACCCCAAGCTTCACATTTTCCAGTGAATCACCACTGTGGTTCTCCACACCCTTTACTGTATCTAAACATAGTGCACATATGTTCCAGTCTCTTCTTTCATGTATCTATAATCAGAATAACATTGAATTCTCAGGGCAATAGAAAATAAAGTCCACATTTTGTTCCCTATGCACTAACAGATGAGAACCTTGCAAATAAAGGCTTGGCATGTTTGCGCATTTCCTGTTTGCTCATACTGTTCTGCAGCATGGCAGAATACACTGATGTTCAAACTTTCCAGTTCTTGGCAAAAATGCATGAAAATAAAATTGCTCACATGACATGCATGTATATTTCTTTTCATATAATGTGTTGCCTGCCATTCCAATAAAATAAAAATAAAAGATTGCCCCAACAGTCAAAGACAGCAGTTGTGCTTGTATACTGTGGGGTGAACTTTGACTTTTGAGAATATATTCATTCAATCTTTTTTGATAGCTCTTTTTTTTTTAAATTCTTCATTCTTGCCAGGTGGCAATATAATATTCAGTGTACGGTATCCATTTCTTGGCCTGGATCCAGGATCTTCCTTTCGTGGACAGATGGTTCCTTTTTAGCCATGCATCCAGAAAAGCATTTCCATCACTGAAACAGGAGAGAAGATCATCTTTACTGTCTTTCATTTCCCCCACAGCTCTCTATATTCCCTGTTCTGCCCTAAATAGTCTCTGGAAAATGTTATGGACACTGCAGCAAAGAAGGTGGCACCACAGGCTGCATGTGTGGCAGCAGCAGGGAGGTCTGCAAGTTTGCTGTTTCTGTACCCACTGGCTGGTGTACTGTGAGTGGAATATCCACGCCACTGGAAGACTAATGAACAGTTATATTGCTTTGTTCTTTTGTCTTAATACCAGTAATCTAGCGTGCATACTTTGGAGTAGCTCCTATTGTATTCAGTGGAAGTGATATCTGAGTGAGCACAGAAGATTAAGCTGCAAAGAAATCCATATATAAGATGGGTGCATATGGATAAATGATTCTTGTGCCAGTGAACAAATAATGATTAAAAGCAACACCTGACTCTAGGCCAGAAAAGCGTTCACCAATCTTGTGCTTAAAATCAGAAGGTATCACTTGAACTCAAAACAGCTTAAGACTGTGGTATAGATAAGCCATATCCCAAACCCTGACCTTGTGAGGAAGGCAGCCTGAATGATTCTTTATCCTGGCCTGTCCATAAGTGTTAGTAGACTGGCATGTGCAAATGCACCACTGCTGGGCTACAGGAAAGGTCAGGAACTTCAACTGTACTTACAGACAGGATGTATAGCTATAACTGTAGGATGCATAACATTGCAAGCAGGCAATTGGGTTCTGGAGTATATGGCTGGTATCACAGACAACTGTTACATAGCTCTCATGTGGCATGGAATAAGTTATTCTGTACATGCTAGAGCATGACAAGAGTATTCCTACAGATGATAGGAGCTAGGCACCTGCCTCAGAATCTTTTGGCCTAGCTGGGAAAGATGATTAGGAAATAAAGAGAAAGAGAACTCCCAATGTTTTTCCTGTTTCCCACGCTCACCAACATAGTCCTTGCATTTATACGTTATAACTTTCTTTGTTTAGACTTTTTTTTATTAAAGGCTTTCCATAGGTGCTATACCTTTCACATAACCATACACAGGGCCATATGGGATATGGTCACATGTGCCTGGGTATCATGGAAACATCTACAATGCCCCCTCCACTTTGGTTTGAGGCACAGAGAGTTTGCCTCCCCCATTCCTTTGCCTTTTGCCCTGGCTCAAAGAAGGAAGGCAAGTGTGCCAGGGCAAATGGCAAGGGAATGGAGGGGAAAGGTTTGTGCGTGCTTTCCTTCTCTGTGTGCAGTGCTCCCCCCTCCCATTCCCTTGCCTTTTGCCCAGGCAAGCCTGCCTGCCTTCTCCATGGCTGAGCAAATGGCAAGAGAAGGCACACGTGCCTTCAAGTTGCTCAGGGAAGTATAGGGGGTTCTGCACTGCCTGTTTTGTCCTCACAATAAGAATAACATTGTGAGGCATGTTAAACTAAAAAAATTCTTTGTTCAATCTCATCCAAGTGAGTTCAATTACTGTATGGGGATTTTAACTCAGCTCTTCCAAGCACTAATCCAATACACTTCAGCCACTATACTGTCGGCTGCGTGCCTATAGCGAGCCTTATATCTGAGGTACTTGTTTAAACAAACAAGGACCTCCAAAAAACCTCTGGCAATAAAACTACAGCCTAGAGGAAAACAGCCACTTCAAACTGCAATAAAGAAAAAATACAAAAGGTTTATTGCAGATAACAAGTTAAGGCATTTAGCAAAACATGATAAAGTCAAACAGTAAAACAGCAGAGCAATATACAAACCAACACAGCAAGGAGACACAAGGAAAGAGAGAGAAAGAGCAGTTTTTCCAAACTGCTTATATACACTTCACGCAGCTGTACATTATTACTCTACAAGTGCCTGAGTCAAACACATAAAATTAACATACAGCTGCGTAGCCTCATCTCACTCTACACCTTAATCTTAAAGGGCAAGATCAGAAGAAGCAGCGCAGCATCAAGTAATACTAACCAATTACATATCTTGACACTCCCCTACTTGATGAGTAGCTGCTTCCTCTTTTACCACTACAGGACCCATCAGTCCTATTCTATTGAGCATTTGGTTGTGTATTGTAACAATAAAGGGTTTTGTATATCTGGGAACAGTTCATCTTCTACATTCTTTACAAACCCAGTAACCATTGGCGATTTTACTGCCTTACAATTTTTTTCATCTTACATTTCTGGAGAGCCTTGTGTTTAACCTGTCTATCACTAGTTGTTTTAACCTTGTACACCCACCTGCAATCTATGGGTGTCACACCTTTGGGCAATTCACAGAGGGAATATACATTATGCTGGGCAACAGAGTCCATTTCCTCCTGCATCGCCTTCCACCAGGGCTGTGCATTCTGGCGAGACATTTGCATTAACTCAGCGAAGCTGTTAGGCTCGCATGTTGCCAGACAAGCACGCACTGACAAAGACGTGTCAGGAGTAAACCTTTTTGGGGAAACCCCTTTATTTTTCCTTTCAGATCTTCTTGGACTAAAACTTTCAGGCATGGACCCATTATTCTCCTCGACACTACAAGTTCTCTTTCTTGTATATTTCCGTTCATACTCCCGTTTGCACTTCTACAACTTCTCTTACAGCCCTCCCCTCTGAAAAATCTTCCTCCTCAGTTTTGACACACGAGGAGTCAGTAGCAGAGGCTGAAGGCTGTTCTGACTGAGAAAAAACCAAGTCAGAAGCAGAAGGATGAAACTCAGAAGCTGCCTGCACACGTGCCCAATTTGCGTGCTCCTCAAATGTGGCATTCCTTGATATCACACAACTGGTGCCACCTTTGAAGAACCGATACCCTTTGCAAAAGTCTTCATACCCCACGAACCTCAAACGTTGAGCTTTTGGCTCTCCTTTCTTACGCTGG
The DNA here is from genome assembly GCA_948474755.1 of Ctenosaura bakeri. NCBI lineage: Eukaryota > Metazoa > Chordata > Lepidosauria > Squamata > Iguanidae > Ctenosaura > Ctenosaura bakeri. Next base: position 570,657 of record CAOLHI010000193.1, on the reverse strand, counting down.
TTCTTTGGGATATGAACCCATGCAAAACTCCCAAAAACTTTCAAATGGGCTAAATAGGGCTGTTTTCCGTACAGGCACTCATAAGGAGTGGCTTGCACCACTGAACTCCACAGCCTGTTATGGAGACAGCATGCAGTTAATACTGCTTCTCCCCAAAAACTCAGGGGAAGGTCTGCATCTGCAAGCAGACTATGCATTAGTGTTTGAATGACCCCAGCAGTACGCTCAGCAATTCCATTCTGGAAAGGAGAATAGGCAGCAATAGTTCTATGCACAATCCCTTTCCTCTGAAGCCATTGCTGCACATTACCAGAAAGGAATTCACTGCCTCGATCTGATTGCAGCCTCTTTACAGAATACCCAAACTGTCGCTCAACAAGGGCAGACCAATCTTTAAGAGTTTGAAAAACCTCAGACTTCCTTTCCAGTAAATAGCAGAATGTATATCTACTAAAATCATCTACTAAAAGTAGGAAGAACCGAGCACCTCCCAGAGACTTTTTACTCATTGGACCTACTACATCACAATGTACCAACTGAAAGGGAGCAGTAGGTACACGTGAACTACTTCTGGGAGCCGGCAGTTGTTTAGATTTGGTCTGTTTACAAATGGCACAATCCAAGAAAACATTGCATGGTTTCAAAAAACAACCTTTACAACAACCAGCTACTTTCTTTAGAACAGAAAAACTTGCATGCCCCAAGTGACGATGTAACAGGTGTATACATTCATTATGTGTGGGAACATTACTAAACACATTACAAACTTTATGGTGTGGCAAGAGCTTATACAACTTTTCACTTCGAGCAGCCACAGCACACACATTCCCATTCTTAAGCACTTTCCCTTGCCTCCCAGAAAACATAACCTCAAAACCAAATTCTGTTAACTCACCCACTGAGAGGAGACAAAAATCAAGGGAAGGTACAAACAGGACATTCTCCAGGTACATATCTAATGCAGAAACATATACATTACCCACACCACACACTTTAGCCGTAGTGCCATCTGCCAAAATAACAGTGGAAACATTGGCAGGGGCTAAAGAGTCAAACAAACTTTCAGTGTTGGCCAAATGCTGGGAACACCCACTGTCAAGAAGCCAAACGGAGGTGTCTATCTTCTTAGAGTTGTCAGGAATGGTGCAGTCTGTAGCTACAGCAGCCCGAGATGGATTCCTGCGACCTCTGACACCTCTCCCACGACCTCCAACACCTCTGGTTTCTTGAGCCCTTTGTCTCAACAATGGACAGTCACGTCTAAAGTGAGACACTGAACCACAACGAAAACATCTCCAGATGGCATGGGCTCTCACCAACCCCTCCTGCCTGTTCTCAGAAGCAACATATGAAGCTCCTCTCCCGGAGTTTGTTTCTGCAACTGCCTGCATGGACATCCTGGCTCTCTTCTCTTCCTCCTCCAGCAGCCTGGCTGTTACAAGTGACACTGTCAAGTCCCGTTCTGGAATTGACTGGAGAGATGACACCAACAATTCCCAACCGGAATCCAAAGAATTTAAAATACAAAACACCTTGTCTCCTTCATCTAGGACCTTGCCTCTTTCACGAAGAGCCACAAACAGGCTGGACATTTCTGCAAGGTGTTGTTGTACTGTATTGCCAGGCATTAATTTCATATTATAAAGCCGGAAACAAAGAGAAAACTTAGCTGCTGCTGTTTGAGAAACATAAATATTTTTCAAGGCCACCCAACATTCACGAGGGGACTGCAGGTCTCTGATATGCATAAGCTGGTCATCCTCCACCGAGAGAAACAGAAGAGACATGGCCCGTCTCACAATCCTGGCTGCATCAGCTGCATTCGATGGGAGATCCAGAGGGTCTGTAAAGGCACCCCAAACACCTTCTCCCTGAAGAAAATACTGCATCTTAACAGCCCAGGTCAGGTAATTCGAGCCATTCAGCCTCGTGAGAGGCAGGCTACCTGATACAGAGTGAGCCATAATAACTAAAGAAAAAACACACCAGCCAGCAGGACCTCAAAAATCAAAAAACACACCTCACAAAAAACAGTGGCTTCTCCTGTTATCTAGGCTGCGCAGCAGAAGCGTGCTGGGCCCATAACCTGTCGGCTACGTGCCTATAGCGAGCCTTATATCTGAGGTACTTGTTTAAACAAACAAGGACCTCCAAAAAACCTCTGGCAATAAAACTACAGCCTAGAGGAAAACAGCCACTTCAAACTGCAATAAAGAAAAAGTACAAAAGGTTTATTGCAGATAACAAGTTAAGGCATTTAGCAAAACATGATAAACAGTAAAACAGCAGAGCAATATACAAACCAACACAGCAAGGAGACACAAGGAAAGAGAGAGAAAGAGCAGTTTTTCCAAACTGCTTATATACACTTCACGCAGCTGTACATTATTACTCTACAAGTGCCTGAGTCAAACACATAAAATTAACATACAGCTGCGTAGCCTCATCTCACTCTACACCTTAATCTTAAAGGGCAAGATCAGAAGAAGCAGCGCAGCATCAAGTAATACTAACCAATTACATATCTTGACATATACCACACTTAATGTGCCCAAGAATCTTATCCAAGTTTTCTGTAATAAAGATAACAAAGCAGATGTTACCATGGATTCTCCATATATCCTATGTTAACATTTTTGGAAACAACCATAATTTACCATTGTAAATTAAAATTGTCAAGTAGCAAACACAATTAAGTACTGACCATCAAATATCAATTTTTGGTTATCAAATTTTGAAACCTGGTACATCTAAGTCTCAAATACAGATCTGCAATACAATATTTCCAGTATACTTGAACAGCCAAGGAAAATTCAAATATAAATGTTTGTTGCTAAGGAATCTAGGGGAAGAAAATTTGTTTTAATATTCAATTTTTGTTGTTGTTGCCTTAAGTACAGGAAAGAGACAGTACTGACCACAGGACAAATCCACATACAAATCTTTCTCCTGGTTGTGCATATTCCTTTAAAAAAAAAATTGTACTACAATGCTTCATTTTAAACTTTTGTAGCAATTCATATGAGCCAAAGTGTCACACATTAGGGAACAATACATACACTTCCAAAGTAGTAATTGGAGTCAGAACCAATTTAAATTATTGCTTTAATCTCTCATCAGAAAAAGTGCTGGTGAAGGTGGGAATGGTTACCAACGACTGTGGATGCGTGCTTGTGTCACATGAATTGAGAATCTGGGAACATAAGCATACTTCCTGGGACAGATGGCAGCACATTCATTCTGTGTGAATTTGCCCAGTTTCTTGAGAGATGTAAAAAAAGGCTCTGAAGGAGGAAGCAAGAACAAGTTAGAGGAAAGCAGAAATAGCAAGTGGGACAACCACCATCTAAGGCAGACTTTTGCAATCCCAGTCCCCAGATATTGCTGAACTACAGTCTCCATCATGGATGGCTGGACTTTACAGGTTTTCTGGAAGCTGTAGCCTGACAACAGCTGGGGACTTGAACTTAGGGAAGATTGACGTAGGGCATATCAACATACGCCATAAGAAACAAATACCTGAGAGGTCCACTAAACCCTGAGCTGGACAGACAAATGTAATCAGATGAGCTTCATTGTAAACTGTCAAAATGTTCTGGATTTCACACACCAAGTAGCAATTCAAATATGTATAATATGATAAGCTTACAGAATAATAGAAAGGGAGCAAGGTGCCATCTACAATGTTCTCCACACTGCAGTTGGGGGTGCAGATTGAGAGGAGGGGCACAGACAATGATAGATTTGATGATGCCATCTTGCTGCCATACACCTGTCCTTCTGATAGTAAGTATACATTCCATGCAATTCAGTATTTGGCAAGATAACTATATTGAGAGAGCATATCACAGAAGCAGGATGTTTAAGTGGTAAGTTAATTGCAAGCTTAGAGGTAAATATTGGTTCTAACAAGCTAGTGAGGTATTATTGTGAAAACGATCTATTTGATGCAATGTGCCTACTGTTCATCTCTCCTGTCTGGGATCCTTTTGCTATTACTGTGATCTTTGGCCTGTACGTTATGGCAGCTCAAGCATCATAAGCAGACTCTCTGGAATTAGATGTCTGATACTTATTTGATGCAGTCTGGGATATTTTTAGCAAACGATGCAACACTGAGAGGTTTTTATACAAGCGCCTTTGCCACTTTTGCTTCTATCAGCAAGAGGAAGAGTGGCCAAACAGTGCCAGCTGAGCCACGGCTCCAGAGCATGATGTGCACATTTCTCTTGTCCCAGCACAGCTGCCCAAGGTTCTGTCTGTTTTAGACTATCTGTGAAATGGTGAGGAAAATGCTGCCTCATTCTGTTCACTGTTGTAAAATGGATACAGCCCACTGACAGCCTTGAGTTTAAGACAGGATAGATAATATGCATATACCAGTAGTTTCATTCCGAAGATAGTTTGGAAGCCATAGACTATTGTGGGGAGACTACTGCCAGGGAACCTGGTTATTTCAAGCACATCACTCTGATTCTCCTCAGTGGTAGCAACATGACTGTGCTTTATACCAGGTCAGTATAATACATACTAGAAACCAACTAGCTTGCTCTTAGAACTCTTTGTAGGCAGTACTCAATGGAACATGGTTTATCAAGTGTGAATGGAACTTTTAAATCATATCCTTAAAGTCACAAATGGTACAACAGTAATCTTTAGTTCTAATTTTGTGGCAAGAGGGAAAGAAGCTGTGTGGGTCTTTGAAGCCCCTTCCATCTCCAACCAGTTAAAATCTTATGCAGCTGCATCAGCATGAATCAGGGAACTTCCAGAACCAGAAAAGTTACAGCACAATTTTGCCACTTTCCTATTGTGCTGTAACTGAAGACTTATATGTATCTGGACTTACAATATCCCATTTGTTTAACGGGGTTTGCGCTTTAGTAAATGTGACTAGGACTGCAGCTGCCTAACAGATTGCTCTGGGTTGGACATACACACAAGAGAAGTTTCTAACAAAGCAATAAGCAGCTTGTGGTCCTGCAGATGTTAATACCTTGTCTATGCTGTCTAAGAGTGCTGGGTATATCCAGCACTGTCTGGAGGTAGCACATGGCTCATCCCTGCTGTAATACAGAGGAATATGTGTCCATAAGACTCATAATCATGGCTTTTCAGAAAGGATGGTTTTTGAAGAGACTGTGGAGGCACTGTAGCTATAGTGTTTTTGTTCAAGTACAAGGAGCCAGCACAGTGTTGCAGTTTGCGTGTTGGACTACAATTCTGGAGATGAGGGCCATTTCCGCACTCAAAGGCCCCTCCTTAAACTGCACACCCCAGGATTCCATAGGATGTTGAAAGTGGAATAATAGCACTATAACAGGCTAGTGCGGAAATGGACCAGGGTTCAAATCCCTGCTCATCCATGGAAACTCACTGAGAGATCTTGGGCAAGTTATACTCCCTCACCCTCAGAGGAAGACAAAGGCAAAACCCCTTTGAACAAATCTTGCCAAGAAAATTGTATGAAGGGCTCGCCATAAGTTTGAAATGACTTGAAGGCAACAAAAAGGAGTAAGTCAAAGTAATTCTCTCTTTAGGCTGACTGAAGCAGCCACCTAGAGTAGCCATTTCTGAATGTCATGAAATGACAATAAGTGTTTGTTTTTTTTTTTATACTACCAGGAAGTGGAGAGATGCTTGTGTGATTTCCTGCCTCAGATGCTAAAGCAACACATCTGGTCTAGGATACTATTTATACACCCTGACTTTGAAGCTGGAGGAGGATTTGCTGTTCCACCTCAGGCGACACAGTGTCTTGGGTTTACAAAATAATACTGGTTTTACATTTATGGTCTGTCACAGAAAATGTCAGCAAGAACAACAGCAGCACATCCTGACCACAGTGTTTCCCTTCCAGGCTGTTGGGCCATTTCCACACTAGACCTTTATAGTGCTATTATTCCACTTTCAACATCCTATGGAATCCTGGGGTTTGCATAGGATGTTGAAAGTGGAATAATAGCATGATAACAGTGTAGGGCAAAAATGGACCAAGTCAGAAATGAATTGCTTAGCATGGGGGCTGGATGCTGAAAACCCAGAAGAAGGAATGGAATATGAAATGATACATTCACATCATTATCATGTTACTTTTTAAAGCCCTGCATAAATAGTTGGGACATGATATAGGCAAAACATATATTTGCTAAGTCCCATTTATTTTATTTAAAGACTCAAGTTAAGTAGTACCCTCTCCTCTTTCCTCTTGCCTTATCCTGAATGGTTTATGACATAAGTCTTCCAATTATCAGAAAACACAACAGACTTTGTGTGTGTGTGTGGTCTCTTGATTTCCCCAAATTTCATTTTCACATGGTACTATGCACACAGTGCAATTGATCTAAAGAAAGTTTACAGTTATTTTGGGTGCATGGATGAAGAGTGTGAAATATGCCTTTCAAATTATTAATGATTCCCTAATGGAGAAACCTCCTGAAATACAAAGTGAATATGATTGTGATGTCTCTCTGACACAACACTAAAGTCTTGGGTGTATCCATTGCAGAATTACAGTAGTTTGATACCACTTTAAATTGCCCTGGTACCATCCTATGAAATTGTGGGATTTATAGTTTGGTGAGCTTTTTAGTAGGCACCAAGGTACCCTGAAAAGAAAATGATTGAGGATTAGATCAGTTTAATTCTGTAGTTTAGACAGGCACCCAGAGTACCTTGGAACTGTTGTTCAGGAGATTTTCTAGTGCTTTGGGACCCAGAATTTCAAATCATCCATCAAACTACAAATCCTACAATTTCCTAGGATGGAACCATGGTAGTTAAAATGGTATCAAACTGCTCTACTTCTGCAATGTGGATACATCCTAGATGAGGGGTAAAGAATCACTAATACATCTTATGTACACCTATGGGAGAATAACTGCCATTGTAAAAGCGCAAAAGAGTAGGCTGTAACTGCTTAATCCTGTGCTGTTATTACTGCATGATTTGCGACATGTCTCCTTAACGTCTCTTGTGGTCTCAGCATGAAGCAATTGCTGTGAGAAATAGAATTACAAAAATCACCCTCAAGTTTTAACCCACAGAGACCAGTGCAGAAATTCACCATAAATTTTACCATACCACTATGTCCTAGTTCTCAGAAACAGGCAAAAAGGAGGGGACAGAGCTGTTTCTAGGCTACATATCACTTCAGATCTGCAGGCAGGGCTCACAAGATTGAGTGACATTACTGATGATAAAAACTGTCGTTCAAAGAAAACTAGATGTTAAGGAGAAGGATCATAACCTAGCCTTTTAACTGACACACCAGCAATTTCTATGCATGATTTTTCTTCTCAGGAAAAAGTATTCAACTATATAGTAAAAAAAAATTGTTAGAATCCAAGCATGACATATGATAGGTGGAATAAGTTTCCCAACTCTTGAAAGAAAAAAATCTGGTATTGGCTGTAGCCTAGGAGCAAGCCCAGTAAAATTGGTGGTGAGGGTAGCAGCCTGACAGCAAAGAGCAATGTTTGGGACAAGTCTGGTTCAGTGCGTAATAATATTGAGAAGTGTCTGAGCATTAAAAGTATGTCTATCTTTGTAAATAATGAGCACTGGTGAATGCCATTTCTCCCACACAATGTAAAGCCCAGAGCATTTTGGGTAAATAATAGTAATTGAAGCTTAATCCGGACAAGACAGTGGTACTCCCTGATTGTCGAAAGACAGGTAAGAGAATTGGGATTCACCCCTGTGCTGGATGGGTTTATGCTTCCCTTGAAATTTCAAGCTTCATGTTTGGTGTATTCCTGGACTCACTCCTGAGCCTCGATGCCCAGGTTTCAGCAGGGACCAGGAGTGCATTTCTACACCTAATGGTCCAGCTAGCCCTATCTTGACTTCTGAGAGAAATCAGATTTACCTACAGTAACACATACGTTTATTACTTTTTTAGACTATGTAGGCCTGCCCTTGGAAACTTCAGAAACTTCAGCTATCCAAAATGCTGTATCCAGAATACTGACTGGTGCCAGTTACAGGAAATATACAATTCCCTTGTTGGAACAGCTTCACTGGCTTACTGGCTCATTCCCAGATGCAGTAGACTTGTTATAGCACTATTATTCCACTTTCAACATCCTATGGAATCCTGGGTTTGCAGTTGAGTGCTATAACAGTCTAATGCGGAAATGGACAAAATGCTTGTTATAAAGACCTATATAGCTTAGGTCTAGATTATCTCAAAGACTGTATGACCCTATACGAAAGTGCCAGAGTCTTAAGATGCTCAGAGAAATTCTTCCTTTAGGTCCTACCACCATGAGGAACCTATTTAGTGAGGACACAGCACAGAGCTTTCTTGGTTGTTGCTCCCAGGCTGGGGAATTTCCTTCCATGGAAGGATTGGCTGCCTCTCTGTTCTCTTTTCACCAGTAGGCAAAGACATTTTCATTCAAACAAGCATTTAATGATTCTGGCTTTTAATGATTCTGAGGTTCCAGAGAGTCTTTTTATGTTGCATGTGTGCTGTATTATTAACTCTTTATTGTTCTGTTTTTATATGATTTAATGGTGTTTTAATATGATAACTAATTGTGTTTTAAACTTTTTATTATCACCTTTTCAGCTGGTCTTGTTTTGGCCTTTTTTGTAAGCTGCCTTGGGTCTCATGTCTAAAGAAAGGTGGTGTGTACAGTAATTGAAATAAATACATGAATGAATAAAATGTACAGAAGCCATCAACTGCAAACAGAAACTCTGTTGCCAAAAAAGAAAAGTGAACCTTCCTCTCATCTCCAGACAGTAGAAATGGATAAAAATTTGAGTGGCTAGGATCCTTATCATACTACACTGTTATAGTGCTATATTCCACTTTTTTAAAAAAAATATATTTTTATTAAAATTTAATTGCAAAAGAAAAAAGAAAAACGAGTGGGTTACATCATCTTTAAATGTATCCCACCCACCACCCACTTCTGCTTATATTCTCCAGTTAAAACTACATTGTTTCTATTTACACAAAAGAAGAGCGATTACATTTCTATTAACAGTAAAAAAGCAATTACATTTATATCTTGTTTCCATGTCTTTTACATCTCATAAATTTATATCTTTACCCAGTCTAATACTCCTTTCCATTCCCTTTCAAAGTGCTGTATAGATTTATTTTTCAAAGAAAATGCTAATTTTTCTGTTTCTACCATCTCTAAACCTTTCCACTTCCACTCTTCTAGACTTATATCTTTGTTTTCTTTCCAATATTGTGCATACAACAATCTCGCTGCTGTTATCAAATATAACAGTATCTTCTGATGACTTTTTATCTGTCTGTATTGTCCTAATATATTTAACAAATAAAACTCTGGTATCATTTCAAAATTCAAATTACAAATTCTTTGAATTTCATCATGTACCCCCTTCCAAAATTTCCTTGCCCTTCTACAAGTCCGCCACATATGAAAAAAAGATCCAATCTGTTCATCACATTTCCAACAGTTTCCAGTCCCAGATTTACTTATCTTCTGTAATCTTATTGGAGTCATATACCATCTATGAAGCATTTTATAAAAATTTTCTCTTAAGTTTAGGGTAAATTTTATACCCATTTTCCATGTTCTCTCCCAAACTTCTAGTTCAATTGGATGTCCCACATTCTGGGCCCATTTAACCATTGAATCTTTGACTATCTCTGATTCCATTTCTCTTTTCAGTAATAATTTATAGAGTTTGGAGATTCTCTTCTTTTGGTCTCCCTTCCTCAATAAATCTAGTTCGTTTTTGATTCTCTTGAATCCATATAATTTTTGATCCATTTTAAATCTTTCTTTAAGTTGTCACCATGGGAACCAGTTTAGCTCATGTCCTTTTTCTTTTAATTCTTCTGCTGTACATGTTCTTGGTTTCTCCCCCTCCCATTTCAAAAGTTCTTGATATGTTAGTAGATTTCCTTGTTTTGTTGGAGCAATTCCATAAGCTTCTTGTGGTGAAGTTCATATTTACTACTTTAAACCAGGGTTGAGGCTCTTCAGATGATGTTGACCAATCTTTATTCCCAATGATAAGGAATATTAGGGACTGACCTCCTTCAAAATTTAGAGGAACATACATTTACAAACATAGAGTAAGAAAAAAAAATCAGCAGTTAAAATAAGAGGCTATTCCTGGTGAAACATTTAGTTGGTCTTTGCTTTTCTGGCTACTGGCTTGAAAGTGTGGAAAAATGCTGGCTCTTTGTTTCTTACTGACCAGTTGGTGACCTGAGATATCTCCTGCTCATTTCTGTAACTTGTAAAGAGTCTTTCAGAGTCGATGTTTATCTGTCAGTTACTATATCAATGCTAGTGAAGAAAAAAGATTATTATCAGACATTCAGAACGTTAGTTATCCATCTCAGAATGATAAAGATTATGTGGTACAAGACATACAATTAAGCTAAAGTAGCACGTGTTCTTCATCAGAAAGGCTAATCTGTTGTATAATATTTTTTATTGATCGGATATCTATGGAACAGCTGTTTGGTATTGATTTTACAAATGGCCACTAATTCATCTTACTTGTGGTTTTATTGCTTGGGGAAAAAATTCTCTTTTTGCTTAAAGCAACCTCGTGCTCTTTCTTGCTTTCTCACTCAGAAAAGAAACAGGATCATATGCTCAAAGTTTGTTAACATAAGCAAGACAGTGAGGCAGCAGATGCAGGAAATAAATATACATGCTGTCTCTCTTTATTAATGGAGATTTGAATCTGGGTACGTAGTCCAACACTAAAAGTGGCACTTGCAACCATTCTTTCTTCAATCTATGCTTTGTTATTAAGCCCATCAGAATATGTAGCAATATTCCAAACGATTTTGGAATTTCTCAGCCATAACAGCATCAATGGTACTAACTGACTCAGCCTTCCAAAGCATGCACTCCCTCTGAGAGTGAATGAGCAGACTACACTTTTAGACAACAGAACTGATAGTTAAACAGTTGATTTGGCACTGTCAATGTGTCATTATTTTCTGGAAAGACCTTGTGTTGTGCTCAAGCAAAATTACAATTTTCCAGGTCTCTGATTCAGAGAGCATTTCAATTACTGAATGGTGGAAGTGCTGACACTAGTTTATCCACAGAGAAATGCACATGAAGTTTACACAGGAAAAAAATTAAACATGTTTTTGCTTTTACCAGGGGCATAGAGGAGGACGGGGCAGTGCAAATGTTGGATGGTATGAGAATCTACGTATTATTCTGTCCATACAGATATTCTTCTCCAAGGTCCAAATGCATGGGCATCCTGATCCATCTGGACTTGGATCTTAAGACTACAAAATCAAGAATCCTTGAACATCACAGCCACTAGACATACTGGCTGGAGGATTCTGGGAATTCAAAATTATTTTCCCCCACCCCCAGCTCTGCTGCTGCCCAGCCTTTGTATTATGGACTGTGACCTGTCATTCTGATGAGGGCCTAAACATGCTTTGAGCCCATCCAGCACAGGTAACAGCCTTTTGCTGCTTCCATTGGCAGGATCATTCTATGGGATGCCAGAAAAGTCCATCTTCATTCTACATAAGATATGCAGAAGTATGCCTAGGCATAGTGGAACCAAAGCATGCTAGGTCAATATGCCAGCACTTTTTAGCAGCGGTAATGATATAATCTGCCTCCCCCTCCACCAGCCACTGCTCCCTTGTTTCTTCTGAGCTTAAGCAGAGTCCTCATAGTAGTTGGAGGACAAGTGATTCCCCCCAGTCCCTTAACAGCATGGCTGGCATTCTGTTAGGCAGCTAATGATCTTGTAAGCTAGACTTACAACCTTGTAACTATGTTGCATTCACATTTATTATCACAGCACCATTGCCATGATCAAAGAAGCCCCTAATGATCTTCATGAGTATGAATCAAACCGACTGTATAATCCCAGGGAATAAATAGTAATGTCAATTGGAATCTGGATATTATTTCATAACAGGCAATTATTTAAGGGCCTCACATCCTTATTTGCTCATTATGAGCTACTTTCAAATTTCAGAAATCCCAGGCATGCAACAATGAGCCACATGTGTCTGCTGGGACAGGCAATCCTAGAGCACTCAACAGAAACTAAACCTCCCTTGCTAACTTAATGCCTTTGAAGAATGCAGAGCTCTTAATCTACTTTACATGCAGCTTGGAGGTAACATTCCTATTTGTTCTGAAATGGTGGAATGTAATTAACTGGGTTATGCATATATTGTGTGTGTGTTTCCTAACAGAATACACTATATCATATTTTCTTTTGCTTCTGAATTAGGAAAAGAAAATTGCTTTGTGGCCAGCAATACTGTAATGTTAACCAAAAAACAGAGGGATATACTAGTTGAGAAACTGTTGTTGTTGTTGTTGTTTTGGTAACAACTTTTTAACTGGGTGTTGCACTTTTGATAAGGTCTTTTTGATTTTCCATTCTTCACTGTGTGTAAACAAAGGGTCAACAACATACACTATTTTTTTGTCCTGGTATTACAACTTCTGGTTCATTCACACAGTAGGTGATGCATCACTACCAATACAGTAATGCCCCAGAAGTATGTGAGTATATGAAAGGATCAAATGTGGATTCTATTAAAATTTAAAAGTCTTATTTCACTGAGAGCTTGTAATTTGGGCCCTGCTACATTATACCAAAGATAAAGACTATATTTCAGAGGAAGGACCTGGCAAAACCCCCTCTGAGTATTCCTTGCATAAGACCACAACACAAGAGCCAGCAACACACAAAAAGTTTCAGGCATCAAGCTACTGCCCTGTGCCTTCTTTAAGAAGGCTGGAGTCAGCTGGCTCTCATCCCAGCCTGATTAGTGCACTTGTTTCCTGGTGAACCTGCTTCTGCATGTCCTCCTTTGAGGCTGCTGTTCACCTGGGGAAGCCGAGTCCTAGGCCATGATAGTTTCTTCCTCTAAAATGTAGCCTATAGCATCTGGTACTCATTTGTGGTCTCCCAACCAAGCACTAACTGGGGCTGACCCTGTTTAGTTTCCAAGATCAAATGGGATCTGGTGCCTTTAGGGGTATTTAGGCCTTCTTTAGTGCTAGTACTTTAACGCTAAATTGTTAAAGGTAGTTAATCTTAATTTTAATTGTTAAAAGAAATTAATTCACTAGCATTAAATGTTAAGGAGATTAAATAAAATTTTAATTTGTTGTTACTTAACAGCTTAAATTAATTGCATTACTAAATTTTAAAACAGCATTTAAAAAAGTACTAAAATGACCAGCAATGAATTAATGTGCTGAGCAAAGTTATATTAATGTTGCTGTTTTAAATCTTAAAATTACCATTTTATCATTGAATTTTGGGAAAACAAGTTGGGGTGATGCATTAATTTCTATGGATTATTAATGCTCTAACAGTAATTTACTGTGTATGCCATTGAAATGTGCATTTAACTGTCTGTCCTGTCAGAACAAATAGCAAGAAAAGTTTTACCATACTTTCACATCTGATTAGAAAGCTGCGTAAGCGAGAAAGTGGTCAGATTATTTTTGGTGAAACCACATAGACAACCAGTGTAACAAGTGGCTGTACATATCTTACAGCAGTAACTTTGCAAATGTCCATCTTTATAAACCCAAAGGGAATCTTCCCTTCTTCTAATCATAATAATTATGCCTTTTTCAGGTAAAAACAGATACGTGCAATTATGCAGCATTCTGCTTGGATCCTAGAGAAGGAGTTAAAGTTCAAGGAAGGAAGTTTTATGCTTATGAAAAGATTAGTGTTGAGCTGAGAGATAAATATAGCGAGATTTATCAATATCTTTGAGAAAGAGGCTGTTTCCTTCAAGGAGGTGCTTAGATTATCTTCAATAAGCACATATGTTGTCTTCATAGTGGTTTTAAACCCAACTTGGTATATCGTTTGCCTGGAATGAACATATTATTGAGGCAGATACTCAAAATCCACGCTTTATTTCTCCTTCCCAAATGTAAGCCCATTTCCACACATGGCAATTGAAGACATTTTCTTAAATCAGTCTCCTTATGTTGACAGGAGTGCACATTCAATGTCCCTGTCACATATTGCCCTGCATGAACATCTTTCATATAGTGCACCAAAGGTTCAGAGGTTCCTTTATGGACCAAAATGTAAGTTAGACATCTGTGCTGGGTCTGAAGTCTTTGAATCTTGAGGTGTAGAAGTTGCTTGGTATGTGTAATGAAACAATGGGCAGAAAACCCTCCCTCCCTGCTACTTCCAGGTCCCTTTTCCTATGATGGCTCCTCTTGTAAAGAAATTACCACTAGGCTGTTAGGTGTGTTTGTGTTTAATGTACAGGAAATTTCTTTTGGTGTCTCATGTGAAAATAGTTACAGATTGGTTACTAGCCTTCTCTGATATTGACAAACTCCTAATTTTCAACTTGGTCAACTTACGAATAGTAATATTTTCTTGGTCATTTTCTTTCTCATATGCCCCCATGTCTGGAAAATCTTTAGCTATGCTTTGGACATTAAATAAGTTAAATACAACCCTTGGTTTTTCTTTGGCATCTTTTTGCTAGTAGGACATGAAGGTCATTCCTGAGTCATTTCCTGGTGGTGTGAATGTGTTGAAAACGTCATCACATAACCATTTTTACTGTCCTCAAACATAACATTCTATATCAAATGGTTTTCTCACTCCTGCTTCTCTATTCACATCTGTGTTACGAATTTATGCTATGATACAGAAAGAGGGGAAGTTCTTCTTCCCCGCTTAACTGGAATTCTTTGTCACAGGAGGTTCTTTCACAAAACTGGAGTGTTCCTTGACAAGGCTTTTTTTTTACTGTGCAACTAACAGATTATTATGGGGAAGGTCCAAGATGTAGTCATCTTCCACTTGCAACCCTCCTGTGTTTTCCACTTCTGCTTCTTTCTTTCCCCTAAGAACTGAGAATCAATTAAGGAGGGAGGAACTGAATAGCTGTGCAATGTCTTTTAATTGTATAAGCACACCTGTTTCAAGTTTATACAGGAACCTCTGTTTCCAAAACCCGTCTATCACATTTGAACAAAAAGGGTGGGTGGACCTTAGCTCAGTGGAAGGACTACTGCTCAGAAGTAACACACTTGCTTCATGCAGAAAGTCCTATGCTACGTTAAATTGTTGGCATATTTGGTCAGAAAAATCAAATAGTCAGTGATGTCTAAACCTTTCTGTGAGACTCTGGACACATATTGCTAGAGTGGACAAAAATGGGCTGCACGTGGACCTCTCCTGATATAAAGCAGCTTGTATCAATAGCATAATTTTAAAATTTTTGTATTTAGTTGGTCATGATGCTGTTTTCTTACTATGGCTTGGGGTTTTGTTTTTAACACACACACACATGGTATATTTTACTTTTATTTTGATTTTTTTTAAAAAAATTAGTATATTATTATATTATAAAATCATATTGTTGCTTTCGTATTTTTATGTGCATGTTTTGTTTACTGCTATGAGTGGACTTGATCCAGAAAAGCCGGTTATAAATAGTTAAATCAATTAAACAAAAGATTTTTTTTTTGCAGCTCCCACTCAATGGGCTGGAGATGTTTATCTCTCATTTTATTTGTACTTGGCTTCCCCTGGGTCTCAACAGATTTTCCCGCTGTTTTTTTTTCCAATTGTCACTTACCATTTTATGTTCTTGAGTCAACTCATGAGGGAAGATTTTTGGCATTTATTTTCTTTGAAATTTGGGGTGTGTTGGAATATTTGAGATGGACATTGTAGTAGTGGGGAGGGGGTATAAGTGTGTTATGGGACCTCTTTAATAACTGGGTAATAAACAGGGGGAATCCTGAAAAGGAAAACTCTGCTTTCATTATTTCCTCACTGTGCTTATGGTAACATAAAAAGAGAGAGGGTGATATCAGGGTCAGAAGGGCCCAGAACCTTTGTTCATGTTAGGCCTACATATGCTGTAATTGGGCAGGGAGGATGTCACATCACTCCTTCTCTTCAGCAAAATTCCTGCCCTTGGTGTCAATCAAAAATATGGGCTGGAATTCAGGATCAGACTTAGGGAGGTGCAATCTAGAGTTTTGCATCCACAGTGGATCTGTATGCATAGTCCTTAAATTGTCACAATTATGGTATACTTGCCCCTCCAAAGTGACGTCACTGGGCATTAGCTGTGTGGAGAGCAGAGGTTCTGCTCTGCTGGTGATGTAGGATCTTGGCCATTATTCTTTCTACACAGAGCTATCCATCAGAAGTGTCAAATAGTGAGACAAACTTTTTCTCTGGGAAAATTTGTACAATGTGCAGTGGAAGAGATAAATGAGGGAGATCTTCAGTATGATCAGCTCCATACAAACATTCCATCTGGGCCACAGTGTTTCTCAAATACCTTCCAGTCAAAACTGCTGATGGCCTTGTCTGGAATCACAAGTCAATAAGTGTTTTCCTTATCTCTGGGACAGTTATTATCCCCAGGTAATTTCATATAGTGTGATTTTCCATAAGTAAGTTATGCCAAATGGAAAAATAACTGAGCTGGATTAAGATCTCATCAGTTACTTTTAAATGATCAAACACCTGAGGACATTTCACACTAAACAGTTATAGCACTCTGATTTTACTTTAAATGCCATGGCAACATCTTATGGAATCCAGGGGATTGTGGTTTGGTGATACAATAGAGAGCTCTTGACTGAGAGTTGTGAATATTACTCCCTACATTGCAAATCCCAGAACTCCATAGGATGGAACAATGACACCTAAAAAGTGGAATAATCATGCTGTAACTGTATCAGTAAAGGGGCTCTGATCTCTTATTACTTTGACCTAATTTGATCAACTTGACAGGTATAAAGTTGGGATAGAAGAGATGGTGTAACCTGAACATGGGCAGGTGTGAAGGGAGAACCTTCTCTTCCCAAACATTTTTCTAAGCTGTTATTCTCCTAGAATGTGTCCCTTCCAGTCTTAGACACTTGCTGAGAGAAAAGCAACAGAGGAATATTGGTTTGGAAAGAAAATCACATTCAGCTTCCCCTCCTGTCTATTAATGTTTCACATTCCCAACCCAGTTTATAAGAATTCAGTACAGTTTGTATTCATTTCTAATACTCATATGCTACCAACACAATCTGATTTTGCCCTTTAAACATTACGGATTTTAAATCATTTTATTAATATCCAGGACCAAAGGGAGGCAGGCAGCTAGATGACCATACCATATGATTGGCAGCACCATGTACCTATATGACTTTGAGAAAATTCTCTTAATTTTATTTCTTCAGTAGTTCAAAAAATTCCATGGAAAGTATGACATTGTTATCATAACTATGTTTGCTGTGACATAAAGGAAATTGCAATAGATAGTATTCTAAGTGTTCAAGCTACAGAGTCATTCCGCCCAATTGGTTTCCTACATAGGATGTTTATCAACTCTTAACCAAAAGAACTATTTTTTTTATAAAGGAAATAAGAAACATTCTGGTTGCTGAATGTGTGGTTTGTCAGTTTCTTGAGGTGAGCTTCACATGAATAACCATTTAATATCTTCCAATGAAGGAGAAACAGCCATATTAAAATGTAAAGATAATAGAAATTAATTGAAATGATGTGAATTGCTTCTTCCACTCTTTTCCAGAAAGTAAAATCTCTTTCCTTTTGCCTCTCTCTCTCTCTCTTTCCTTTGGAAAAGTTGTTCAAAAAGCATGTGAAAGCTAGGAGGAATTGTTATAGAAGTGCTCTGATTTTGAAGGCAACTCTTTAAATGTGTGGTCGCTCCCGTAATCCTATTTTTGGGACAAAGAGAGGGCTGTTATCACATTGCATTGTAATGATTCTGGGTGTATTCCTCCCACCCCATTGTGAAAATAATGCTGCAAATTGTGTTGCTGTAACAACTATGAACATTTGCTAGAATGGCACATGGCATAGTATCCAAAGATTAGTACAGTATACAATAGTCAAAGAGAATAAAATTTTGACATGATTACTAGTTCTATTTCCTCCATATCACCATTGAACCTTCTGCCAAGCAATGCCAGCAATTCAAAATGGGCCACGCTAGATGCTCTTTTAAGGTCACTGCGCCAAAGGTTGTGCTTCATTGACCTGAGTTCACTATTATTATTTTGATTTTTAAAGTGTTACACACCTCCCAACATTTTAGGTTCCCACTTCCTTTCGAAAGAGATCATTGGAGATGTATGATACATTTCATGAATCCACAAATTCATTTGTTATATTTCTGTCACATCTTTCCTCCAGTGAACTCAAGACAACATATTTGGCTCTCCAATTTCACATGCTTGACAAACAAACAAATTGAGCCTAGCTGGAGACAAATCCTTTAAGTACTGTTAAAGGAACAAATCCAATGCCACAGAGGCAGCCAAGTATCCCAAGATGCTTTTAACAATCAGATATTTTTGTTTTCTGCTTCTCTTTCTCCTTTTCTCGAAATGACACTTTCTCATTGCAGGTTGTATGCTGATCTGGGGGTGGGTGGGCTTAGCCTCATTGTCAGGAATTAATTGGCTCTCTAGCACTGTCTGTGTGATCGGTGGGCCTAGAAGCGCTTCCAGGAATGCTGTAGATACATTTGCCATTTTCCTACCATCTTTGTGCTTTCTGATTGTGTGTTTTCCTCTCCTCTCATGGACTGAACATGCACTGGAGTAACAACAAAGTCTCTTCAGTTCCAGTGTAATATGCAAACAGGGTTTTGCTACAGATCTACCCATTAACTGCCAATAGATTTTGTCTTCCTTTGACACCTCTAAGGTGATTTAACAGTGTTCAGCTCCAGGGTGGATACTGTACATGTTGTCTTCTTTTCCTAGCTGTGTCTTCTATGTCCAGTAATGTGCTCATTGATACATTAGAAGATGATTCCTTCTAAAGGAGCACTATTATTTATTTATATACTGAATTAATTATGTATCTGCAAGGACAGTGAATATTCAAAACACCTGTGAGCAGGGTTTGTCTAATAGTCTGCAAGACAAATTATAAGCAGAAGTTGGATGAAGATGTGGACTAAAGAGATGGCAAAAGAAGATCAGTGTGGCAATGTCTTCTTTTGGCATGTCATTATAACATGAAGTAGATCCAAAAATCAGTCCAGCACTATTATTGTGAAGATCTCTTTGATTAAGTATTGCCCTTGAAAGCTTCAGTTACTGACATGAGTAGGGTTTTGGACATTTTTGTGCTGATGTTGTTGTTGCATATGCTCCAACTGCAGGTTAGTCCTGATTAATTCTCTGTGGCCTCACTTTTCCAGCTGCTTTTAAAAAGTCCCGGGTTCTCTTTCCTCCTTCAACTTTCCCATTCTGTCTTCTTTTTACATCAATTGCTGCAGACTAAGTTCATGGTGCAAAAGTAGTGTGCACTCAGTTAATTCAGTAGCAGGGAGAGGAGGGGTGAAATCTTGCCTTCCCAGTTGGCTGAGATTAAAGCAAACTGCTACAGCCTCTCCTAGCTTGTATGTTTCTTCTCATTAAAAACTTCTGCTGTGACCACACACTGATGTTAGCTAGCCATTTGTGTCCCAGTTTTCATCTGTGAAATGTTGGCTGGTAAGTTGTTGTTATGTGCTTTCAAATGTATTTTGACCTATGTCCACACCATCTTTGAATTTTGAAAATATTTCGTCAGAGGAGATTTATCATCACTTTACTCTAAGACTAAGGCCATTTCCACACTACACTCTTATAGTGCGATTATTCCACTTTCAACGTCCTATGGAATTCTGAGGTTTGCAATTTAGGGAGGGGCCTGAGGCCTCTTCCTAAACTGCAAACCCCAGGATTCCATAGGATGTTGAAAGTAGAATAATCGTGCTATAAGAGTGTACTGCGGAAATGGCCTTAGAAAGTGTGACTTGCTCAAGGTCAGCTAGTGGGTTTTCACAGCTGAGCAGTGATTCAGACCAAGGTGTCCTAAGAATCCTTGTGGAATCCTTGACTCATTGCACCAATCATTTTAGTGTTGATATGTATTGATGCTCATAACCCAAGGGCTTTTCTTTGGTCAGTTTAGGTGTCATTGTCCTGTTCATGTAAATAAATTATTTAAAAAGATGCAAGGCTTCACTGACTTCTTTTCCAAAGTAAACCAACTCTAGGAAGCTCAGCCAGGAATGTACATGTTCAGAAAAGAAAGAGAGCAGTACTGTTTTTATTGATAGATCTATACATGCTAGCCTTCATTTGAAGATGTCATCATGTTTTACCAAAGTTAAAAGAGTAAAATAAGCAACAATAATATTACTATTTAGTGTTACTCAGATATTACATTGTATTTATTATATACTTTATAATTGTTAATGAAATATCATTATAAAACATGAACACATATAATTTATAATATGAAATATAATGTTTAATATTGATATTTTATTAATTAGTTTTTCCATTCATTATTAATAAAAATTTGGGGCAGTATAAAACTGACCGTTGCACACCCCTGCCCAAAACCTACAGCCTTAACTGTTGTATATCATATGGTGAGTGAAGATTCACAGTTTAACAGTGCAATCTGACACACACCTCCTCACAAGTAACTTTACTGGGTTTAATGGGACCTACTTCTAAGTAATGCATATAAGATTGTAGCTTGAAACACTGGTTTGTAACATTCATATTTTGAAAACTGTAAGTAAAGCTACAATCCTTTGCACAGGTGCTTTGAAGTAACTCCCATTGAATTTGGTGGGTCTTACTTCTGAGTAGACATGCATAGATTTGCGCATATTGTTTAGACCACATTCTTCTTATGATAAGTGGATCAGGAACTATAGAAGTCAGATCTAGTTTTTGATACCACATGTGCAACTTTTCCGTGCTCAGGAAGTTGTGACGCAAGTCATGGGTTGGGTTTGAGGTTTTAGAAACCTTTTGTAAAGGCAATTGCTCTCCTTGTCCTGTTGCATTTTGAAAAGTATTAGTGACAGTTCACGGAGTGTGGAGGTACACAGCCAAAACAGAAATGCTTGTCAGACGTAATGGGAGGATTTTCCTGGCTCTCTGTGTAATCCTCTTTACAGGATGCACAGTACAAGGTAAAAACGCTACTCCTTGTTCTTTTTGTAATTTTCCTTCTTAAGCTGTGTAGCACAGTATAGCGGAAGCCAATAGAGGACTACCAACACTTTTATGTACATGCCTACTCAAAGAAGTAAGCAAAGGCATCTTGTAGCACAGCTGAGGTTAAATGAAAGAAAGAAGTTGGTAGCAGAGAAGTAAATTTCACCAAGTTTAGTGAGCAATTCCTAGTTTGGTGGATAGAAGATTGCAGACTAAAATGTACATTTTAACTTCTTCTAGGTAATGTCTCCCTTTCCCAGATCTTCTGCTTATTGATATATGCTGTCCGTAGCATTGGTATGGTGATATTCTTACCTTTGTGCAGGAATAGGGAGACAGAATTGTAACTAGAATGAGAACTGTAGGGGTGGCCATTTTGTGGTGATGGATTTGATTGTTATTTCTGGTAACATTTTATTTAAAAATATTTCTATACAGATATATCTAGATTTATGTGCTTTTTTCCCCCAAGAAGGAGATATCTCCTCCTGTTCTCGGAATGCAGGGCCACACAGTCTGGAAAGGCTTAAATAAGTTAAAGAATAAAAGTGGCAAAAAAGACAAATAGAGTCACACATGATTGCTTTAGAAAGAAGATTGTCCTTGTTGGCTTTTAATGTTTCTGTGTTGCCTTTATTTTCCAAGGGTATCAAGTGCTCTCTTTTGTTTGAACAGTGCATTAGGGAAGTGGTCAATCTCCTGTCTTGCAAAATGACATAGGTGCTTTAGATGGAGTTGTGTTAGTTATCACCAATTATACATCATGGGCACCATAGTACTAAACCATATTCCACATGGCAGCCCATAGTTGCAATGGATATATAAGCTGAGAGGAGAGGAAATCACGTGGGGGAAAGGTGCTAGTAGTGGGCAGCAGCTAAGCAGAATATGTTTGATATCCTTCATCTTTAGCTAGAGTCATCATGGAAGCCCTTAGAGGAACATAGTTCTGTTCAAATGTAAAGTAATCGTGATAACTTTAACACCAAAAATTCTAGTCTCTGTAGGTTAAGGTTGTAGACCTAGCTATACTTGTTGTTGTGTGCCTTCAAGTTGTTTCTGACTTACGGTGATCCTAAGGCAAACCTGGCAAACCTATCAAACCTATCTGACTATGCGGACGCAGCCAAGATCACCCAGTGGGTTTCCATGGCCAAGTGAGGAACTGAATGCTTGTTGGCTGGAGGCATTCTAGAGTTGTATGACTTTTTCTCAAATGCTCATTTTTATCCTTATTTAAATGTTGTCCAATATTTGTTCAATTACTAATAGTAATTTAAAAAATGGCTATGTTTAATCTGAAATTCATGCATGCTTCTTGACCCTGTACTGTGTTACATCAGGAATATTTAGATCTGTCATGTACTTTAGTGTGCACTTGTTTCAATTACACTTCAGTGTTTTAGTAATTTAAAATCTACTGGCATTTTCATCCTAAAATATTTGCTTAGAAGTTAGTTCATGTAAGGTTGCAGGTTTAGGCTATATAACAGTTAAACACCATTCAATTCAGTGCAATTTATTTCTGAGTAAACATGATGCCCAGTACATTTACTCAGAAAGAAATTGCACTGAATTGAATGGGGTTTAACTATATAGTTTAAACTGCAATCCTAAATGGACTAACTTCTAAACAAATATTTTAAGGATGAAAAGGTCAATTGCACAGAGGTACAATTTGTTAACTTTTTCTAGAGAACAAAGTCTGTTGCTAAGCAGCTGGCAAATGTGGAGAATGTTAATTTGATGAGAGGGAAAGTGTTATGCCAACCAGCTGCATCTATAGCATACCTACATATCTTATTGTCATATTTGCACATCTCCTTAAGTTAGCCGAACTTAGCATGCCGCAACATGAACAGACTTAAGCCTCATGGTTCATACTTCACTTGGTCGTTCATAAAAGCAGGTACACAAAGCAGGTATGAGAGAAATTAATGTTATATCTGAAACTGGGGCCATTTCCGCACTATACTGTTATAGTGCTATTATTCCAGTTTCAACATCCTGTGGAATTCTGGGGTTTGTAGTTTATTCAGGCCAAAGAGCTCTCTGGCTGAGAATTCTAAAGGCCCCTCCATAAACTGCAAACCCCAGGATTCCATAGGATGTTGAAAGTGGAAATAATAGCACTAGAACAGTGTAGTGTGGAAATGGCCTGGAATTATGATTAATTGCAACAAAACAAACCAAAATTTGTAAGCCACTTTTAAACAAGGGTTTCTTGTAGATTTTTACATCAAGGTTTGTTTGAGCACAATGAACCATAATTATGGGTTCATATTTAACATGAAGTTATTAATCACAGATTTATTTATTTAGCTGGTTTTTTTTTAGAGAGAACTCCTGGCTTAAAGTGGGAGTGAACAGGACCATGTACTTTGATTGATTTGTGTATGGTTTTGAACAAGATGGCAAGATTTCAAACAACTTTCAGTTTCTCAGAGCTGGCCCTAACATCAGGCAGAATTAAGTGGCTGCCTCAAGCAGCAGTTTTGAGGTGTTGTGAAAGAACTGTTTAGCCTTCTATGCTTGTATTTTTATTATTAGGAGAAGAGGAGTGGTGCATGTGAGAGTTTTCTGCCTCTGGTATCAATAGTATCTGACCAGCCCAGTGCATCATGCATTTGACTTTGGGAATGGGTTTGCTCTGTCCCAGGCAGTAAAATTTCTTAGGCCAGCCCTCCAACTTCCTCTGTTAAGTCTTCAGGTCTGTCTTCTGGTAGTAAAGGAAATTTGTGTAAGTATGAAGAAACCGAGGTTCTCTTTCTAAGAGATTAACACACAGGATATGTACAGCGCAACCCTATGTATGTTGGCTCAGAGATGTCCTGTTTTCAGTGGAACTTAATCCCACGTAATTTGTACAGGTTGTCATCGTCGTCGTTATTGTTGTGTGTCTTCAAGCCATTTCTGGCTTACAGTGATTCTAAGGTGAACCTATCAAGGGGCTTTGTGGGGCTGAGAGTGTGTGACATGCTCAAGGTCACCCAGTGGATTTCCATGGCTGAGCAGTGAATTGAATCTGAGTCTCCAGGGTCATAGTTAAATGCTCAAACCACTACACCTTGCTGTTTCTCAATTTGTATAGGACTACAACCTAAATAGCTAAAAGCAAATGAAATTCATAATGAGATAACTTAGGTTTATTTACCCCAGATTTATTCATCTTGTATTTTAAAAGCAATGTAATTTTCCAATAGCCTCTTAAAGTTAGCTGAAATGGCATCCATCAGCGCTCAACACGGAACTACCAACAGGCTCACGAGAACACCAAGGTTTTCAGAAGTAAATGTTTAAAAAAGAAGATAGCACTGTAAGGCAAAAATGAGCAGCTCCGGTCTTCAAAATGTCTTTGGATTTCACTTCCCACAATCCTGCCTCATTTTAAAAACTGTCTTGGACACATAGAGTTGTATGCTAAAAATCATCTAGAGGGCCACAGTTGCTGATCCCAATTTAAGCAATAATATTCCAAAAGCAGTTTGGTAAGAACTGAGAATGGAACAATGATTAGCAGCTGAGGAATGGGGAAGGAAGAGGAGAAGGGGAGAGGAAATGGACCTAGAGTACCCAGAACAGAACATTGCTAGCCAGCTGGTACTTGAACAGCGTAAGGTGGACAGATGCAAAAGAGGCTTGCATAACAGGTTGCATTTGCAGAAATGCTGCCTTTTATACACCTGCTAATTGTAAAGGACCCACATCCTCTTTTGCCTTTTTCCATCCTACTCCATCTTGTAGCACTCTGTTGCAGGTTCCACTTGTAAGATTTCTAAATTTCAAGTTACTCTTTCCTGTGAATTATTTCAACAGAACTGCAGGTGCTCTTGAAATACAGTGGCCATTTCCGCACTAGACTGTTCTAGTGCTATTATTCCACTTTCAACATCCTATGGAATCCTGGGGTTTGCCTTTAAGGCCACTCCCTAAACTGCACACGTCAAGATTCCATAGGATGGTAAAAGTAGAATAATAGCTCTAGAACAGTCTAGTGTGGAAATGGCCACTGTTGTAGCCCAACCTCAGCAACAGTATTTTTTATGCTATAGCAACTTTGTATTCAAGCCATTAAACTCTGTAGCTGGTATCCAAAGGACAGCTGTGATTTATAAAAGGCTAGCCAGTAAAAGTTTTTACCTTCTTCTTCCTTTCAGTGGCAGGATTATACCATAGCACAAGCTTCTCTGTAAATCTCTTTTTGGGAAAAACAAATCCAAGTATATTCTCCTCCTTGAGCTAACGCAACTACTTTGATGTTTTTTTGGAACTCCTTGTTAAGCTGATACTGATGACAGAAATTATTTCTAAGAACATGAGCTAAGGATATTGAGCACAAATAGTGAAAAGAAAAACTAAATGTGTCAATTTTCAATAAATACTTTGAATATTATTTTATTTAATGAAATTACTCTGGGCTTCTTAAACACTGAAGTTAGAAGTAAGACACTTGCAACAAAAATTAAGTGGAGCTGAGGTTAAAAAATAGTGACAAAAGATGAATGCAACTGAAAAGATTGCAACATAATCATTTAAGACTACTAAGAAGAGGGATGAAAACTTAAATCCACAAATAGTTCTGGATGGGTTTAAGTATTTCATTCTACTCTTTTGAACGTCAAACAAAAAGAGGGAAAAAAAAGGTCTGTGATGGAATGTGGTTAAACTAAAAAGGAAGGAGTTGGACTGAAACATTTCAGTTGCCCAGAACTGAAGATATCTAGGAAACATCTGCAGCAGCTATTTTTCACAGCTAGTAAAGGGAAATGTACAAGCTGTCCTCAGTGAACTCTGCTGCCTCCTCCCCACTTGTGCATCTGGTAAGACTGGAAGATATGAATGGGAGAAATGTTTGAATGTAATTAGGGTTTCCAGCATGGAACCTGGAGAGGGCCCTTGTACCTTTAATGGGTGGGTGGAAGAGGGAGTTTCTGCAGGTGTTGTTTGTTTTGTGGCCAAGTAACACCCACTGAAATTCCCTTTTCTACACAACCATCCAAGGTACAAGAACCCATACCAGTTTTCATTCTGGAATCCCAACTGATATTGATGCTGAAGGTTCCTTCTTCATGACCCAGCAATAATACTTCAGACATGCAAATCAGCTTGCCTTTGCCTGATCGTGTGCTGCTGTATGGCCACAAAACTTAATGGGGACCCCATCCTATGCCTTGTGACATCATTTCTCTCTGCTGACATTGATTGGGACAAATATACTTCTTCACTCCTAAGACAGAATAAGGCACCTTCTTTGAGAAATAGATACTGGTGTTTCAAAAGTGGCAGCAAGGTAGTAGAGGACACATCTGAGCACATGACACAACCACCCACCTAATGAGCTTATTGCTCTCAGATGTCACAAAGGACTCCATCTCATTGCCTGTGTTAAAGTAAATAGCAATTGTCAATCCACTCAGCTTTTGTATGTAGAACTGGGATGGATCTTGTCCTTTGCCTCAAGCAGAAAAATTAAGTAGGTGAATTCCTGCTCCTTCCATTCATCCACTGGCATGTTTGCTTTTGCAGAGAGACAAAGAGGTGCTAAATATGCTGGTGGCATGTGTAATGCTCTGTTAGGCTCTCATTTCATATGCAGAAATAATCTGTTTTCTCCAGTGGGTTGCCAAGTTTGAAAAGCAATAAATTACAACTGTTTGTGTTTATGCAGTTTGCCCCCAGGGATATGGGAACCATATTGTTCTAACCTTCTGTCAAACTAGATGTGACATTTATCATGTTGTTAGAAGATGTGCTCCTTGAAATGGTGACAGATAGCTACTTGCCTTTCATCACCTATGTATCTTGCTTTTAGTGTGCTTCCATATGGTTAATATGTAAGCCAGATTGCTGATGTAGGTACCTCTGAGAAAATCTTGTTGTGGCAAGAAAAATGAGTTTAACATAGGAAATACACAATCCCTTTAATGTCTGATTTGACTCTAGGACACATGTAACTTAAAGTTCAAGAGGTAGTAACTCATAGAGAACATCATAATGGATACTGTTGAGGGATGGGGCATTCAGCTTGCTATTTTTAAAAAATCTTTAGACCTGAACATGTTGCTGTCATTCTTGTGTACCTTCAAGTCATTTCTACTTAACATTTAGAACAGTGGTTCTCAACCTTCCTAATGCCGCGACCCTTTAATACAGTTCCTCATGTTGTGGTGACCCCCAACCATAAAATTATTTATTTATTATTTACAATGCCTCCCCCACCAGCAAAGGCCACCTCACCGGCCAGGAATGGGGGGTGCGGGCAGGGAGGGAAAGAGTAGCTGCACGTCTCCCCCGGGAAAAAACTGAGAAACCTCCCGCGGGTTCTGCTTCTGCTTCGCTCTCGTTTCCACTGGGGGGGCAGTGTGGGAAAAGTTTCCAGAGTGTTGACCCTGGCCGGGGGGGAGGAATCCCAGCGCCTTTGTCTTTTGCGCCAGGCGCAGCTCGCCCCCCTGGAAAAGCGCCACCATATGGCCCCCCGGCTTTTCCGCAGCGCTCCCCTCCATGGTGAGTGGGGCAGGGGCTGTGGCGAGGAGGGGCCCCGCCCCCGTGCCACCCCCCCCAAGCTGGCCTGTCAGACAGGAGGTTCTCTCGGTAGCAGAGAAGGGGCACGATTTCAGTCCCTTCTGAACAGAGGGCAGGAGGACGCGAGCACGTGGCTTGCGCTTGCGCACCACCACCGAGGAGGGAATGGAGACTAAGACCATCGGAAATACGTATTTTCCGATGGTCTTAGGTGACCCCTGTGAAAGGGTTGTTCGACCCCCAAAGGGGTCGCGACCCACAGATTGAGAACTGCTGATTTAGAAGGAGGCTTGTCTTTGCCTTCATCTGAGGCTGAGAGAGTGTAATGTGCCCAAGATCATCAGTGGGTTTCTATGGCAGAGCAGGGATTCAAACCTTGGTCTCTAGAGTCACTCAAACCACTGCATGATGCTGGCTTTTAGAACTTTTGAGCATTGGATAATGACTTTGGAGACCCGAACCACCACACCATGCTGGCTCACTGGCTACAACATATCTGCTACTAATAACACAATCACGTGAGGGATTAGTACTGATCTAAATGTTTATATTAAACACGTATTTACCCTATTATTTTATGAAGCAAAGTGTGGGGATTAGCAAAACAAAAGATATAGGACAGGGCAGGAGAATGAAACCTGACCTGTAGGGACAGAGTATACTCTTGCCTTCCTCTTCTTTCCTCAGTCAATTTTAGCTCGCAGTTCTTCTATGAGCAGCTAAGTTTTAGGGGAGGAACTTCAGTCTTTTAAAATAAACGGCAGGGGGATTCTGTACAAACACTGGGAAACCACCAAAGGATATAATGAAGAAGGGAGTGTGGCACTGGGCAAAGCCAAAAAGAAAAAAAAAGTCACATTCAGCCCTAAGGCCTATGGTTTCTCACTCTTACCTTGCCATTTTCAGGAAAGCATGCATGAGGTAGGGCCGAAGATCTTGTAACTTTCCAGATACTGGACTCTAGTTCCTATCTAGTTCCTATCAGCGGTTGCCGGAATGGCCTGTTGTGAGAGATGTACATGTTCATCAGTCTCTGGGGAAGGCCACAAGCACCCCAGTCATGAAATAGAGATATCCCATTTTAAACTTTGAAATTACCCTCTAGCGTAGGTAAAACTAAGAGAGATTGGGTAGGCTGATGTTAAGTCAACCTCCTTGAATCCAGTGCATAGACTCAGGACACAGGGAGATATCTACACTGCATGCATTGACATATATACATGGAAAGAGTTATTGTGAAGACTTCTTTTCTCTCAGAATATGCATTTCAATACACTTTTTCCCTCATGATATTTTGTTTTAAAATACAATTTGTTGTTTTTTTTAAATTGAGAACTCTGTACCTTTTAGAAGTGCAGAAAACAGTGGATAACTGATCTCCTAAGGTGTCCAGAAGAAGTGAATCAGATCAGTTTCTACTGAAATACACAAAGATCAGGTTCCTCAATTACAGATACGGTCCTGGTCTTCCGGAGTGTGAACTTTGCTACAGGAGTGGGCAGCTCTCCTACAATTTCTGTGAGCTCTAGCCTGCATAGCTAATGATAAGGGACTATGGGTGTTGTGCTCTGAAAACATCTGGAAAGCCACAGTTGACCAACCTTGAGCCATGCAGTCCTCTGAAGCCAGAATGGGTCATTGTGCATCGTTGTGCATCGTTGTGCACCCTTGCCATTGTCTGCAACATAAGTATGCAGTAAATAGATTAATATATACAGACAGTTCTGGTACAGCTTTCTACCCCCAATGAGATAAAAGTGGGACTTACTCATAAGGCGAAACTGAGGATTCCAGCACATGTGGTGTGATGGAATACCAGCATACACAAAGGTCTTATTTCATACGCAGATTTCTTTCTTTTCTGTGGTGTTAAATACTAGTAAGCGGAAGTAACTGCTACCAAGGCCTCTGCAAACAACTGAGCGTTGTGTTTGTGTTTTGAATTCTGGATACTTTATGTTTTATTGTCATGTGGATTGTATTGGTTTCATCTTGTAAACTGTCTTATCTTCTATGATGAAAAGTGGTCTGTAAATAATGTTAGTAATAAATAAACAAATAAATCCTGAAGCCCTCACCCCAAACTATGGGTCTAACACACACACACACACACACACACACTAGAAGTGTGTACTTGCCAATTCTAACTCATTGGGCAAGAAGCTGTCAATTTACTATCAACCATAATTCCAGCCTTTATTGCTACATTTTAGTTATTACGTTTCTCAATGTTAGGATGCCAGTATTTGCACAGTTGCCAATTTGAAAGCAGGTAAATGACAGTACCCCTGTGAAGCAGTTCTGTAAGAGACAAGGTATCATCCAGAGGATACTATAGGTTACTTATCTTCAGACTTTGCAGGAGAGACAGCTATTTAGAACTCTTTAACACTTCAATGTTCTGTTGGGCTTTACATAAAGTATGTATGGTATTGAGGATAACTATTAATCTACTAATATATAAAAGTCAAAGTTTCTTTGTCTGTCTGTGTCAGGCGAGAAGACCTCATATGATTGACTGTGTCAAGCAAAGACCTCATATGATTGGCTACCTAAGAAGATTCTATGGAGTCCTGGGGTTTGCAGTTTAGGGAGGGGCCTTTAGAATTCTCAGCCAGAGAATAGGCAGGTTGCAATGGAGATGAGGCCTAGCAGCAAGGAGGAGGGCAGTGTATTCCCTCAGGAACCCAACTTCTGTATGTTAATAACTCTGAATACAGACTGGATTGGGGAATATGGGGAAAAGTTACAGGTACTGGACAAAGCAGTTTGGGGAATTGGAGACACAGGATCTCAAATCTTTCTAACAAGTATTACTTATGAGAAAATAAAATCCTGGGCAATGCCAGGTATATACATTAGTATTTGATATTACTGGGTTATCATGTTAACATTCAATTGCTGAGGTTCATGAATACTGTATTTCAATGTATATGTAAATGTTTTTATTAGGGCGTCCTATCCAAAGAGGTCGATACATGCGAGTGAGGTGCAGACCTAATGCCTATTTTGCAAACTGTGTTGAAGAACAAGGACCTATTTTTGACATTCCTGATGGAAGTGCTAACATGATCCTCCCTCCCAAGGCTGACTCAGGACTGTATGTAAAATTGACTTTCATCTTCAGTACTAATTGCTACTGTTTGCTAGTCCTGAATGTTACTAAGCGTGTGATTTTTACAGGGTGACAGAGCAAAACACACAACATTTCATTACCTACCCAGACAGTGTCAAAAACCTACATTTTAGTAAAATATTTCTTAGATACGAGTTTGCTTTTGATCAGAACACTATGACTTGCTTTCTAAAAATATATGCACAGACACAGTTGCTGCTTCTTTTTGCTGGCAAGGCTTCTGTGTTGCATGATGGGTAGAAATTTAATCAGCAAAAGCTGCCCAGCCCACCAAAGCAGGCTAGTCTTAATCCGAAGCAAGAGCTAGACGAGGCCCAGTGCTTTTTTAAAATTTCGCTCACACTTTACCACAAGCAGTCCCCTCTCCAATCATGGATAGTGTTTATGTATCTCAAATTCTGGGTAGCACTTCATGTATACAATTAAGTGGGCTATATTCCAGGAAAGGTCACACTGTAACAAATTGGTTGCTGTTGAGGGTGCCATAGGATTTTCACCCCAAGCCCAATTATATTCCCAAATAAGCACACAGGCCTCTTTTATTACAACCCCATCAACAGGATAGACTGAGAAAAAGACTGGATTAAGGTTTCATGGTTGAATGGAGCCTTAAATCCTCCCAGTCTGTATTTTATTCACTCAGTTTTTGCATTTGCTCTTCATTCTTACTCAAAGTCTCCTTGCTGGGAATCCAGACTTCTCTTTCTTGAAAGAATTCTACTTTAATCAGTCATGAATCTCTGATGATGTTTGAGTGGAAATCAAGGCAAATCTCCTACTGTTCCATATTTATCTCCCATGTAAATGAGAGGGAAAATGGCCTTGTAATTCCTGGCAAAGGGCACATTTGCTCATGATGCTAAACCACAGGTTATTTTAGTCATGGTTTGTTCCTTAAGTCATGAACATCAGAGCAGACGACTAAACAAACTGTGGCTGTCCCTCCAATTCTGATTTGCTTTGATTCCCCCTGCCAGCTTCTGTTTCATTATGGCCAGCTGAGGAATCATGCCAGGAACAAGCCGCAGTTGTGAATTTGGATGTCACAAGCTATGGTTTAAACAAACCACTAATTGTAAACCTAACAAAAAACATGGCTTCAGTTACCAGTTTGTAGCTGGTGAACTAACTATGGTTTAGCAAGGAGGGTCTGTACAAACCAAATTTCAGCAAACCATACCATGACTTATAATGTAAAAAGGCAGTCAGCATCTTAGAATTCTTTGCCAACTTATCTAAAGAGCTCTTTCACAACTTACTGCCAAAGTCTGGGTGGACAAGGTTGGAAGTCCCTCTCTTGAAGAGGGACTTCTACTATTCCTAGTGAAGAATAGTACCAGTCCTGTATTGGGAAATATTCTATCATTCTCCCAATCTTTCAGACAAGTAATCCAAAAGTGCTTTGATTTTTTTTTGCAGTTATGTTATATATGCAAGGATTACTCTTATTTTTTTAAAAAAATATAGTTAACTTGTCAATTGTTTAATTCTTCTGTTGAAAAGATGGTAACTTTTAAAAATTTATTCTGGATTATTCCAGCTCAATGTACACACAATTACAATTTAGCTGTGTGTACATTAATGAGTTAGAATGAACCTGTCCATGCAATAAAAGGAATACACTGGAGTCAGAAATTAGGTTTTCTCCCCCATCTTGATTTACATCCTCGGAAAGAAATCCAAGGGAGAGAAAAGTGTCACTTCTAAAAGCACTGCAACAGCAGGTGCTTGAAACAGGAAGTGCAAGCTCTCAAATCAGCATCCTATTTGAAAAATTGAAAGTAGCAGGGTGAACTTCACACTGAGACCATGTTAGCTGTTACACATATTTTGCATAAATTACACAATCCTGTACCTATAGAAGTTATATCCAACTACCATGTTCTTCCTAACATGAAAAAGATGGTCACCTAATTATTCCTTGCCTCTGAGAGTATACAATTTCTTGAATACAGGCATAATATGGACTCCAATTGGCTGGAACTCATATTCATAAAATCCAGGAGACATACTGAGTCAAGGACTTGTCTCCTATCATTTGCAGTTCCAACAGACCAAAGACAAAGAAAAAAAAAGATAATTACTTTCATTTTATTTCATAAAGTTGATTCAGTTTATCCTGGGTTTATTTGGGGAAGCAGATAAAGAAGGTGTTACATCCAGCAGTTTATAATGATCTTTTAAAAATCTGTGTTGCAGAATGAAAGAATTTCAAGATAATCCTGATACTTTTCCACTTTCTGGAGATGAATATGGATCAGGAAATGAAGCAGATCCTGAATTTGGGTCAGGCACTGAGTATGTTATGGATGATCCGAGTATTCCTGAGTTTGAAGTGAACCAACCAGATCCAAAACTGAGGCTTAAATTAACAAAGGAAGGTTTATTCCTGCATGAAAATAGACTGTAATCTCTGTTCTGGCAATTGTGATCTTATTTCTTAAATGCCTTTTGTGTTTTATGTCTAAGTGCTATTACACTTAAGTAAAAATACTGTATAAACAATGAAACCAACCACAAATGCCTTAATATGTTCAGTGCTTTTCTTTGGTACAAACTGTAATGAATGCAGGTTTTCCTCTTCTAAGATGTAGACTACCATTGCAAAACTTGGGATCCCTTTGTACAATTGTGGGGAAAAGTAACATGAAATACTCAAAACATGCATTCAAGTGCAAGCTAGAGGAGGAAGAAAAGACAACTAAAAACAAAAAATAAAAATAAAAAAATGAAGCAATGATACTAGAATCAGCCATACCTTGTAGAAGAATATAAGGCAAATTCCTTCCAGATACCTCCCTTCTATGCCAAATCAGTAAAAGTGAGCCCTACAATCCCAAATAATTCTGGACATTTTGGGGTACATTTTCCATTTGCACGGAGAGCTGGTCATGACAGCAGTGCAAGAACATGGAGCTGTGCAACATTACTATTAGTGGCCACCCCTTCATTTATGCCACTCAAGAAAGGTTCCTAGCCTGTATTATACAACATTTTTCAAAATAAGGAGCTTTTGAGGTATCTGTGTTAGTAAAAAGCAAAAAGAGTGGTTTTATAATTCACAAAATAGTTACGTTGTACTTCTTTGGAATGTGTTATTTGTAGTCTGATGGACAGCACTATTCTAAATCCCTAAATCTCTTGTACTGTTTCCAGTTATAATAATATTAACTTGGCCTTGTGTTTGCAAATCTGTCTGTTCATCTTGTATCTTGTTCCACACTTGATTTTGCCATATACTGCTGGAAGGATTTTCTTGATATCTGCATTTACTTTGCTATAGTTCTATTAAAATTGAAGTGCATTGAAGACTCAGTTTTCATTTCTAAATAGTCCTGACATACTGTCTTAAGTGTGTTATTAACATACTATCCAAATTTGAACACCTGTGAAAAAGGAAATAAATTAAAATTGACACAAGCAATCCATTGTTACAGAAAATCCACAAGATGTAGAACAGAATAAATACATTTTTCTGGGTTGTTGTTACAGAGTAAAGAAGCAATTGGATTATGTTTTGGTAGATATCTCTTGCATTCTCTCAGAAGTGCAGAGTGTAAGTTTTACATGCATGGTGGATTTTATCGAGTTTCTTCCAGAAACAACCTCAGTCAAATTTCAAATATCCCTCTGTTGGTCTTGCACAAACATGCACGTACAAGGTTTATAGTATGGTGCAGTTAGGACACAACCTCAAGGGGTGGAACTTAGATCCCTACAGACCAGGAGATCATAAAAATATCAAACAGAGAGCAACAAGTGATGAGGGCACAGCTAGAACACACTAGCATTAGCACCTGGCTGACTTGTGAATGTCAAAGACTGCCTGGTCCAATACTGCTCACTACAGCATTTTTTCAGTCTTTTTTTCCAAAAAAAAAAAAGTTTCATAGTTAGGGGACAGATGTCTAGACATGTGGTTACAGATGTTCATTTTTTTCTTTAAAAATCTCTATTTCTACAAAATGTTGTTTATTACCAAGTAAATGTGTTTAACACCTTGGCAACAGAAATAAGCTGCACTTTATTCTTCTTTTCATTAATGAATTTAAAAAGCAAAACTGCACAAAGAATTGTAAAGCACGGAATGGGATGAGAAGAAAAATAAATGTGTGGTTCAGTTCTATGGCCACTTAAAGCCCCTCCTTAAGAATAGGGTTTAAAAATTACATAATTGCACAACTTAATATGGGTTTTATTTGAGGTTTGTCAGAGAAGAAATGGCACAATCACTACATCACAGCCTCTGACATCAATCTTAGATGTTTATTTTAAAGTTTCTTGCACTATGGCATGCTAATGCATCCACAACCAAAGTTTCTTTTGGAGGACTGTTTTGCATCTCTCATAGCTAGGATTAGGCTGTGTTCCAACAGGTACAACACAAACAAAAATGTAACATTTTTAAAGCAGCACCTCAGCTCTCTTACTAAAAATATTTCCCATGTGGTCAGAAAAATAAACAGTAATCTCCAACTACCATTTGTACTGGGACTGGAGAGCAAGACAGAAGTGTAATGACTTTCTTGTTTCAATCTGTTTTGTACATATGCTACACTGAGGATTTTAATACAGGGTTTCCCTACAGTACAGGCTGGGGAACGTTTGATACTTCAGATACACTGAATGCTAACCTCCAGAAACCTTAGCTAGCATGGCCAGTTGGAAGAGATTACAGAAGCCATACTCCAAAACATTTGGACAGAAACAACTTGTGGCCTCCAGATATTGCTTGACTGCTTCTATCAGCCCTAATCAGTCTAGCCAATGGTGAGAGGTCATGGGAATTATAGTCCAACAACATTTGGAGGGCCATATTGCCCACCCTTGCTCCAGAGGAATGCACAGGAAAGGGGTCTGTGCACAAGCAATTAATTCCACCAGTCCTTTACCTGCTTGCATTCTGTTCAGTATATTACCGCAGTTTCTAGCCCGGACTTGTGGGATATTAGATATCACTTTGATATCAATAATTCGGCCGCCTTTACCTATTCCTCTCCACGTGCTGCAACGTCCCCCAGACAAGCTCGCAGACAGGCATGGCCGCTAATCACTGTAATATTCCAAACAAATACAGACAGGCCAGAAATCGCCATCTCGCTGCTTCAGGAGACCTCAAAGGCAAGTACCCTATTATGTATGCATGCTACTTACAAAGAACTCCCTGCCATGAGCAGGCAGCTTGATTAGAATCCTCATCTATCAAGCACTCTGTGTTTGCATACTGTCTGTTCTATTATCAATTCGGACTTAACTCAATCATGCTAAATTCTGACCATTTGGAGACTTTGTCTCCAGCCCGAAACTCATTGTTTTCCCCAAGTATGGACTAGCCTACAGCCACATTTTCCCCTATAAAAACCCCTGACTTTGAGAGCTTCTTTGGATTGCTCCCAACTTCCATCCCGCCTTGCTGCCGCTTTGCTTGGTGAGCCTTCCCCTCAGTCCCATGTACTGAGAACTCCATACCTCCAAACTTCTGCTGCAGACTACCCGGGCTTCAGGACAGGTATAATATTACCCAAACCAACAACTCCTCTAAAAATCCCTCTATCTCACTCCAACCTTTATTTCCATAGTTATCTGTGCGAGTGTGCTGCATACACTGTTTGATTGTATTTTAATAAAAACCACAATTATTATTTCAATTCTGTTTGCTCCTTGACTCGGCCTGACCCCGTAGACATTGGGTAAAAGATCTTGCTCTGTTGCCTTGCCTCTTGTATTGCTGGCTTGTGCTCTTTGACTAATTTTCCCCAACTTGTATAATTTGCAGTGCACTTAGGTGTCCCTCACGGGACCCCCAGAAAACAGGGTAACAGAGTGGTGGAGCAACACGGGCAACCCCTGTACCCCTAATTTGAGTAGGAGTTGTGAACCTTCTCAAATCAGGCTGGTACAGACTTAGGGAACGGCCAGTCAAGTTGCTAGAACGCTGTTAGGCAGGAACACGTGCGTGTGTGTGTGTGTGTGTGTGTGAAATCTGTGTGTCTGAGCTCTAGAGCTATTTCTGTTGGATGGTTCTGCTCCTTTTCCTTCTTGGCCATGTACAGTGGCTGTACCTATGTGGTCACTTGCTTCTGCAGTGAATCATTGTAGATGACAGGGCCATGCAAGTGGCTGACCCGGGAAGTACCTCCCTAACTTGGGGTCTATTGTGGGCTGGGATCCGAAGCGCTAGAGCATTAAGAACAGTCCACACGCACTCAACACGTTAGTGGCAAGGCAATAGCACTTAGGGAAGAAATCCCCCCCCCAGAGTAGAATACGGGTGCGTCCCGTTCATTAGTGAGTTGAAGTGAGGGTGCGTCCCGTATGTTGTAGTTTTGAAAGCGTGGGTGCGTCCCGGCTGTTTAAATTTCGGGTGCGTCCTGACCCTTAAGGAAGTAGGTGTGGGTGGTGAGTCCCGACCTAGCGTAGGGTTTAGTAGGTTTGGCCCATGGTGTGGGAAGGCGCCCCTCACCCACAAAACTGTTAGGGATGGTTCAGTTTAGGTTCCTTGCCCCTTCTTCCCTGCTGCTTGGCCAGGTGGCGCTGTAAGTTCCACTGGGTTCGTCTCCCGCCTTCATTGGCAGGCAGAGTACTCCTGAAGGTTTCCCTTGGAGTCCCTGTCCCTGAACCGTTTCCTCGTCCTTTGTCCCTCAGCTGTCGAGGTAGAAGGCCGGGCTTAGATGTACAAAAGTGACTTTTGTTAGGCAGGCTGGAGATAGGTTCCGTTCCCTCTTCCCTCATGTAGTTCCGCAGTGTTCATTTCCCTAGAATCTCCCAGGGGTCTCTGTGATCCTACCCTTCCCTCCAGATCCTGGTCCTTTAGTATTGTAGTTTGTAGTTTGGAAATGGCTGAGAGCAGCAAAGTTGCAGTTAAGGACCTCATGTTAGAGAGGGAGGTCCGAGGAAAGCTTGAGAAGTGGGTGTTGGGTAAAGGGAAATGTCCCTGGAAGGACTCTAGCTTCCAGACGGCAGATCCCTTTGCCACACTAAGGGAGGCGAATGCTCAGGCGCGCCAGTTAAAGAACCCATTTAGGCCATCAAAGGATGCCTTGGCCGCCTGGGGACTTTGGCTGACCGCCAGAGATGCCTCAAAAGCCCTGGTTTAGGCCAGAGAAAGGATTGTAGAGGTAGAGAAGGAGAAGGCCCAGCTTCATGCTGAGATGGAGGCCCTGCGTGTGGACAAAGTAATGTTCGTGTCTTGTCGCACAGGTCACCTCACAAAAACTGAGTGCTGCCACCTTGCAGGCTCAGACATGGGAGGAGCAGGCTCACACCTTAGAGGCTGAGCTTGCTCACACCCAGTCTGCAGCCAAGTTTATGGTGGGCCAAGTGAAGGAACAGCACGAGGCTCTCAGTCACGAGGCTTGCTATAAACAAATTGAGGCGCTGGAGAGTCAGCTCCACACCCGCAAGGCATTGATCTCTGCGGTGTGCCCTGAACTTCTCCCCTCATTCACACACGAGGAGCCGCTGCCTGAGGATGCTTTGGCCACCCTTCCCCACAACCCGGACTGGAGCGACCACAGGGTCCCAGTCCAGCCAGTGGAAACACAGTCTATGACTAAAAGGATAGCCCCTTCAGGAGAGGGAGGTGCGGATAGGACAGAGGCTTGGGAGACCCAGGAGATTGAGATGAGGGTCCCCTGGAGAACCACCGAGACCAAGGCCATAGCCAACCAGCTTGGCCCCTTAAACAAGTCCACCAGGATCATGTGGTTAAATGCAGTGATCCATTCGCACCCAACGGCCAACAGCCAGGACTTGACCCAGCTGGCTCGGTTATGCATGTCACCATCCGAGCTCCCCACTCTTGAATCAGCCGTGGCGGCTCGAGGCTTAGTGAGACTCGAGGCCCACGACTGGATGAGGGAAGTGATAAGGATTTTGTGGCCAGGACAAAGTGCTAGTGTGTTGTATGTCATGGAGCAACAGGGTCCTCGAGAGAACCCTGAGGCATACATGGTGTGAAAGCAACTCGTAGCCATTTTAGTGGAGAAGGTTCTCTTGGCCCCGGGAGGGTACAACTTCAATCATGTTGAATTCAAGACTCTCCTTTACGGGGGTCTGAACCATGAGATGAAGATGGCCCTGGGACTGGTGGACCCTGCAACCATGGGATGGGAGGAATTTGGGAACAACCTCCGGCGGGTCGCTGACCTGCTGCACGAGGCTGGTTCTTTGAAACCTCCCCCCAAACAACACAGATGTGACGCCGGGAACTGGAAGCCCATTCAGGAGGTGACATACTCCAATTATGGACCCCATTCCCAGCACAGAAAGGCGGTCCCGAATTCCGTTCCTAAGGGGAATTGGAATTCACGCCCCCACTCCCAGACAGGACAACAGGCAGTGGCAAGCTAGGGATTCCCGTAGTCAGCCCAGCAAAGCAGGGATTTCCTCTCAGCCGCCCTCTGCCCCGAAACAGACCTTGGATTCGAGCTCTCCCAGGGAGACTTCTGGCGGGTACGACCCTATGGCTCAGACGTACTCCTCTGATAGAGTAGGAATCTGGGGCATGCTCAGGAAGTTCAGACTGGACATGGGGATGGAATCCTCATCCATTCTGATGTGGAAGAGAAAACTAGGGACATCACCCATGAAGTACTGGCCATCCTTAGGGACATCGGTTTCAAGGCCAGTAGAGAAAAAGCACAGTTGGTGACCACAGAGGTCAAATACCTAGGACTTTGCTTAGGCATGGAAAGGCGCATGCCCGATGCCCAAAGGGTCGAGGTAATTTCCAAATTGCCTGCCCCCATGGACATGCATTTGCTCCGCTCACTCCTGGGAATGTTCAATTTCTCCACGGATTTTATTTTGAGTCTTTCACCTCCAAGGCAAAGCTTCTATATGCCCTATTGAAAAAGAATACCCAGTGGGAGTGGGGAGATGCACAGCAACAGGCATTCACCCAGCTCAAGGAAGATCTGATGAAAGCGCCAGCTTTGGCACACCCAAACATGTCCAAACCGTTCCTCATACAACTAGCCACCTCGGATAGGAGTATGGGAGCAGTTCTATCGCAGCAATTGAATGGCACTCAGCGTGTTATAGCATATGCCTCCCACAATTTGAACCCCCATGAGACCAAATTTACAGCTTGCAAGAAAACATGCCTTGCACTTATCTGGGCTCTAACACACTGGGAATTTATGATTGGAGGCACCCGTGTGATTGTCCAGACCTCCCACACACTGCTTAAGTACATCCTGTCTGGAAAGTTTCAGAATGGCCAGGTGTCTAACGCCAGGATAGCCAAATGGACTGTTTTCTTGGTCTCACATGGGGTGGATTTTCAAAAGCAACCGTAAGATTCGCCAGCTCCCTATGGTCTAGTTGTGACCAGAGCCATGCATGAATGTGCTTTACCACTGATAATTAAGACCAATTGGCCGGTTGAGTTGGGAGCTTCTCTCGAAGAGGCTCAATTGCAAGGCTTTGTTGGTTGGTTTTGTGATGGTTCCTCCATGCAAACGGACGGTAGCCCACGGACAGGCTATGGAGCAATCCATGTCACAGATTCCTTCACTCTACAGGGGAAAGCCAGGCCTCACTCCAG
This sequence comes from Ctenosaura bakeri, assembly GCA_948474755.1. Taxonomy (NCBI): domain Eukaryota; kingdom Metazoa; phylum Chordata; class Lepidosauria; order Squamata; family Iguanidae; genus Ctenosaura; species Ctenosaura bakeri. Next base: position 530,453 of record CAOLHI010000193.1, on the reverse strand, counting down.
CCAAGCGGCGGAAGTAGAAGCTCTAAAGGCTATCTTAGAGCATGAACCGCTTGACTGCCCATTAGCCATCTACACTGACTCAGATTGGACTGCAAAAGCAGCCAGTGTGTGGCTTCCAATCTGGATTCAAAATGACTTGAAAACTGCAGATGGGAAACCCATCACCTGTCTGGATAAATGGGTTAGGATTGCTGCCGAAATTGAGGAGAGAACTGCCCCTACATGGGTTACTCATGTCCAAGGGCATCAAAAGAAAGGCATGGCTTCTTGTATTTGGAACACCCAAGCCGATGCGCTTGCTAGGGACGCTGCTTTGCAGGACGATGGGGCTCCTGTTGCCGCCATCAACGTCAACCCAAAGCAGCTGCTGCTCCCTCCAATATTTGATTTGGGCACCCTTCAGAAGGGAGACCCTGAAATTGCTGAGCTGGCCTGGAACAGCTCTGACGAGTCTGGCCGCTTTAACATAGAACAGCTTGAGGGTGTGTTCTGGGCAATCGATGCCAGTGGCCAGCGCCATTGGATTGTGCCCAGAGATTTGAGAGGCAATGTAATTCAGTTTGTCCATGAGCAGGGACACCGCGGATGTGACGTCACACTGGACAGTTAGGGAAATCGGTTGGTGGCCCCAGATGAGGCAAGATGTTAACCAGTGGGTTGACAATTGCTTATTTTGTGCCATGGTCAGTGCTGGAAAGCTGGGGGACAAGCAGAGTTGCATCTAGCTCTCTTCCTTTAGCTGCATATGCTGCAATAGGCCTCTGTAGGGAGCCTGCATCACAGCACATCCTACTACAGGAAAAAAGCTGGAGGCATTTCCACTCACCCGCTCTCTGGAAACAAAGAAATGGCTGTATTGCATGGTGCTGCAGTGCTGTAAAGATAAGTTGGGCGGGGTGTAGCTTCTGAAGACGGTGCTAGAAAAATGTAGCTAGCCCTCAATACATATATCACCAGATGCAGGATTTCTGAGAAGACTGTGAAGGGAGAAACTGGGAAAGGCTGGTTAAAGCCCACTCAGGAAGTGGTGTGAAGGAGGGGTTGCAGGGAGGAAAGACAGAAGCTTCAGACTTGTCTGTAAACAGAGTCAGATAGGAGTCAGAGTGGGAAAAGATGGAATAAAGTGGCGGCAGTCAGAAATGGGGGAGATTTGAACAGCATTTGGGGGATGTGTGAAGAAGAAAAAGTTCAGGAATATATTGTTTAACCTGCTGGTTACATAATAAATCTTACTTATTTTCTATAACTGTATCTGACTGTTCCATTTAAGAATTCATAAGGAGACTAGTCATATTTACCATGGATCGCTGATTGGTTGACGTTGTGCAGTGAAAGAATGTTAGCTTTAGAAGGTGCTGACGCTAGAATTGGTTGGCACGTCTACCTTTGGTACAGCAAAGCCAAGGTAGATAAAGACTTTGCCAACCACTACATTCATAAGGCATTATTGAATATCTGGTACAAATGTAAGAAATTACATTATGCCAATATTCCTCTTTGGGTCTTCCCTTAGGAAGCATTTTTCAGAAAATGGAAGAATCTTTCCGAAAAATGGCTACGCTATGAAGATATAGTTATTCTAACTTCGGAGAATGTAAACAGAATGAAAACAAGGGAGGAACTAGAAAGAGATAATATAAAATGTAACTGGTTCCCCTATAGACAGTTGGTAGAGAGATTAAAAATCGATCAGAAATTTTAAGATTTCGTTAAGAGTAGTGACAAAACAGAATTTGAGAAAATAATCTTTGATAACTCCTCACATCAGATGTCAAAGCTATATAACCTGCTTCTATTGGGGAGGGAAGAAGATATAGTAAAGGATGTCATGCTTAACTGGACTAGAAGTATCGGCGAGGAGACATATTTAGAACACTGGGAAAGGAGTTGGGAATTAACCTACAAATTTACAGAGAAAACTACCTGAAAATGTTCCATCACTGGTACCTGACATCCGATAAACTAGGTAAGGTATATAAATCTTTATCTGGGATTTGCTGGAAATGGCAGCAGGAAGTTGAAACATTCTATCATGTCTGGTGGACATGCAAGAAAGTAAAAAAGTATTGGATACATATTCATAATAAGATCTCAGAATGGTTCAATTGTCAGTTTCCATTGTCCCCCAAACTCTATCTTTTAAATATAACCCACACATTAGACTCCTTAGCGATAAAAAAGTATTGGAGGATATTATTAAATCTGATAACTGTGGCAAGAGTAATATTTGCCAAATATCGGAAAAAGAATGAAGTTCCAAAGCTAGAAGAATGGCAACAGGCTATTTTAGAGGTAAAAAATATGGATATATTAACACAAATCCTCAGAGGCAAAAATGAAGAAAAAATTAAAAAGGAATGGGCACTGGTGATCAAAAATCTTTTGTAAAAGTAAAAGATAAACAAAAACAATTTTTGAAACTTACACACTAGTGTATATGCAAAATGAAATCTTACAATACTAGAACAGGTCCTTAAACAACAATACAAATGAGACTCAGTAGTGATATTTATGAGTTAGGTGATAAATATAGAGAGTAAATGGACAGGAAAATATTATTCAATTAGAAACAAAGATGGGTATACAGTTAACTACATGTGGGTACGTTAGAATATGATGGTTAATGTTTCTGTTCTCTTCTTTTTTCTTTATTTTTCTTATTGTTTGTCGCCTTCCCACTTATCTCTGCTGAATTGCATTTAAATGGACTTAGATCCCAGAAAGGCAAGTTAAGAGAAATTGATACTGAGAGTAGGTACTATTTAAGGTGTAGGATAAGGAAATACAGTTATCCACAATATGAAATTAGGAAAGATCTTCCCTCTTTTTATGGTAGGTATACTCTGTTTAATTTACTAATCTAGAGTTCTATTACTTGTTTGTTTTTTGAGTTTTATATATATAAAAGTATATTTATATATACATGCGTTTTGGAAGTACCGTAATGTAAAAATTTGCTTAGTAGTTTCTGTCTTACCCTTTGCTACTGTTTATGCTATGCAAAAGTAATAATATATAATATAATATATAATAATATATAATATAATATAATATAATATAATATAATATAATATAATATATATACAGTAGAGTCCTGGTTATCCGACCCAAATGGGCGGCCACAGCGTTGGATAACTGAAAGGGTTGGATTACCAGGATGCCCGTGGCGGCCGCCATTTTTGGGGCGTGTCGGGGGCATGTCGGGTGGGCCTGGGGGCATGTCGGGGGGTGTCTGGGGGCGCAGAAATGCCCACAGCCAAGCCCCCAGGCCGTCGCGACGTCAGTTAATCCGGATGGTCGGATAACCGAGCGTCGGATAAACGGGACTCTACTGTATTTATAAAGAGACTAGTCATGTTTACCACAATGAACTCACTGGTCAATGCAGCCACTTGTCCGTAACAGAGATTACCTTGAGGCCCAAATACCAGATCCAGGGAGGGATCTTGAGGATATAAGGGCAAGGTGAGTGACTGGAGGGAGCCCAAAGGATAGAACCGTGGGGCTAGCCTGAGGAGACGTTCCATCACAAGGTCTCAAACTAGTTTATAGATACTGCTTGTGAAACCAGTCCTTCCTCTGCAGCTGTTTCTTTACTGCTTTATGAAGACAAAGTATTTCACTGGTATAAGACAGTAGTAGCTGGAGGGAGGATGCATAATCTCAGAAGCCAGGACAATCTAGGGCCTGTTGAGTTTCTTGTGTTCTTGAATCTTGTATTTTCTTCTCTCTTTTTTACGCTAGAATAGATTAACACAGCTATTCTTTGAAAACTGTATTCCAAGAACTCTTGATAAATGCTAATTGATCACACTCGCATACTGTGATCTCATCTTCAGAACCCCACACTGCTGTTGCTGAGAAAAAGAAACGTCCTTTGGAGTTGCAGAAGCACACGCTGGCTTTTTGCAATCAACCGAGACCCATCGGAAGGCTGCCCTTTCTACTGCTTGCCAGAGTACAGCTGAAGGCAAAGGGAGGCCAACTGGGCCCATCCATCGGCCAGAGAAGGAGGGCGTATTGCAGGAAAGCACTTTTTCCCTCAGCAGAGGACACTCAAGTTCTGGGGCCCTGGGGCTTTTTTAGACAGACACAACTGGGTGAAAGGCTGATGGGACTCAAGCCACTTCCACATTACACTGTTATAGTGCTATCATTCCACTTTTGTCATCCTATGGAATCCTGGGGTTTGGAGTTTAGGGAGGGGCCTTTAGAATTCTCAGCCAGAGAGCTCTTTGGCTTCAGTAAACTACAAATCCCAGAATTCCTCAGGATCTTGAAAGTCGAACAATAGCACTGTAACAGTGAAGGGCAGAAATGGCCTCAATGGGGCTTCATCTCAGATAACCATATATATGGTTTTATACATATATATATATATATATATGGCTAGGCTCATATATATATACATATATATATATGAGCCTAGCCATATATATATATATATATATATATATATATATGAGCCTAGCCATATATATATATATATATATATATAAACCCATATATATGGTTATCTGAGATGAAGCCCCATTGAGGCCATTTCATATATATATATATATATATATACACACTAGCCTAAAGCCACCTCTCTCCGCCATCAGATACCACACAGCGGAGAAGGGAAGCGGAAAGGGGAGAGCTTGGACGTGGTACTTCCGGGTCCACCTGTTCTCGCGGCCCTACCCCTCTGCGGCCCCCGCCCAGCAAAGCCGCTTCCTCCCCACCAGCGGCGCTCGCCCGCCTCCCGCCCTTTCCTTCCCCACCCCGAGCGAGGGGTGGTCACGTGCCGGGGGCGTGGAGTGAAGCGACGGCCTCTAAGGTCACATGACAGGGGCGCGGGCCCGGGTTGCCACTGCTGCTTGGGGAGGGGGGCCGGAGTCCGACTGACCCACCGAGTGATCATGGTAAGGGAGCGGCCACCGGGAGCGCAGGGTAGGGAACGGGTGGGGCTGCTCCTGCTGGGTCTCCCAGCGGCTCTGCGGCCGAGGGAGCCGCGGGAGTATGAACGGCAGCGGAGGCTTCCTACTTCTTTTTCCCGTCCCCTCTCAGGCGGGCCGGGCCTTGGTGGTGGTGGTGGTGGGTCTTCGGAGACTGGGCGGTTGTGAGGACCGTTGGCCGTTGCCATGGGAGATAGACACCCCCCTCCTGTGTCTCCCTGGTGCTGTTGATCCCGCCCCCCCCCCGAGCGGCGGCTTTGCGGCTCGCGAGGGACTTCCATTCGGGTCCCCCCGTCTCTTCCTCCTTCCACGCGCTCATCCCGCCTCCTTGGGTGACGTCATGGGGAGACGTGCGTGCACCCGCGCGGGGGGGGTCGCCCGGAACAGTGTCGGGTTGTGGCTCCCCTTCGGGGTCGCCGGCGCCTTTTCTGAATGGGGACTCAGTCGGCGGGTTGGATGGTGGCTGTCTTGCCGCTTCCTCCTTTAAAGAGGCAGGCCAGAGGGTCGCAAGCCCGCTTCTAGGCTCATTGCTCTTGGGCCGAGGAGCCTTAGAATCATAGAATCATATAAATGTAGGGTTGGAAGAGACCCCAGGGGCCATCCAGTCCAACCCCCTGCCATGCAGGACACCCTCAAAGCACTCCCGACAGATGGCCATCCAGCCTCTGCTTAAAAACCTCCAAGGAAGGAGACTCCACTACACTCCGAGGCAGCAGATTCCACTGCTGGACAGCCCTGACTGTCAGGAAGTTCTTCCTGAGGTTCAGGTGGAATCTCCTTTCCTGCAGCTTGAATCCATTGCTCCTTGTCCTGGTCTCTGGAGCAGCAGAAAACAAGCCCGCTCCCTCCTCAACGTGACATCCCTTCAAATATTTAAACATGGCTATCATGTCCCCTCTTAACCTTCTCTTCTGCAGAATAAACATACCCAGCTCTCTAAGTCTATCCCCATAGGGCATGGTTTCCAGGCCTCTCACCATTTTAACCCCGTCATTTTGTCTTGTTTCCGAATAGTTGTGGGATAGGCGCTCTGCACGTGCTCAGGAGCACATTGAGACCTTGCCTCTTTCAAGGGAGTGGTGGAGCGTGTGTGTATAGGTGGATTTTAGTGCTGTTAGTATGTTTTAGCAAAACTTCATTGAGGGATGTAGTGGGAAGAGAGAGAACTGAAATGCAAAAAGTATCAACAGTATTACTTCACCAACACTGAACAGTGCTAGTAGGGAATATGTAATCTATTTTTCAGGGTAGTTTTTGTGAGTATCAAGATAACGTTCATTAATATATATATATATATATATATACACACACACACACACATCAAGATGTACTGAGGATTCATAGAGACCTGGGAGTGCCTTATTGCTGCCTATATAACTAACTACTTTTCGCAGTGATTACAATCACCATACCACTTTTGCTCTGGTGTATTCCAGAGAACTTTCCAGAAGCAGAGCTACTTGATGGTTGGATTGCTTCAACAGCAGTAAGAGACTACTTAAACAATAAAGCCTAAGAACATAGACTGACCGTGAGACCTATAGAAAGCAGGCCGTTGTGAAAGCTTCCTGGGGGTTCAGTGGCTTACACAATATGCTTCATGGAATGTAAACTCAAGAGATGTCTCTTCCCCTTCCATCAGAGTTTCTAATATTTTGCGTACATGCTAAATGCACAGTCCTTTGTATTTCAGGAAGATGAGTGCACTTCAGATGCCTTTTAAACGTGTTTAGACAGTTGAACTTGTTACAGTCACCGTACATAATCTTTGCTTTTTCGTAATGCAGATTTTCATTGAAACAAATTAATTTTAAAGATCAAGCTTTTGTTTTTGGAGAGGTGTTGTACAAAAAAAGTCGCTTAATAGAGTTTGCAGTTGCAGAATCTGCAGTTGCATACTTCTTGCTCATCATTTAATGCTATTGACATTGCTATTTTATGGCAGAGTATACATTATTCCCAAAATAAATTCATTAAATGAATTGTTTAACATACCAGGATTGGTTAATGGATTCTTAGGGTTGATTGATTAAAGTCAGCAGTCTCTCAGTCCTTTGCCTCATTTGGTGTTGCAACAGTATCTGCAAGTTTTTGCATACAAGGATTTCTTCAGACTTCATAAGCTCTTGAAATCTTTAGTATGTTTAGTAAAGCAAAAGATAACTGTTTTGACCATGGTTTGTTAATACTGCCAACACTCTTTTTCTATCAGAACTTCTGCGCCTTTTACAACTGCTTATTAATTAGAGGTGAAACTTAGAAACAGCTAGATTAGATTCATGTTGGTGAACCAGTTCACAAACAGGGCACATGGGTGATATTTTTCTCCAGCTGCATAAGCAGATGGTATTTGGAGGCATGCTGTCTCTAAATCGGGGTGGAGAACATGTGCCTCACAGGCTGCACACACCCTGAGGCTACTTTTCTAATCCCCAAGTCACCCCCAGAAACCAGACCAATAAAATTGACAGCAAATAACACAAATTTAGGCAACAAACTGGGAAAACTACACATGAAATAAGTATCTTGCTTGCTTGAAATAACTTGTACCAGTTGGCCATTGTGTTTTGATGATCCAAGGGAAACTGTTTTTTTTTTAAAGCAAGCAAAATGTTTGTTTTAAATGAAGTTTTTCCAATTACCACTAAAATTCTGTAGGGTATATGGCTAATGACAGATCTTGGTGGATGAAATTGGCCCCCAGGCATATCAAAGTTGCCCCTTCCCAAACCTAGATTTAAGTTTTGGCCATCATGAACCATAGTCATTGATAGATTTATCCTTTGTTTATTTGTCTAGTTCTCTTTTAAAGCTATCTAATTTAATAGCCACCATCACCACATTTTGTGGCTTCAAATTCCATAGTTTAATGGTACAGTATGAAGAAATACTGTCTGGAATCTACTGATATTTTTAAATGACTCTGGGTTCTACCTTTATGAGAGAGGATGAACCATCGTTCTATCCACTTTCTTCACATAGTTCATAATTATATCCACTGCCATGATGTTCTCCTTTTACTCATTTTTCCCCCTAAATTAAATAATCTCAAATCTTGTAACTCTTCCTGTAAGTGCAATTGTTTACAGCTCCCTGTCCATTTGGCCTGTCCATTTTTCAACATGTCTTCTAGTTCAACAAAATAATCTGGAGATATGGCAATGAGAACTGTGCAAAATATTTGAAGGGTCACATCACAGATTTGTATGAAGTCATTGGCTGGAATTCTGTTAGTGATGTATACATAACTTGAGATTATCTGCATATATGCTTATTTTCTGTTGTTGCACAAGGACCTATGCATTGGTTTCTTACATAGTATCCATCCCCGGCAGCTGTGGACACTGTCATGAGTGTCTACTTGTGAGGGGGCAGAGAGTGGGGTGATGACCAGGCAGGCCCCCTCCTGGCCAGGAAAGATAAGTGAAGTTATCCTTCTGGATCTCCAGCAACTCACTGGAGAGTGAACTGATTCTGTTCTCATGGATGCAGAACTATAGTAGGGTGCTATCTGTGAAAGCCATCATAGAAGGGCTATCAAGTGCAACTCCCTGCCGTGCAAGAATACACAAACCATTTCTGACAGATGGTTATCCAGCCTCGGTTTAAAAACCTTCAAAGAGTGAGAATCTACCACGCTCCAAGGAACATTCCACTGTTCAAGTGCTGTTATAATCAGGAACTTCTTCGTAATATTTAGGTGGAATCTCTTTTCCTGTAGTTTGAAGCCACTGCCATCCAAACTATCCAAGTCATTGATAAAGACTGAATAGTGCTGTGCCCAGGAGAGAACCCTGTAGCACCCCACTAGTCACTTCTCCCGGGATAAAGAGGACCCACTGGTGAACACCTTTTCAGTTCAGTCGATCAACTAATTACAAATCCACTTAACAGTAGCATTGCCTAGCCCACATTTTATTTGCTTGTTTGCAAGAATATCAGGGGGGACTTTGTCAGAGGTCTTACTGAATTCAAGATATACTATGTCCACAGAATGTCTTTCATCTATCAAACTTGTAACTCTCCAAAAAACAAAAAACAAAACCCCAACGCAAACCTGCACCTGCATGGTCTGTTCTAGCTGTGGCATCATTGGAAGTAGCCTTTTATCTGCTGGTTTGAGTCTTTTGCATACTAGTATGGTCCCTGCAAAGCTAGAGGACTGCTTCTGGTGATGCCAGAGTTGGAGTAGGCCAGTACCATCCACAGTGTCAGACATTCACAGGGGTGGGTGAATTTTGGGATGTATCCCTCCCTGATAAGGGGACTACTGTATAGTGCCCACATACAAACACATTCCTGTACAAACCAGCAAAGCTAGTCTTCCCCAGTGCACTGGGTATATGCATAGTAGTTTAACAGCCATAGTAAAGTGCATTTACCATCACCCCTTGGGTCAGTGTTTGTGCAAGTAGAGGGGGAAACAGGGCTCTTGATACCCTCTGGGAAAAAGCTTCTAGAGACTGTTTCTGTGGAGAGATGGATTGAAATTGTTGTTCTTAGTTATGCAGTTCACGTGACTAAACATCTAGTTGTGTTCACCTAGCTAGCTGAATACATTAAAAAAAAACCTTAATGTGTATCTGTTGCATCCTTGTAGAGGATGAAATTCGTGGATAATTACTTCAGTGCTATCTGAGACTTGGCTCTAAACTTATTTAGAATTTATTCCATGCTGCATTTACTATAAATGTATTATGATTATGAGTTACTTTTTAAAAACTTCTATCTGCTTTTCTAAGAAGTGAGTCAGCTTTTCAGTTCCCACCCTTTCTCCTTTTTTAAATCTCTTACTCTTCTTCATGGCGCAATATCGACTACTGTATTTTTTGTTTTTAAAGTTTCTGATTGTGGCACAGATAACTGATGAGGAGATGTTTCAGTATTTTGCATTGTTAAATGTAACATGCTTTTTATTCTGGGTATTCTGTATTGTCAAAATAAAATAAATTAACTTTGACTGTTTTCTAAGTTGTTGAAATGTATTGCATGCCGAAACAAAGATAGGACAAACAAATCATATGACCTGGGCTCAACAGGAAGCAGAGATTGTAATATGAAGGTACTGTAAGCATATTCATTCTAGAATTTGATGGTTTTCCTTATAGAATTCCTTTACTTGAGATCAAAGTTTTCATAAGAAGATACACTGTAGCATGTTTTTTCCCCATTCTGCCAGAAAATGCAGTTTGGTTTGCCTATAGTTCTCCTTATTGAATGCTTCTGTGACTTCTTTGAAGACTGGATTTCCATTGTGCTTATTGTTTAGACAGCATAGCTTTTGCTGACGGAATTAGTAAGATGATGATGATGATGATGATTTGAAAAAGTGTTTGTGTTAACAGTCAAGTTGAGACCAAATGCGTTCAAGGATTCTTTCAAAATACTTTGAGGCACTAAAACAGGATACAGGTGTTCTGCGTTTCCATTTGTTTATCCACAGATCTCTTTGGTGATTCCACTTGCTTGCTGACACTCAGAGAAAATTAAGAGTCCTTCTGGCTGAAGCAGATGAAAGAAGAAACTAGAAAAGAGGATCTTTTCTGATTTTAAGAAATGGGACAGGAAGCACGTTAGTTGCATCCTGTCTGTGTGCATTTGAAGTTATAGGCCAGGAACGGAAATTATGTGCCCCTTCAGATACTGTTGGATTGAAATTCATTCTGCACCGGCATTCTTCACTGTTGGCTATATTGGCTGTTCTTGCTGTGTCAGCATATGGAGGGCTGTATAATACCGTCCCCTACCATAGGCAGAGTCCTCAAGCAGTGACTTAACATCTTGAATGTTATCATGTTTAACTTCATTTTGGGGTAGATAGAATCCTTGTAATATGGATGGCCAGCTGCTGGGAGCTAGGGGCTCCCAAAAGACCTTGGAGGGCTGAATGCTTTGAAGAAATACTTTAAAAAATGGCCTAACAGGCTCCAAAATACCCCCTTACAGGGTATGAGAGCAATTGTGCCCATGTTTTGGCCCTTTTTGGGCCCTTTTAGCCTAGGAAAGGCCTTTTTCCCCCTGTAGGAAGTGATCCAGAAGTCAAACACAATGGAATTGTTCCTACCCCTCTTAGGAAATATTTGGGGGTGGCGGGGGAGTGTGATTTTGTTTTCAAAGAAAGGTTAGAGGGACCATGAGCCACAGAAATGGCTGCACCTTTCCCTCATCTACTATGAGACAGTGGTTAAACTCTATTAAAGGACCCAATAATTCCCAAACAGTAGTATTTTTGCTAGATTGAGAAGAAGACAAGTATAGACGAACAGCATTTGACAATGTGACTACATGGGACATAGAACCTTTGTTCAGAACCACTTGCTTGACAAATTGGCACTTGAACAAAACTCATTGCAATTAGGCTTCTATAAGGTAGTTGTACTGCATTTTATATAATGATGTGAAGATCTGAAAAAAAAAATCAAGGAAAAAAAACCTAGCCATTGCTTTTGGGAGTCAGAGTAGGAAGACAAAACAATTGAATGTTTTCCATATTCCTCAAGCTTTCACCTCTCTAATCTTAAAATATTTCCCCCAGTGAATCAAAAAATATCTATGCAAGAATTGTCTTATTATGTTTTAAATTAGATGTCTGCCATTTTACAGTTAAAGATTTTGAACTGAATTATTTTCTAACTTTCTTAAAAGATGATATGATGTTTGTGAAGTTTTATAACTGGTGTGGGCTAATAGTGCTGGCAGAGTGATGTACTTTGGTGTAAAAGACAAGTTCAGCCTGGTTTTCTACTCTGGCATTATCTTTACTTTTCCAAAAGGATACCAATCTAGTGGGGTTCTGCTGTCTCCCACTATTTCAGCTTTGTCCTTCTGCTGAAAGTTTAACTACAACATTTAACTAGAATTGTTTTCATATCCAAGAAGACTTGTAATAAGCCATTGAGTTTTCTCCTAATTTCTTAGCTTCTGAAATTTGTTAGAAATCTGTGGCTGTAACATTGCTCTGTTTACTTCCTGTTTAGTCTGTTTACTTCTTGTTTAGTCTAATAAATGTGCTTTTTATTACAGAGTTTTCTTGGAGGTTTGTTTGGTCCCATTTGTGAGATTGATGTTGTTCTTAATGATGCAGAATCACGAAAAACAGCTGAAATCAAAACAGAGGATGGTAAAACAGAAAAACATTTTCTGTTCTATGATGGTGAATCTGTTTCAGGAAAGGTAAACTTATTTTCCTCTTACAGAACCTACTTTAGAAAACATAACAGCCAGTTGTATGTGCTAATGAGGTTCTAGTTAACTGTTGTTTGATTTATTGATTTTATTCTGATTCCACACTAGAAGCTGAGCTAGATTATGAGTCCTAAGTTTAACTATTTAGAAGTAAACTGAAACAGCTAAGGGAGCTTTCCATAACTTGTTGCTGTACAGATGTTTTGAGCTTCAGCTTCCATCAGTCCCAACAAGCATGGCCAATGAATTAGAATGCTGGGAGAGAGAATTGTGGAGATCAGAGGGGTTCCGTGCTGGGCCAAAATATGATCATGACCAGAAACTAAAGATTATCATCTGTATCCCTTATTATTTGTTCCTCGAACTAGTTGTGAAGATCTAGACTTTTGGTTTTGGATAGTCTTCAGAATAACATCCATTAGAGGATGCTCAATTTTTTATTTTAATAAGATGCATTCATGTAATTGAACTGCGACTTTTTCTCATGTAAATCAATATTGCTAGGGCCACAATATAGGAAGGCACCCTGTTTTGCAGGCACCTTAAACATTTAGTCTCTATTTTTCTTGTATGAGACTCAGTGTGGAAAGATTCAGAGTGGCTTTTCTTTCAAGTTATGGCAAGTCTTTAAAGGTGAAAGTGACGGGCAGGTAACTAAAGCTGGCCCCACAATTGAGCTCAGACATTTACAGTTAGCATGTATAAGAGTCATAGTTGCTCCATTTTCTTTTGTGTGAGAGATTGCTGGTTTGTGAGCATATCCCAACTCATAGGATGAAAAAAGGCAATCTCTGTTTGACACTGAATCTGGAGATCTATATTTTTCTGTCTTACTACTTATTAACTCTTACTGCCTCTTTCAGATGTTAGAGGTGAGAGGTATATGCGTTTGCCACAGTCATTCACTCTCAAACATTTATATCTTCCTAGTTCTCTTGTTTGTTTCAACTCACACAATTCATTGCTAAATAGTTACTTCACCAGTTTCTCTTATCACAGTCATGAGCTCCTTGTTCCTATTTTTTATCCCCTTTGAGTCAGAAGGCAATTTTTTATTCCTGGATGGCAATCCCATCTAAGAGATATGATTCCCAAGATGGGATGGGAAGTATTTGTCTTTGCTCCTTTGCCCCACTAATCCAGTGGTAAATCTCCAACGTTCCCTGGAGACCCCTTTGAGTCCTTGAGAAGAAGCTGAGTCTGTGCATGTATGTAGGGAGAAAGGAGTGTTTCAGCAGTGTCTTTGGTTTTGCAGGTGAACATAGTCTTTAAACAACATGGAAAGAGGCTAGAACACCAAGGAATAAGAATCGAATTCGTAGGACAAATTGGTGAGTTACAAAGTTTCCAGTGATTTGTATAACTGTTAAGTGCTCATAAGCTTGATGTATGGAAATCAACATCTGGACTGGTGTTAGAGGAAGTTAATATGTTGAATGTGTCTGTTTTAAGGCAAATAGCATTGATGAGAGAGAACTTAAATAATGTTGTATTCTATCAGGCAGCAGTTACATGAACAAGGTATGTCATTACATTATAGCCATGAGCTAGCTAGAGGATTGTTATAGTATTGGTTCTAGAGAATGACATGCAGTAAGTAAGAACTGTATAATTTATAGAAGTAACTTTCCTGCACTTCCCATTTTTTTTACCGTTTTTCTGAGAAGTAGAACTTTTAAAAGGCTGTACATTTTATTTACCAGTGAAGGTTCATCAAACTGTATCTCTGGTTAAACCATGAAAAATGTAAAATTCTGTATGTTTTAGAAAAGAGGTTTACTAGATTATTCCTGATTTCTCACATTTATTATATAAAAATGCTTGTTAGACAAACTGCCTGGGTTGGGATTGAAAGAAGGTGGGATATTGTGCAGCACAATAACCAAAACAGTTATTTTTAAAATGAATCTAGAATTCTTACAAGGCACCTGAAGAACTACTGAAGTATCATACTGAAAGAATAAATTTAGTCTTTAAACTTTTATTTTTTAAATGCCAACATTACTTTTAGATTCTTTGTATGTTTTACCATTTGCTCCCCTTGGTTCTTGCCCATTACTACCAGCATTCCAGGTGCCCAGCCATTAAAAAGCTATTTTATATTTTTCAGAAAAACCTCTGTTATGCTTGCCTTCTGATTGTATTCCTTGATTTCTTAGAACTTTTCAATGACAAGAGCAATACTCATGAATTCGTAAACCTAGTGAAGGAGTTGGCCTTACCTGGTGAATTAACACAAAGTAGAAGTTTCGACTTTGAATTTATGCAAGTTGAAAAGCCATATGAATCCTACATTGGTGCCAATGTCAGATTGAGGTATGGAAACTGAAAAGCACATTTTTTCCCTGCGGCTGCAATTACAGCAGCCTGATTTGCTAACCTGTAATGGGGTATTGGTGTACATACATTTCCTCTCTCTTTCTCTGTGTATATGTAATCAGAAATGTCGTTCATCCTGTGAGAAGGGAGTTTGATTCAAAGGAAACTCATAGAAAAAGAAGAGGGAAAGGAATTTTTCCTAGATCCCCCATTGTCTGTTGTGCTTCTTGAAAAACTGTTCCAGAGGGGAAGAGGTTATTGGAAAAAAAGATGAGACTATCAATGTCTGTCAAAGGGACTTTAGTGATTAAATATTGTTTAGTTCTAGAAATACAAAATCTAAACAAGATGCAATGAACAGAAAAGAAAAATAGAACTCTTACACAGAAAAATAGAGTAATCTATTGTTTCTGTACTATAATTTTCAAATGCCACAAATGGAAGCATTTTTTAAAAAAATTAAAATCCTCAGGAGACTATTTTCCAACACTTCTGAAACATTGAAAATTTGAATTTGATTATATGTAGCTTTAACAGAAAGAAACTGAAATTGGTTCCCCAAATATGTTCTACCTTGTCTTTAGATTTGCAAAGAAAATAGTACAGATTAAAATTATTGTTACATTAATGGAAGCTGGAATAGGTTGCTCTCTTGCTTTGGAGGTTATTACTAGCCTCTATGAATTTTATGGTGCCTTTGCAACTCAGCCACTAGAGTTGTGAGCTGATCAGTTAAACAGCATTAGCAGAGGCCTTTTATTAACCTCAGTATAATTTTCTCGTATTTTCTCAGTTGATAAAGATAGCCAAAGATCTAGTCTTAAATATGTGAAAATATGTATACAAAATCTCTACTGATTTCTTTCTTTTACAGGTATTTTCTTAAGGTGACAATAGTAAGAAGACTGTCAGACTTGGTAAAAGAATATGACCTTATTGTTCACCAACTTGCAACATACCCAGATGTTAACAACTCTATTAAAATGGAAGTAGGCATTGAAGATTGTCTGCACATAGAATTTGAATACAACAAATCCAAGTATGTATATCTCTGAATAAGCCAAACACATGAACAAAGGGCAGTCACTAAAGATCTTTTTAATGAAAGCTAGAGAGCACCTGGCAGTGATAAGCAAGAGGTTGCTTTTGGATTATTCATCAGGTTACATGGAGCTTCCATCCAAAGTTGTCACAATTCTGAAGAATTCCCTCTGTTCTTGTAGCTTCTCCAGTTTCTCTCTTGTCTAGAATAAAGTCTTATCTACACATGCTGAACAATAAATTAGTCCTTGGGGTGACACATGGATTTCAGATTCCAAAGTAGGAGTGCTTTTTAATGTTTCATATATGTGTTAAAAAATCTTAATTAGAGTACCAAACAGAAAACTAACTTGGCAAGAACTGAGCTGTGCTAACATCTTTCTCCCCAGTATGCTGTTTCTTACTTGTAGGGGTATTCATCTGGGGAGCATTCAGAGATTATATTTCCTAACACATCATGAAATATTGAGAGTCTTCTAGGTCACCTCAAGTTGTTCTTACTTCATCTGCTGCACATCTGTACAGGTTTGCAGCTTGGGGATAACCTGGGGCTGGATTTGTTCTTGGAAAGCAATGGCTGTGGTATGAAAGGAATAGTCTTCCCCCATGCTTTGGGAAGAAGGATTATTTGAAGAGGCTCTGTGCTATGTCCCAATACTCTTGGAGGCTCACTTTATTCCTAAGAATGCCTTCTCAGTAGGTCTGCCCAAACTCTGGAACTTCTTGCCCTAGGAGAGACAGTTAGTTCCTGATGAAAAAGTGAGATATAGGAGTGAGAAAAATGTGTCCCATGAACTTCATGCAGCACCTCAGTGAGATTTCTCTGGTTTTCTCTAGCTTTCATTAAAAACAAACAAACCCTGAGTGTTTTTTGTTTTTTTTTTGCCCCAAAATGCCTCTTGTGCAAAGGGTTCTTTTCTCCAAGAGGAAATGACCTGTAAGTCAACTTCCTATTTGAAAGAAAAGGCCCCTCCTGGGTCTAAAATGTCTCAGAGAGGGCTAAAATATAGTGAAAATACTCACTTTAGGGCAACAAGTTCATTTTTTCCCCGTAAGAGTTGTGGTGTGGAACTCCAGTATCCCCTGAAGAGGCCAGTGTGGCCCCCAAAGTCTAGGCAATTGTCTACACTAAGTGTAGACCTATATCATCTTCCAGTATGTTGCCTTGTGCACCAGATGGGTAAGGAGGGACCCACCATCAGATGTCTGAAGACATGAATACTTGGGACCCCCCCCAGTTATCTTTGATGCATATTGAGTTATCTTCTGTAGGATCCTTCCCACTTTTATATTTTCGCATAATATTTTGAGATCCTTATTGGGGAATAAAACTTGTTTCTGGCTGAACTTTTTCAGTGATTGCAGTATTCTTGAGAGAAACAACCAATTTCAGTAGTGAATGTTGTTAGCAAAGTGTTATATAGTTTTGTGTACACAGTGTATAGATTCAGCATTTTTACATGCTCTCATTCTTTGCATTAAGGTATCATTTAAAGGATGTGATTGTTGGAAAAATATACTTCCTTTTAGTAAGAATAAAGATCCAGCACATGGAATTACAACTGATCAAAAAGGAGATCACTGGAATTGGTAAGATGAGAAAAAAAGAAAGGTGTCATTCTGATTAATAATTTTACCTTTATGCAATCTAGATCTAGCTTTTTCTAATAGATTTTCTCCTGTTCTTTAGTGGATATAGTACAGATTTTTTGTGTGTTTTCTAGTTTGTGACATATACCTGTAGCTTTAACTGTAAATAGAGACAAGTTCTGTAAAAAGAGTTTGGTGGAAGTGCTGGTTGCAGCCAGCTTTAAATATAGAACAACGGACTGGCAGAAGCATACACCCCTATCCTGTCTCTTCTCTGAAAATGCTACACAAAGAGTTTGGGGACCTTTTGGAAAATGTAGAGTGTCATTTGTGGGTGAAGGAGGAATGTCCTCCAAAGAAATAGTGTTTAACTATGAACAGGAAATTGGAAATAAAATAAATATAGAAAAATACAGATAAACAGCCTAATAATTGTTCCACTAGGACCTAGTACCACAACAGAGACGGAGACTATTGCGAAGTATGAAATAATGGATGGTGCACCAGTTAAAGGTGAGTCACTGCATGTCAAAATCAGTGGAGTACTCTTATATTACATGTAGGCTGTTTCTTTAGAACAAATATTCTTAAGTAATCTAGAATAGGATTTTTTTTTAAGTCACTTGGGCAAATAGAAGACCTAAAGCAATAAGCAACAGATTCATTAATGAATAAGGGGATCCTAATATAGAAGTTCATTCTTTTTGCACCAAGGTACACAGTTCTGAGCCTGTAGATGCAGATGTACCTGCCAAGGCTGGCCTTGGCATCTGCATGAGGACCTGAAGTTATTAAGGTGAACACAAAGGGGTTTTTTCGTGCTTTTGTTCCCTTCTTGCTGGCTCCAAATCTCTTTGGATAGCCTTTGTCATGTCCCCTATCCCTTCATAGGATGCCAGAGGAAGGAACATGAGACAAAGGAGTGAGTGAGTGAAAATCAAGAAGTGATTCCTTTAGAAGGGGCAAGAAAATGAGGAAGAAAGCATTAGTACAGTGGGGTGCTGCCCAAATAAATCTAAACAGAAGCAAGTGGTATGGTTGTTTGCCACCACCCCCCGGTGAGAATGTTGTGGCTATGTAGCACATGTAGTGGACCAACAGGATGAAGGGGTGGGAATTTATAGTCGAGACGTCTTGCTTCTGGTGGTGGCAACGCCACTTACCTTTTGGGCCTTTTTCTTCCATGAGTGTGGTGAATGGGCCTTTCTTCTTACTTGTCCTGGGTTGCTACTGATAGTATTTACTATTTTTTCCCTGGAGAGTGGAAACAATGGCATTTCCTGTCTCCCTTGTGTTTCTGCCTTGTCTTGGGTTGTTTCAGCTATGGGGAGGAAGCCTTGTATGATGACCTAGCTTGTGGGTGGATGGGTGTGCTGAAGATATATGGCCTTTCTTGCCTGCTGAGCGTGAGTGTTTTCTGTATTGGCACAATTTAAGGGATGCATGAGCTGCACCCTATCTTGGAGATGACATGTTTGGCCATAGCAACACATGCCTGGATTATATCTCATTTGGAGTACTGGAATGCATTCTGTGTGGGGCTGCCTTTGCAAATTGTAAGGAAAATTGAGTAGTTCTTGCTTAGTGGGGCTATTTATGGAGAACATACAACTCCCTTGTTGAAACAGCTCTGCTAACTACTGTTCCCTTTCTGGGCAGACTTTAAAGTATTGCTTATAACCTATAAAACCCTATAGGGCTTGGGTGTAGACTATCTGAAAGACTGCATCTCTTTGTATGAGCCTTAACATCCTCACAGGAGGGCTTTCTCTTGGTGCCACCATCCTTACAGCTCATTTGGTGAGGAAATGGGGGAGAAGCTTCTTGATGGCTAGAGGATTCCATCTTATAGGAGGCCTGTTTGGCCCTCTGCTCTGCTCTTTTTTTGCCAGTAGGCAGACATTTTTATTTAAACAGGCCTTTCGTTTTTAATTGGTGGTTGTGAAAGGCTATTTTAAATGAGGTGGACTATAATGTTTTTAAGTGTTTGTACTATTCATTGTTTTAGTTATTCTTTGTTTTAACCTACATTGTAAGTTGCCTCAGGTCCCATATTGAGAGAGAGGTGGGATATAAATGAAATAAGTAAATAAATATAGGTACTATGCTAATCTATATTAACTACTTTTTTACATACAAAACTAATAATGGCTTCTGTTATTTAAGGTGAATCTATTCCCATAAGACTTTTTTTGGCTGGCTATGACCCTACTCCTACAATGAGGGATGTGAACAAAAAGTTCTCAGTACGATACTTCTTGAATCTAGTGTTAGTTGATGAAGAGGATAGACGGTACTTCAAGCAACAGGTACATTCTCCAAATTGTAGTATTTTAATGAGATGGCTTAACCCTTTTGCCTTTTCTGTGATATTTGAAATGCTAAAAATAACAACTAATGAAGTAATAATTAGGATGCGAAACAGTAAAATATTCCATTTAAATAATAAATCAAATCAGAATAACAGCAATAAAAATCTGTCATTACATTTTACAAACTAAAATCATTCATTCATAAAATCAGTTTTATGAACTAATGGCTGCTTATGTTCATAATTTTAAAGAAATTAGGCTTGCTATACATAGGGTCTTTTTGCAGCTCCTTGGCTTATCCTTTCAGTGTCTCAATTTGTTGTTCCCTTGGTAAGACAAGATTATAAACTAGGGTTTGTTTTGGCATTACAATTCCTGGGTTAGTTCTATGTGTTTATAGGAGAAGCCAAACAAGTGTGAATATTCTGGGTGCAGCTTATTGGTTAACTTTTAGATACTAAATAGCATATTATTTCTTAGACTACTTAAATCTAGTGTTATGTTTTAACTTTTGTGTTAATGTTTTTTCCCCCCTTTTAACTAATGTTATGGTTATAATTTACTGAGTTTTAAGCACCTTAATGTGAGAGAAGAGTTTTGTACATTTGCTTGCCACCTTGGGTATATTTTGTAGTAAAACAGGATAAAAATATTTTAAAGGAAATAAATTATGCTGTATTTTATCAGATAGAGCTTATGCAAAGAACTTGCTTTCCAGTTCAGCTGTTTAGGTTTGCAACACATTCATTTGGTCAACTATCAAGTTTCTAAATTGTATATTGTATCCTATTGTTAAACAGGAGATAATTCTTTGGAGAAAAGCTCCCGAGAAACTGAGGAAACAACGAACTAACTTCCACCAGCGATTTGAAAGTCCAGAACCACAAGCATCTGCAGAGCAGCCTGAAATGTGAACCAGGTGTAGGGAGTAAAAGAACTGTTGATAGGATCAGCAGGTTAAAGGTGGCAACAGGCTGTAGGGAAGAAGACCAAAACTTGCATTTCCAACTGTCTTCCTCATCTTACAGTGCTGCATTTCCCACACTACTAAAACATTCTTCAAATCAACATTCAAGTGTGTACATACATTTAAAATAAGTGCTTTCTCAAACACTGGAACTTTCGTAAGCTATTTTATACTGCACATTTTACTTTTGTCTGATGTGATGCACTCAGATATGCATAAAGCTTAAAAAAAGGTCTAGTTATACGTTTCCATGCATGTAGGCTGGTGCATTTAAGTTTTGCTAATCATTGATGGTAAACTAAAGCATTTCCTCTTCTATGCCACATTTCATATCATACATATTTCCTCAGTGTCTGTTACCTGTACCCTTGAAAATGTAATAAAATATATTGTCCTAAGGCAACACATTCGGGGTTTAAAATAAGATTTTGCCCTGAAAGAACATCAGTCCTTACCACAGGGAAGTAGGTAATGTACAAAGAATTATGTGTTTAGGATAGGTCTATATTATGGTCTCAAACCTCTGAATCTTTTGAGGAATATGTATAAACAAGCTCTGTTCTAAAATTTGCTTTGTAAGAGGGGTGGCTACTTTTCTAATTTTTTCTTAGCACTTCAGTCCTAATGAGTCTCTTATCAAGTTATAACACCCTTGAAGATCATATGCCCTATGTCGAAATACTGAATTCTTGCATCCTGTCCTGTTTCAATGAAGGGGGCATGTGTGAGAAAGAAAACTTGTTTTAATACCACTTTTATTGGTTTCACTGTTGAAATCTGAGTCACATACACACAAATTAATTATTTTTGCACTCATACTGCACCCTTTCATCGTCTTCCAAGCATACTCAAATATTGAAAAACATCCTCATTTTCTGCTCTGACCTTGTATCAGGAAACTTGGGCTATATGGATGGAAACCATCTGAATTCCAAATAGATAGTGGATGTATGTGTGGTGAAATACCTGATAATTTTTTATCTTTATAAATTCATCAGGAGAATTTAGCATCTTTGGAAAACCTCCATCTGTCCACAATTAAGCATGTAGTTCTCAAACACACTGCTTGTTTTGGGCACAACATGGAACCTGCTGAATAGAAGGCTACTCACCTTTATAGTTCACTTGGCCAGCTACCAAGAATGTTTCTAAACTTCAGTGCAAGTGTTATTGGTTACCTTACTTTATGAGTAAGCAAATTACTAAATTATACATCTGGAAGAACTGTTTTATTACTATGGCACTTTGATAAAACAGTCAAAGATGCTGCGTGCTGGGATATTTCTCTCAATATGGATGCCTGTGACTGAGAAAACTCAATTCCCTCATGTAAGTGCCTGTTCAGAATTTCAGACAAACAAAAAATGCCAAATATTTTCATGAACACTTGCATATAGCGATCTGAATACTATTCCAAGAAATTTTGAAAACTGATTGTATTTAACCAGCCTCAAATTGTGCATCTATGTATAATAGACATAATGAACTGCTATTTGGATTATTAAAAATAGCTGTATTCTCACTAAAACATTTTTATTGTCTTTAATTGTACACATCATTGTTTGTAATGTCTGTCTCTCTATGTTAATCATGTAGATGAGGTAGACATCGTGAAGTCAGGCTTGGGTTCAAAGTAGCATGGGACTCTGGGGATAAAGATAATTTTTTTTCAGTAGTTCAGTGATGATCAAGACACCATACCAGAATATTTGGGGATGAGCAGAAATTATGATTTTTGGTGGATGCCAAACTTCTATCATAAACATCTTCACAGAGGAATAGATTATAGTCATCCCTCCACATTCACTAGGGTTGGTGGCACAGAACCACTGTGAAAGTGAAAAAACTGTGAATAACTCTAGGTCTCCCCAAACCATATTTAACACGCAAAAAAAATATGATCACCATATTCAACCCACTGTGGATTCCTTTGAGGCATCAGGGTTCCTTCATAAGGCAGAAATTGGTGGCTGGTGGGGCTTACTGCCACCCCCACTGCTGCCTCACTCTATTTTTAATAGGGACTTGCTAACCTCATTTGCAGTTCCTCAGTCTCATGAGGTTTGCAGTCCCTATTAAAAATGGCATAGGGCACCAGCATAGCTGACAGCGAATAATCTGTGAATAATCAAATCTGCAAAAGTGATTTGTGAATATGGTGAATATGGAGGGCTGACTGTATTTTCTTAAATGGCAGGAAAAAAGACTGGTAGAAGCAATTTTCTAACAGTACTGAGTAACTTACTCTTGCTTCCATACCTAACACGTCAGTTTCCTACATCTGCTTGACAGATGTTCTTTTGCATACATATGCCTATTGCCCATTTCGGTGTTCATTGAGCATGCAGATTAATTCATTCTGCTGCTCTGGTGACTCTTATTCATTTATAATACTCTGGACTTGGATAATTCTCAAAACTTTAAACCATTATCACATTCAACTTTAGCTCTTTAACAGCACTTAAACTCTTGCAAATGATTACTTTAGAATATGGGCGATGGTGTATAAATCACTGTGACAAATTTATTAGCAATAAATGTCTCATTTGTTTTGGCCTGAGAATGTTTGAGATCCTGTTTAATTCAGCACAAAAAGGTGTTTTTTTGATTTATAGTAATCTTCCCAGATGTCCCGGGTTTGCACTTCTGTCAAAGTTCTAAAGTGTGATGCAAAGAAAAGTGCAACGTTCTGTGTCTGCTAACACAGCACATGCTAACACATTTGTTTTCACAGAGCTGTTTAATATGACTAATTCAAGGTGATTTATGTTTTATCTCACCTCACTACTCATCAGTGTCATTATCTTTCTGCAGTGGAGGGATTGCATGTTCCTGTGAGACAAGAAGCTGTGTTGATGGTAGCAGTGGTGCTGGTAGGGTCTCCCATGTCAACAGGCTTTTGTTAAGGAGCCGGACTACATGTGCCAAACAGCTACTGGGCAGCAGCAGCAGTGGTGGTAGTGGTATTGGTGGTGAGGTGACACTGGCGGAAGATCTCTCAGAGGCAACAGCAGTGGCACCACAGCTAATGCTTGTTAGTACTGCACAGAGGAAGGCACAGTGACCTTCTTTTTTAAAGATCTTTTACCCTGTGATGAGACAATCCAAAAAGAAACAAGAAATAGTGTCAGAAGATGGTACTCTCAGGTTGGAAGGCACTGAATGAGCTACTGGGAAAGAGCAGAAGACAAATATGATTAGTGCTGTGGCTAATGACACAACTGGACTCAAGCCAAAAGGATGTTCAGCTGTTGATGAGCTCAGAGATGAAAGAAAGTCCAAAGCTGCACAACACATAGGAACATGGAATGTGAGAAGCAAGAATCAGGGGAAGCTAGACATCGTAAAACAAGAAATGGAATGTATAAATGTTGCAGTACTTAGAGTGGGTGAGCTAATGTGGACGGGAATGGAATATTTTTGGTCAGATAACTCCATGGTATTTCACAAAGGAATAGAAAATCTAAGAAGAAATGGGGTGGCTTTAATAGGAGAGATGTAGCAAAAGCAGTCCAGGGATATAATGCAAAGTTGGACCAGATAATACCAGTAAGACTGCAGGGAAAATCCATCAGTATAGCCATAATCCAACTTTATCCTCCAACCACAGAGGCAGAAGAGGAAGAAACTGAAAAATTCTGTGCTGGAATCAAGAAGAAATTGACCAAACAACAAAATAGGATATAAAATTAATGATAGGTGATTGGAGCACAAAGGTGGAAAAAAGATTACAACCAACAATTGTAGGAAAATTTGGCCAAGGATCAAAAGTGAAGCAGGAGGGCAAATGATTGAATTTTATAAAACCAACAGTTTGCTTATTGCAAACACATTATTCAAGCAACCAAAGATGCAACTGTATACAATTGCATACAAGGATATTACTTGATGGCCAATATAGAAATTAAGTGGACTATATAATCCATTCTCTCTGTAAAAAACAAAACCGGAAACATATTGTGACACAGTTCTTGAACTACTATCAAAAATTAGAGTAAAGCTAAAGAACACTAAACAAACTACAGCGACAAAATATAAGAACATCCCATAGGATTTAAAGATAATGTAAAAAAAGGGATCTGCACTATTAAGCTGAATTGAGTGGGAGCCAGAAGTACTCTGGACTGAAGGTCAGTGGTCAGGAAAGAATGCAAAAAGACAACTATCTGTAGCCTCACAGGATGAAGGATAGACAAGTGAAGGACAGATGAGAAGCAAAAGTAAAAAGGGACAGAAATAGAGTCAGAACCCTGAATGCAACTATTCAATGGCTTGTTTGCAGGTACAAAGAAAACTACAATAACAATCCATGTTGAGAAATAGAAGAGGACAATAAAAATGGAAAAACAAAAGACTTCTACAAGCTCTGAAAAATCAAAGGGAAATTTAAATTGAAAGAGTGAGGATGCTCTATGATCAGAATAGGGATGCATTACGTGAGCTAGTAGAAATAGAAAGATGGTGGAAACAACACACAGTAGAACTATATAAAAGAGGTGAAAGGTTGACAGATTCATTCATGGAAGAACCATATAAAGATGAACTGCCAATTACAGAAAGTGAATTGGCAGCTGCAGTCAGAACACTTGAGAGAGAAAATCACCAGGAACATGTGATGCACCAATCTAGCTGCTTCAATCTAGAGAGACAGAATCTACTCCAGTTCTAACTAAAGTAAACAAATATGAAAGCAAAGGAACAGCCCACAGATTGGAAATGCTCAATATACATTAAAGAAAGGGATACCAGGGATTACAGTAATGACAGTATTAATTTCCCATGCAAGCAAAGTGATGCTCAAAATTCTACAACAACTTTTACCATAGATGAAATGAGAAATGCCAGATGTCCAAGCTGGGTTCAAGAAAGGAAGAGGCACACTAGGGATCATATTGCAAACAAATGTTGGATAATGGAGTGCACCAAAGAATTTCAAAAGAAAACCAATCTGTGCTTTATAGATTATAGTAAAGCCTTTGATTATGTAGATCATGAAAAAATTATGGCTCACTCTAAAAGAAATGGTTGTGCCATAACATTTGATTGTCCTGATGCATAACTTGTACTCAAGACATGAAGTTGCCATCAGGACAGAAGATGGAAAAACAGAATGGTTTCCAATTGGCAAGGAGGTCAGGCAAGGCTGCATTTTATCACTGTATCTGTTTAACTTGTATGCTGAACATTTATGTAAAACAGAGTTTGATTCAAAGCAAGGAGGTGTGAAAATTGCAAGAAGGAACATCAACAATTTCAAGATATGCAGATGACACCATACTACTAGCAGAAAATAGCAAAACTTAGGAATGATTACTGAATCAAGTCAGGGAAGAAAATGCAAAAGCAGGTTTAAAGTTGAACATCAAGGAAAAATAATAATAACCACAGATTATTTACATAGCTTTAAAGCAGACAATGAAGACATTGAAATAGTTCAAGATTTTCCATACCTTGGCTCAGTCATTAATCAGAATGGAGACTGCAGTCGAGGAATCAGAAGGGTAGGACTTGGAAGGACAGCTGTGAAGGAACTAGTAAGGAGGAAAACTCATTTGAAATGTGGTGCTGCAGAAGAGTTCTACAAATATTGTGGACTGCCAAAAAGACAAATACATAGGTTCTAGAGCAAATCAAGCCTGAACTCTCCCTAGAAGCCAAGACGACTAAACTGAGATTGTCATGCTTTGGATATATCATGAGAAGGTGTGATACTTATTTCAAAACTACCACATGAGAAGGCATGGCTCACTAGGAAAGAGCATAATGCCTGGTAAGGTGGAAGGCTGTAGGAAAAAAGGAAGACCGTGTTACAGATAGATAGGCCAATTAAGGAAGCCACGGCCCTGAGCCTGCAAGATCTGAGCAGGCCAGTTGCTGACAGGGTGACTTAAGAGGTCCCTCATTTATTGGGTTGCCGTAAGTCGAAGCTGACTTGGCTGCAGTTAACCACAGATGTTTTATCAAGTGAGAACAGGCAGATATGTTAAATGTATAGAATATGTGCATATTAAGCAGCTTTTAATGATTTAATCTACAGCTAAGCTGGGCAGCTAGGAACTGGTTTGTGATCTTCATTCTCTTCTTGTGGAAGTGGAACCCACATAGTGTGGTCTGTCCCTTTACTAACAAGCTTTCTGTGACTGTTTTGTTTAACTTAAACGCACATACTTATCACAACTTCCAGTATGCAGAAACCAGGACTGGAGAATCTTTGGCCTCCAGATCTTAACTTCCCAAACCCTATTAGCCATACAGGCTAGTGCTACCAGAAGCTGAAGTTCAAAAGTGTCCGAATGACCAAAGCTGCTGCTGCTGTTGTGTACCTTCAAGTCTTTTCAGAGTTACAGTGACCCTAAGGCAAACCCATCACCAAGTTTTCTTGGCAGGATTCGTTTGGGGTGTGTGTGTGTGACTTTGCCATGCTTTGAGGCTGAGAGTATGTGAGTGGTCCAAGGTCACCCAGTGGGTTTCCAGTACCGAGCGGGGATTCGAATCCTGGGCCATTTCCGCACTAGACTGTTATAGCGCTATGATTCCACTTGTAACAACCTACAGAATCCTGGGGTTTTGAGGCGCCCGCAAACCCCAGGATTCCAGAGGATGTTGAAAGTGGAATAACTATATAATAAAGACAAAATAAGAGATTGTATAATAAGCATGACAGACATTACATATATCTTTCTATTATAGATTATACAACATTAACAATATATTGTTGAAATGAAACTAAGTAAACAGAACGTTAAGTATACAGATAATATATGTTTTTATACAGTCAGAAAAATGAATAGGACAACGTCAAA
This sequence comes from Ctenosaura bakeri, assembly GCA_948474755.1. Taxonomy (NCBI): domain Eukaryota; kingdom Metazoa; phylum Chordata; class Lepidosauria; order Squamata; family Iguanidae; genus Ctenosaura; species Ctenosaura bakeri. The sequence goes on along the minus strand of CAOLHI010000193.1, from coordinate 503,296 downwards.
TATGTATGTGAATACTTGTTCTTTTTTTAATAAAAAGAAATTAAAATTAAAAAATCAAAAATTAAAAAAAGGTGGAATAACAGCACTATAACAGTCTGGTGCGGAGATGGCCTCGGAATCACTCCTCTTGCTAAACTTTCCCTGTCAGCTTTTTGGTTGCTTTCAGGCTATTCTTCTCCCTCACCCACATTTTCAGGCATTTGCTAGTCACCTTGGGGGCCTTGCGACGCTCACTGATGACGACACGGCAGCGCGCCAGGGGGGTCACGCCGCTCCCTGATGGTGGTTTCGATGTCTGTTCGCTGCTACGCCCGGCTGCTGGCTCGCCTCCCGGCTGGCTCGCTCCGTTATGGCGGGCCCGTCGCTCTCGGGAGCCGGCGCGCAGGTCCGAGCCGGGCAGCGGCGTGTCCTGGCCCAGCGAGAGCTGCCGCCTCGGCTTCCTCCTCCTCCTCAGACGGCGGCGGCGGCGCTCGAGCTCCGGACACTTCCTTGTTCGTGCCGCTCCCCGTGTCCCCTGCGGCGCCTGGCCCGGAGGGAGACGTTGGGGCCGAGCTCACGCGCCCGCTCAATAAGAGTAAGACGCTGTGGCGAAGGGGAGGGGAGGGAAGGCGTTGGGGGTCCCGGGTGTTGCTACCGAGGCCATTTCCGCACTAGGCTGTTATAGCGCGATGATTCCACTTTCAACCTCCTCTGGAATCCTGGGGTTTGCAGTTTCGGGAGGGGCCGGACGGGACGGCCCCTCCCGAAACTGGGACGGCCCCTCCCGAAACTGCAAACCCCAGGATTCCAGAGGAGGTTGAAAGTGGAATCATCGCGCTATAACAGCCTAGTGCGGAAATGGCCCCAGAGGGGCCAAAATGAGGGCATGTCCCCCCCAAGTAAGTGGAATTTCCCTTCCATCTCTAATTTTCCAGCATTGTAGAAGGTAAAACATTGAAGATAGCCAACACCTTGTACGCATATTTGCAGCGTTCCCATTTACTAGGTAACTTCGCTATTATTATTATTATTTTTTGGATGACTAAACTCTATTTCTAAATGTTGCATTGAAGTTTTAACTTTCTGCAGTGCTAGAAGTTTGGGGACCGGAAGGAAATTTGATGGGGAGGGAGCAGGATTCGTATCCCTTTCCCGCATTCCCCAGGCGTTGTTTCTGAGCTTGACTCTGACTTTGTTTTGCCCCTGGTGCGCTTAGGTATTGGGGGCATAAAAGTGTGAAAAATACTTTTGGGGCTGCAGTTCCCAGAATCCACCAGGCAGCGTGGTCAGTGGCCAGGTCCATGCTGATAGGGAGGTTCTAGAGCTGTGATGTAGAAGAGGCAACGTTTCCAAGGGAGTTTGGAATGAGAAGGGAAGCTAATGGTGGAATGATTTCTGAGACCCTGTCTGAATAGTGTGCATGTGTGTATGTGTGTGCATGCGCCTTCAAGTTGCCAGTCCACCTATGGTGACCTCATGAATTTTATAATGTTTTCTTAGGCAAAGAATACTCAGAGGTGCTTTGGGCAGTTCCTGTCTCTGAAATACAGCTTACAGCACCTGGTATTCATTGGCAGTCTGCCATCAAAGTACTGAGTAGGAGACCGCTAGGGCTGACCCTACTTAGCTTCCAAGATCAGGTGAGATCTGTTGTTTTTAGGGTATTTAGGTTTCAAAAATGAAAGTTAAATGAGTTTGGGTGGGACAGAGCAGATGATGATCACATGCTTTAGGGCGCAAGTGAGTGGACAAATACAGGTTCATGGTTGAGGTGGTCAACTTATTGTCTTATAAAAGTTTTTGGAATGCAACTCACATTAGCCCTACTCGGCATAGTGCTGAGGAATGTTGGGAGCTGCACTCCCAACAACACCTGAAGGGCCTCAAAGAGCCCACTCTGTATGAAAGGATTTGCTTATATTCCATTCTCTGAGAGTACCAGTGGCCCATGTTCCAAGCAGAGGGGTTCATCATACTGGAGTGAGGGGAACGAACTGTCTCATAGAGACAATTGGCTGCTTCTGTCTGTGGCAAAGTGTTAAGAGGTGATTAAGTGTTAAGCGATCCTCTCTTTTTGTCTACACTTTGGCAGAGTAGTAGCATGTACAGTCTGCCCTCCACATTCACAGGTCTGACATTCGTGGATTTGATTACTGTGAGTGTGCATGCTTCCCCGCTCCCAATTTTCTTCCTCCTCTAACTATGCATTTTGCCCCAACATGGAGACTTTGCATTGAGGCAAAAGAGAAGGGAATGGGGTGGGGTGGGGGCTTCAAACAGCCTTCCTTTCTTCTTAGAATCATAGAGTTGGAAGAGACCACAGAGGCCATCCAGTCCAACCCCCAGCTGTGCAGGAACACACATCAAAGCACTCCCAACAGATGGCCATCCAGCCTCTGCTTAAAAACCTCCAAAGAAGGAGACTCCACCACACTCTGAAGCAGCATATTCCACTGCCGGACAGCTCTAACCATCAGGAAGTTCTTCCTGAGGTTCAAGTGGAATCTCCTTTCCTGCAGCTTGAATCCATTGTCTCTGGAGCCGTGGAAAACAAGCCCGCTGCCTCCTCAACATGACATCCCTTCAGATATTTAAACATGACCATCATGTCCCCTTCTTAACCTTCTTTTCTGCAGACTAAAGATACCCAGCTCCCTAAGCCGCTCCTCATAGGGCATGGCTTCCAGGCTCTTCACCATTTTGGTCGCCCTCTTCTGGACACGTTCCAGCTTGTTGATGTTCTTCTGAATCAGGTGCCCAGAGCTGGACACAGTATTCCAAATGAGGTCTAACCAAAGCATTTGGAATACTGTGTCCAGTTCTGGGCACCTCAGTTCAAAACTTTTCCTTCAGAGTTTCCTCGCTCTCGTTCCCATGCATTTTGCCCCAGCACGGAGATCTCGCTCTAAGGCAAAATGGAAGGGAATGGGGTGGGGGAGAATGCTCCCAAGAGCCTTCTTTCCGCCTCTGGAGTTCTTCCTCCCTTCTCTGCATTGGGCCAAAATGCATGGGAATCGGGGGAGCTCTGGGGAACAAAAGGAAAGCTCTTGTGAGCATTCCCCCCTCCATTCCCTTCCATTTTGCATGGGAATGGGAAGGGAGGGAGCCCCAGCAGGGAATGGGAGAGGGAGCATATGGGGGAGTTATTCGCAATTTTTCCACTTTTGTGAGGGTTCTATGCTTTGAACCCTCACGAATGTGGAGAGAGACTGTACTCTTTTTGACTTTTTCTTAATATAAGAAATAAAATGAGAAATGAACACTTTGTTAACACTGAGGTCAAATTTGTATACACTGAGTGTGTATCACATGGAAGTTTCAACTTGTGGTGTCTTTGCATTTGCATGTACAGTAAGTTCCTAGTTCTTGTGTTAAAGATAAATTCCCTCCTTTAATAAGTTACCTAATTTTATTGGGAAGAAACTAGAAGGAATTGCTGATGTGAAATTGTTTTTCTGGAGGAGTCTTTTTTTTTTTAATTGCAGCACATACATCCTATGCATCCAGCTCAATAAGTTTTGAGGGCAGTTGAAGTGATTGAAACGTTGGAATACATAACCAGACAAACCTTAGCATTCTCTTAAAGACTTTTAAACAAAACAGGGCAAAGAAATGCTTTAATTAAGTGCTTGGGGCCTTTCTAACCCTGCACTCAACCTAGTACCTGGAGAGGGCATGATGGGGTCTTCCTTACGTGATACTTGGAGGGAGTGTGCCATAGGCAGGACACTGTCACTGAGAAGAGCCTCCCTCTGGTTGTTGTCTGTCTAATGTGTGAAACTGTGATGTTCAGAGCAAGGTCATTGAGGGTGATCTTAAGGAACTAAACAGGTTCATGTGATAGAAGTGAGCCATCTAGCACTGGTGCTCAGGTTTTCATGGCTGAAGAGCATGATTGGATCAAACTGATCAGTCTAATATATTGTTCTGCACACTGTCTGAAACAATACTGTGGCCAGGGTGCTTCATAAGAGACTATGATGCGGAACTTTAGAAGCTGCTTGGAACTACTTTGCTGACACAGTAAGCAGTCATGCCAGTGAACTCTGACAATGCACAGTGGGGCATTATACAACATGTCCTGTTGTGCAGCAGAGGCTCCCATTGTATATCAGGATCATTGCACAGCAGCCACACTGCTGGCTTTCCTTGTACAGTAGTCCTGATCATACACAGTGGGTCATCAGTATCTGCAGGAGATTGGTTCCAAAAAAAAACCATGCTCAAGTCCCTCATACTATATAAAGGGGGAATCCTTTTGCATGGCTTCAGCAATCCTATCCACTCCCCCTGCCCGCATGCACGCCAAAGGCAGCTACCACGTGTGGTCCCCAGCTTCCTCACCCCACTCCAACAACTAGTTCCTTCTCATCCTCCCATTTCTCCCTGCTCTGCTTCTATGGCTTTTCCTCCCTCAGTGATATGTGCAGCACAGCTTCCACTGTAGTCCTCTTGTGAGGTCACCAAACAGGGTGGAGGAGAGATGCAATGTCCTGTACTGCCTTTTAAAAAAATACTTTTAAATTTTTTATTTCATTTTTATTTCTTTTTTCCCTTCTTTTCTTTTTCTTTCTTTTTTTGTCTTTTTTCTTTCCCCCCCTTTTTTACTCTTTTATATGGTATGTATAGTATGTTTTCTTATTTGTATTATGTTATTGTTGTGGTATCTTTTTGTGTGTAAGAGGAGAAATTATGTTTTGGTTTATTTTATGTGAAAATTCAATAAAATATGTTTTAAAAATATTTTTGAATACTATATTATTTGTTTATTTTAATATTTGGTTTTAAATATTATTTGTGATTCATGGTGCATTGAAATCATGAGTGGTAAGCTTGAGGATATGGCAGGCCCACTATAACTATATTTCTGCTTCCTCTTGAGAATTTGAGTTGAATTGTAAAGTGGCACAGTTTAACTTTATGCAATCATAAATTGGTTTACAATGACATAGTTACCCAATAGAATGCCAGCCATTGTATTTGTAGCCACCTTTTCAGTTAATATGCCAGCATTCATATAGCAATGGAGCTTTCTTTATTTGGTAAAGATTCAGTAGCTTTGGGGAGCTTATAGTATACCTAAGGCCCTGCTGTAGCTGGATTATTTATGGCTTGCCCATATTATAGTTTCCTGGATGTTTGTTTCTGTAATCTAAACAGGGAAATCCAGCAGGGATCCTGGGGGTGGCCTTTAGAGCTCAAAGCTGTTTTGTCTCACCTTTCCAAATTTTAGCTGATGGATGGTAAGAGAAGGATTTCCAATATTTTTTCTTTTGTAGAATAGACATAATTCATGTATATAGTGTGTGCATTTTGGAAGGCAGAAAGGCTACTGATGTTGTCTATTGAGAGAATCTTTCAAGAAAAACATTTTCCCAGTCATCCTCAGTAAGTGGTTTCATATCATATGAATGTTTATATAACAGTGCAGTTCTTTTCAGAAGGCTGTTCAACTTCATTGTAAATCCTGACCACTCATGATGTGTCTGACAGCCCCATTTCCAAAGTTATTGTCTGGAGGACAGACTGTTTTCTACAAATATAGAAGCTGGCCATTCCTGATCTGAATGAGCTGTCAGCTTATTTCAGATCATAACACTTAGGTTACTGTAGAAGAGATAGTTTGTGACTCTTTGAAGCAGGTTCAAAGAAGGTAGATTTCACAATATTTGTTAAGTGACAATTGCTTCTCTCTGAATATATATTTTTCTCAATTAGATATTCTAAATGAAAGACTGCAGCTGTATGTGTTTCTATAACTAATTTCCCTTACTGATAAGTATGACACAATCTCTGTTTTCTCTTCTAGGTGAAGCACTGAAAGTATTAAATAAATTTTACAAGAGGAAAGAAATACAAAGACTAGGGGCAGAAAATGGACTAGATGGTATGAAATATGTAGTTGTTGGTCTTGGATATTACTGGATATTTCTTCTGAGAGAGGCTTTTCCCACTGCATGAGCTTTATGGTTTTTTTTAAAATCATGAACCATTCAAAGCAAATTCTGTTTGCAAAGTTAGCTGCTTAAGACTAATATTATATTAAAATGTTAGAAATATCTATTCATTAGAAAGAATGTATTAAGACTCTCAAGTATCTAATTTGATATGATGTGTCTTGAAAATTTTAACGTGACAATGAACAAAGATGTAGACTAACTGAAAACAAAAAATTGTATTGTTTAAGTTTCATAAAATGGCTTCTTAGTGTATTAGATTTTGGTTCAGATTTTAGGACATGGATCTTTATAAGCGATACTGAACTTTTGCTTGATTCTTTCCCTTTATAGCCCGCCTTTTTCATCAAGCCTTTATAAGCTTTAGGAAATACATTATGGAGTCTAATTATCTGAGTCCTGATGTTCACATTATTCTGAATGATATATGCTGTGGTGCAGGTAAGCTTGCAGAACAGACTATTTCATAACCTTTCATAAACTTAAACTTTCATAAACTTAAACTGAGTGGTTGTACTTTAGGCATATCAAAATGTGTATCAAAAATTATGTATTTTGTGAAAGAAATTTTTAATTTTTAAAAGATTATATAGGTTTGAAAAATACTGGAGGACTTAAATTTGGTGCGGAGTTCCCATGTTTTCTTGTGACAAGGCAGTAATGTAGAACTGTTTTCTCAGCTAATTTTGTAAGAGTGGAAATAATTTTTTACTGGTTAAAATCTGTTCATCAAATTCAACAAGATTACACTTGTGTGAATACAACATTTTGTGATAATCTAGTAAGTTATTTTCAATATTTTTTCTTTCTTTTTCTTTTCCTCCTACAGGGCATGTTGATGATTTATTTCCATTTTTCATGAGACATGCTAAGCAGATCTTTCCTATGCTTGAGTGTATGGATGATCTACGTAAAATCAGTGACTTAAGATTGCCACCCAACTGGTTAGCTTTTTAAAATCACTTACACATCTTTCCCATTGTTAGTATCTATGCTGGAACAATATTCGTTTTATGTTCCTCTTAAGTGTTTATTTCTCTTCCTGAAATCCTTCATTAGCAGATATAACTTTGACACATAGCAGCCACTCCAAACTCACATTTTCTCTTCAGCCTCACCTGGCCAAGATGGCTCTTTGAGATGAGGAGGGCAAGCTATGCCTGGCTATTTTCTTTTAGCTAGATGTACTGTGATGGACATCTTCAGGGACCTTTGGAAGACCTTGGGAGGTCCCAGCAATGATATTATTGCTGCATCTCCCAGAATAAAGGAAAGTAGCGGGACACATTTCTGCTGGTCCTCCTGATTTCCACCAACAAGGAAATGGCCATGGGGCATGTGCAATGGAAAGAAATGAGTTGGAGAGGTTGTTGTTGCAGAACAGAATTCTGACCTCTGAATAACCACATAAATGGGTTATGATGGTATAAGTTGGACCCACTTCATTATGATTCACTAACAGAATGACACCCTCTACATTAGTGATTTGTGCTGTTGTAAATGTATTCCTTTATTTGACAGGTTATGTTATAAAAATATGCATATTGAGGTACAGGATTGCAAATAAAATTATTTAAAGATGCATTACTAGGTAAATGGGTTTCAGTGACGTTTTTAAAACATTTCACTAAATTTAACAGCAACAAGATTAGATGGAAAATATACAAATCAGGTACCTAGGACATTGAATATTGTATAGATTATATATATATGTGTATAAATTCTTGGATAAAAAAGGGAACATTTGTACAATTAATAAAATATGTATAAAAAATACACTTCACTGGTTCAGCATTGCACTCTATTGTTCTCATCCTATCTTATTTTTACTTGGGACTCAGCTATTTCCTCTCATGTGCTAGTTCTGAATATATCCAAAAGCTAGGGTAGCAGGCTTTGTATTGATAGAGAATATCAGTATTAGCTCAGTGGAATCTTTGGAAATTTTATCAGATGTTAAAGAAACAAAGTAATTTTTAGAAGTAAGATGGTATTAAGGATGCTTGATAAGTTCAGTATGTCAGGTTCTAAATCCTTTCACTTGTCCACTTGTGCTGTTCACTTTAATCGTACATATATAATGAGTTTTGCATCTCTGTGTTCTCTTATATAGAGGTAAGTGCTGAGAAGTGACTAAAAGCATTTCCTTCACTTCAGTCTTGAGTATTTGAATAATTATGTTGAACATACACAGTCAGCTTTCCACTTTCACAGGGGTTATGGGCGCAGGGCCCCTCAAAAGTAGAAAAACTGTGAATATCACAAGCCCCCCCCCAAACCATATTTAATGGACACAACAAAGTACTGGCAGGATGGCTGGTCCTAGCCATGCATGTGTTGCTTATGTGTGTTGCGGGGGAGGGGGATGGCAGGAAGGGGATGGGGGAGTGGGAGGAGGGAGAAATGGGACACCCTTTTTGCTTCTTGCCCAAATGAGTGAGCAAATGTGTATGCCCTCCTCCTGTCCCATTCCCTCTCCCCCCCATGCGAGTGCCCCAGTGCACATGCGTGGCCTCTTCCCATCTCATTCCTTCTTTCCCATTAATCCATTAATAATCAAATCTGTGAATGCTTAACCCACAAATGTAGAGGGCTGATTGTATTATCTATTCTTGGGATGGCAAGAAGATCAATCTGCATACATCTGGGTTTCATCCCGAGGTGCCAGCCAGATGTATGTGGGTTGCTCCTGACATCCCAGAATGAACATTCATGTAAATACTAACTTCTCAACCTTGGGATGGCAGGAGAATCAGTCCACGTGCATCCAGCTGGCCCATGGGGGTACATGGATTGCTCCTCCTGACAGAATGAATATTTGCATAAATACCAACTTTTCATTTACACTTTATACTTGTTGTCTGTCAGGTACCTTCCAGTGCACAGTTTTTATAAAAAGAAAAATTGTAGGAAAGCTAAAGGCCAGGAGGATAATTTTTCCAAGGAATTGTTGATGCTACTCAAAAGAGGCTCATGTTGGGATTTTTATACAAATAAAAATGTTTATGTTTGCATCCCTGGAAACTTTGCTGTCCTCTTTCTCAGATGAATAACTTAAACAAATCAAGGTCAATATTTAAAACAGATGAGAGAATACATGCTGCGTAATAGGAAGGGGGATTAACTCAAAATTGAACCCAGACTGCTTTTCTGAGCTATGTTTTTCTATATGTTGTGTTGTTTGTGTGTTCTAGGTATCCGGAAGCCAGGGCTATCCAAAGAAAAATTGTGTTCCATGCTGGCCCTACAAACAGTGGAAAAACCTATCATGCAATCCAGAGATATTTAGCAGCAAAATCAGGAATATATTGTGGCCCTTTAAAGCTTCTGGCACATGAGATCTTCCAAAAGAGTAATGATGCTGTCAGTATGTCAGTTTACTTGCATGCTTCTGTGACCATGTTGCAGCCCATGCTATTATAGGAAGTACTCTTGATGATGCTAAATGATATATGCTGGCAGTATACATACTGTTTTTCCCTAATTATTTAACTGAGTACCCCTAAAAATGTATGATTTGTATGCTTACTGTGGGCAGGTACTATGAAGAGTAGGGAAAGAGTAGGACAGAGTAGAACAGAACAGGAAAGGTGAGAATCAATAGCATTCTGCAGGTACTTACATATAGATGATAAAACTAGCAATCATTTTCAGTAAGTTCAATTTAATGTCATTGTCCTTTTTGCTTTAAAGTGAGTGAATTTTGGAGTTCTGTAATGGCACAGTATGAACAGAATATCTGTAGCTAAGACAGCAGAATCTGGACCTTATGAAGGACAAATACGTGTATTTCTGTAATGGCTATTATATATTTTCTGTAACGGTGTCAGTTAAAGGAAGCTAGAATAATTGTGAACTGTTTGAAGCCCATTCTGTTATAGAATTTTTTATGGCCTTTTTTCCTTCCACTTAGAAAGAAAACTAAGCAAAAATGGAAGAAGGAAGTGAAATATAGCTTTCTTTTGTTCTTTTTTTGCAAGTAAAGGATCACTGCAATCTTTTAGATCCCTGCATGTTTATTTACAATTTTATATGTCTCTGTAAACCTAATGGCCAGTGTAATAGTTATTTCTGAGACAGGAAGTGCCACTGCTCAGAAGTATAGCAGAAAACCGTCAATTTCATGGGGCATTTCCTGTTAGTCCTGGAAAGGGCCCAGACCAACATGCTGTAGAACTGCTAGCAGTCAGTGTGATACTGAGCTAGGGCAGCCAGTGTATAAGATAGATTTCCATGAGCTGTGGAAGTGAAACAAATTAGATGTTACCTGTTGAATCTCAGGGCGCTGTGTTTAGTATCTACACTCTTTAAGAGTTCTAAGTATTCCAACCATGTTTGGGAATTTATCTTCCTCTAAAGCCAACCTAGAATCCTAAGAGGGTGGAATGCTGGCTGGGGAAGGTGAGGGGAGCTGAATCTGAGCTGAAAGAATCTCTTGAAGGAGCGCTGTGAGGAAAAAGCTGTAGAAAGATTGCATGGAATCCATCAAATTCCATTCTTTGACAGAAGGCTTCCACGTGTGGAAGCAGCAAGGTTGCTATTTTCAGCACTTTCTCTTCCTCTCTATAGCCTACCAGTCTCTGCAAAGCCTCTGGAGCAGATCTGAAGGATCTATAATTGAAATGGGAAATTGCTATAAATAATACACAACTCCATGTCATTGATAGAAGCCTTCTGTCAGTTGTTTATATTATCTGGATTCCACTATAATACATGTGTTTCATTGTTGTGATAAGCCCTCGGAAACTGTCAGCTAAAGAAAATTTTGAGATTTGGTAGTTGACAGAAAGCTCTCAAGTTTCCTTTTGCTTACAAAAAAAGTATTCCCTTCCTATCAGCACTTAGAGTCTCTATGTTAGTTTCCATTCTCCCTCGATCTAGTGTGAAATGCAGATTGAGATCGTGAGGGGTTTTTTTAAGACTCCCTTTGCTACTCAAAATGCATTATTTATTTACATGTCTTCCCCTACATGTTTCCAGTGTAGTGTCTTGGGATGGGCCCACTGTTTCTTTCTGTATAGACAATCACTTTGTTTGTATTGTTTACTTTTTTCTTCCTTGTAGAATGTGCCATGTGACTTGGTAACTGGAGAAGAACGGGTCTGTGTTGATCCTGAGGGTCGGCCTGCTGCCCATGTTGCTTGCACCATTGAAATGTGCAGTGTTACTACACCGTGTATGTATACTTTAAAAAAAAATGTTCTTCAAGAGTATTGAACCATAATCATATTCAGTTCTTAAATTTGATGTTTAGATATATTTTAGCTTAAAACTTGTTCCTGACTTTGCTAGTTGCAAAATTCTTGGGATTGTAGACTAAAACCTACACTCTTCTGAGCACTAGTTATGATACATCAACTGACTGGACAAAGAAAAACATGAAAGCACTTTTTAAATCAATCACCACTTTGAAGAGTTCCTACTATGAATTGCTATTACATCTGTATTGTGCTTTTAAATGTTAGGTTTCTTTTACTGCATACCCAACTATCTGTTCCCCCCTCCCAGATGAAGTGGCTGTGGTTGATGAAATTCAGATGATTAAAGACCCTTCTCGAGGCTGGGCCTGGACGCGAGCTCTCTTGGGTATGTCTTAACTGAGTTTGCTGTTTCTGAATGATCATTCCAGAGGTGCTGACTTGTATAGCTTCCATTTTATGTACACAGTCATCCCTCCACATTTGCTAGGGTTTGGTGCACAGGACCACCGTGAAAATGAGAAAAACAGGAATAGGACCTGTTAAACCTTATTTAACACACAAAAAAAGTATGATCGCCATAATCAACCCATTGTGGATTCCTTTGAGGCATCAGGGTTCCTTCACAAGGCAGAAGTGGCTGGCTGGTGGAGCTTACTGCCACCTCCACTGCTGCCCCACACCATTTTTAATAAGGACTTGCTAGCCTCGTTCACAGTTTCTCAATCTCATGAGGCTTGCAGTCCCTTTTAAAAATAGCATAGGACAGCAACAGAGCAAATAATCTGTGAATAATTAAATCGCAAAAATGAAATCCGCAAATGTGGAGAGCTGACTGTACTGTGTAGCTGTTCTAGTATGCTGATACACAGAATATCATTTGAAAGAAGTTGTGTTAATTTAGAGGTTTGCAATGGACAGTGCTTGTGGACATTGCTAGCTGTGACATTTTCATTGCACTGTTATCATAAAAAACACTTGTGGTCCATGTGAATTGCTTTGAAATTCTTTTTTCTTGCATGTATGTGTGCATTCAGGACTATGTGCGGAAGAAATCCATGTTTGTGGTGAAGCTGCTGCTATTAATTTGGTGACAGAACTCATGTATACTACAGGGGAGGAGGTGGAGGTATGTGTCACACCATCACTCTTATATGTACATCGTCTAGGCTCCCCTTATTTAAAATATTCATTATTTCCTGTTTATTAAAATCACTCATTTTCTATTAGCAGTTAAAGCCTTTAAGGCCTTATTTTCTCAAATTCATTTTGGCATAAATACAGTCAGCCCTCCACATTTGCAGGTTTCACTTTCACAGATTTGATTATTTGCTAATTTCTCAAGCCCCTGCCCCCTCACCTTAGGCACTTTATTTCTGGAGGAACTTTCCCTCTCAGCAGCTCCAATCAGGCCATGCAGCCCTTTAAAAGCCTGCCTCTGGTCCTCTGCCCCCCTCCACCAGTAACTGTCTGGCCAACTCAGGGCAGCTTGCAGTCCAATTTCTCAGTACCACAAACCATTTCCCAATGCCTCTCACACACCCAAGGAAGCTGATGAGTGAGAAAGGCAGTATAGGGCTACCGTACCGACTCCCTGCCGCTTCTTTCTCCTTTCCCTGACCTGGTTTGGACACTGGGTGCCCATTCTCCCCACCATGCCTCAGCCCCCTTCCCACAGTCTTACACATACATTTTGGTATTTGTGATTTTTTTCACTTTTGCAAGGGTCCTGCACCCCTAGCCCTAGCGAATATGGAGGGCCAACTGTATATTATATGAGATTAGTGGTTACTGTAGTGACTGCCTCCTCATTTGTATTCTGAGTGCCCTTCTGGATTAGAGAGAAAAAGACTTATGTCTAGTATTCTTGCTTTTCTTTTAAAAAAGTTTCCTGTGTAGAGCCAGCATGGTATGCTGGATTTGAGTATTGGACTGTGACCCTGGAGGACAGGGTTTGAATCCCCACTTGGCCAAGAAAACTTGCTGGGTGGCCTTGGGCAAGTTATGCTCTCTTAGCCTTGGAGGAAGGCAAAAGCGAATCTCCTTTGAACAAATCTTGCCAAGAAAGCCCCATGATAGGTTCACCTTACAGTTTCCATAAGTCAGAAATGATTTGAAGGGACACAGCAACAGGCAGGATGTGAAGACAATAGACCTCTCCCACAGTTGTTCCTGAGCAGAAAGAGGAGGTTGCACTAGGAATACCAGTGTTTACTAATGACCAAAACATACACTAAAAGCAAGTGACACTGCAAGATTTTTCTTCAGTTGGCTCCTGCTTCCTTCCTCTGAAAACAAATAGCCAAAGCACAACTTTTAGGTTCATATTTACCTCCCATGTTTGCTTTCTTTAGATCACATAGTTCTAAAACTCCAAAGAGGTTCACTCGGTAAATTAACTGGATGTCTCAACTAGGACAAAAAGCTTTAATTTGGTTGCTTTATTTCCAGAACTTGGAATCATGACTATTTTGGCTATGCTGGCTAGATGATCCTACAAATTGTGGTCCACAAAAGGAACTTTTCCTAACTCTCTTCTTCTCCAGTGTTTATGCTTACAGTTTGTGGCCAAGATTAGAGAGTCACATAGTTATTATAAAGTCTATACATGCCTGTCCTCTTGGTCTGTATGGCAAGCTGTGTCTGAAACCCAAGGAACTTTTAGACTCTGGGTACATGAGGAAGGCATTATTGCACACATTCAAAGCCTTGTTATATGAAAATGGCTCCTTAATTGCTCTCAAAGATTTCTGTATTGATGACAGTTCTGTTACAGTTGCTGTTTGTCTCTAGGTGAGAAACTACAAGAGACTGACTCCTATCAAGGTGCTGGATGAGGCACTTGAATCACTAGATAAGCTTCGTCCTGGAGACTGCATTGTCTGTTTCAGTAAGAACGATATTTATTCAGTGAGTCGGCAGATTGAAGCACGGGGTCTGGAATGTGCTGTCATCTATGGAAGTCTGCCCCCTGGTAAATACTCTCAAAATACATTTGGAGAAGTTGGGGGGCTATTAGCCCTGGCTATGACCTGCTGATAGAACTGACAGAACAATTATATTCTTGGTGTTAGCTCTTGAATTAGTATTAAGCAAACTAATATGCCTATTGTGTTATCATTTCTTGTGATTTTTTTTTTAAATCTTGTTTTTTAAACAATTAACTTTTATATATGGTCCTTGTTTTGCTCACTAATCCTTAACAGGGAAGAATTTGATTACCTTAACTATGTAGTGGCAGTATTCAGCCAAACCATGGTCTAATAATATGGACCTCAGTCTATCTGTGGTGTTGTTGCTAGTTTTGTCTTTCTTGAGAGGGTCTTTTCTGTTCTTTTTTTTGGACATTTCATAGTAGATGTGAACAGTGTGAAGGAACAGTGGTGCTTTATAAAATGTTATACAGGAAGAGGGGAAGCAGCAAGAATATCATTCTGTGCAGCTGCGTGCTCTTTGTGAATGGCCTACACACAATCAGTATTGGAAAGGACCTCAGAAGTTATCTAATGTAACCACTACAGATGGAGGAAATTACTTTAGTGTTCCTTATTGGTGGGAATCTGACCTCCTCTTAGAAACCTTTAGTAAAGGATAGACCTGTAGCTTCCAGTTCAGTGTGCGGCATTGTCTAATAGTTCTTCCCAATGTTTTCCCAGCCTCTTTTTCCTTGGAACTTGTCTTGGAAATAGAAATGTTGTGTGAACTTGAAAGTCCAAGTAAGATAGTATATGCATGGCCTCTAACATCAGCAGTGGTGATAGCTTAACCTTCTGCTGTGATCAGAAATATGTGTGATTGTATATGTGCAACTGTATATTGAGTCATCAGCTTAGTAACTGCATACTGCCAAAGTAATCTCAGTGGGCCATTTATGTATCTGCAATTGTCCTGAGCAATTCTTGATACTCTGCTTATTGCAGTCCACTGGAAAATGCCACTGTGGAATGGGAACTTAAGAAGTAATTCAAGTCAAAGTAAAACCAAAGAATGCAATTGTATCTTTATTTGGGACACAAGTCTTTTCTTGTGATTATTTCAGGAACAAAGCTTACCCAGGCAAAGAAGTTCAATGATCCTGATGATCCATGTAAAATCATGGTTGCTACAGATGCAATTGGAATGGGCCTCAATTTGTAAGTATCCTGAGCTAATTAAACACATTTCAGAGAGGTGCAGAGGATGGTGGTCCTTGGCTTTTTTAGAACTTTTTTTAATGGTATGCCTCCCACAAGTCAGTGTGGTATAATGGTTTAAGTGTTGGTCTGGGACTTGGGAGGCCAGGGTTCAGCTCCCTGCCTGGCCATGAAAACCCACTTGAGTAACTTTTACTCTTTCAGCCCCAGAGGGAGGCAGGGGTCAACCCCCTCTGAACAAACCATGCCAGGAAAATGTGTTCACCTTAGGATTACCATAAGTTGGAAATGACATGAAGGCACATAATGTGTGTATGCACTGATCTTTAATGCTATGATTTTTATCTGCCCCTTTTATATCAGAATGTAACTGATGCATGTACTTTTAGGTTGGCAAGCTACAGCTGTTCAAAAAGAGTGATGAATAACTCATTTGTTGGAAGTAATGAATAGCATGATGCACTATTAACATGCTACTGTTATTTTTTTAATTTATAGGGAAAAAAACTGCAAATAGCCAACCATTACCCCCCCCCCCGATAGTGCCTCTACATCAAGTAAACAATCCTTGCAGTGTGAAAACCTCAAGCTCCCCATGTTAATGTCATTATTATAACACTTAAAAATGGTGTTGTTGGCTCTTGTTATTAAAGTAAAGAGTAACAAACTTGTTTTTAATACATGACCTCCAACCTGCCTGTATTTCATCACTTGAGACAGTCTAGAGCTTTTCCTGACTTCATTTGGGCTTCAGCTAGGATCTTAATGAAAGAACTGTGGTGTCATGGTGTCAAATGCAGCGTTTTCCTCTGTCTTCACTTTTAATCCATTATCTGTGCTTTTGTTCTAGGAGCATAAAAAGGATAATTTTTAATTCTTTAATTAAGCCAACTGTGAATGAGAAGGGTGAAAAAGAAATGAATACAATTACCACTTCTCAGGCACTACAAATTTCAGGTCGAGCTGGAAGATTTAGCACTGTGTTCAAAGAGGGGGAAGTTACCACCATGCATCGAGATGACCTTCCTTTGTTGAAGGAAATCTTGAATAAATCAGTGGATCCCGTACTGGTAGGATTTTACATATTCTAATCTTGTTGGTGGGTTTCACAGCACTGTGATCCTAGGGCAGTGTTAGATAATATTAGCTTGAGTTAGGTAATCATAGTTAGATAAGGAGTTAGGTAATCATAGAAATCATAGAAAGAGCTACCTTCTGCTGTTGAGGTGGGCACCTTTGGCCCTACAGATATTGTGGATTTTCAGTGCTGTCATCTCTCCCCATTGGCTGTGCTGCCAAGAGCTCTTCTGATAGGTCCAGCTATTCATCTGGGATGGAATTGTCTACTTCAACTGACAGCAGTTTTCCTTGGTCTCAGAGCAAAGTGTTTTCCATTAAGAGGCTACCTAATACTTTTTTAATTGGAGATGTCAGACCCTGAATTTGAGAACTTCTGTAAGCAAAGGAAGTGCTGCTAAGCTGCAGTTTCTCTGAAATGACCTTACAAGTATTTGTAATGAATAGACTGACCCATTGGGACACTCACTAAGTCGTGGTGACCTTGAAATGTTTTGAACATTTGCCATAGTTGTCAGGGCTGATGGGCATTGTAGTCCATACTAGGGAAGGATATTTAATATGTTGGAATGCTTGTAGAAATACCTGCTAAAGCAATCACGTTTTACCTAGAATACAGAATATTTGTGGAATGTACAGTAGCAGTTTCTGTAAGCCAAGTACAAAATCTTTGCCTATGGAAAGTACTCTTGCTACTTGTCTCCTGTCAAGCAGCTCAGTTAGTAAACAAAATATACAGTCTTCAACGTGGTTCCTTTGAGCCTTTCCCCTATGAAGCAGTTTGGTTCCGCTTCCTAATAATTACATTCACATTAGTGGCTGTAAATACTGAATATGCTATGAACATCCTGGATCACTTTCTTTCAAACTTAGTTGTGTTATATCTTCTTATGGTCAGATACTGTCTTTTAAAAGATTTAATTCTGATGAAAAATGAAGCATTTCTCTCTCACCCCACTCCTGTTTCTTTTTTCCAGACTGCTGGCTTGCATCCCACTGCTGAGCAGATTGAAATGTTTGCATATCATCTTCCTGATGCCACTCTCTCAAATCTAATTGTAAGAATCAGAAAGGCTGTTGAGCTTCAGTGTACAGTACTTTACATGCTGCATTGCTCCAGTGAGGCCACACTGTTGTCATGTTAGCTATTTTATGCACATGCAGTCTTCACAAATTAGATTTTATTTGCAGTTTTTCTTTCTGCACCTGATGAGTGGGGTAGTTTTTAAAAGTTCATAGGGTTTAATTGGCTGCTAATTGCTGGGCTCTGGGAATGTGAGCCAGAAAAGTGCTAGCTGTGGTTTCCTTGTATATAAATTATTGTTTTGAATTATATACTAGATTTGGACAAGTTAAACATCTTTTTTACCAGATTCTTCATTTGATTGCTTAGAACAGGGTTGGGCAGACCCAACCTGCTGGCCATGTGCCTTCCTAAAGCTGTTTTGTGGCCCTCCAGTGTGTGTCATTGATATGCAGCAGTAAAAGCTTTTTAAAATAAGCAAAACAAACAAGAACTTTTTTTGAAGGGCTTTTCATGATTTGCTGCCAAATTTTGATGTCAAATTGCCAAAAAAGCGGAGCAACCCTTTAAAACAAGAATTTCTTGATTGTTTTAAAAATCTTTCACTGGTTTGCTGCTGAAATCCAGTGGCACAATTAACTGCTAGAATTTGGCAGTCTGCAGGGAAACTGGAACTGGCCTGAAATGAGTTCTGGAAATATGTTCAGATTTGTTTGAAGTATAATAGTACCTATTTGTACATTGTGACATTTGTCTCCTTTTGGCTTGGAAATTATACTTGTATTGAACACATAATGTATACATAACTGGGAATGCAGCTTAGGCAATGTACAATGAACAGTATGTCTGTCTTTAAAACAGGATATTTTTGTGAGTCTCTCTCAAGTTGATGGCCTCTACTTCGTCTGCAATGTTGATGACTTCAAATTTCTAGCAGACATGATTCAGCACATTCCACTGAACTTGAGAGCACGGTATGTGTTCTGCACAGCACCCATCAACAAAAAGCAGCCATATGTGTGCACCTCACTGTTAAAGGTAAAGATTCACATCTCCTTCATGATCTTTAACATGTATGTGTGTGTGTGAATCTGCATGCACTTTATAGGGATAGGTGGTGTTGTGCTAGGTGTCAGCCCCTCCTCCTTTGAGCATCTGAACTTATAAAGTAAAGTTAGAAAAATAATTACAGTTTGGCAGCATGGAGAATGAGAGTGTGATAGGAAGACTATATTGCCTTACTCATATGTCCAGTTGAGACCTATTCAAGAGTTGTAACAAACCTGCAGTATAAAGCAATAGGGCTTTAGTGTGAGTCTTCCAGTATCTTTCAACATGAGGCTTTATGTTGCTTGGTTTGAAAATGCTCTGACTTTTTTTGATAATTAAGCTGGTAGGGTTTTGTTTTTTGCTTTTGTTTTGTTTTGTTTGACTAGTATTTGTTTTATTTGTTTATTGTTTGCTTCCTTGAGCCCTAGTTTTTGGAAAAAAGACAGAGTAGAAACCAAGGACATTTTTTAAAAATTAGGAGGAAAGAGTTTTTGTTGATCATCATAGGACCATAGAAGCTGGTCTGGCATAAGCAGTTTTCACTAACTCCTATTTTATTTCACTCACTGTGGGTTTGATAGTTTAGCAAAACTTCATGGGAAATCTATCAATATTTCCTATCTCAGAGTATTCAGAATTTCATATAAAGCACTCCTGTGTTCAATAAAGAAAGATATTGTGGATGTAGGAATGTGAATCCTCATCAATTCTGAAATTCTTATATTATTTTAATACACATTTGAACACATGCATGCATGCATTTGTACACTTTTCAACATTGATTATACATGTCCAAATGCAGTTTTTAAATATACATGTTGAATTCTATGCATTTAATGAAATTGAGACAAGAACTGATGCTTGTGGTTTTCTCTTGTTTATGAGAAACTGAAAAATATGCTGTACTTTAATAGTCTTGCAGGTGATGAATTGGATATATACATAACAATTTAGTTCAGTTAAATACCTTAAAATTATTAGGACTTGATATTTAAATTTTGAGATCTGAAGCCAACAAGGGTTTAAATCTTATCAATAAATTCAAGATACTGGTGATAACATTTAAATCCTTAAAGGGCTTATGACCTCAGTACTTGAAGGAGTATCTCTCCCTACATTTGTTGTTGTGTACTTTCAAGTCAGTTCTGAGTTATAGTGATCCTAAGGTGACCCTATCAGGGGTTTTCTGGGGCTGTGAAAGTTTGACTTGCCCAAGGTCGCCCAGTGGGTTTTCCTGGCCAAGCAGGGAACTGAGCCCTGGTCTCCAGGGTTGTAATCCAGTGCTCAAACTATTAAACCATACTGACTCTCCTCTCCTTGTATACATCTGCCCAAAGATTGAGGTCTGCTCCAGGGGTTTTCGTTCCCCATTAGAGGGGGCAATACACTCTAGGAGGAAGCGTGTGAAAGTGTTTTATGCTGTGGCTCCCTAGTTCTGGAATGCTTTCCTGTTAGATGCCTGACCAGCATGACCACTGGCTTCACTCCAGTGCCATGTAAAAGTGTGGCTTTTCACTGAAGCCCTTGAGGACTAAGTAATTTCATCAGTGCTGCCACACATGCATGGTTTAAACTTGGCTGTTTAACTGATTTTAAATTGTTTTATTTTAATTTGTTAATTTATCTAATACGCTTTTTGACTGTTGTAATTATTCATGTTTTAAACAGTTCAAATTGATTTGTTTTTTGTATGCAACCTTGAGATCCTTGGCTGGAGGCAGGATATAAATATTCAAACAACTAGCCCTTCCTGTTCCTAGGTGGGTGAGAGATTTGGTATGATCCATGTGCTTAATGAAGAGAGAAATTCCTGGGGAGATCATATGACTTTGGCCTCCTTCCTTGCTCTCATCTTCGCACTGCAACCAAAGCTAAAAGGACTCTGGCCTTGGAAATGGAGGGTTGGACCAGGGCCAGCTCTGTTAATCAACCAGGGTGGCTATTGTCTGAGGGGCCCAGACAAAATCTTGCTAATGAGGTTTAGGGAAGGGAGCTCAAAAACATGTGACATTTTGAGGAAAACTTTTCCCCTAAAGCTCAAATAGTTAGTGGAAGTTTTGCAGACGGGCAAAAAAAGAAAATTATTTCATTGCTATGAAAATCTTAGAGGAGTTCTGACTCATTCTTTTATCCAGCTCTCAAGCAGATTTTGCTGGGTTTTTTTAAAAAATTAATGTATTGCTTGTTGCAATATCTCCTGGACTGAATCCCAGTGCATTGTGAAATACTTATCAATTGCTGGAATTGCATTACTACGTGAGCCTGGAAGAAAGAAAGGTTGCAAAAGGTAGTTGACAGTGTGAGAGATTAAGGGTAGTATTGTTCTTGCAGAAATATTGATTGCTTAATGTGTTTCTTCATTTTCTAGTTTGCCCGGCAGTTCAGCAGAAATGAACCTCTGACATTCGACTGGCTGTGCAGGCATATTAATTGGCCCCTGACCCCACCTAGGAACATAAAAGACCTTGTACATCTAGAAGCTGTTCATGACGTCCTCGATCTCTATCTTTGGCTGAGGTATTGGAGTGGACGTCACCTTCCTTCTTGTCTTAATGTGGAGAGATTAGGAACGTTTTGACTCTGCTGCTTTTAGTAGTACTTGCTATACATATTTAGAAGGCTGTGAGGAAGTGCTTGAGTGAAAGTTCCTTCGTGTGAAAGTTTCTCTGCTAATGAAAAACATCTGATGTGGAGGTGTTGTCTAATTTAGCCTCCCCTTTGATAGGCTAGCTTTCTAAAGTCGAGAAGATTTTTATGTGGAAACACTTTCAAACTAGTGATCTCCCCCATAGATTTTGAGGAGGACTCTATCATATTAGAAGCGGCACACTTGGATTAGCTTTCAAGCTGAAACTGCACAGACATTTGTATACAGCAAGGGTGGGAGTTTTTTCTGTAAAGGAAAATAGGAAAATACCATTTGGGAGTTAAAGCCAAGAGACCAGAATTTGAATCCTCTCTCAGCCATGGAACCCACCAGGTGACTTGGGCAAATCTTACTCTTTCAGCCTTAGAAAGAAACAGTGGCAATTCCCCAGCAGATCTTGCCAGGAAGCCCTCATAATAGGATAACCATAAGTTAGAAACAACTTGAAGGCACACAACAACAGTAACTTCTTATCAGTCTATGTGATAGGTTAGTTTTTCTTTAATACATGTTATGTATTTTAGGATATCCAGTTAATGCAAAAGAGTAGCAGAGCCACTTGAATTGAGAGAACTGATAGAAGGCACTATTGGAGGGTGTAGCAGCTAAATCTTAGGTCTTGGGTGAGGGAAATATGAATTCACATTCATGCTTAGCTGCAACTGCTGCACATGGTTGCTGTAATGATTACATGGGATAATCCACTATGTGCAACTACCCTGGGCTGCTTGGAGAAGGATAATGAATGGATAGATTATTTAAATATACCAAAGATTGGGTTTTGGTCAGCAGAGTTTTGAGGACTCTGGAGAAATGGGGCAAGGGTTGATTTTGGCAGTTCCTCCTCACTGCTGAAGTTCTATTTGCCCCCTGAACAGCTGCTCCTGAGGGATGGGAGACCTTATGAAGCAGTGTGGGAGGTAGCACTGGGGGCTTCTTAAGAATAGGAGAACTGGCAGGAATCATCTCCTCCTTCCTTTTGTCCAGGGTAAGGCCCCAGTAGATCCATGTTCTCTCTGCAAATAGAAGGGACCCTTTGTTTGCAGAGAGCAAGTCTGGAGTCAACATATCTTTTCTGCTATAAATTGTATGTGATGTTCATATCTTTAAACTTTTTTTCTTAATGGAGAAATACAAAGGATGACTTTTTTCTCTTTTTGAAAAGGCACACAAACTAGGTATGATTTCGGAGCAGAGCTCATGGCTGCAGTTTGCTCTCATTAGCTATACTCTTATGTTTATGTGAAGATCTTGCCTCAGGGACTGGCTTCACAAAGGATAATATAAAAACTGATGAAGCCACCCCTCAAACTCCTGAGGGCCAAAAAAAAGTTGTGAAAAGAGGGAGCACTGGTAACCTTTAAGGTGTTCTTAACTTCCTCTTGACCATCCTTGTGTGCTTTCTTGCAGCTACCGGTTCATGGACATGTTCCCAGATGCTACGCTTGTGAGAGACATTCAGAAGGAGTTGGATGATATTATACAAATAGGAGTGCTTAACATTACCAGACTTATTAGAGCCTCACAAGCCACTTCTGGGACTGTTACTGTTCCAGATGATTTTCCTCTGCAGAGGGCCACAATTACGGAAGGGATGTTGAATGCAGAAGACCTCCCACAAGCTCACACAGAGCCTCTACCAAGTGGCATGAAGGCCCAAGGGCAGCGAAGAACAAGGGGATCTAAGGTGATAAGCTCTAGACCTGGAGAAGCCCAAATGAACACCCAGGGTCGAGTCCAGGGTGCTCTGGCTGCAAGACTGATACAACAGGGACTCCTTACCCAGGAGATGCTGAAACAGTTGGAGGATGAATGGCTGGCTCATCAGAATGGAGATGCTAGTGGTTCTGAAAACACAGGACCAAGCAAATTCAAAGGGAAAAAGAGAAAGTAAAATTATGTCTTTGCCAAATAAAAACAGTTTAAGTAATAGTTGTCTTTTCAGCATGTAAATGTCAATTTTTTTAAATAATTAACATTACAAATGATAATATAGCTGATTCTGAATTCTGTTAATTATTTGTACACTGTCTGTAGTACTCTGTTCCAGAAACAAAGGGATTCTCCAGTTTGAGTGGGTGAGGGAGTAGCTCAAGAAGTATCTTAAGGGATGAGGGTGAACAAATGCAGTTTACACAAATGTGATTGTGCTTGGAGGTTAAGTCTTGGGCATCAAGCAAAAGCATTGAGAGTATACATGTTGTAGCAACCATATTTACATTAATGATATTCTACCCCAGACTATAAATTTGATTCAAGGGGATTGTAAATCCGCACTTACACATGGAATCTCAGATAACTCAAGACATAGTGAGTCATGGCATGGAGTCCAGGTATGTTCCCTTAACAATGCAGTGTAGTTTATCATTCATCTTATTCCCCAAGGTACATAGTTCAACAGATAAATATATTATAAATGGTAATGTACAACTTCACAGGAAATCTGATTACTAGACCAGTCATTTGACCTGCCCTATATTTGATGGAAAGCCAGTATCTGAATTAATCTGTACAGTAGGAAAGTTCATTGTAACTTTTGGAAGCAAAAGTGTAGTGGAGAAAAGGCCAAGGTTCTACTTGAAGGTGTGTGTTTTTTTCAGCATTCTTGAACTATCTTTATTAAAAGCATGTCTACAAACATAGCCAACAATATTTAATGGAAACTACTAGTCAGATTTTAGATTTTTCATGGATGTCTGTATCACTTGCTGGTAGGGAAAGCCCCCAGTACTCTTTGGTGCAGTGGGAAAAACTCACAAGGCCATGTCCATGTGTCTGTGATAGTCATATGTTAAAGAAGAGTGGGGAAGACTCTCCTTTAGAGAAGGGTGATAATCTGCTATAGCACAGATTTCAGTGATAAACTTCATAGTGGTACAGAAGCCTTCTTCAATGGTTATTTTGTTACATCTGTGTTTATAAATTTAGGACTGTTAGAAGTGGCTCCTTTTTGTTGGAAGAAATGATAAAAACTGGTCAGCCAAATTGATTTTAAAGTGATGGAAGGAGCCATCTGAGTGGGTAACATTGTGTTCCCACAAACTTGAAGGCTGATACAGCTTTCAGCTTCCTGGCTCTGCGTAAATGTTGCATATGCATTTGTGTAAATACAAGGTATGTAACTGAATTAAATGCTTTGTATTTATATGCATATATTATCATATCATGAAATACTAAAGTGAGAATCATCCATACCTTAGTATGGATGACAGGAAGTGAAGAAAGCTGACAGGAAGAGAACTCATCAAAATGTGCTGAAAGGAGTTCTCTGGATATCATGGATTGTCAGAAGGTCAAATGGATCTGACAGGAAATTAAGCTTCTCCCAACAAGTTAAAATGATCAAACTGAGGCAATTGTACTTTGGACAGTCCATGAGAGAACGTGCTTGGTGAAGTTGAAGTCAGTGGGCAAAGAGAGAGACTGTACTACAGGTGGATTGATGCAATCAAGAAGGCATGGTCCTGAGTTTGGAAGACCCAAAGTGAGTTTGGAAGACCAAAGCCCTTAGAGGTCATAAGGTCACCATAAATTGAAGTTGGCAGCAAAGAATAATAACAAAAACAAGGTCCTGCCATCTGAACTGGTGTAGCTTGTAATTCTGGCACTGCACTTCATCTTGGCCATTAGCTGTTTTGGGCAAATGCTGTGGGACTGAGACAAGGATTATTACAGCTGGGAAATAGCTATGTGCTATGTGCAGATGGTGTGAGACTTGCCCTCCATCCTTTGAAAATAAGCTTTACTTGAGCAATGGTTCCACTTACTGTGGGTAAATTATAATGAATGATAATGTAACCTCAATGCTTCCAAGTCTTACACAAATCAAGAGCTTAAGAAAACTTAAAAAAAAACCAGCACTGGGTTGGTGTCACGAAGAACTCGGAGAACTTATATCTGTGAACTGCAGGCAGCAATTTGCAGAAGTATTGTGGGAGCTGTAGTTCAAAAAAGGCAATATTTCCAGATTCTGGTCCTATACTTCCTTGATTCCTCTGACTAGAAATATCTACTACAGCTGTAAGGTTAGAAATAGAAATAACTGTAGCATAATTATACCTGTAGCATAATTACAGTGACAGCCAGGAGGGAAAGGAGCAATCTGGTAAATGAGCAGATCAAGGGCCTGTCAAAATGCTGGAATTGTGCTTTTGGGTTGTTCTTGCGTGGGTGTGAAAAACAAAAATGGTAGAGTTTTTTTAATGCTTAAAAAAAGTTTTGGATGACAGCACCTACAGAAGAAGAAAAGTTGGATGTATTTCAAAAACCTGTTTTGCACCATTTTCAGCATTTCACATCTTTGTGTGCATATGCCTAAAAAATGATGTGACAAACTGGTGTTTTGAAGAGCATTCTTGTTCAGACGTTTTCTCTGGATAGAACTCCTTTGTATGAATCAGCCCTGGAGTTGTGACAGTGAAATATGAATTGCTCTTAATAGGATGCATTTGCTCTTGGAAAAGTTGCCTTTGGGTCTACAACTCCTAGAACTAACTCTCCTAGCCAGCAGTCATATTGGCTGGAGGATTATGGGAATCTTAAGTACAAAAAATAAAAATTAAAAAATAATCCCTAGCTCTGAGATTCCGTGGTGCATATTGATCTGACACAAAAGCACATAGCACTAATCAGATGCAAAACACAATAATCTGTTCTGTGTAGTGTGAGCTTCTAAAGGGTTAATGTTAATACATTTTTTATCCTTAAGATTTTAAGGATAAAAATACTAGCTCTAGGACATTCTTTGGGATTTTGCTGAGATTAGCATTTCCTTTAATTCATTGCATGTTCCCATAGTGTCTCCACAGTAACGGTTGTAAGCACCCTGAAGTTTGTTCATCCGTTTCAGAGGCTCATTTGGATGAACGTTTTCTTTCACACTAATGATGTGGATGCAATTAGACTTGGTGAAGACTGCCAGTTTCACATGATCTCAGTGAAAAGGGTGTAATACTGCACTAATTCCTTGCTACCATGCTCTGGAGCTAGTTGGCAGGAACAGAATTCTTCACCTGTTACAAACTTGAATGTCACTCATAAGATTTCAAGTAGATTTTGGCAATGTATCTATATGAGGCGAGCACAATACACAAAAGTTTTTGAATCATGAGTTTATGACATGGTGGGAGTAAGTGAAATATGTATACCAAGTATTTTATATAAGGCTGACCATGATTTTAAGTCTTTATAGACTTCTTTTCTGCCCATGAGGGGGCTACCAAAACAATGTACCATTTGAAACAGCAATGTAACAATGATAAAATCAAAAATTGCAAAGGCAAAGTAAAAGCAGGAACAGAATGTTCTTTAGAACAAGCTAAAAAACAACACTAAAAAGCAGTCAGTTGCCTTGCAAAGTCATTTAGCTTTTACTGCTCATCTAAAGCTCAGTAAATATACAGTCATTGATTTCTTAAAGGGAAGTCCAAAGTTGGGATACTGCTGCAGAAAAACTCGGGAAAAACCTTATAGCCCCCATATAAGTTTATTATTTGTGAAATTCAATCTTATATATATCAACTTGTTGCTTAAATTATTGCTGTTTGCATTATCTGTCAGCACTACAATTAACCACTCTGATTGCCCACAGTGAGTAAGAATTATGCCCATGTAAACCTACAGTCTTTTTTCTTCTAGCTTTAAAACAAGGGTGGGATTTATGTGCCCAGCCACATATTGTTGAACAGCAACTTCCAGCATTCTTTATGATTGACTATGCTGGCTAGAGCTGTTGGGACCTGCAGCCCAACATTTGGAGGGCCACACTATTCCCAGTTTGTAGAGGTGGCAAAGAGTTAAGTGGGACCCCATGTCCTGCTTTAAGATAGGTTTGCATACTGTAATACCTGTGATGCTATGCTAGGAGAAAAAAAGTGCAGTGTTGCAGCTCGCTTGCCATCCAGGTCTTATCTTCAAACTACTTTTGCAGGCACCGCATTCTGAGAGCAGCATAACATGTAAAAGAAAATGAAAGCAAGATCAGGGTCGAGAACCTTCATGATAAAATAGAAAGAAGCAATCAGTTTGGCTTCAGATCCTTGCTCAGCCGTGGAGCAAGTTAGGTGACTTTGCCTCTCTTACGCATACCCTCCAACATTTCACAGATGAAAACTGGGACATATGTGGTCAGAGTGTGGTCAAGACGGCAAAAGTTATTAAGAGGAAGAACACACACACTAAGAGAAGTGGTGGTGGTTTGCTTTTGCATGAGTCTGCTGAGAAGGGCAAGTTTCAGAATCCTTCTCTCTCTTCTACTGAGCTGAGTACAAACTACTTTTGTGTTTTGAACTCAGTTTGCAGCAATTGAATTAAGCTGAAGACAGAGTTAGTGGAAGAAAGAGAACCTGGGTGATTTTGAAAGCAGCTGGAAAAAAAATGACACAGAATTACTCAAGACTGTCCCTGTCAAATTGGGACCATTGGTGGGTATGATTTACTGACTGTCAGTTGGAGAGTTTAATATAGTGGTTGTTATATTAAACAGGACAATGTCCCACATGTCTATTTCTTGAACTTTCTCAGTCCAAGTGTAAGAAAAGTTCAGTCCTGTCTGTATGAGGAAAAGCTTAGAAGTAGTAGGCTATATTTCAGAGGAAGGAACTGGCCAAACCACCCCTGAGTTTTCCTAAGAAAATCTAGTGAATTTCGTGGGGTTGCCACAAGTCAACAAGCGATTTTGAAGCACATGCACACACAATAGGGTACATAACCAGTAAAAACATTACTTTAGAGCAGAGAAGGCACAACCAAAGGGCATCATGATGTTAATTTTGGAAAATAATGAGCCGACTGATGATGACATTGTTTTGGTATTTTTAGGGTAATAAGCTTTTTCAATTTGGGAAGGGGGTCATTTGGAAGATTTTTTAAATCTTTTTTCCTATTTTTATAAAACATTTAGCTGCAATAGTGGTGGTGATAAAATAACTATGTTCTTTTAAAGCAATGCAGTAGCCTTAAAGAAGCAATTAATGACAAATATCATTTCAAGAAAGCATACGCACACACGCACACGCACACACACACGCACAAGACTTATACCTGAAGGATTGCTTTTTAAAAACAATATTCCAAGCTGTGGACGGGAGCAAGAGATGTGTGAATCAGGCCCATATTTTATGTATTTATATTTTGATACACAAGTCTACCTGCTTTTCAGATTTTGTATCACATGTTGTAGAAGGAGACAGTATCCATCTTGGTGTTTTATTAATGTGTTTCACTTTTTTGGAAGCCACCTTGGGTCCCACTCTGGGAGAAAGACAGCATATAAATATAGATATAAATATAAATAGATAAAATCTTTGACTAGCCAACTAAACACTGAACAGGACCAGTCCAAAACTCTTTACTGCCCGAGGCATAGCCCCAAAGCCCAAAATCAACCCTGGGCAGGTCAGCTTATTTTGGCACCTGGGGCAAAAAAGTTCAATAGTGCTTCTCTTGCTGTAAATAAATAAACAACAACATTACATTAAACAATTAACAAATTGCTATCCTATCAAGAAACAAAAATCTGGGGCCCAAAGCAGCCACCTCACAGCCTAATGGCAGGATTGTCCCTGCTGCTAAAGAGAACTCACAGGGGACATGCTTTTGCTGTACTCTTCCATCTTTTCAGGCTGAGAACACATCATTAACCCAAATCTGTGTGTGGGAACCTTCTTAATTTCCACTGTATATATTCATGGTGGTGGTGCTCTTGTTACAAGGAACCTTAAGCCAAGCCATGACCCTGGGTCTCACTGTGCTAGTTGAAGACCAATATATTAGGGAAACTTCCATCTCCTGCTTCTTCCAAGAGGTTGTTTGAATAAAGAGTGTGTCATTGCACTGTCATTGTTATGTACTCCGTAGCTGCTGCCCTTTAATTGAGGGGACATAATGATGTCAGCAGTATACAATTCATCTATTGTTTCCCCCCTTTCTATCTCTGTGCAATGGGGTGGCAGAAGCTTTCGAACGGAGGTGCAAGGAAGGGGTGAGAACAGTTGGTCCATCTCTGTGTCAGCCTGAGGAAATTTTATATGTGATGAATTTCTACAGGGTGAGAATCTTTGACTAGGGAGAGATATACAGAGTTACATGGTATGAGTGATGCCTTTGTTTGCACTAGCTTGCAGGATGTGGAAATGTGACAGAATGAACATCTGTGGACAAATTAACGTTTTTTTGTCTCCTAGGGCTGGCTAGAGAGGTGGAGTGAGATAGCCCCCTGAGGCAGCAGGTTTGAGGTGTTATGAAAGGACAGCAAATTGTTAGTCATTTAAATTTTTGTTATTGTATTTTTACTGCAGACTGGGGGAATAAGTGCTTGTGGGATGTTCTGTCTGAGGTGCCAAACTAACCTGAACGTGCTAGATACTAAGTGGGCCAGGAAACAGCAAATGACTTAAACCATTCTTGTTTACCCCTACAAAGAAATTATCTATACTGGAAAACTTATACAGTCATCCCTCCACATTTGCTAGGGTTAGGGGCACAGGACCCCTGTGAAAGTGGAAAAACCGTGAATAACTCTAGGGCCTCGCAAACCATATTTAACACACAAAAAAAGTATGATCACCATATTCAACCCTCCATGGATTCCTTTGAGACATCAGGGTTCCTTCCAAAGACAGAAATGGGTGGGTGGTGGGGCTTACTTCCACCTCCACTGCTGCCCCACACCATTTTTTAAGAGGGACTTAGAAGCCTCGTTCGCAGTTTCTCAGTCTCCCAAGGCTTGCAGTCCCTATTAAAAATGGCATAGGGAGGCAGCAGAGGTGAGAGCAAATAATCCATGAATAAACAAGTTCGCAAAAGTAAAACCTACAAATGTGGAGGGCTGACTCTATATGAAAGAGATGACCCACTCTGTGTCTGCTCCAGAGCTAACAGCAGCTTGTGATAGTAGCTGAAATGAAATATTTGATAAATGCTCACTCAGGTTGTGGTCTTTTCTGTACCCGCAATGTGCAATGGCAGTGTGACATGTAGGATTTAGATAGCTAAATAAGGCTTGCCCAAGGCTGGTCCAACATGGTGGTAGTTTTAGTTTTCTGCAACTGCTCTTCCTATTTCAGAACTATTTTGTCAAGCAACAAGAAAGAATATTGTTCAAAAAACCCAAAGAAATACAAAATATCCCATTTGGAATGCAGGGTACTTGTTAAGAAATTCTTCAGATTTTAATGATGTCTACCCCCAGCTAGAGGCACCAGATCCTATTTCGTATGCGCAATCCCTATGCGTTCCCTAGTTTAGGGAATATATAGGCCTTAATACCCTAAAGGCACCAGATCCTGACTGACCTTGGAAACTAGCCAGTGTCAGCCCTGGTTAGTACTTAGATGGAGGGCAGCCAACAAATACTGAATGCTATAGACTATATTTGAGAGGAAGGAACTGGCAAAACCACCGCTGAATAATCCTCACTTAAGAAAACCCAATGAAATTTATGGGGTTGCCATAAGTGGACAGATGACTTGAAGGCATACTACCTCTAGATAACAACTAGGATCTAAAACAGTTCCTTGCACTGTGTTTTGATTTAGGTGCCCATATTTGTTGCTGTAGTCCAGAACTTGCAAGCATTCTCTCCCCTACTTTGGCTTCCAGAACTTCCCTGGGAGCTATAGTCCATCATATAGTATTTCCAAGCTCTGACTACCTGAGATAGGCATATGAATATAGAAACCTGCAGCATGTTTTCTGTAACTGGGAACAGTCAATATTGATTCTCCTCTGTCCAAGTCGTTCACTAGACCCATTGGAAGCACCTCCTTGAAGCAGAATGTAATCTCACTGTCTTCCTGGAAAGCTGAGAACAATCTCTTCTGAAACTTCAGGTAATTGAGGTCCACCCTAGCAAAAACGGCAGGCTTTGGATGCTTTCATTTCCAAAGATTCTTTCACAACCTCTTGGTGGGGCTGACACAGTTGCTTAAATTCCCCCTTATTTGGTTGGATAAAGTGACTCGGAAACACAATTGTCCTAATCGATAAGAGAGATCCTCAGGCAGAAACAGACATGTATCCTGTTGCTGTCTCTGATTGGAAAGATGTGACTGATTGTGACATGTGGAAGCATAATATTCTCCAGCTATTGACTAGAAGGCCTGATTTTTTTGTTGGCTTTAATTACACTTCCATTTATTTAATAATATTAGCATCCAGTCTCAATTAATCAGTTTAGAACTTGACAAAAGGAAATTTACCTTTACACAATTTACTAGTCATTAAGTTAGGGCTAATCTAGACAGGCCATTCATTGTCTGAATGCAAGTAATCATGCATGTCTCTTCTAAGGTAAATATCAGTCATTGGGTATGTGTGAGCTGCTCCTTGTGTGAGACTAACAGTTTGTCTCCCTGTCTCTTGCATTTCAGGGCAAGCTCTCGTTGGCGCCTTCAATGGATGTGTTGATGGCCGTTGCCCTTGGAAAGCAGCTTTGGAGAGACAGCTTTTGGTTGGCAGTGTGGTGACTTGTGTTCACTCTCCACTGCTGCCCTCAGTGCCTTCCCCACCATTGTTACTTTGCATAACAGGGAATGTGCAGGTTAATTTAATTAATGGAATAAACTGCAGGTCAAATCTGGCTCTTGCTGTTGTTGTTGTGTACCTTCAAATTGTTTCCAACTTATGATGTCCTTCAGGCAACCCTATCATGGGATTTTCTTGGCAAGGTTTCCTCCAAGGCTGAGAGAGTATGCCTTGTCCAAGGTCACCCAGTGGATTTCCATGGCAGAGTGGTGATTTGTATCTTGGTCTCCAGTGTTCTAGTCCAACATACAAACCACTACATAACACTGTCTTAGATTGCTTTAAAATGGTGGTGAATGTGTGGCCATGCAGATATCACTGGACTGCAGCCCCCATAAGCCTCAGACAGCATACACCACAATGATATACAATAGAAGGTGCAACACCTTAACTAGAGAAATTAACAGAAGGTGAGTCATGGTTGCTACTTTTATTAGCTAAGCAGTACCTGCGGGTATAGAGCCCGTGTATCTCTAAGTACTACTGGAGGCTGTGGAAAAAGATGCAAAGATGTAATCACTTTTGTCTACTGTCTCAGTGTTTTAGAGGCTTCATTCTGAGTGGTGAGAAAAATTGAATACTGGACCCTGATTGGATCCAGAGTAGAAATGAGGTGTTTTAAGTTCTGGAGACTACAGTCTTCTGTAGCAAGAGTGGGTAAATTTGGCAGGACTGGCAGCCATGTTTGTGTCCCAAGCACATGGGGGAGGGGGATCCAAAATGGATGTTATTGGATGTCTCCATCTAAACTACATGTGGGGAACCTCTTTCAGCCAAAAGGTTGGATTCATACACATTCTGTGTATCCCAGAATATTTTCTGGTATGACCAGAGATGTTTTATACCAGCTCCCCAGGTCTGTTTATTTTAATTTAATATAGTATGAGAAAGAAGAACAAAATCTGGGACTTTTCAATCAGTCTGGATGATCTGTAGGTGTGTCCCCAAAGTAGAGATCTTAGGATTTCACAGGCTGGAGCCATGGCAGTTAAACTATCAAACTGCTATAATTGTGTGGTATGGATTTACCCTCCGTGAAGAGATCTGAAAGTTCTGTGGTGAGGGATTTACTTTGCAGAGGTAGCATTTGATGGAGTACCATTGTGAAGAGCCAGCTAGATGAGGCATGGATGGGTAATAGGTCCAAGTGTGCGCATGAGACATGCTTGACTGGGAAAACACATGGAAGGACTTGTCTGACATTACTGTGCCAACCAGAAAAAAAGGGGAAGACAGAAGTGTCCTACATTCCCATAATCGCCTAAGTAAAGGCTCTAAGTGAGATATAATGCCTATTGAAGTGGGTTGTTTTTATAACATTTTTTCCCTACTGGAAGCGTGCCATGCTGTGGAAATTCATGCTGGGCTTGGGTTGAACAAAGAAGGCACCATAGCAACTGGATTGTTCAGAGGTAAAAAAATCCCAAAGTTGGGCCAGTAACTAATCATTTCTTTTCTCCACATTTGGCTGCTGGCCACCTGCTCAGTATTAGACTGTACCAAGTGGAGGGAGGGACTGCAGGGGTGGAGAGCAAGAGGCTGAGGTTTAATCATTGAACCAACCACACTGAATGGATTTTGTTCAGGACTTGCTGCTCTGAGGGACTCTGAGAACTCGCTTGGGAAATGGCACAGCCGCTGAAGGCATTCTGTCAGATTCATCTTATTGTGTGAACAAGACCGGGGTTGTTAG
Organism: Ctenosaura bakeri; assembly: GCA_948474755.1. NCBI lineage: Eukaryota > Metazoa > Chordata > Lepidosauria > Squamata > Iguanidae > Ctenosaura > Ctenosaura bakeri. Next base: position 470,014 of record CAOLHI010000193.1, on the reverse strand, counting down.
TCCGACAACACTGTTCTGTCTGCGTCGAGGCACCAGGGAAAATGTTTGCTGTACACTTAGTGGCCTTTTATTTTACAAAGCTAAAAGAAGATCAGATCAAAAAGGTAAGGTTTGATTGTGCTGGATTTTATTTTTAAGATGGGCTGTTAAAAAGAATGCTTGGTTTTGGCAGAAATAAGAGGTTTTGTTCTAATAGTGTTAGCCTGTCCTTAACAAAGATCAGTAAAAAGTGAACATTTAAATCTGATTGTACTGCATACAGAGGATTTTGAGTGTTAGGAGGGAACTCTTGGTGCAAACACGGTGTAAGGTTCAGAATATATGATAAGCAAGGAACAATAAAATAAGTTTCAAAATCCATAGAATTAAGTGAGCTTTGAGCTGTTTGGATACTAAATGCCATATTCAATCTGATGGACTAATTTGCTCACCAGCAATTAATCACTATTAAAGTTGGCCTGAATCACATATGTAAAAAGTGGTCTTATCCATCTGTTCAACAACTCCTTAAAATAATGAGAACTGTGTTCTAATCATCATGAAGGAATGACAGGATAGCTCCAAATATTACTAAAATCTTTGAGGATGGATAAGAAAGTATTTATTTTCAGCATCCTTAGACATTGTAGCCATGTTTGCAACTTTGTATTTAAAAAAACCTAACCAATATTTAAAGACCAAAATACCCCAAAGCATCAGATTGTATCTGATCATGGAAGCTAAGCAGGGTTAGCACAGGTTAATATTTGTATGGGAGACCACCAAAAAATACAGGTGTACTTGGGAGGGAAGGGACTGACACAACCACCTCTGAGTATTCTTTGCCTAAGAAAACCCAATGAAATCCATGGGGTTGCCATAAGTCAACAGGTGACTTGAAGGCACATTCATATATACACACACCAATTTTTAAAACAGATAACCAATAAATATCTTCCCAAGAATAAACAGTAAAAATTTAATTATGGAAAAAAGACAGGGATGTCCACTGATGCAAGAGAACCTCTGATAGTCAAATGTGCCTTAATCTAATTAAACTGGAGATTCTTTTATCAAATGCACTATAATTTAATGAAACTGGGAATGACATTTGGCTTCAGGTTGTTCCATTCTATAGCTATGTTTTAACCATCCTTGACCAAACTTGACCATCCTCCTTCTCCTCTACTTACCTCCCCACCTACCCCTGGTAATTTATTCATTGTCAGAATGGAATTCCCTAAATATGTGCAGACTGTCACGCATGCACTCTAACCTTTGCAGAGGGTGACAATTAGATGAAGCAATTTCACTGGCTTGAAAAATGAGTCAACCCAGATTAGTGAAGAGAACTGAGTCTGTAACATAAAAGATGTGAGCTTTTAAAAGTTCCTGTTTAAAAAACCCTTGTCTCTAATCTCCAATCTCAATCTCAACTTTTACATTTTACAGTATCAATAGTTTCTCTTGATTCCATTATATTCCAATTATACAATTTTCATCAGAACTACAGTGCAGCATAAATATGAATACCCTATAATTATATTTGCAACAGCTCTGTAAGGTAGGTTAGATTGAAATAATGCTTAGTCCACCAGCATGGAACAAATTTAAAGGGGCTGAGGTCAGTTCTCCTCTTGAAGTCTGATAGTTAGTCTATTAGATTACACTGAAATTTAAGCATATAAGTTTTGGGTTGGCTCCCAGTTATGGGGGGTTTGATAAGAAGCCTCTGATGATGGATATTGTCAATATCAGCACCCTACATGAGTGCTCAGAAACTGGAAGTCAAAGTTTTAATTTCCCATAATACCAAGGAATGCAAAGTTAATTGTGGAAATTCAAGATGTAAATTTATGTGTTTTTTAAAGGGCAGGTAAAAGCAATGGCAGCACCTGAAAAAATTGCTTTTTGGACGACAGCTCCCAGATTCCCCCAGCCAGCACATTCACTGACCATACCGACTGGGGAATTTTGGGAACCCATCATCCAAGAAAGTACATAGATGGATAGTATAATGTCGCTTAGGTAATATCCCACGCAAATTCTACATTTTAAAAATGTGTACACTATTTGTAAAAAGTATTTCTTCAAATATTAAAACAAATTGTATGAGTGGGACAAACCCCTCTTCTCAATATGAAAGAGCTTTTATCATCAAGCTTGTCATTCACGGGACGAATAAAAAAGGTTCTATAATGGATTAACCCATCTTTGACTGTTATATTTTTAGTGAGCATGAGTAACTTTATTTTCTTCTGAGACCTTCTCAGAATTTATTTGGTGCTGAACTAGGCAATCCTGTGGCGGATCCATATTTTACACCACAGGGTGTGCATATTTGCCCATGGGAGGCGAGAGGCTTTTTTAACCCAGGGATACTTAAAGTGGTGGTCTGTGGACTGGTGCAGGTGTGTGAGTTATTGGCTGGTGTTCTGTGGCATGTTTCCAGGAAAGCAAGAAGCAGTGATAGCCAGTGGGCATAAATGTCATGCCAGTCTCTGGCACACTGGAACCCCCCTACCAAAATAAAATAAAATAAAATAAAATTAAGAAGCATTTATTTAGACAGTGAAAGAAGAAGGAGAATGACTCCTCCTACTCCAGTTTCAGTGTCCCAGTCTAAATTGTGAAAGCCTGTGGCTGTTAATTTTTTTTTTAAATGGCAGGAAATTTTATTTGGAGTGTGAGAGAACACCACTAGTGCCAGCTGAATTATTGGAAGTAAACCTGGCTAGTAGAAAAATATTCTGGAAGGCAGAAGCTAAGGGGAAGTAATCAGAGAACATGGTGTGGTGTAGCTTAGCTCCTCTCTCCCATCCATGTCCTTTTTGTGTTAATATACTATATTCTTATTCTCTCTCTTTCTCTCTCTCTCTCACACACACGTTTGCATGCACCAACACCCACCCACCACACCACTTTCTATGTACCTGGGGCAGACTCAAGTTTTTGATAAAACAGGTGTGCTGCACTGAGTGACCTTGAGTGCGTCACACTTTCTCAGTCTCAGAAAACCCTGTGACAGGTTTGCCTTAGGGTGGTCATAAGTTGAAAACAACTTGAAAATACACAACAACAGCAACATAAGTGATGAATGATGTATTAAAGATCACAAGCCCATATTGGATAACTCAGAAGAATAGTTAACAGAACAGGAGGTAATCTGTAATCTTTGGTATCTTTAAAAGGTTTAATTATTGCCTACCAGTAGACTTTCGGCACTGCCAATAAAAAATGAGTCTATCCTGTTGTGGAGAAGCCACTACCACACCACCCTTTAGTGGAAAAGTGGGGGAAGTACACCCATGGACTGCATAAGATTCCCCAGTTCTCTCTGACACTCTACAGCCCCCTCAAAAAAGTTTAGGGGGCAAAATTGCCCTGTCCAAAATATCCGGTCTCCCAAATTATTGCAAAAGCACAATAGTTGGGATCAGTGTGCTCTTCCACCCTTAAAGAATGAGAATAATTGTTGTTTCACAGTTGCAATGAGACACTGGAAGTGATGTCATGTCACTTCCAGTTGTTTACAAACAGACTGCTGTGTCCCACTGTATTGTGTAGGTGAAAAATGGTCCCAGCACCAGTGCACTCCTGAATTAGTGACTATGCTTTTATATATTTTCTGAAGCTGGCAGAGTTTTGAGTACCATTGACATAATGTTCAATAACATGACTGACCTGGTACCCCAAAATGTGGGTGACTCAGGGGTCCACTCATGATGCCAGTTTCTCCATGTGACAATGGGGAATTAATTAGCTCAAATGAGGAGAACAGGATAACTTAATGAGTTCTTCCACCAATGTTTACAGGTCCTAGCAGCAAAGATCCAGCCAGAGATTCCAAAATAAACTGAAATGTGTTTTATTGAAATAGGTTCAATCATGCATATACAAGATCCAAACACTCACACAAGAGGTAACCAAAGGATAAGGGAGGAAGGTTGTTGATAGCAGAGTTTTAGGGAATGGGCAATAATTACTGATCCAGAGAGCAGCAAAGAAGGCAGCAATGTTGCTTAGACTTGTGCTTAAGGACAGTACTCATTCAGAAATCAGAGTAGCAGTGTGAGATGCTTCATCAAATTTCTGAGAATGGAGGGTTTTTATATCCAGAATCTGTCTGGAGGGCATGGATGTGAATGGTTTTGTGGACGAGCAAACGATGATGGTTGCCACATGGACAATGAGATCCAGATGGAATTAATGGTCTTAGTGCTAGATAACAAAGAGTTAATGGCTGTTGTAATGGCCCTGTAATGGTGGATGGGTAAGGGAACAACACAGGGAAATGTCCAGCTGTAAGGAAGAAGGGCTAAAACAATCAATGTTTTGGTGGGAAATTCCCTTTGCTATTGTGTGGTATCAGAGATGTTACAGCTTCAGCTTCAGCTTATTATCTCTGGAGTTACCTAGTAATCTGTTTGACAGTGACCTTGGTTATACCCAAAGGGGATCTTCTGACCTACTTTGCAGCACATGTGTTCAGTCAGTAATTTTCCTCTGCCCAGCTCGACCTTCCAGTCACTTCAGGGCCCATTTCATATCAATGCCAATTAATGTATTTTGTCAATTAAATCATATTTCACCAATTACACCATATCAGATCTGGGGATTTGTGCGGGCCAGTAACAGGCCCACCACATTTGGTTGCATATGTCTAGGAATGAGGTGCCCCCCACTGCTCCATTCCACATATAGAAGTTGACAGATCTAGCAGCTGAATTGTACTTCAACACTGCTGGCAATGGGATAAGGTCCTCCATTAGACCTAAAGGCAGTAGGTGGGGGGGGGAGGGCACAGCAAAATGAGGAGGTCTGCCTCCAATGAAATTTGCTTTGAATTCTCAATCTTCTAGCATTCTAGGGAGGGAGATAATAACTCACACCTAGAATTCTTATATTTACTGCCTTTACATTCCCTTTATAACCCTGCTCTCTCCTTTTTTTTTCCTGTTGTTTTGACTGTATTTCTTAATGTTCAGCTGAAGCTTTAAGTTGTTGCAATGCTAGAAATTTGGGGAGTGAAGGAAAATTTCATCTGGGGGAGGCGATTCTTATTTGGAGGGGGATGGTGCATTCATTTTGCCCCCCCCATTACACTCCTGCCAGTAGGACAGTTTGGGGAGTGACACACACAGCTCTAGACGCCAAGAAAGGGGAAAGTCTAGGAAGCACAAAGCAAACAGATGCTGGGGAGGGGCTGTAATTGCTTCCCCCAGCAGCTGCTGCCTGAAGTAACTGCCTCACTCTACCCAACATTAGGGCCATCCCTGTTCTTATAAATGTTTCTCCAAGTTTACTCATACTAGTTTGTATCAAATGTTATTACCATGCCATAGTCTGTTAAACATCTTCTAAAGGTCTCTGAAAATGGTGATGGGCAAAATATGCCCTTTCAGAGATGATCAGATTGCATCTCCTATCAGCCCCTAGTGAGAACTGCTGGGAATTGCAGTTCGACAGCATCTGGAGGGCCATACTTGCCTGTACTTGTCTGAGAGGGAAAGCTGGCATGTAAGTATAGTAGTTAGGAAACTTAGCTATGTGTCAGAAAATTCTCAGTTTAAATCTTGCTTCTTGCACTAACTCACTAAAGTGGCCATATTCAAATTATTCTGCCTCAGCTTGCATTGTGAGAGGTATTAAACATTACTTCACTTCCGTGGGGTTGTTTTTAAAAAATTACAACTACATAAAACATGTGAAACCCTTTGAACACATGAAAGCATTGTACCATTGTTAAGTTCAACGGTTACTGAATCTGTTTCCTTTTTCCTCTAACTCCTTTTGAACAGCATCCAAACTCACATCCAGTAGCTCAGCATTCTCATTCTCATCAACAGTTCCTTGCTGTTTTGCATCAGATTCTCAGCTTGGAATTTTCTGTTGCTCTTGGGACAGGCTGATCTTGATTCAGATGTTTGCTTCTCAAGATGAAAATGGATGGCTATTGCTAGATAGCTCTCTAGTTTGATTAAATTACCGTGGATTTGATAGAAACTGTGCTGGCTCTGACCAAAGTTATCCAGGGGCTAATCTACACAAGGGGCTTCCTTTGTCATTGCAGTGTCTAGTCTACTTGCAAGTCATGACATGAGCACCACCAAACTATCTTGCCCACACTGCCTGTGTTCTTAAATTCCAGATTCCTTCAGACCACTTATATCAGAAGGAGACAATGTGTGACTCACAGGTTATATGTCTCCTACTGTCTTTTCACCCAAGCTGCCACTGTCAAATTTAGTAGCAATAAAACCTTGTAATTTCCTTCAAAGCAAGGCCTAGAGGAGTGCACACCTTGTTTTCAAGCTGAAGAACATTCACTGACGGTTTTTAGAAGTACCACTCAGCTTCAAAAAAAAATATGTATGCTCTTTGCATGCCTGATTTTAAAAGGAAAATGAAGGGAAAAGGGGGTTTGCTATCACTTCAGCAAATTCAGTGGCAAGATGACAACATGGTAAATTCAGAGGTGTAATATGACAATACAGGAAGCTGCCTAACCCAGCTTATACCACATGGTTGCTAGGTGTCAGACCACTGCCCAAAACAGGAGTGGACATGCTGCAGAGCTCTGAAGGCCACACTTCCCATATTTCAGCTCCTCAGGAGCTATGGATAGCCATAGCATCCTGTTGTAGACGCCATTTTGGATGACTGGAAGTGACATTATGTTCCAGTCACCTTTTGGGGTGGGATGGGGTTCTTGCTGTTTTAGAGTGGGAAACCCCTGAAAAGTATTGCACAATGTTTTAAAGCTGTTTTGAGTGTTTCTCTGGAAAAAAAAATCTAGCCAAATATTTGGAGGCTTACTGAGGGCTTGGGAGGCAGTGTGGGTCTCATTGAGCTCCATAAGGTCTGCATGTGATGTGCAAACCACATAATTCCCACCTTGTGTAAAGCCTCTGGCAAGTGCTGGGTTTCTCTGGGTCTCAGGTAGGAATACACATTTCAGAGTTGGCTGCACTGGAGGAGGACACATTTGATTTTTGTTTGTAAGGTGGTGCTGGGAACTGCTTGCCTCCCACTACCAGCCGTCTCTAGGGTTCTCTATCACAGCACAACTATGTCCCTATGTGCATTGCACACATCATGTGTGTGCATCATCACACCAAAACACCTAGAACAAGGAGAGGGGGCTGAGAAGAGAACTGGGGGGGGGTACATGCGCTTTGCCAAATTGGAGGACAGCAAGGATTGAAGGAGCACCATCATGATATTTGAACTGCCTTGTTCCCCATGCCCTGGCGGCAGGGATATAGCGCCTGGGGGAAAAAACTTGAGGGCTGACAGTGAACCTTCCAATCTTCTGCCTCCAGTTCTGGTTTGGCATATGACCTGGTTGTCTGGTTTCTATAAAATTTGAAGCTCACTTACATGGATTCCCTTCATGCCTCCTTTTATGATTAAAAAAATAATACTAAAAGCATATTAAACTATTTAACACTTCAAAGAAAACAGTTAAAAACCACTTAAAACCATTTAAAATAATGTACTGGTAAGCTGTAGCAAACATGCAAATAGAATAAAATCAATTAGGCCCTGAAGATCTGACTTGCAGCCAGAATGGCACCAACATTGGTTCCATTTGGGGCTCTAACTCAGGCGCCACAGTAAAGAAGTTCTTCTCACATGTCCTCCTGCAGTGTATTGCCCCTACTGGTGATACACAGGGGAGGGACCCTCCAACAGACTGAATTATCTGGCAGGCAAGTAGAGGGAGAGGCACTCGGGCAAGTATAGAAGCCCAAGCTGTTTAGGACTTTACATTTTGTCATTAACACCTTGAGTTCAGACTGAAAGCTCCTTGCAACTCCCTGAAGGGCATTCTACATTCATTCTCTTTCTCTTTCAAAATAAGAGAAGTGAAATAAATGTTGTGTCCAACCCTTTCTGCCACCCTATACCACACCCTCCAACATTTCACAGATGAAAACCAGGAGATGTGAGGCCAAGCAACATCAGCCTGTGATCAAGATGGCAAAAGTTATGAGGGAGAACAGACATGCTGCAAGAGGATGCAGTAGGCCTGAGCCTGCTGTGAAGAGAAGGGTTTTCGCTTCCCTTTCCTCTCCCCCACTGCTGAGTTAACTGAATATAAACTACTTTTGCTTATTGAATTCCGTCTGCAGCAACTGAAGTAAGAGGAGGGCAAAGAGAGAAAGTGGGAGGAGGAGAGAGAAATTGGAACTTTTAAAGAAGCAGTTGAAAATATGAGATGGCAGAGGATTAATTGGGACTGTCCTTGCTAAATTGGGACAGTTGGAGGATATGCACTTCTTCCTACTCTATTATGCAGGCTCTCTGCACTTAACTTCCTTTCATTCCTCTTCAGTAATGTGTTAGTCTCCCAATACTGTGCTCCCAGACAAGACTTGGATGTGGCATTGCACTATTTCCCACCAGCATGGCCTCGACTGCAAATCTGTATGAAACACAAATACTTTCAGAGGCAATATATGGTCTTCCTCCTGACTAGTAGTCATTGATTGCATCATCCTCTGTGTTGTTTTGCTAATCCCCACTGAAACCGAGTCCCATTTGGTGACCATCATTGCATCTTATGACAGTGAATTTCACAGTGTTAATAATGCTCTGTATGAAGAAATACTTTCCTTTGTTTAATCACAATTTTGCCAGTACTCAGCTTCAGTGGATAACCCTGGTTCCAATATTATGAGAGAGAGAGAGAGAGAAGAAGATTTCGCTATCCACTTTCTCTACACTATGTAAAACTTTATACACTTCTATCATATGTCCCCTCTACCTGCTCCTTTTTTTAAAGCTAAACAGTTTTGCTCCAGCCCGTTGAACTTTTTATTTGCTCTTTTCGGAACTTCTTTTATAATATTCTTTTGAGCTTTGTGGATATTTCTGTGACATGCTAAAGAAGCAAGCAGCTGGCCTCTTCAGTAGCACATATAGTTGAAATGGAAACTTAAAAACACAATGAAAACAAGAAACTCTCTATTGTGACTCTCCCAGGTACACATTTTTTTTTTTTTTGCTGTCATGGTTTTTAGCCATGCAGAACAAGCAAAATAGTTGATTTGGACTCATAACTCTTTACTGAGTGTTCTCATATGATGTTGTAACTGTTGCCCTTCAGATATGATGACAACCTCCATCACGTATGACCATTGGTCATAATGGGTGGGTCTGGTAGAAGTTGTCCAAAATATCCAGTGGGCACCAGGAAATCAACATGGTGATCTATAAAGAACAAACAAAAGGTAGTTGTTTAAAAGCAAAGTTTAAAACCATCTGATAGGAAAGAAGACTTAGAATCATAGAATCATGGGATCATAGAGTTGGAAAAGACCCCAGGGGCCATCCAGTCCAACCCCCCGCTATGCAGGAACACCCATCAAAGTGTTCCAAACAGATGGCCATCCAGCCTCTGCTTAAAAACCTCCAAAGAAGAAGACTCCACCACACTCCAAGGCAGCGTATTCCACTGCTGGACAACTCTGACCGTCAGGAAGTTCTTCCTGAGGTTCAGGTGGAATCTCCTTTCCTGGAGCTTGAATCCATTGCTCCTTGTCCTAGTCTCTGGAGCAGCAGAAAACAAGCCTGCTCGCTTCTCAACATGACATCCCTTCAAATATTTAAACATGGCTATCATGTCCCCTCTTAACCTTCTCTTCTGCAGACTAAACATACCCAGCTCCCTAAGCCACTTATGGTGGAGGAGGGATTTTCCCTCTTTCTACTTCTTCATTGCTGGTCTACTAATGGGTAATATGCTCACAGCTGTCTACTGTTTATTCCCCCCCCAATATATTTTTATTTGAGAAAAGTTACCAATAATAAAATCCAGTTTATGAAAAATAAAAAGACAGAGAAGGATAAAAGGGAAAAAAACCAAGGTCAGTAAACTTGTACAAATACAACAACAACAAAAAATTTGAAAAAAAAGAGAGGAAAAAAAAAAAACTTCCCTGAGTGTCATTGGTTATTTCTTAAACTATATAATTAAAGATCCTTGAACATTTTCATATTTCTTATCTAATTCTATCATAAATCTAATTATATATATATATATATAATATTATATTATATATATATATCAAAAAAGATTAATTTTTAATCAAAGAAGCCAACTATTGTTATTTCAGAATAGTTGTTTCTGAGAAAATTAATCATCGGATTTTAAGTTTTTAAATAATTATCTATAGAACCATCTCTGAACAAAATTGTTAACTTGTCCATAATTGCCATATCCAATACCTTCAACATCCATTCATTTACTGACAGTACCTCTTCTGATTTCCATTTTTTTTGCAAATAACAGTCTAGCTACCACAGTCATATAGAAAAGAAGTCTTCCAAAATTTTCCTCTACTTTGTCATTAACCATAGCAAGAAGATACATTTCTGGTTCCACTTTAAATGCAATCCTTGTATACAAATTGGATATACAATATATTAATATATATAAATAAATTTAATATTTAATATAATATAGTTAATATAATATAAATATAATATAATATGAGATTGCTATGAGATTTGTAAATATGAATATTTGTAACTTTTTACAATAAAAATATATTTAAAAAAATTAATGTAATCCTTAAATTTTTTTCAGTAGTTAAGTGAATAGACTTCCAAAACTTTTTAGATTTGTTGCAAGATCACCAAGTATGGTAGAAGGTCCTTCTCTCTTTTTACACTTCCAACAAGCATTTTTACAATTTTTATACATTCTAGATAATTTTTCTAGGGAGAGATACCATCTGTAGTGCATTTTATAGATGTTTTCTCTTATATTTTGATTAGCTGTGAATTTTAATCTTTAAATTCATGTTTTTTCACACTGTTGTAATTCTAGTGGGCAATCTATATTCTGAGTCCATTTTATCATTTGTGTCTTGATTGTTTCTTCCTCTGTACCTTGTTTTAGTAGAACCTTATAGATTTTTAAAATAAGTTTGGAATTTTCTTGTGCTAAGATCTTATTTAAGTCAGATTTTTCCTCCAAGAAATCATATAAATTAAACTCAAATTTCCATTTCTCCCTGAGTTGCCTATAGAGGAGCCAATGGCAAGTTATGCCTGCCTCTTGAATTTCTTGTTGAGACTTAAATAATGGGTCTTTTCCTTGAAACTTTGTTAAATCATTATAAGTTATCCATTTATCAAAAAGTATATTCTATCTTTTATAAAAGGCTTCTTGTGGTGAGATCCATAATGAGGTATATAAAAAAAAATTGCTGTAATAATTTTCCAAACCTTCAAAAGCAATCTTCTTATATAGTGATTATTAAAGTCCTTGTGAACCTTTTCTTTATCATTCCACAAGTATACATGCCAACCAAAATACAAATCTTCTCCTTCTAAAGATAAAAGTCTAATGTTCTTTAAAGTCATCCATTCCTTCATCCAATCCAAACAGCATGCAAAATAGTCCAATTTCAAATTAGGGAGAGAGAGTCCTCCTCCTTTCTCTTCCAAATCATTCCAAGTATAATAAAAGATGTAATATTTAAAAACTGGCAAAAAAGATATACAAGAATTCCTATGGGAAGGGAAAAAAACCAGGAATTGTCTACTGTTTAATCTGGCAAAGAAACAACATAAGGCACGGAAAATGAAATCAAATCACCTCTTCTTAATCTGAGGCAGCAAAGGTTCAGGTCATGTCCTCCAAAAAGATAGTGCAAATGTTAGCTTTTTGATAACAGGAGAGAGAAAGAGTTGTATATCTATCTGGGATTGCACGAGTGGGCTTCCTCCCACCATATTAAGTGGAAACACAATATTTATTTATTTAATTTTATATTTTCCCCCTTTCTTTCAGGAAGCCCTGTATGGCTAATAGCCTATATAAAAACAGACACATCAAGAACCACAAACGATACATATCTGACATGAGAAGCCTTAAATAGCTAATAAAATACTGTAAAGCCAATGATGTAAACAGCAAGAAGGAGACAAAATACTTGCTTAAACCCTTAAAGCCTATACAAATAGATTTGTTTTTGTCTTGTATGTAAATGACAAAAGGGTAGATGGGGGTCCTCTGCAAGGAGAAATCTCTAAAGGAAAAGAATTTCACAGCAGAGGTACTACCACTGAGGAAGCATATATTTCCACAGCATGTGCAAAACAATATCATCAAAATAAGATTGTACTCAAAGCAAGACATTCTACAAATACTTGTGACTCAGAGATGGATAAATCTGCCACTCTTGTTTCTCTCGCATTCATTTCTTTTTTAAAATCCCAGATTATTTCAGTCAAATCTGTAAAGATTTGTGTGAAATGCATGATGTTCTTTCCAAAACCAAGATGAAGGAAATTCTCAACCATCTGCAGTTTAACAGATTCAGATATTACCTAACATGGAAAAAGCTATGTTATAACTCCCTGCTATGTAGCTGTCAGAAAAAAGATGGCATTGGCAGCCTAATTCAGTGCCACAAGCATGGTTGAATATACAGGGATTCAAACAGTAAGCTGAGCACCCTGTTAAGAAGAGTGATGCTCCTAGTTTTGCTTACTCTCACACTAAATTTTTACCCCCCCCCTCAATTTATGCAACTCTTTGAGAATTTTAAATATTTTATTTTTTAAAATCCTATCCATTCTTACTATGGATTTCCTGAACTGCTTCCAGAGATGGATTGGATACACAACATATCTATACTGAGGTACCTCAGACCTATCCTTGGGATGTGTCACAGAGGAACACAAGCCTCTTTTCTGACTGGTACATCAATAATGGCACCTCAACAAGGGTTCTGGCAGTATTTGCTTGGTTGCCAATGATTGTTATCTATGTTTACATGGAAATGCAGTAGATCATTTGGTTTCAAAAGGGATCAAGAATAGACAATGTATCCACAAATGTGTTCTGTGAGTACAAGTTGATGTCTGGCTGAGTACATACGTATTTGTTCAACACTCTTGTAAATTGAAATTCCATTCCCATTAGGTCACCTGCATGACTGACGTCCCTGTTCTCCTCCAACCCCAGATGACAGCCTCTCAAATCCATTCTTTGTGTTGTTGTTAACAGCCATCAAGTCAGTTTGTGGCAACCCTATGAATGAGTTATCCAAGTTACCCTGTCACTCTGTCATCCACAGCCCTACTCAGATCTTGCAGACTTAGGGATCTGGCACCCCTGATTGACTCTATCCATCTGTAATGCAGTCTTCCTCTTTACTTCCTACCTTCTACCTTACCAAACATTGTGGTCTTTCCTGGTGAGCCATGCCTTCTCATGTGGTGGTTTTCAAAGAAGTTGTTACCCTGATTTCTGGGGGTCCTGTGAGGGACACCTAAGTGCGCTCCAAATTATACAAGTTTGGGAAATTAGTCAAAGAACACAAGCTAGCAATACAAGAGGCAGGGCAATGAAGCAAGATCTTTTACCCAATGTCTACAGGGTCAGGCTGAGTCAAGGAGCAAACGGAAGTAAATAATAATTGTGGTTTTTATAAAGTACAATCAAACAAGTGTATGCAGCACACTCACACAGATAACTATAGAAATAAGGTTGGAGTTGGGTAGAAGGATTTTTAGAGGAGGTTTTTGGTATGGGTAATACTACACCTGTCCTGAAGCCCGGGTAGTCTGGACATAGAGTTCGTAGGTATGAAGTTCTCAGTACATGTGACTGAGGGGAAGGCTCGCCAAGCAAAGCAGCAGCAAGGCAGGATGGAAATCAGGAGCAATCTGAGGAAGCTCTCAAAGTCAGGGGTTTTTATAGGGGAAAATGTGACCACAGGCTAGTCCATACTTGGGGAAAACAATGAGTTTCAGGCTGGAGACAAAGCCTCCAAAAGGTCAGAATTTAGCATGATTGAGTTAAGTCTGAATTATCAATAGAGTAGCCAGTATGCAAATACAGAGTGCTTGACAGATGAGTATTTGGCTCGTCAAGCTGCCTGCTCGCGGCAGGGAGTCTTTTGTAAGTAGCGTGCATACATAATGCAGTACTTGCCTTGAGGTCTCCTGAAGCGGCGGGATGGCTATTTCTGGCCTGCCTGTATTTGTGTGGAATATTACAGCGATTAGCGACCGTGTCTGTCTGCGAGCTTGTCCAGGGGCCTCGCAGCATGTGGAGAGGAATGGGTAAAGAAGGCCAAATTATTGATATCAAAGTGATATCTAATATCCTTCAAGTCTGGACTAGAAACTGCGGTAACAAAGTATCATGCCTTCTTATGATATGTCCAAAGAATGACAGTCTCATTTTAATCATCTTGGCTTTTAGGGAGAGTTCAGGCTTAACTTCCTCTAGGACCCATTCATTTGTCTTTTTAGCAGTCCATGGTATCCATAGAACTCTCCTCTAGCACCACATTTCAGATTAGTTGATTTTCTTCCTATCAGCTTTCTTCACTGTCCAGCTTTCACATCCATATATAGAAATTGTAAATATGATGGTATGAATAATGCTGACAATACTAACTTACATCCTTTGACTGCTTTTGCTACCTTTTTCCTCACTATAAATGTCACCCCATTTCTTCTTAGATTTTCATGTCTGACTCAAAATGGGCCATTCCTATTCAATTTAGCTCACTTACCCCAAGTATTGCAATGTTCGTATGTTCCATTACTTATTTTACTATGTCTAGCTTCCTCTGATTCATGCTTCTTACATCCTACATCCCTATAACATGTGTTGCACAGCCTTGGATTTTCCTTTTGCCTCTGAGTATATTAATAGCTGAATTTTCCTTTGGTTTGAGTCCAGTTGCGTCATTAGCCACAGTGCTACTTGTAGTTGTCCTCTGCTATATCCCAGTACCCCGTTGAGTGCCATCCAACCTGAGGGTTTCATCTTTTGGCACCATCTCTTGTTTCATTTTGGATTGTCTCATCATAGAGTTTTCCCAGTAAAACATCTTCAAACAGAGGTTTACTGTGCCATCCTCTGTGCAGTACTAACAATTGTTAGCTATGGTACCACTGCTGTTGTCTCTGAGAGATCCTCTGCCAGTGTCACTTCCTACTACTGCTGCTGCCCAGTAGCTGTTTGGCACACAGAGGCTGGCTCCTTAGCAAAAACCTGTCTAACGTGGGAGACCCTAATAGCTGCAGGAAATACAATGGCATGTACAATCCTAACTTTAATATCCAATGATATATCTTTACACTTCAGGATCTTGTCTAGTTCCTTTATAGCCATCCTTTCAAATCGTAGACGTCTTCTGATTTCTTGACTGCGGTCTCCATTCTGATTAATGACTGAACCAAGGTATGGAAAAACTTGCACTATTTCAATGTCTTCATTGTCTAAGGTTATGGAAATGTATTGGAGCCATTATTTATGTTTTCTTGATATTCAGTTGTCAACCTGCCTTTGCACTTTCTGTTTTAACTTTCTTTGCTAAATGCACAAAGTCTTTGCTATTTTCTGCTAGTAGTATGGTGTCATCTGCATATCTTAAACTGTTGATGTACCTTCCTTCAATTTTCATGCCTCCTTCCTCCAAGTCTAATCCTGCTTTACATATATGCTCAGCAGAGAGGTTAAACAGACAGAGCGATAGAATGCAGCCTTGCCTGATCCCCTTGTCAATTGGAAACCATTCTGTTCCTCCGTGTTCTGTCCTAACAGTAGCCTCTTGTCCTGCATACAGGTTATACATCAGGATAATCAAATGTTGTGGCGCACCCATTTCTTTTAAGAGTGATCCAAAATTTTTCATGATTTACACAATCAAAGGCTTTGCTATAATCTATAAAACACAGGCTGACTTTCTTTTGAATTCTTTGGTGTGCTCCATTATCCAATGTATATTTGCAGTATGTCCCTAGGTGCCTCTTTGTTTCCTGAACCCAGGTTTGTCATCTGGAATTTCTTGCTCCATATATGGTGAAAGTATTTGTTGTAGAATTTTGAGCATTACTTTGCTTGCATGGGAAATTAACCTGTGGTTACTGTAATCTCTGGTTTCCTGTTTCTTTTGGATTTTAATATATATTGAGCATTTCCAATCTATGGGCCATTCCTTTGCTGATAGATTTTAGTTAGAACTGGAGTGGATTCTTTGTAGCTTGAAGCAGCAGTATTGGTACATCATCTGTTCCTGGTGATTTATTTCTCCCAAGTACTCTGAGTTTAGCTTCTGCCTCACTTTCTATAATTGGCAGTTTGTCTTCATATGGTTCTTCCTTGAATGAATCAGTAAACCTTTCATCGCTTTTATATAGTTCTGCTATGTATCATTTCCATCATCTTTTTATTTCTACTTGGTCATGTAATGTGTTCCTGGTTGTAGAGCACTCCCACTCTTGGTTTATTTTCCCCTTTGATTTCTCAGATTTTTTTAGAAGAGGTCTTTTGTTCTTCCATTTTTGTTGTCATCTTCTATTTCTCTGCAATGATTATTACAGTAGTTCTCCTTGTCCTTGAAAACAAGTCATTGAACAGTTGCATTCAGGGTTCTGACTCTATTTCAGTCCCCTTTTCCTTTTGCTTCTTGTCTGTCCTTAACTGCTTGAAGAGTTTAATCTGTTATCCATTGAGGCTTTTCTTTTGTTTTGGCTACTGATAGTGTCTTTTTGCATTCCTCCTTGACAATGTCGCTGGCTTTAGTACAGGGTTCCACTGATTCCTGGTCAATTAGGCTTAATAGCATAAATCTGTTTTTCACATTATCTTTAAATTTTACATGGTACTACAGGTTTTATTTTGGCACAATGATTGATTTAGTGTTCTTCTTTAGCTTTACTCTAAATTTTGATCTTAGCAGTTAATTGTCTGTGTCACAATTTGCTCCTGGTTTTGCTTTTGCAGAGAGAATGGAGCTTCTCTATCTTCTGTTTCCAATTATGTAGTTTCTATATTGGCCATTGGGTGATGTCCTTGTATACAGTTGCCTGTTTGGTTGCTTGAAGAATGTGATTGCAATGAACAAGCTGTGGGGCTCACAAATTCTGTCAGTCATTCTCCAGCTTCATATCTTGATCCACAACAATGTAGTTAAATATATAATCCTACTAAACTAAGAACGATTATCTAGCCTCCTCCATTCTGTAAATAATCCTGTCATTGTCTGTATCAGTCACAACACTTTGCTTCAGTGAATGTGGGGAATTTTGTTACTGTTGCTTGGTTTCTAACAATAACTCTTTACAGAAAGACTTGAAATAAACAATGTTAATGCCTTTTTCTGCTACAGTTGTGTCATTTCAATTAATTGGTTCTGGTAGTTTTTAACTCTATCAGGAGGTGGTTTTTTGTAAAGCCAATGGATCTTAAGTATAGTTAAGCTCAGTGGGACCTGGGAAGCTCAGAATGGGGAGTGCTAGTTTAGGGAATCATTGTTCCTGTCAATCTAAAAGCCCCAACACTTTCACTCTGAAAGCTGTGCCTCTCCCACATCACTGTTTGGAATCCACTACTGTGCATGCAATGATCTGAGGCATTCATCCATGACTGTCATGATGAAATCAGGCTTCCTCTTTGAGCCAGCTAGCCAGGGAAGGAAACAGGAAATGGAAAGCTACCATAGCAAGACTGAGCTCCTTTTTCATTTTCCTCACCACTTCATAGTTGGCATAACAGTGTTGATGGGCCCTATATAGCAGTGACTGGTGCTTCATCTAAATGTTAAAGGAGTTATCCAAAGCTATCTCTGGGTTTGGCACCATGGCTAGCTCATTTGAACTTCAAATAAAGTCCAGAATGGATTCCCTTTGTCTTCCCTGGCTTGGTATTCTTCAGATGTTTGGACTGCGTATCCTGCAAGCCCCAACTAGTAAAATGAATAGTCTGGAATGGAGTGAATTGTAGTCCAGAATAGTTGGAAGACACAAAGTTTGGGGAAGGCTGCTCTCCTTCTTTGGTTCTCCCAAAAAGAGCCAGTGTTTCAGAATTGGAAAAAGGAAATGAATAGGTGATGAATAAGATATGCAGCGTGAGTGCAGGGTGTAAGGAAGTCTTCCATTTGATGTGACTTTTGTTCATTTCTGTGGCCTGATTGGTTAGTCAAGTATATGAATGTCTGAAACTCATTTCAAAGTAAAATGGGATTACAACTGCCACTGACAAAAAAATGTGGATGTCTGAGCGGGCATTGGCGGTGAGGAGGAAGGTACCTTAGAGTAATAGCCTCTATTTGGACCAATTGAAAGATGGTAACAGTATAAGTAAACTTTCATGTGATTAAAAACTGACTCAAGCTGGACATGATGACTCAAAATAAAAATGAGGGGAAGGGTAAATGGGATGTTGTCAAGGAAGGTGGAAACAGCTCATGACAAGGACCTTTCTGCACCTCTGATGGAGGTCTTCTGCATCGTGGAGTGGACTGGGGAAGACTACTTTTTTGTAGTTCTGCACCTCAGTCCGGTTCGGAGCGACCGGAACTGGTCGCGTAACTTGCTTTTTAAAAACCTCTTTTAAGAGGTTTTTAAAAAGCACGGAGCATGTGAGTCCATGTTGCTCCATCGCCGTGCTCCAGTGCAGATTTGGAGGCGTGCACTAGTGCATGCCTGCAGATTTGCCGGGGGCGGGCTTTAGGCTGGTGAGCTTCTCCGGTTGGTGGAGAACCTCCACCAACTGGAAGCCGCCATTTTGGACGCTGGAGCAGTGTGAAGTGATGACGGACTCACCCAGACGGACTCACCCAGATGCTGAAGAAATCCAGTGAGTCCTGTTTTTGCATGGTTCCTTTCCCACATGCGGAAAGGGCCTAGGATGGTCATCTCAAAATGAAATGGAAGAGGTGTTAAAGTGACTACAGGGGTCCTTTGTGCTGAAAGATTTTGGGCTGAACCAAAAGTTGCAGAGGTGGGTCAGAGAAGCTTGGCTGCCTGACCTTTGAGCATAGGAAAGCCAGCATCTATTCTGCCTCTATCCCTAGAAGTGATTGCAATGTGTATGTCCCTTGTGAGATAGAAGCAGAAATTATGATAGTCCCTATAGGACCAAGCACTACATTTTTTCCCCCAGAAAACTGGCTCATCTTAGGGACAGCCTAGTTGTGAGCTTGAAGTGTGTGCTTACCCCAGGTCGCAGCTGTTGGAGTAAGGAAGTGGTGTAGATAAGGTGGAGGACATAGACTTGTGTGTGATATGGATTTTCTTGCTTCTCCTAAGCCAGCCCACTCCTCAATCCATATGTTGCTGTTGCATCAATATTCAGCTGCCAATCTGTCAATTTCTATACTTGGAAGCAGAGGAAGCATCATTTTGCCCTTTGCCTTGGGCAACAAAATGCCTCAGGCCCACTCCCACCCAATCTGATATCTATAACAAAAAAAGAAAGCAGCACACTATATTTACTAGCCAGTATAAATATCCTGTATGTCCTCCTGCCACAGGTTGATCGGTATCTCTACCACATGCGTCTTTCTGATGAGATCCTCCTTGACGTGATGACCCGTTTCCAGTCAGAGATGGTGAAAGGTCTGGGGAGAGACACCAATCCAACAGCTACAGTAAAAATGCTGCCAACATTTGTGCGATCCATTCCTGATGGCTCAGGTAAGTGGCCATCTGGGGTTTTTTCGGTCACTGTTATTATAATAGAAACATTATAATAGGAATTACTAAATTGGGATTCCCACAAGGCCCTGCATTAGAGAGTCAAGAGTTGTGAAGGAAAGGAAAAAAAACCTGGGAAGGCTTAGAAGTAGGGCTTAGGGTGAGAGAGAGGATGCATTTGCTTGTCTTCCTTCTGAATCACTGAAAGGCTGTACAGGCTTCTACCACTTATCTAACAGTTTAGGGACCAGAGCACTGTCATAAAATGGAATTGGATGAAAAGTGGAACCTGTGTATTGTACTGTAGGGAGTATGAAGGACTTATGGATGCTCACTTGTTACCAACCACATATGCACTGCTTGCTTCAGGCACTTCTTTTTCCAAGGGAACCTTCCCTCTCAGTGGTTCCGATCAGTCTGTGCAGCCCTTTAAAAACCCACTCCTGGTTCTCCTCCTCCTCCACCAGCTGCTACCTGGCCAGCTAAGGATGGCTCTCAGCCCAATTTCTCAGTGTCACAAATACTTTCTCAGTTACCCCACCTGTTACCATATCCTACACCCCCTCCATTTTGCAGGATGTGCTATTTTCATAATTGATAGTATTTATGGCTGAAAAACAGACATGCTGACCAGAAGACATCCTGACCAGAAAACATAGTGCCAGGTCAAGTTGATCTGAGACATGGTCAGGTCATAAGTTCAGAGAGGATTCAGTGGGAAACCAAGACAATAATGGGTCTATGCTAATCCTTTCAACACCTCAGGTTCTGTGCATATCTGAAATACAATGGAAGGTGAAAGTGCCCGGGTGAAGCAATCAGGGACCATCCCTTGATTTTGCCCTAAGAAAATCTTCCCTACACCCCTGTGCAACCAGACATTAAGAGATTGTCATGACTCCCATCAATGTTTTGTCACCTAGGGTTGAGGCAATCAGTCCATTCTGGACTCGTCAGTTTCGTGAGAAAGCTATTATCACTTTGTTTACACACCCACTTCTGGGTAGGAAATAGGGTATATAAATCCTAGCTTCAGCCCCAGCAAATTGTATGCAGTATGTTAGACTGCGGTTAGACTGCGGTTCTTCTGTGTTTCCCTCATGAGCCCCTCCATTTTGACCTTCTGCTTCAGGACTGGTAACTATCACCTTCTCCACCTACAATCTCTCGCTATCCAGCCTTTCATGTCTCACTTTTTAATAGCCTTGTACGGTTCTTGAGAGTGTCTGATTTCTTGTCTCTTTGTCAATTCAAATAAAATACTTCGTTCTGTAGAGTCCTGTCCACAATTAGTATTGGTATGGTGAAAAGATCCTTCTGTTACCCTCGTCTCACAGGCCTCCTTTGAACTGTAATTCCTGAAAATTCTAAGGAGATACTGACATTGTAGGTGGACCTCAAGGTCCCACGCCTCTTAGGATAACACACCCAAGGAAGGAGACAGGTGAGAGAGAGGAAATTTAGGGCCACTATGCTGACCACTCTCTTTCCCTTTCCTTTCCCTGACCTGGTTTGGACCCTGGGTGCCATTTTTTTCAACCAGGTTCCCTCCCCCCCCACACCCACATACATTTTTATATTTGTGATTTTCCCCTGAGCCCCTAACCCTAGCAAATTTGGAAGGCTGACCGTATTTAGTTCAATACTGCTGATGGAATAGTATCTTTCATATCTGAGGGCAGTAGCTTAGTTCTTCCAAGAGAGGAAAATGATCAGCAATTAGTACCTGAGGCAGTTGTCTTACCCTGTATTACAAGATCTAGAAGAGCTAGGCAAGAAACAGTTGCATTTATGCTTTTAACTGTGACCTCTTAACCATGTTGATTCTTTAACAAGTGTTTCCTGTGTACTTAAGGTTCAGAATTAGGTTAGATTATGTGAAAAGTTAATTATTCACAAATATGCGTGACTTTGGGGAAAGCAGTTCTTATTGTGATAATCCTCTGCAGTAGTACCAGATGCCTGGCAGAGGTGTCTCTGGGGGAAA
This sequence comes from Ctenosaura bakeri, assembly GCA_948474755.1. Classification (NCBI taxonomy): domain Eukaryota; kingdom Metazoa; phylum Chordata; class Lepidosauria; order Squamata; family Iguanidae; genus Ctenosaura; species Ctenosaura bakeri. Next base: position 448,587 of record CAOLHI010000193.1, on the reverse strand, counting down.
CCAGGCTAATTGTCTTTTAAGAAGCTCGCTTGCATTCATGTACACTCTCAGAGTCTAGAATATTCTGGCTGTTAAAAACTATTCTAAGAAGCATTAGTTGGTGACAACAACTATCAGAATTCCCTAGCCAACATGGCCAGTGCCCCTTGTGGTGGGAGCATTCTAGGAGTTGTGCATAAGTACTATCCTGCTGAGAGTAATAGAAATCAGTAGCCATGTCTGGCTTCCTATTGAGAACCTGCATTCTCTATGTGATGTACACTTAAGCAAGAGTGTGGAAGATTCTACCCTTTCTATCTATGTATTACAGAAAAAGGTGACTTTGTTGCTTTAGACCTTGGAGGTTCCAAATTTCGAGTTCTAAAGGTCAAAGTATCTGAAGATGGGAAGCAGAATGTTCAAATGGAAAGTCAATTCTATCCAACACCTAAAGAAATCATACATGGCAATGGGAATGATGTAAGTATCCTGTTTTCTTCTGGGCCTTGCTCTCAGTGGTTGAATGTATAATGAGTTATAAAATAAATATAACTCCTATCTTTTATTGGTCCAGTCTAATTTTAATATTTTCAAGCAAGGCGAGGCCAACCGTTAGGCAGAGTGCAGCAGCAGATGCTTTGTGGCAGCTGCAAGATATTGGAAGCGGAAGAAGATGTGTGTCACCATACATCTTGCCCAGAACTTTCTAAGCTCCCAGAGCTTGGGAAAGACAACTTTTTTGGACTGGATTTCCCAGTAACCAGATTAGCCAGGGGGGATTCTGGGAGCTATAATATAAAAGTAACTTTTCAAAGCTCTGGCCTATCCTTCGATGGAGCTCAAGGATGCCATCCCATCACAAATGTTGAAGAGAAGTTGGTCCAGTCAGCTTCTGTACGTGGAATAAGAGGAGGTACCATCTTGTTCTTTGTGTCAGCCAACAAACTGTCTTGAGCTGTATCCTTGTTTATAGGTTTCATAAGCAATTCCATTTTAAAGGGACAGCTGTTCAAGGCACTTTAATGTATAGCAGTCTTATCTGGAAATGGACATAGCTTAGTTTAAAACAACCATTCCACATTCTTAGATAATTTTGAAAATGAATATACATGAATTTTAATGAAAAAAAGGCAATTATTGTTACTCAGTTCTGTTGGCTTTATGAAAGCTGAAGGTTACTTTTTTATTTCTTCTCTTTCTTAATTTTTTCTGCATTTTTCTTGTCTTCTAAATAGCTTGAAGTGGTTTTAATGATTCTTTACTTTCCCACATTTTCATCTTTTTAACAAGCCTATAGTGTAGGTCAGTCTAAGAGCTAGAACCCAAGTCTTCTGGGTTCTAGTATGTCATTCCATCCACAATACCATGATGGTTCTGTATTATACAGGAAATATTATCACTGTTAATAAAAGTCCAAGTTTTCTCTCTTGTTCTCTTTTGCTGCACGGACACTTTATCTGGGGAGTGAATGTAGAGGGAATTATATACATTTTTTTTGGTGTGTGTGTCCAATGATAATGATAATGATAATGATAATGATAATGATAATGATTGGTATACGTTTCTCCTGTTTTGATGCAGCTCTTTGAATATATAACTGACTGCCTTGCAGACTTTATGGAGACCAAGGACATCAAGCATGAGAAATTGCCTCTTGGCTTTACTTTTTCATTTCCTTGTAGACAGAGTAAATTGGCAGAGGTAAGACTAAACATTATTTGTGGTTTCTTAACCACACTAAATCTTCAGCAGACTTCTTAATGAGGGATTCAAAATGGAGTAGGTGCTGTAGTAATGGCTATAGTTGGATGGATGTTTATGCTAGGAAACTCAAGAATCCATTATACAGTGGTTTCTAGAAATGGAATAACAGGATGTATAAGACACCGAGGAAAACTTGTTAACAGGAGTGCCTGTGAATTTTTTTGTATATATGTCAAGACTAATAGACAACTTGTGGTTGATTCTGGGACTGCCTTCTGTAGTGAATCCCTCCATGCTCATTCTTCAGGCAGGATTTCTCTCTTCTTTCATTAAGTTTTCTTTTTTTCTTTCTTTTCCTTCTTCAAGTGACTGGTATGTTTACCCTATCTAGTACTTGCTTGGTACTTTTTTTTCTTTTTTTACAATTTAGAGGGATGTACTAGCATCAAGATTTAATTCAATGCCCAATTTGACTGTTTAGAACATAGACTGATAAGGCTTGGAGTGAGTCTGAAACTTGATTCCACACTTCCATTCTGGTCAACAACTATTGTTGGAAATCACAAATGGCTACCAGTTTTGGGCCCTTTTTGCACGGCATTTGCCATGCGAAAGGGCCCCTGGAATGTCATGCGACTGCAAGGAGTGGTCCACATGACACACTCACAGTCACTCAACACTCTGGGGACTGGCAGGCGCCGACCATGCATTATTTCATTTTCAGCTGTGAGCTGAAAATGGCATGCAATCGTGCATCGCTCCAGGGACCTGCACGCACTTGCCATGCGTGCGGAGCTCTGGAAATGCGGCACTCACGTTTCCTGCCCCAGCACAGCCTGGGAAAATCCCAGGCTGCACTGCGGAAGGAAGAGGAGGGGCTCTCGCGCGAGCAGGCAGCAGCTGCAGAGCTGAAGGAATCGGGATGCAAGAGCCTCTTGGAAGAGGCTGCTCGCGCGATCCCCGCACCCCATCTCCTCAAAAAGGTAAGTTGCGGAAAGGAACTTGTTCTGTTGGTAAAAATTAGGCACCATTGGAAACATAGCATCAAGCAATAACTTTCTCAGGCTTTGCGAACAGGCACTTCTCTAAGCAGTGAAGTATGTCTGTCTGTGCTAGTACATGTTTTCTTCACCTACAGATCTTGCAGTTAGCATGGTTTATTTTGTGATTGTTTATGGAAGAGAATCATTGACTTAATTTGCCAGTCTGATTGCTGAGATATATATCCCTGAGGAAATCCCATTTATGGAAGGAAAAGCAAGTTAATTGTATGGGGTATGCATTGGGTAAGGGGTGTCATTTGCTGCTCTGCCTCAAGCAGTAATTTGTCTAGGTCAATTGTTGACAGTTAGTATACTTCTGTACAAGTCTTCCTGCTCAAGATATCCATAGTTCAATTACATTTTGGGAAATTTTAATTTAAAATTCCTAGCTTGCTATTATTTAAACAAAATAAGTAAAGGAGGGATTTATGTTTTTGTTATGTCATTTTGGAAATCTTCATGGAGGTTGGTGGCACTACATTATTACTGTTGTCATTATTAATAAGAATAATAAATAATTGCAGTATTTTTTAGGGTGTGCTAGTATCTTGGACAAAACATTTTAAAGTTCGAGGAGTACAGCAAACAGATGTAGTGAAATCTCTCCGCAAAGCCCTCAGGAAACATCAGGCAAGTTTAGAATTGCTACTACTACTGCTACAATAACTGCTACTACTAATAGTAATAAAAATGTATGTATATTTTTTTAAAGGAACACCCTGGTAAAAGTCCCCTCATAGGTGTGGTGTACATTTGTGACGGGGATGTGTGACTCTCCACTTGTTGGACTGCAAATCCCATCAGCTCTGGCCAGCATGGCAAATGTTGATGGATAATGAGAACTGATGTCAAACAATCTCTGAAGTATCACATTTTCTGAAATACACAAATAGGAATTGCTCTATTAATTCCTTTAGAAAATTGTTCTTGTGGAGCATTCTCCTATGCTAAAGTAAATGAAGGGATCCAATCTCCTCAAGCATATCTTAGTGATGTAAAGGTCTGTCTGCTGAAATGCATGGGCGGTCATAATAATCCCTGTCTTCACTTGAATACCCAGTCTCATGGATTATGTTGATTCTGTTTAAAAGCATAGTAATATTGGTCTCATTAATGATTGTCGGAATCTGAATGGATCTTATATTTACTGATACACTGTATTTGCCCCATTAGGACATTGATGTAGATGTCTTGGCTTTGGTAAATGACACAGTGGGAACAATGATGACCTGTGGATATGATGACCAGCGGTGTGAAGTTGGTGTTATTATGGGTAATTCTTTATCATGTTGCTATAGAGGTAAACTGGGCTTAAACGAAAGCTGGTGTTCTAGACCCGTGGCTGTGAAGTCTGTGGAGTTATCCAGATAGAATAGATGTAGCTGTTGTCTGTTGTATTTGTTGCTGTAGATCTTGTGTTCTTTTAAAATAACTAGATGACATTTTTTTTTGTCTGAGAGCATTCAGTGGCAATTCCCAGCACTATTAACAATATTTCATTCCTACCTACAGGATGTTTTTTTTTAAATTCTGCCCCTGAAGGACTTGTGTGTTTCAATACTTGTGATCCACACACAGTTCCTTGGTCATTCCTCCTCCTCCTCCTCTTTACTGGATGGGAGGGGGGAAGCACTTGATTTTTAGAACACTGCTCCTTTAAAAAGGAATGCAAACCCATACAGATCTCACATCATTCAGATCCAATAGTGAGTAAAGATCTGAATAATGTTTGTCTAGAATTGCCCACAGTGAAATGGGATGTGAAGGGGGATTGTCCAAACTGTCAACCATGTCATCCTGGTTCCTTCATCCTCCACACTCCCTCCAGTTTCTATAGAGAGTACAGGCTTCCTCCACTTAGCTGAGAGGCTAGAGATCAGGGCACTGCCAGCAAGTGGAAATGGTCAAAAAAGTAGAAGCTGTGTATTTTAGGGAGCATGAAGGACTTATGGAGGCTTGCTTGAGATTGACCATGCACGCATTCTGCTTGTAAAGTCTCTCAGCTGGCTTGCCCCCCTTTTCTCTCTCTGAGTTCGCTTTGCAAGCAGCACATGTGCAGTCCCAACTATGCCTCTGTAGGCAAGCAGAACAGACAGAAATCCACTGTTTTGATGCTTGCAATATGGACAAGTTCCTTTAATTCAACCAGGAGATCTACTTTTTCTGTGGGCAAGACTTGATACCACATGCATATGTGAGTGGTCCCAAGCAAGCCTCTAAAGCCAAGAAGAATGGATGAAAGAGTGGACCCCATGTTGAATTAATGGAAACTATCTTTAATTTGGAAGTGCCAAAAGAGTGAGTTGTCACATAATGGGATGTCGAAAGGAAGGGGCTTCAGTTTTAGGAAATGTTCTTACAGCATCAAGAACTAGGAGAGCTCTTTTGTGAGAGCTCTCAATTCTTTGCAATGGTTTGGAAGAGAGCTTTGTTGGATTTCATGAAGGAGAGAGAACTACATTTTGAAGGACCTCTCCCCAATACAATTTTGTTCTCTTAGTTCTTTTACGATCATTTCAACAACAGCAATCTCTGCACTATATTTTATCTTTTTGAAGATTATTTCATGCCTGTCTTGGATGACCAATGAAAGTGTATATGGGTGTTTTGATATTGTTGCTTGGGTGAATAAAATACATAAATAAATAAGTTATCAGCCCAGATGCTATTGGTAAGTTCCAATTAGAATAGACCCATTGAATCAATTGTTGAATGGTGAATCAACATGGAGGCAAGTTCCACTGATTCAATGGGTCTTCTCTAGTTGGATAACAGTAGGATTCAGGGCACAGTCTGCACAATTTTGGAATTATGTGGTTTATACATTTCTGTGCATTTTTCTCTCTTTCCAAAATGAAACCACTGAACTTAGGAACAGGGACAAATGCTTGCTACATGGAAGAAATGAGCAATATTGACCTCGTGGAAGGTGATGAAGGAAGGATGTGCATTAACACAGAATGGGGAGCCTTCGGAGATGATGCATCACTGGATGACATCAGGACAGAATTTGATAAGGAGATTGACTTGGGATCTATCAACCCTGGGAAACAATTGTAATTTGAGTCACCAGTTTGGTATAAGATTTCTTTCTAATAATGAAGCAGTTAGGCATACCTAGAACTATGACATAATTTGGAGCAAAAGTAGGTTTTGGTATGTTCAGCTGCAAGCACAGGTAGTGGAGGCTGAATTTTGTATCTGGAGAACTATACTCCAATATGGAGAAGGCTTTTTGGCAGAAAATGTGATGAATCCTAAATTCCAAAGGGAAGTTGTAGTAACAAGGGTGTAATGAAGCTTCTTTTGCAAAATAACAGCTGGTAGTAACTATTTTTTAAACACTGACGAGTAATAACTTTTCCCCATATAATGAGTGTAATGAGTTGTATCTACTCATTACTTTTTTTCTCACTACTTTGAGAGGAGGGCATTCTGAGATTTTTTTTTTCAGTTTTAGGAAATGTTCTTACTTTTGGGGTGAACTTTTTAAAAAAGAAACTTAAATGTCAACTACTAACATAATAAGCAACATAACTGGATATGACCTAATTTTTCCACTAAGATCCTGGTAATGTGTTACTCTCCAGAGTCTTCTAAAAAAGGACAAAAAAAGGCTTACCTGAAGAACCTCATGCTTCTTAAGGCTACAGATTGCTGAAAGAGAAGTTGACTGCAACTTTTTTTTTAGTTTGCATAATATGTAGATTGCTCACCTTCAAAAGAAACTAATGTGAACATAATAACGGTAAAAAAGTAATCCAGTCGCAAGTTGAGCAGTTTTAGGTATTAGCCTAAACCAATCAATGGAACTTGAATAACTGTTAGCTCATCCACTTCCATTAATTCAGTTGGTCTTCTCTATTCAATGGGTCTTTTCTGTTCAGGTCCAGCCACTGAAATTAGGCCATCCATATTAGCAAATATGTATATTTAGCAAGTACGCCATCTGTATTAGCAAATATGTATACTTAGCAAGTATTTTTTAAAAAAATAATAAGTTGAAATAGTTCCAAAGTATGAAAAAGACCTGCTGTGAAATACCTGTTTTATAAAGAAATCATTTATTTTGAGGTGGAATACTTTTAATGAGGTGTGAACATCATCTTTCCCAAGTCAAGGGCAGATAAATTGTTTATCATTTGAAAAATCTCAAGTAGTTGCTGTTTTTTCAACTTATTTTACATATTTAGCCACATAGTAATATTATATTAGGGTAACTAGAAATTGTTAAGTATCTTGTTATCTTTTAACAACTGCTTTTTCTTGACAGGTTTGAGAAGATGATTAGTGGATTGTATTTAGGAGAACTTGTCAGGATTATTCTTCTGAAAATGGCAAGAGAAGGATTGCTTTTCAATGGGAAGTTGTCAACAGCACTTTGTACCAAGGGCAAGATTGAGACAAAACATGTAGCTGCCATGGAAAAGTAAGAGGTCTTAGGTTTTTTAATCAGATAATTTTCTATCACTGCAATTAGTTTGCTTCTGTTCTGTAGCAATCTGCTTGGCCATGGCTGGTCTTATCATTAAGCTGAGTGAATCAGCTCCAGTGTATTGTAGAAGGGAAACAATTTAATTTATTGCATACCCTCCAACATTTCACAGATGAAAACTGGGACATATATGGTCAAGCAACATCAGAGTGTGGTTTACATGACAAAATTTATTAATGAAGAAGAACATGCCACCTAGGAGAGACTGTAGCAGTTTGCTTTTGGCTGAGTCTACAAGGAAGTGCAAGTTCTTCTTCATGGTCTGTGTGACTGACACAAATGGGTTATCTGTGACTGTGACCTTCTAGAACTATCAGATATGTTTTTTAAAGTAGCCCTTCCCATCTTCCTCATACCTATGTAGCATGCTTCCTTCCAAAACTCTTGAGTTCCTTTATGTCTGCCCAGCAGCAGCTTCAGCTTGCCTGCGTTTCTACAGAAACAAAGTAGTCCTTGGACTGGACACTTCTTTCCTGTCTAAGGTACTTTCTTTCATGTGAATCACAAGCTTGTTCTTCCTGCATTTATGCAGAATCCTACCGCAGACCTGGAACACTCTTTGCATTTGCCAATATATGCAGAGCACTAGTCTCCTGTGTTGACATTCTGCAGTTCTCAGAGACTCTTTCTTTGTTACTGTACTAGTAAGAAAAGTCTCCCTGGCACCATTCAATGATTCTCCAAGTGGGTTGTGGCCACCATCTGTTTGGCCAATGAACTTGCTGGAAAGCAACTTTCTACTCAATACTGGTGGCCATCCTGAAGAGTATATGCTTCACACCATTTGCAGGGCTGCTCCCTGGTTTCAGCCTTCAACTTGTATCTCGCATTATAGACTGGACACAAGGTCTCAAGCGGAGGCTGCTTTTGGAAGAGCTCTTCTCTTGTGTGGTGTGACACTCCTTCCTCCTATGCTTAGCAATTTGCTAATCTACAATTTATGTGAATCACAGAAAGCATGAAGGAGAACAGGTTGCTTACCTGTAACTGTGGCTTTTCAAGTGGTCACCTGTGAACTTGCACAGTCCTTCCCACCCTCCCTGCGTAGTGTCCTGCCTCTCCTATGTGCTGCATAGGGGTTTGGGAGACTGGAGGGACTATTGCCAAAATGCATACTTCATAGCTCTAGAAGTTTTCAAGAAATGCACTGCAAGGGTGCTGATAACCCATTTTTTGTGAATTTACAGATGGCTGCTTGGACCACAGTTGCAGGTATGCAACCTGTTCATTCTGCCCCCTCCTTTCTTCTCCTCCCTGCTGAATTAAATGAGTGCAAACTGCTTTTGCACTTTGCACTCAGTTTGCAGCAACTGAAGTAAGCAGAGGACAAAGGGGGAAAGTGGAAAGAAACAAAAGAAACGGACATTTTAAAAGCAGCTGAAAAAAGTGGTTTGGCAGAAGATTATCTGGAACTATTTTTGCCAGATTGGAATAGCTGGAGGGTATGGCTGCAGCTTTTTCACTCACAGAAGGCCTACAGATGGCAGGAAGATGAAAGGAGGGGAAAATCAGGAATGCCATTTAGGTAGGTCAGAGGAAACAGATATTTTCCCCCATCCCATATTTCAGGTGAGGTATAATAAGATGACAGGAATCACTTTGGCCTACACACTAGTTCTTCTCCAAAAGCAGCCAACTGTTGTCTCCTTCTGTTGCTAAACTCGTACCTGTTGCCATGTTCCTGATTTGTTTTCTTTGATTAGATATAAAGAAGGCCTGAGCAATACTAAAGAGATTCTGACTGAACTGGGCCTGACCCCATCTGAAGATGATTGCATTGCTGTTCAGCATGTCTGCACAATTGTTTCATTTCGTTCAGCCAACCTCTGTGCTGCAGCTTTGGCCGCAATACTGACACGCCTGCGTGAAAACAAAAAATTGAAAAGGCTTAGAACTACTGTTGGAGTGGATGGAACGCTGTACAAGATACACCCTCAGTAAGTGTGACTTAGGACTTTATCACTTGATGATTTGTTGCATGATTGCACTGGTTTAGTTCTCTGTTTGATCTGTCTTTATGACATGATGGCCCTTTCCGCATTTGCCATGCGAAAAGGTGCCCGGAGTGTTGCGCAATTGTGAGGAGCGATCTGCACAACACACTGACAATCGCGTGACGCTCCAGGATAGGACAGGCGCTGCTCACCTTTTGGCCAAAAATGGTGCGTGATTGTACATTTCTCCAGGGCCCCACGTGCACTTGCCGTGCGTGCGGAGCCTCTGGAGCCACAGCGGTCGTGCTTCCTGCCCCAGTGCAGCCTGCGGAAGGAAGAGCAGGTCTCTCGTGCTACCTGTTCAGGACCAGGCAGCTTGTGCGCAGGTAAAACAGTGGGGACGCAAGAGCCTCTCACTGGAGGCTGCTCATGCGTTCCCCATATCCCAGTGCCGAAAAAAGGTAAAAAAGGGCCGATGTTGTGACCTTCCTATTGTTGCATGGCATTTCCATCATTACTGGATCACATTTTTTCACTGACAGTAAAAACCCATTAATAGCTCCAATAGTGCTGCTGTTCAACTATTGCTTTTTGGTGTGATTGTTTCCTTCTGCTGCAGTTCCAATATTCTGGCAGTCATGTAGTTTGAGTGGGTGTGGTTTTCCTCTTCCCCTCCCTGCTGCCAAACAGCTTAAAGTCACTCCAGGTGTCCAGACAAAGAGGACATCATAAGGCACAGGAACAATGCTGGTTTCGCTCTCTTCCCCAGTACATATTTTTTCCTTTTTTTTAGTTGTTCTGCCATAATTGTGCAATTGCACCGCTGTGGCAGCCACCAGAATGTCACAATTATGTGATTATGGCAAAACAAATAATAATAATATCAAAAAAGAAATAGGTACCAGGTACTAAGAATGGAAATTGTGCAATTGCAACAACAAAATAGAACAGGAACAGCATTGCTTTTACTCTGTTCACTGGTACATATTTCTTTTTTAAAAATTGTTTTGTCATAATTGCACTGCCATGGCAGTCACCAGCATGCCGCAATTGCACAACTGTGGCAAAAGAAATGTAAAAAGAAGTCCAATGGAACTGAAATTTCACAATTATGGCAAAAAGAAAAGAAAAGAAAGGCGTCATGTACCATCAAAGTGGCATGATAATGTTATTGCAGAGAAGATGTGAAAGTGCTTATTTCCATACCAGTATGTTTCCGTTTGTTTAAACAATGTGATTGCTGTAAGACAACAGGCTAGTGTGATAAAGCCCTTAGTAATTCACTGGAGTGGGTCAGATTGTCATCCAGATTACCATTGCTCACCTGCATGTTGTAATCACGTATTCATATACAAAGATAGCAGTGAGGACCAGCAGAGATGATTTTGAAATAGGGTTAGGAAAATGGAGACTCTACCAACACATACTAGCTGTGATGGTAATTTGTAACTGTCATGTTAAGTTTCCAGAGTTGTAGCCTGCTGCAGCAGCAGAAGTAACTTTAACGTGAGGCACTGCTAAGATTTAACAGATTTATTTTAGGCTGAACTTTCACTGATTACAATCCACTTCCTCAGATTTAGGATGTACAATATGAAACCTTCAAGTATATATGTATGTTGTGTAGGTGGGAACAGTGTGAAACTGGATGCAGAGAATGATAGTTAACACTGGCTATAAATGATTAGCATAAGCATGTTGGCAGTAAATAAGGGATTTAACAAATATTTATCATGTGTTAACCAATACAAATCTACTTAGTGTTTTTGTTTTTTCATTCAGAAACAGTGAAAAAATGAGAAAGTATTTTTTCTGTTCTGTTGTTCTGTAACTTGAACAAATGATTGCATCTTCCAAAGGCACATTTGTAAGTTTGTGAAGCCTGTCCATACATATAGTGTCTTTCGAAACTATTATCCCAATCCAGAGCTTTAATGATGGATTGGAAGGTCAGCTGTCACCTTGTGGTCTCCTCCTGAAATTCCTTTGTTCCAAAGTAGCCACCTTAAGGTTTTTCATGGGAGACAAAAAGTGTTCTGAGAAAGGCTTCACATATGTTGGAAGGACTGTTGTGGTCTGTGGCATGTGCTTAAATCTGAATCTATCTCTTTGTTCTTATGTAAAATTGCCATTATTGGGCTAACTGTAAAAGGTACTCCCAAGGACCAACTATTTTTAAATCTTGAATCCTTTTTAAAGCATCCATGGAATGAAAAACCCTTCAGGCTTGCTTAAGTCTGTATATTTCACAGTCTTGCATTGTCTCAGAATATTGCCTCATTTTGCTGATTATAGTTCACTTAAGAAAGATTACTTTATCCTGGCTAGCAAAGAGAGAAGTGTTAAGCTGATCACTCTGTGACTTAAAGGTGGTATTTCCTTTCCACAAAGAATTTCCTGTCTGTGATGCATTGTTTACCTACCACAGGGCCATGTGCTGGGAGAGATAGAACCTTGTCTGAAGGGGTAGTCAGTATATCAGTAGTTTAATCAATTTTCTTACTCAACATGATGATGGTAGATAATGGAGTTCAGTATAGATGCCAGCTTTAGGATTGGACTGGAGAAGTTTTTCAGCTATCTTTTGCTGCCCTCAGCCAAACAATCAAGATGGTTCCATTTTAGAATGTCCACATGTACATCCTGTCATTCAGATATGGCTGTCTCCTAACAATACCTAGTCTGGTCAGATTGCTTTAAAAACAATAAAGAAGGTGGTTTTTCTAGAGGTGGTTTTCCTAAGAAATGATTTACTTCTTTCAGCTTCTAACTGGCAACATCCCCACATCTCCAAATTAATTTTAATTTTAAGATGATTTTTTTGTCCAAGTAAGATTAGGGAAGCATTTTAATGTCATCTTTGCCACACACATACACACAGTAAATAAGAAGGGTTTGTTTAATTTCTGGAAAAACATTAAATGCTAGGAAGATATATGGGACAAAAATGGGTATCTCTTTCTTCACCTCCTTTTGGGTCTATGAGGTATGGACTTTGGGTCATCATTAAAAGCAGTGCTTGGAAAAACTGATCTAAGCAAATCCTGGGGGTGGGGGGATACTTTTTTTGGGCTATGATTCCCAGGGTCTCACAGCCAGTAGAGTCACTGGCCAAGCAGGCTGAGCGTTCTGGGAACTGTAGTACAAAAAAGTAATCTCTGCAAGATATATTGCAATCTGATGGAATAGAGTATTTAAAACATGTCAGTTATGCATGTGGTATTTTCAAGAACCTTTCTTTCTTACTTACCTTTAGGTATGCAAAACGTCTCCATAAAGTAGTTAGAAGACTGGTTCCCAATTGTGATGTTCGATTTCTAGTATCTGAGAGTGGCAGTGGGAAGGGAGCTGCCATGGTAACTGCAGTTGCATATAGACTGTTATCTCAACGCAAACAGATCGATGAAGTCTTGGCACGTTTCAGGCTAACCAAAGAGAACCTCATAGATGTGAAGAACAAAATGCGGGCTGAGCTTGAACGTGGGTTAAAGAAAGAAACAAACCCAACAGCCACTGTGAAAATGCTGCCAACATTTGTTTGTGGAACTCCAGATGGAACAGGTAGGGCCTAGAAGAGCAAATGCCACAAGGTTCTTCCCCAATCTGGTCCCCACCAGATCTGTAAAAGTTTTAGGAATAAACATCCAGAATGTGAGATTGCAGTGGCACCCTCGCCCTGTCGAACTCACTGGGATCTACAAACACACGTTGCTGATGCTATATTTGTTCCTGTGGTGGTGGCAATGGCCCTCATTCTTTCCTTTTAAAACTGGATGGGTTTTTCCTGTGTACTTTGTTTACAAGGTTGCTCAAGCTTCCAGAAGGCTTCTGGGAACATGATTCTACTTGTAAGCAAAGTGTATGAGAGCATGCATCCTGTTTTACACGAAAAGTGGTAGCTTTCCCCCCACAATTATGGCATAGTTGATGTTAGGGATGTCAGACAGAGGGATGTAGTCAATGGTCCTGTCCCTGATTTAAATCATGTATTTTCTGCTTTTAATCCAGAAAGTCTCCTAGAGCTGCCTACTGATCAATAAAAAACACTATTCCTTCCCTCAGACTTACAATCTAAAAAGACATGGCATGAAATGATTAAAGGAATGGCAAGGGAAAAGAAAAACAGAAAAACTCAGCTACCAATTTACTTTGCTGTATGGCAAGGGAAAAACAAACCTGTATGCACCAAGATGACTGGTTGTTAGCACAAACCAAATAAATGATATATCTGCCTAGCAATTTCATTCAGTTTGGAGCTATAGTGCACAATATAAAAGAAGGCATGAAATGACATGCAGAAATTTCATGCTGCCATTGGACCTTGGCATTTCAGGCAGGGGATCAATCTTTGTTGCTTCTTGTAATGGAGACTGAAAAAAGTTCCTGGGAAAGTTAAGCATGGGGACTGCAGAGGGTCACAGAGTCATGGAGTCATAACATTAGAACAGACCTGCACAACTTGGCAGTAGGTAAGGGCCGAAATTAAATAGGCTAAACTTCTTTGGGCCGCAGATAGGTTTTTAGTACCTCACTTTCCAAGTAAAGTTATAAGAATGGTATAATAATGTTTTTTATTTTCAAAATAAATTATAGTATAATTAATGATTAAACTATTTTGCAAATGAAATAAACCATAATATAAGAAAGGGAAATTAGGGAAGTTTTTCCTAATGTTTAGGTAGAACTTCTTTTCCTGCAGTTTGAAGCCTCCTCCGTGTCCTGGGGCCTTTCTACACTACACTATAGTGCTATTATTCCACTTTCAACTTCCTGTGGAATTCTAGAGTTTTTAGTTTTCTGAGGCCAAAGAGCTCTCTGGCTGAGAGTTCTAAATACTCCTCTCTAAAGTGCAAACCCCAAGATTCCACAAGATGATGAAGGTGGAATAGTAGCACTATAACAGTGTAGTGTGGGAAAGCCCCCTAATCTCTTAAGCAGCAGAAAACAAGCTTGCTCCATCTTTTCCATGACATTCTTTCAAATAAGAGCTACACAAAAGTTCTTTTTGGTGAACTACAACCCTCCAAAACCCCAGGTAGCATGATTACTGACTCGGGAATTCTGGGAGTTATAAGCCCTTTTCGCACGTTACCTGTTTGCACGGCTGGGGGGGGGCAGCTTGCGCGAAAAGCCTCAGCAGGAATGCTGCCGCTTCCCTGCTGCTTCGTCCCGCAGCTCACTTCCTGGTTGCACGACCGTCACATGAGCGCCCCTTCCTTCCTTCCACAGCGCAGCCTGGGAGCTGTAGGCTGCGCTGGGGAAGGAAGCGCAACCGGCCCGGCTCATCTGACGCACCACATGACAGGTAAGTGCGCGAGGGCCCTGGGAGCATTGCACAACCGCGCAGTATTTTCGGCTCCCAGCCAAAAATAAAAAATGCATGTGTGGCCCACTTTAGGCTCGTGAGCGTTGCATGAATGGGAGTGCATCGTATGGACCGATGCTCCCATTCACGCGACGCTCAAGGGGCCCTCTCGCAACAGAAACTGCGTGTGAAAAGGGCCTTAGTCTTAAAAAACAATGCTTTCTAATTCTCAGTAAACATTTATCTCACCAGAGTAGACTCGGTGAATTATTGCTGTTGTGTGCCTTCGAGTCATTTCCAACTGATGGTGACCCTAAGGCAAACCTCTCACTGGATTTTCTGGGGCTGAGAGTGTGTGATCTGTCCAAGGTCACCCAGTGGCTTTCCACGGCTGAAAACTTCAAATCTTGCCTCTGCTACAATCTCACCCATCAATCTTAGAGAACCCTCCTTCCTTAAATTTCACCCACTGCCACCAATATACGACACGAGGAATGACAACACTGGCCATTTCTGCCCTACTCTGTTATACTGCTATTATTCCACTTCCAGGGTCCTGTGGAATTCTGAGGTTTGTAGTTTCCTGAGGCCAAAGAGCTCTTTGGCTGAGAATTTTAAAGCCTCCTCCCTAAACTGCAAACCCCAGGATTCCATAGCATGTTGAAAGTGGAATAAGAGCACTGTAACAGTATAGGGCAGAAATGGCCACTGTCTTACCCTCTTGACCTGTTGTTAGGACAATTGAGATAATCCAGATTTGGCAAGTTGTGATTATACAAACCAGTAAATAGAATTATTGGAAAGATAAGAGAGCTATGTCTTAAGAAATGTAGCAGTGTGTAATTTGCAATTTGCAAAAGATCGAAGGGGAGGGGAACAATTTGGAGTGGCAGAAAAAAATATTATTTATGGGGAAGGGGGAACAAAATAGATTTGGAGGATAAACAAAGGGAATTTCAGATGGTGTGTGTGGGGGGGTGGAATTTATGAGGGTGCACTCCAGAATAGACCTAAATTGCATTTGCATTACAAAATGCAATCTTTAAATGCAATTTAATTTTTTCCAGTGCAATTTAGAAGGGATAGGGGTGAATGAAATAAACTGCTTCCTCTAGAAGGTCCCAGTTCACCATGTAACAGTCCATGTTGGCTTGCTCAGGGAGGAGGAGACCACTTCCTTTCTTGCCTCTTCCAGCCCCAGCTGGTCTTCTCCTTTTTCCTGGGCACTTCCGCCCTCACCGCCCATCCAAGGGAAATGGAAGGAGAAGAAGTAACTGCTGCCATCTTGCACAAAGGCAAAAGGTAGTATCAACTCGGCTCTCTGCTCTCCCTGGAGGGAAGGAGGAGGGAATGGCCCAGCCGGGTTCATTCAAAACCATCAGCAACCTAATTGCTGCAACCTTTTTCAGCCCTTGCACTCACGAGCAATGCAGGCCGCACAAAATCCTTTGGCGGGCTGTGTGCGGCCCCCAGACTGTATGTTGTGCAGGCCTGCATTAGAAGGAGCCTCATTGGCCATCTTGTCTAACTTCCTGCTCAATGCAAGATCTCCAGATAAATCATCCCTAGCAGGAAGCTGTCCAGACTCTTGTTGAAGATATCCAGAGAAGAACATCCCAGCATCTCTTGAGACAATTGATTTTATTGCCAAACTGCTCTTACTGTCAAGAAGTTCCTTCTGATGTTCAATCAAAATCTATTCTCTTATAACTGCAAACCATTAGACCTGGTTCTACTCTCTGGAGTAGCAGAGAATAGGCCTGCCTTGCTTCTCTGTGGCAGTCCTTGACGTGCAGTCATGTCACCTCCTTCCCCAGTCTTTTCTTCCCCAAGCTAAACATGCCCAGCTCCTTTCCTCATATATTTTGTTCTCCATTTATCTTATCATTCTTGTTACCCTTCTCTAAACCTGCTCCAACTTGTCTATACCCTTCTTAAAATGATATCCTTCTTAAAATGCCCAGAAGTGAATGTTGTACTCCAGGTGAGCCCTAACATCACAGAATATAGGGAGATTGTTACTTCCCTCAACTTGGAAACTATTCTTCTATTAAAGCAGGCTAAAAGACCATTCACTTTCTTTGCTGTCGCATCACACTGCTGGCTCATGTTCAACTTATGCTTTTTCCAACTCATTCTTCGAGAGCTCCCATCCTTACTGAGTGTCTTTTCCCCTTCCCTTTAGCATGTCTTCCTGTCCTTGTGTAGTTCTCTATCCTTCACTGGCAGAACTGACAAGAATACAATATGTATCTCAGATACCTTATGTATCTCAGAACCTTTCAGCTTCCTGCCCAAAGCTTCGTAGTCAGGAGTGATTTGCTCAAAGGTGTTCTTGGTTGTATCATTGTTACCCATATGAATACGGCAAAAGATGTACTGATCTGTGTTCTTGATGAGTTTTGGCAAGTTGTCACTGTCATCTTGGATGCATGCACCCGGGAGAAGCACACTTCTTGATTCATCTTGTCAGACTGGCACACAGGTGCCTCTGTATCCTTGAGAAATGAGTCCCCAGCTTGCAGCATCTTTCTTTTCTTCTTGTTATGGTTGGTGGCTGCCTTGACTCATTCTGTGACACGTGGTATCCCTTGTTGCTATTTTCCTGTTGAAGCATATCCACTGCTGCTACCTTCCTAAAGATATAGGAACAAATTGCTTAGTTGGAAAGGTTCTGAGTCCCTTCTGTGCAGTCTGCTCCCACCAGTGACTTCCTCTAGGATGTTTCCTTGCTGTTATTGGCCACTTTGTTTTCCTTGGCAGTTTCATCTTGTTGGTATACAAACTGAATATGATTGCCAAAGGAGGGGAAAAAATACAGAAGCACACTGATACTTTGTTCTTGTTTGCCCTTGTTCAATTCTGTTTCAGTGGTAACAATGAAAAGCAGTGTGATGCTGGATGGCCTGGAGCAAATATGGGTAATGGAATAGGTTTGGGGTGCAAGATAAAAGTTCCAAAGATTAGTCAGTTGAATCATCTCTGTGCAACTACCTATATTTCATGTACAAAACAAAGGGAAATTGTAGGTTAACATTAGAAATCTGATCACAGTGACTTGGAAGAAACACTTCATTAAATCCAGCAGGTATAATAGAGGGAAAAGCCATTTCTGTTTTGGTGACAAGCTTTCAGTTTGCAAATTTGGCTGGAAAAATCCAATGGTTGAGAAGAACTTTTAGGAAAAATAATAATATCTTTTTCTGTTGCAGAAAAGGGAAAGTTCCTAGCCCTTGATCTTGGGGGAACTAATTTCAGAGTATTGCTTGTAAAAATCAGAAGTGGAAGGAGCAAGTCAGTCCGAATGTATAACAAAATCTTTGCCATTCCTTTGGAAATTATGCAAGGAACAGGAGAAGAGGTAAAGTAAAACATAAACAGCAACAACAACCAAGAGTGAATTCTTTTTGCTGGTCTAAATACACTGAAAATAGAATTGTTGTCCTTTCTTTCCTCTGTTTTCTAGCTGTTTGATCACATTGTCCAGTGCATTGCAGACTTTCTGGAGTACATGGGCATAAAGGGTGCACGGCTCCCTCTTGGCTTTACATTTTCCTTCCCATGTAGACAAGCAAGCATTGATAAGGTAAGGAGTGGCAAGGATGGGGCAAGAATTTTGGCCTGTTATTTTGTTTCCTCTTTCAATTTGGTTTAGTCTCTGCATAGAAATTCTTACTGTTTTTATTTATCCAGCTTTCCAATTCTACCTGACTCTTTTCTACAAAGGATTTAGTCTGAAGGTGCTTTGTTTAAGTTTTTATTGGAAAATTGATATAAGCAGCATTCTGTTAGATAAAAACAGTTGTGTTGTTGAGTCACTCTACACTGGTTTCCTTTGAAAAAGGCAGGCTCACTTGCTCTCTTGATGCATACACACTGTCACAAAGCTAACCTCCAAACCTAGTAAAAATTCATCCACTCATTTTTGTGTGATGCAGTAATAAATTACACATGAACAATCTGTATTTTAGATGGTAGGGTTCTATGACTGCCAGGATCAGGAATGTCCTGCGTACTGAGATATTAGGGCTAAAATTGGAACCTTCTGGTGATGGCACTGGAAATGGGCCCTGGTTATATCATAATGCTTCATACATTACGCATCAACCATAGGTGCCCAGAGCCTGTTATTTAGATGAAAAACCTAATAAATAAGAAAACATTTCTCTGATTGGAATTACATTTTCCAAGCTCCACATTAAACAGAGGGAAAAACAAAGTTCCCCTAGCTTTTAAACACTATTAGGAACATGTGGTAGTTGTAGATCAGTAGAACTGGAGAACTGTAGATCAGGAGAGAGCTTAGAGAGTGTGCCCCATGGGCTGCATGCAACTCACACAGCCGTTTTTGTGATCTCTAGAGACCATCATTTTATTTTATTTTTTTCAAAAATTTTTGTTTGCCTCAAAATGCTCCCACATGCCCTATGGAGGTGAGGTTAATGAATCCCAAGGGGTTTTTTGCCCCCTCCCTAACTGTTTTAGGAATGATTTCAAGTGTAAAAGAGAAAAAAAATAATGTAAGTTTATGTTGTTTAAAGGAAAAAAAAATTTTTTTTAATTCCACTATTATGTATAACACATGGTGTTTAATTTTTTTTGTTTTTGTTTTTCAGTTATATAATCAATAAAAAAAATTATTAAAAAAAAAGAAAAAAAAAGGAATGGAAAACAACCTAGAAATTGTTACAAGTCACTTCATGTTGGGAAAAAGACTGTTCCTGGCCCTAAAATAGTCCCCTACCCAAATGTGGCACAGTTGCTTCCTGTACTTGAAGGGATCATTTGGGAGCAAACACAGTGAATTGTAGCTCTCTAAGGTCCCTGGTGGGGCTGGAACAGCCCTTAATTTTCAACAATTGCTCAAACCTGTTGTAGTCCAATCAAATAAACCTTTTTCTAAGCAAAAACAAAAGTTTTCCAAGCAAAACTGGCAAGTTTTTCTTTTTCATTTTATAGTTAGTTGTGGAATCTTCCCTCCAACCTCAGAATAATCATAATTATAGCTATCATACTTATGCTACTAATAGTCATCATTTTTGGGGGACTGGGTGATGTGGATGAGGGGAATAAACTTACAGCTTAACATGCTAGGAGTCCTATCATCCTTCAAATAACTTTAGTTGTATCCTGCGCACCAAATAGATGACATCCCCTCCAACTGTCCTGATTTGGAAGGGACAGTCCCAGTTAATCATCTGTTGTCCCACCTTTTCTGCTGTCTAAAATGCCCAATTTTCTGTTTCCTCTGCCCACATTTCCCTTTTGGCCTCAGCTTACTTTAATTGCTGAACACTGAGTTCAGAGTGCAATAGTAGTTTGCTCTTAGTTAACACAGCAGAGGGGAGAGGAGAGGACAGAATTTTGCTCTTCCCAGTAGGCTCAGGCAAAAGCCAAATGCTGCAGCTTCTCCCAGCTGCAGTCGCATAGGGATGGGGGAGTGAAGGGGGCAGTTCACCCCCAGCGGCAATGTTTTTGGGGTATCCTGGCTTGTAGCCTTGCTCCCGCACACCACAGCCATGCCCCCATGCACTGCGGCCATGCCCCCGTGCACCATGGCCACACCCCTGAGCTGTAGCCCCTCTCCTCCCGCCCACACCCTCTACGTACTCCAAGCTCCGCCGCTGCCCAGCTGGTTTGTTCTTTCTTGTTAATAACTATGCCATCTTCATCTGTGAAATGTTAGAGGATGTGAGATGATCACGTGCATGTAATACTAGCCAACAGATGCTTTTGCTTTCCCACCAGAGCTACTTAACTAACATTAGTAAGAACAATTCTTATCCCCATAAGCATTCCTTCTACTGGGAGAAATATAAGCATGAACAGAGTGCATTCATACCATACCTCTTTCCTGCTATCAGGTGGTCCTTGTGATCATCCTATAATGGAAGACAGTAGGATTGTTCTGCTCTCTGTTCTGGGCAGATCTAGTTTCAAGACAAGTTGCTGGCTGGAGCAGAGCAGCAAGCAGTTCCCAATTCAGGTAGCCTATTACATGAAGCCATCCAAATTATTTTGGCTAATGAGGTCATAGAGACACACGCACACACATATCCCTGAAGCTCCTCTTCTCATCTCCCCACAGCAATAAACTGAATGAGCAAACAATTTACTGCCCTTAGGTAGCCATCTTACTCTGCCTAATGGTAGCTCTGTACTCCAGGAAGCATCAACTTTTGTCAGGAGGTAAAAAGTAGGCATTTAAACTTTTTATGCTAAATTGTAATAAGCTGAGGCAAACTCCTTTTGAGAGATAATCCAGCTTTGTCTCATCTTGGTAAATATCTTTCATTCGTCACTTTTTGATCACTCCTCCATTGCAGGGAACTCTTGTTGGGTGGACGAAAGGTTTCAAGGCAACTGAGTGTGAAGGAGAAGATGTTGTTGATATGTTGAGAGAAGCTATTAAACGAAGGAATGTAAGTATGACACAAGTCGTATTATGCAAATCTCAGTTATTTAAATATAAGTCTGTGTCCATGTAGCCCACTGTGTACTGTAATTCCAAGTGCTTGGTTTTGTTCCATGATATTCAGATAGATTAGGATGTTATGTAATCCATACAATTTCCTCTCTCAGAGCTAAACTACACATTAAGTTGTCCTGGACTATTTTCTGGCAATTCCCAGCTCAACTGTAACATTTTACTCCCACCCATGAGTAGGTATCTTTTAAAATTTTGAGACACAAAACAGTATTTTCTGCTCCTATCTCTTTGAGTATTTTTTTCAGAGTTATAGAGCATCAGTGTGCCACTGAAATATCACTTTTCACCACAGAACTGCAACTCTTTAAAAAAAATTTATAAACCAGAGAGAAAAATATTTACACTTCAAACCTAGGACCTTAGCAAACTATGCCCCAGTTTAAAAAAATATTTGGGAGAGTCCTAGTGTAGACTGAAGAAATCACAACCAACAGCCCACTAAAAGAATGGAACAAATGGATATAGAGGCAACAGCAACTGGCAAAATTCAGCAAAACCAGTGGAGTTACATCTCAAGACCTCAAACTTCTTTAGATCCATCTAGAAGAGCCTATTAATATTTTGATAATTTCTATGTTCCTCTGCCCTCTCCAGCACCCCATGCTGTCCTATGTACTTGGAAATCTTTCCCAGAACAACTACATATTCCTACTATGTATCTAATTCTTTCTCAAAAGCAGTCTTTACAACATAAACTTTCTTGATCCCTATGGAAACAAAGCCACAGTACATATAGCTTATCTGTGTCTATTCTTCCCTGTTTACCTTAACGTCTCTCTGTTGCCTTTTAGTCTCCAGTTTCAGACTGTAAGTGCCTCAGCCAGGGATTTGCCATCTTCTTGTTATTCTTCAAAGTGCTATGTATGCAGATGGCACCAGATAAATAAAATAGCAGTGCAGGTTGTGTATTCCTTATCCAGGAATCTGAAATTTGAAATCCTCCAAAACCTGAAACTTCTGGCTGCTTGCCACCCATTTCCATCTTCAAGGTGGTGGCTGCAGTGTTCCTGCTTGTTTGGCTCTCTGATCCTCAGACTCTCTCCAGTCTCATGTCTCATACACAACACAAGTAGTGAATGAATGAGATGTGGGCCTGGAGAGAGAGGTGAGGATCTGGGTAATGGCAGGAATCTAAGTGTTGTCCTTGATTGTGAATCTATGCCTCCCACATTTCACAGATCCTTGCATCTTCAGTCTCACATATTGTTTGTTCGCTTTCTTATCTTGTGTATGAGACATGAGACTGGGGAGAGACTGACGATCTGTGAGACTGCAGAGATAAGGGACCCAATAGATACTTATATTCAAATACACACAAAAACACATACACACACATTAATGTACAAGACATTTCCAGGAAGACTGCTAGTCACCTACTTCCACCTCTGGTGTGGTGGCTGTGGCAGTCCTGCTTGTTTGTTCACAGGCTCTCAGGAGATCTCCTTTACAGTACTATATTTTATGTATATGCAAATACATGTATTCCAAAATCTGAAAAAATCCAAAATATGAAACATTTCTCCTTCCAGGCATTTCAGATAAAGGATGCGCAACCTGTAGTAGTGTCAGCAGCAGCAGTAGTAAAAACAGAGACATCAACATTATTTGTTACCTTTATAACTGCTTAGTACAGATTTTTAAGCAATGTGCCTGATGTACACATAGTTTAATTTACCATTTTTACAATAAAAATGTCATAAAATGGTCTGAAATGTAATTTCAGTGATTTGAATTACTGCACAAACAACCTTTTAAATACATCTGACCTTCAACATATACTATATTACAATATTTTCTTGCTCATTAACTTAACAAGGTTTCTGTTGCAGGAATTTGATTTGGATATTGTAGCTGTGGTGAATGACACTGTTGGGACAATGATGACCTGTGGTTATGAAGATCCAAATTGTGAAATTGGTCTCATTGCAGGTACAAGATAATACTGGGTCTGGTAATAGGCAATAGAATAAAATGCATCACTGATCAGAAAATCACATCCTAACATTTCTATGAAGATGGAATACAGCTTGATTCAGCACTATGGGGAAAATTAACATGAGGGTATACATACATCACAGGTGGACACAGTGCAGGGTGCAAGCGATGTGGCCCTCTTATGTCCCACTTGTGTTTCCTAAAGCCCCTCTGCTAACTCTCAAAGCCTCCCACCATCTCTTAAAAAGTATTTTTCTACCCATGGAGGGGGGTAAATTTTAATCTCAAACTGGCCAAATCAACTGAAAAACAGCAGCAAATGGGGTTGTTTACTTCTTCTCCCAGGGCTCTCTAAAAAGAACAGAAAAAAAATGGCTGAAAATCGACCAAAATGGCAGTCAGAAGTGATGCAACATTCCTTCAGGTGTTCCAAAACACAGTGATGTGGGCTGTGGGGGAGAGAGGACTGGCCTCTGCCCATTCTGCAGTTGCCCACACATGCTTACCTTCACTCACATCCCAGTGTGCAGAGACACTCCAGCCTTCCCCTCCTGGCCACTGATAGATATACAGATATTTTATTACAGGCATAGACCAGCACCCTGGCCACTGAAATATAGGGCTCACTGCAGTTCGTGGAGAAGTTAAAACCTCTCATATCCCCTAGCAATCACCAACAAGAATGCATTTCCCCCCCATGCTGGTGGTGTTAAAACAGCAATCTTGTAAATGGGATCACTGTGGCTAGGGAGAAAATTTTGCAACTGGTAGCAAGAAAATAATGATCACAAAAGCCAAGGATCAGCAACTCTCTTCCACAGCTCAGCTGTCCAACCCATAACAAGTGCATATCATAAAACTTAATTCACAGCCTGATTTCTTGGGACCTATGTGTGCACAGGGATCTTGTAATTTAGGTGGGCAACTGGCAGCCCTCTGGATGTTGTTAGACTACCATTTCCCTCAGCACAAATTGCAGGTAGTGCTGACTGGGCCTGATGGGTTTTGGCATCTAACAATAACTGAAAGTCTCATATTGCTCAGTTTTGCTATAATTCATATGAAATATAATTTTTCATATATGTATGTAGCACTTCAGGAAGTGGCTGTTGACCATGGAAGCTTAGGCCATAATAAATTTGACAGTCTTTGTGATGCCATTGGATTCTGTTGCTTTAGGTGTAAGAGACTGTGATAACTACTCCTGTAAAAAATAGGGTTGCCAGGTTTCAAGGCACTGGCTTAAGTGTCAGAATTGCTTGTTTATACAAGTCTCCAGTGGGGAGTTAAATCTCACAGTGGAGGAGGAGGAGTAGAATGGTTGATTTTTTTTTTTTTTATGTAAGGTGCTTCTAAAGCCTAGGCACCCATTCTCACCAATTCCCAGCTAGCACCAAGGTCCTCTGGCTCCATGTGAAGTTGTTTTGTATGTGAGTTGTGCTTGTGTGAAGCTGACACATTGAAAAGACAGGAGCAGGGAGAAGGGACTGGTGAGAGAGACAGAGGGTGCATGCACATGTGCCAATTGTGCTATTTGGAGCAAGGCAGGAGCTTTCTTGATGTACAAGGCTTGGCAAGAGCACACAATGTACAACCAGGAAGAGGACTGGTGGGGAGACTTCCACAAGCCCCAACAGCAGCATTTCCTGGCTATGGGCTGCCATGTTAATTGGATTATGCTCAAATTCTCGCCAATTTTCCTGGATGACTCTCACACCCATTTTCACAATCAGCTAAGGGTTTGCAGTTCTGGCCCACTGCAAACCCTTGCCTGTCTGACTCCTGTAACATCACAAAGATCCATCCTGCAGTCTCAGAGGATGTTTCTGATCTGACAACCTTAGCTGGACAATGTACTTTCAAGGAATGATCACTTTCCACTGTGACATCTGAATAGCCCTGGTTATTGTCTTTCTGGAGTGCAGTCATACATTTTTAGTTCCATAATGTTAACACTGATCTGGAGGAAAATAAATGCATTTCAAGAAAGCATTCTTCCTTTCCTGAGCTCTATGCTTCTTTGCCTGTTTTAAATACAGTTTGATCAAAATAAAATGCACATGACCTTTGTTTTGTTCCAGGGACAGGGAGTAACGTGTGCTACATGGAAGAGATGAAGAATATCGAAACTATAGAAGGAGAAGAGGGCAGGATGTGCATCAATACAGAATGGGGAGGATTTGGTGACAATGGCTGCATAGATGATCTCAGAACAATATACGATAAAGAGGTGGATGAGGGCTCACTGAATCCTGGGAAACAGAGGCAAGAATGAGTGTTTTATTGCTGCTGTTGTAATGTCTTCAGACTAGTGTGTGACTTTTTGATGTATCTTTCTTTCTGGAGGTCACCTTCCTATTTCATTTTACAGGGGTTAATGGCAATCAACTTCTAAAGGCAGGGCATAGGTCTATTGCTGCCATATTGTAGTATGAATTGTTTATTTCTTCATGGCATGTACATAAAGGTTCTCGGAGGGGACTCCACATTGGTGGTGATGTTGATGGCCATTTCCGCACTAGACTGTTACAGCGCTATGATTCCGCTTTCAACATGCTATGGAATCCTTGGGTTTGCAGTTTCAGGAGGGGGCTGGCAGGCCCCTCCCAAAACTGCAAACCCTAGGATTCCATAGCATGTTGAAAGTGGAATCACAGCGCTATAACAGTCTATTGCGAAAATGGCCGATGTCAAGTCAGCCCTTGGCTCTTAAGATACTGTGATTCTATAAGACATGATGAGAAAAGGAGAAGGGGAGGGGGAAGGAAAATAAACAGAAGAAAACTCAGGCACAAGTTTTTAACATTTTGAGGTTCCTCAGCCCAGCAAAATGGCTGCTGGGTGACAGTCTAGGCCTTTGCCCATTTAACAGTATAATTTAATTATTTTATTTATGACTTTTCTTTTTCTTGACAAGGCACCCAAGGCAGCTTACAGCACAGATTGAAACAAACCACAGCTAAAAATCTGGTGATTAAAAAAGTAAAACAAGCAATTAAATAAGCTAGCCTATTAAAACACACTAATTTAAAGCAGTATAAAAGTGTTTAGAAACATACAGTATGACAAAAAGAATAAAAGTACAGTAGCTCCAACCTAAAGGGCCTTTTCTGCACAACCAGCTATTCCCCAAATTCTTGGTTTTTTTAAAAGAGTCTTTACCTGTTGGTGTGAGTGGAGAGCAGATAAGAGGCTAGCGTAGCCTCCTATGGAAGAGAATTCCACAAATTTGGAGCAGCCACCAAGAAGGCCCTTTCATTTATCCTTATCTGTTGATCCTGTGATAATGGCGAGACCAAGAGAAAGTCCTCCCCTGAGGATCTTAAGACTTGAACAGGCTCCTAACCAGCACTTTGAATTCTGCCTGGCAAGGCTCCAGAAACTGGTGGAGCTGTTTCAAGGGAATTATGATTTCCCTCTAACCAGTCCTGGTCAGCGCTCTGGCTACAGCATGTCAGACCAGCTGAAGTTTCTGACTAGTTTCCAAAGGCAATCTCATTGCAGCAGTTCAAATGGGATGTAATCAAGGCATATGTTACCCTGGCTGGACCCAATATTTCCAGGAATTCCAGGAATGAGTGCAACAGACACACTAACTTTTATTGTCTAAACACACTCCAGGCCACCACCAAAACTGGGCACCCAATCTCAGGGCTGAGGCCAGGGGTACACTCAAACTGTGAACCTGAGATTTCAGAGGAGAGTGTACCTTCATTCCTAAACTCCTATTCTGTCTTTCAGCTGACCAGAAGTAGTAATGTCTTCTTGGGATTATCATTTTTATCCTTATAGAGGATATTAGTTTAACACTGAAACAGCTTCCTTGGAATTAGATGGAAACGAGAAGCAGAGTCAGATGTCATCAGCATAACAGCAGGGGTATGGTAATACATACTTGAAAACATATTAAATGTTTTTTTTTGTATAATAGATATGAAAAAATGACCAGTGGCATGTATTTGGGAGAAATAGTGAGACAAATCTTGATAGATTTGACTAAGCAAGGACTTCTCTTCAGAGGTCAGATTTCAGAATCACTGAGAAGAAGAGGAATATTTGAAACCAAATTCCTGTCTCAGATTGAAAGGTAAAATCAGGCACTGCACTTTTAGGCATATCATGTCTTTCTCATAAAGCTGTTGAGAGGATGAATGTTCAAAGGTTTGTTGAATATTCTGTATGTGATTAGAAAAAAAATATGGGAGACCCACTGTTTACCCTAGACACGTGCCCTGTTCCTCACATTTCTGTGTGGGGCTGTGGATTTCCAGTGATAAAGGAAAAACACTCTTCACATGCTAAGAGATATCTTTTTTTTTTAAAAAAAATCTTTTAAACATTCTTATTCTTTTTAAAATTCTTATTTTACTAAATGTACTCCATGTACCCCCAGTCACATTTTGTTTGAGAATTAACAGTGCTACCCCTTTAAGACAAGCATTTAGCAATATTGGCCATTTCCGCACTAGACTGTTATAGTGCTATTATTCCACTTTCAACATCCTATGGAATCCTGGGGTTCGCAGTTTAGGGAGGGGTGGAAATGACCATTGTCACCACAAGAATTTTAAACAACACTGCCAAGTTTTCATCCACCTATCATGTACTATGAAAAATCGCAAAAACAGTCAGGACAAAAATTGTATTTTGCTATTGGTGCACTTTTTTTGTCTCACACAGGCTTTTATAATAGGGAAAACAATGTCCCATGCCATTTGTAGTTGAAACATGTTGCAGAAAAACTGGTGTGAGTACTAGGGTGAGAAACAACTGTTCCTCAAGCTCTGACAGAGAGGGTATCCCTGCCAGTATTTTTCTTTTCTTGTATTAGTGCTGCCTTCCATTTCTTTCTCCAAAGATCTGCACTCTGACCAGAAGTGTCTCTTATGTTTTGCCAAGTACAGCGACCGGCTTGCCCTGCTTCAGGTGAGAAGGATCCTGCAACAGCTTGGGCTTGACAGCACTTGTGATGACAGTATCATTGTGAAGGAGGTCTGTGGCTGTGTTTCTAAGAGAGCAGCCCAACTCTGTGGCGCTGGACTGGCTGCTGTAGTAGAGAAGATACGTGCCAACAGAAACCTTGAGCACCTAGAAACCACCATAGGTGTGGATGGCACCTTATACAAACTGCATCCACAGTGAGTTCCTATCATCATTTTTTCTTACTATGTAGTGCTGACTGAGGCCCTTTTCGCACGCCAGTCCTGTTGCGAATTGGCCTTGGGAGCACTGTGGGATTGCGAGGACCGTGCCAGATGACATCCTTGCAGTCGTGCAATGTTCCCGAGGCCATTCTGTGGCGATCACGCAGTATATCATTTTTGGCTCATTGCCGAAAATGATGTGTGATCACATGTCCCTCCTGTGCCCCACCCGCACTTACCTTGTGTGCAGAGCCTCTGGACACATGGCCATTGCGCTTCCTCCCCCAGTGCAGCCTGGGAAAGTACCCGGCTGCACTGCGGAAGGAAGGGGTGGAACTCTCACGCTTCCTTGTGCCTAGCACAGAGCTGGTGCAGAGGGGAAGCGAAGGGGACACGAGTGCCTCTTGCAAGAGGCTTTTCACGTGATCCCCTCACGACGACACTGGAATGAGATAAGGTGTGAAAAGGGCCTAAACCAGGATGTTAATTAAATACTGTTGCTTTAATTTGCAGGAATAAAAAAGTATGGAAAGAAAGAAAGTGCCACTGCACCGTCCTGGTTAACTCATTATGCTTATTTAGATTAAGATGAAAATATAGGCTTGGAAAAAGTTCTGCTTATGATGAGATACAAGTTAGTCCAGCAACAAAATGTTATAGTGTATGTGTGTGTGTGTGTGTGTGTGTATAGTGCATTCTCCCGAAGTAATGCATTTGGTCCAAAATAGCATAAAAAAAGAATAATGTGCAAACAATCTTACTCATTAAAATTTCCCAATACTGATAAACTGTTTATTGGATTTATACCCTGTTTTTGCCCAAATAGTGGCTCTCAAGGCAGCTAATGAAGGTAAAATCAAATATTAAAATATTATTAAAATACTAAAAATATTTAAAACGTATGAGTGAAAGAAAACACAGAGATTAAACATACAAAGATTAAAGCAAGAAAGAAACAGCATCCAGCCTGTTAAAACCTCCTTCCACAGCAAGTTAGCTTAATTGCAAGGCCTCTCTGAGGTTTAGTTAATCTACTAATTGAAATGTGCAATCCTA
This sequence comes from Ctenosaura bakeri, assembly GCA_948474755.1. Classification (NCBI taxonomy): domain Eukaryota; kingdom Metazoa; phylum Chordata; class Lepidosauria; order Squamata; family Iguanidae; genus Ctenosaura; species Ctenosaura bakeri. The sequence continues at coordinate 419,502 of CAOLHI010000193.1, read as the reverse complement.
ATATAAATATTTGTGAAAGTGTACGTGATACAATTCCAGTTCACTCAGTGAGAGTGAGTAGACACATCCTGCCTGCCTTTCAGTTCTTATTTTTCCCCCGCCATTGAGATATTACCATGTGGTGTTTGGAAAAATTGTAATGAAAGGGCTTTGTGATTTTGATAGATATGGTACTGTGTTCCCATCATCAAGTCAAATGGGTAAGATATTATAGAGTAGATTGAATTTTAGGCTAAAAGGTAGGACTGAAGTGAGCAAACCCAATTACTGGACACTCCACTTGATGAAAGAAATTAGAGAATGGGGAAGCTATAATTTCCCCCAGTTCTTCCCTAACACATACACAAATCCCTTCAGATTTGAACAGCATGTGAGGAGGAGATTGGCTTTAGAAAAAGGGGAGGTGGTTGGCTATTGCAAGCCTGCCTAAATATAAATGTGAAGTTTTTGTTTTTGTAATGTTGTAATAGTGCTTTAAAATACTGTTGATGTTGCCATGGAACTGACTACAATGGTTATCAACAGGGGCAGAGCTACTATTAGGCAGATTAAAGCAAACACTTCTGGTGGCAGATACTTGGAAGCCATAGTGGCAACCTCTGGAAATTCTTCTGAAAGTCTCTGGCCATTCCCCTCTCTCTTAGAGGTGAGAGGGACACAGCTGTTTGTGCCACATGCTTGTCTTATGCCCCTAAATTATTCTGCTACCTTGAGAGTGTGTTAGAAATTATACTAGTGTATACTAGTGTATAATTACACTAGTGTCATTGTTAATGTAAGAATTAACTGCAGTTCTTTTTGAATTATACATGTATATTGCAGTTGTTTATAGTCCTGTATGTAGGCATAATCTTGTCTCTTACCAGAGGTAAGGACATTATCAACACATTTGAAACTAAAATTCCTTGTCTGTCTTCATGGAGGGAAAATCCAGCAATTTCAGACAAATAGAGAAATACATTGAAAATCAAGGCCATTTCTGCACTAGACTGTTATTGTGCTATTATTGCACTTTCACTATCCTATGGAATCCTGGGGTTTGAAGTTTAGGGAGGGGCCTGCCCCTCCCTAAATTGCAAACCCCAGGATTCCACAGGATGTTGAAAGTGCAATAATAGCACAATAACAGTCTAGTGCAGAAATGGCACAAGTATAGTGAAGTCTAACTGGGAGAGCCAGGAATGATTCTTCTAGACTAGTAAAAAGCATGGAAGTTTTCCTCTAAAATGCTTTCCCTCATTACCTTTCTGGTTATGAGACTGAAGGTTTTTCCCTACCATCACCACTTCTTTTTTTTTACAGTTACAGTGCTAAAGTAATATAGCACTATTAACAGTTTTTTTAAAAATAAATTTGTGAGTCAGGAAATGTTGATACTGGGGGAGGAGTATAGAGGAAAGGTGTTGAATTCATGGAGGGAAGGATAGGGAGGAAGAAATCCTGTCCACATCGTGCTTAGCATACTTTAAGCAGGGGAAAAAAATGAATGAAACCTGGGTATATTTAGGCCATGACTAGATGCAGGAGCAGGAACAACTATTATGAAGGATGAAATCCAGAAACAGATTGGTCTGATGTTTATTGGAATTATTGGCCCATCTGGAAGATCCCTAGACAGTTCTCTTAATGACTCAAAATGCCTATGTGCCCCCATTGTCCTCAAGGGGGTGCTCTTGATCCAGTTTGGAGGTCATGAGAGTGGCCCTTAGGAATTGCTAGGAAAATGTATCTGTGTGATTTCAGCTTTACATAGCAACAACAATGAATAGGGTAGTCAAGGCTAAAGAATGAGTGTTAATTCAGGTTGCTTAGATATGAGAGCCAGAGTCCTCTTGGACAGTTAGGAATATATAACATTTCTAACACACTCATGACTGTTTTATATTCACAATCCCTACAAAGCCTGTAGTTTAAGGAATACTGAAATCTCCGCTTACTGAGCAGCAGCCACTGTGACCAATGGGGATCCATTCTCCTGTTGATTGGCTAATGGTTCTGCCCTTCCACTAGCCATCTCCAGTGCAGGGGATGGGCGGAAATCACAACTGAGATTGCACATGGGAAGGGGTAGAATATCAGTTAGCTGTTCCCCGACTGACAGGGGAACAGACCCCCACTGATTGCAGTGACTGCTGCCTAGTAAATGGGGATTGGTGGGATTTTTATGGGAGACACTGTGTAGAACCTTAACTCCCCAACAGGTTTCTGGATTAGGTAAACTGCATTTGAAACAGTCAGCCTCTACATTCTATCACACAATTCTGTTACCAAAAGATGGATCTAATGATGGTGTTGTATGGTTATGAACCCCAGGCTCATCAGTGGTGGGAAAAAGGTCAAGGCCCATCCCAGTGCTGTTCCCAAGTCTATCCCTTCACCACTTTTTAAATAACAGCTTTTCAATGACAACTCCATTCACTCTTCTGAAGAAGGGTTAGATGTGGCATTTAGAAATATCATTGAAGTGAGAGCAGTATCTGCCTTCTTATCCTTGGCACAGTAAGACAGCCTTTTTCCAGTCCAGCCACTTACCACATGCACTGGATTGCAACTCCCAGCATTCCCAACCAGCAGGGTAGCTGGGTTAGTAGGGGTTGTAATCTAACAAATCTGGATGATGCTGGGGGAAGCTGCTGAACAGCCTGTCTGTCTGCCTTTCACTGAGTTCAATGTGTCTTTATCTGCAGAGAGCACTAAGATAGGATCCATCTTCCCATCTCCTGGAGTCCATATTGGGGAACCTGTGGTTCTCTGGCTATTCTTGGATTCCAGGTACCATCAATCCTGGCTGGATTAACCAAGGGAGGGGCAATGGGAGCAGTAGTTCTTCAACATTTGTGGGACCACAGGTTTCCCACCCCTAAAGTACCTTTTACCAAGCATAAGGATGGGAATTTTTCTGTTAGCAGTATATAAAACATTACATTATTGTAATCCTTTGTGTCTGTTCCTCTTCCCTGCATATTTAGTTTTTCTAGGATCTTGCAAGAAACAGTGAAGGAGCTGGCGCCTCAATGCGATGTGACATTCATGCTGTCTGAAGATGGGAGTGGAAAGGGAGCAGCCCTGATTACTGCTGTTGCGAAAAGGATGCATACAGCTGCTGAAAACTAAGTTGATCCAATACACAGGCATGTGTGTGTGGTAGCAATTTGTTGTGAAAGGCCTTGTAAAACTGGTGTGAGATAGCTGTTCAGAAGGGGCACTTACTTCCATAGTCTGATGGTTTTTGCTAGCTGTACAAGCAGAAAGGAGTTCACCTTGCCAAAACAGATGCAAGTTATTTTTCTTTTCATCTGAACACAGGCTGGCCTAAGTTGCCTTACGTACAATGATATACTTGATAAGTCTGCACTGTGCCACATGCTGTTCATAACATGAAACAGCCAGGTCACTTAGGGTTAACTATTCTTTAAAAAAAAATCAGTTTTTTTTAAAATAATGTATTTATATGAGGATCTGTCCCTGATGCATTCCTGTTTAATACTTTCTTATTCACTTAAAATATAGTCTTGGACTGGACAAGTTGTAACATGGGGCCTTTCTGCACTACACAACTATTGCACTATGACTCTACTTTGACTGTTACCATTCTGTTTTATGGAATCATGGGAACTGCAGTTTAAGGAGAGATACTTAGAATTCTCAACCAGAGAGCTCCAGTACCGCACAAGGTTACAAACCCCAGGAATCCGAAGGTAGCAGCCATGGTAGTTAAAGCGGAATTCTAGTGCAATAATTGTGAAGTACAGAAAGGCCCATGGATGTAGGCGTCGTGTTCCCATGTTGCTGGATATAGATCTAATATTCCTGTACATCCTTGATTAGATGAGTGCCAAGAGCTGACACACTTCTTAAAATTTTTAATTGTTCTTTTTTTAAGAAAGCAAAAGGCTGGTATGCAACATGTAATAAATTAATGTATTTTTTCCAACAATACTTTGCCCTAGTGTCATTAGTTTTATTTTCCTTCAAGTTTATTTGATGCTGTGTGTCTGAGAAGGTAGTAGCTCAGTGGTAAAGAACATGCCTTGACTCTGAAGGTCGTGGGTTCAATCCCTGCTATTCCCAGGTAGTGCTAAGAAATTCTGCTTCCTAGAACCCCAGAGGACTGCTGCCAGTCACTGGCCATGGTGGTGGAAGCCCCCACCTCAAAGTAACTTATCTAACTCAAAATGAGTTAATACAATTATGTCACTTTTACATTGTCTCTTGAAAAAAGAAACATTAACTCTAAGGCAGGAATAAGAATTGTGTGGCCCCTTTTTTGGCAATGGTATGACAATCTGAACTTTGTACTCAGGGATCCTGGAACAACATTGGTAGGCAGATTGTTATTAATTTTGCCGGCTTGCAGGGTGGGTGATGGATGGGATTACTTTCCATATCCATTATCATGGAAACATCTTTAAATAGGAAGACTGTTACAGGCACATTGTATACTTAGAAATGGCCTTCAGGTGTTTGGTGTGGCTGCTTCCCTGGTAACAGTGCCTTGGATAGATTGCAGCCACCTTTTATAATTCCTGGGAGACCTCAGCAACAATAGCTATGTTAATATTTCTTATTTCTTGATCATTTAGTACACCCTTGAGCTAAATAATTGAGGTATCATGGAATGAAATTTAGAGATGAATCATGTTTTGAATTGAAGAGGAATGAGTCTTGGTGACAGGAGATGAGAACTGCATAATCGTTTTACAAAAAAGTTTATCAAATCCTGCAAATGCCTGGCTCTTCTTTGTCCTTGGTGAATGATACAGTATGTCGTTTCACATTATGCCAAGGCAAACCATGAACAGAATGTTGCAAAGTTGCAATCCCATGTCTACATGCTGTAAGAAGAGCAGAAGTTCTCTCTCCATAACTGTAAACATTTAAAAAGCTGAAGTTGATAACCTTTGAGACAACTATACATTATCTACTATATAAAGCAGACAGACCTCAAAGATAAGGTTTGGGGGAAATGTGACCCTCCAGATGTTGCTGAATTATTAAACTCATCTTCCCTTACTGACAGTGCTGTTCAGGACTTGATGGACTTTGTTGTCCAAGAATATCTGAAGGATTACATATTCCTCATCCTTGCCCTAAAGTTCTTATTTTCTCAAAGAGAGAGATATGAATATATCTGTGCCAGTGTCTAGCAATGACTGGCCTTCAGATCATGTTAGTCATGCCCATTTGAATTCTGCACTTATATGGAATTGCCCCCAAATCATAGCATTTGGCACATAACAGAGAAGATAGGGTTGTGAGATTTCAAAACCTATCAACCAACTCAAGACCTAGGTTCCAACAATGAAATGTTTGAAAAGATGAAGGCAGTTTCTGGAAGTATTTCAGAAGCCAAAGAGATGATTGCTATTGGAAGGTTTGTAGGTTAAGACACAATATTCTACAATGTTCCTCCTACAAATTCTCCAGGGCTAGTTTTACCTTTAGGCATGATAAAGAGGTTGCCACACACTGCGGAACTGGAGTAACATCAAATAACAGCAAACAATTAATTCTTCATTTATTATGATTGTGCATTCACTGCCATAGAGTAGTGAGGAGCTTATGGGTTTTTCTGCCCAAGGAACCCAAATGAGTTGATCAGCCTTGAGTAATACATAATAGCGAAGGAGAGCAGAGGGTGCCATTTGCCACTCTGCCTAGGGCAGCAAATATTTTGAGCCAGCCTTGAGAATTAGACTTCCCAGTTGATTCTCCCCTACTGTTGCTGGCTCTCCCATGGATGTTACTGTGGTCTCTTTACTATCTCACAATCTACCTTTCCACCACAGTGGGACTGTGTGTTCCTGTGAGGCAAGACCCATCCTGATGGTACCAGTGCTGCTCCTGGGGTTTCCCGTATCAGTCAGGCTTTTTCTGAGAAGCCAGGCTATCTCTGCACTACACTGTTATAGTGTTATTTTTCCACTTTCAACATCCTGTGGAATTCTGGAGTTTGTAGTTTACTGAGGCACAAGAGCTCTCTGGCTGAGAATTCTAAAGGCCCCTCCCTAAAAAGCAAACCCCAGGATTCCATAGGATGCTGAAAGTGGAATAATAGCACTATAACAGTCTAGTGCGGAAATGGCCTAGGTCACATCAATTGTTTTTCTATAATCTATATACTGTAATTTGATAGCATCAACAGTTTTAGGCTGAAAGGGAGTGTACTGTTTAATTGCTAAAGATGCTTCATCAATTGCTAAAGATGCTTTGGAAGATGCTTCATCAGTTTCTGCCTGAAGGCTTGCTTCATGGAAAATAAGCTCTTGCATTTAACTTTATAGAAGCATAAATGACTGAACAGCCCAGAAAAGAGAGTGAGTGAACTTAAAATATTGTCTGTTCCATACCTTGCTTGACATGTAAGTGAGAAGAAGCCAGAACGAGGGCACAACGACACACAAGTGAGAGAAAAGCAAATTAGATTACCCAAGCTTTCTTTCAACAGGCTTCATTTATGAAAGCTAATTTTAAACTCGTCTGTTCCCCTTTAAGTTCACTCTTCACTTGTGTTTTCAGACTGACGTTTGCAATTCATGCTGTATGGTAACCAGCCTCGCAACTGCATGCCAAAGCACTGTCTTAGAACAATGAGTGGGCCTGGCACATCATGCCATGCTGCAGCAACTGGCCCTCTGGGCCACACTGGAAAATGTGTTACAAATCACTACCACATGCCTAGGATCACAAAGTTGCTCAGGAATAAGAGGCACCAGTAGAGATACGTATTTTCTCCGGCTATAAAGCTTTTGGTCTAATAAGGCAGTATACAATCCCAGAGGGAAAGTATGTAGGTTTTTTTTTTTAAAAAAAACAGACACTTTCAAGTAGGTGCAGATTTGGCTCCTGGTTGGAACAGTTAATAGATCTGAATGGTAAGTCCAAGAAATTTAATGCTTGCTTGAAATCTACTGCTGCATGCTGAAGAACTCATAGGAGTGTTTGTGCCTTCTACAATCCCCAAATGATGGCTGCGATACTGTCAATCCTATATGGAAATCACATCTTCGTAAGTGGACTTCAGTATGCAGGAATTAGAACCGGGTAGTTTTGTAGCATTTGCATCCAATAGAGGGCTGCTGTTATGCTACTATGTAGAAGAGATGCCAAAAGTAACTGTTGTACAATGGTACTGATGCACAAGGGGACCAATGGGCATTGGGCACCAATGCACATTGGACACTCTTGCTGTTGACCTCATATACATCTTTGCTATTCACTAACAGGGTTTCTTAGCATATCTGCTACTTAGCTAAGTATACGTGAAGTTAAGTAAATAACATATAGGATTACAGTGAATGAGGGCAGGTATACAGACGGAATGTTTCCACTATCTAATGCTTGATTTTTGTACAAGCCAAATTATCTACACAGTTTAGGACAGAGGTGGGTTTTGGGGCTCTAAGCTCAAAGGGCTGCATCACACAATTTTGGGCTCTTTAGAAAAGAAAGTTGTACTTCTATTATCTCTATTTGGGGTGACCACAAATGATGTTTTATCACCCCTAGTCACTTTGGGGGCTTTGCCGCCTTGGGGTGCCTCATGCCAAACTAGAAGTACAGAGTGACATCTGCCCCAGTTGACTGTTTTTTTTTTAGCTGAACAAATTTAGGAGTGGCATTGAGGATACTGGGCAGAGGCAAGGGACAACAGGTAGCCTGTGGGCCTGCACAATTCCCATCCCTTGCTTAGGGTGTGTTGTGAGGGGGCTCTAAATAAAAAAGAAAGGAAGAAGAAAAATATTTAAAATTTACTAAGTTTCAAGTTCAACATAGTATGCCTCCTGGGCCTAGTCTTAATCTGTCCTTGTTACTGCTCTGGACCAAGTGGATCAATGTCAAAGAATGCTTTCTTACAGGGAGCTGAAATTATCTTTAAACCCCTTCTGCACACTTAAATTTGTGCAATGTATAAATCTCATGACACATAAGAAACCTCTGAAGATGCAAATGCTAATAAACACTTGTACTCCTCTGCCTGTTGACTGAGCTGCAGTGATGCCATGGAACATTTAGGCTATGAAAATTACTCAGTTTAAAGATTTCTATGGAGGAAGGTGAATGTTGGTTTGAAGGGGCAAAACTGCACAGTAAAAATAGGACAGGGAGAACTTACATAGCCATTAGTTGAACTAATAAGAAAGTCTTGACAGAAGGAGATCCATAATTTAAAAGAGTGGTGGGTAATATTCTGGAATATATCTTGTTTGTATTAGAATGTTAAAATGCACCAGTACATGAAAAACAGTGACTTAGGTGGGTTGACATGTTTAAGAATTAAGGAGGGTCTCTGAGCACACATTCAGCCGGGTAATCAGTCCAGTATCAGACTCAGAAATCCTTTCATGCAGAAATCCATTCCTGGCTTTCTTTCTAGTATTCTGTTTCAGCAACCTTATTTGCACTGGGAAAACTGTGTAATTCTTGCTGTTATTAAATAACTGGCAATCATAAATACTTCCTGATCTATTGCCAATTACCCACAGATAGATCTGTCTGTAGATCCCAATTTTTTGCCCATAGCTAAGGTCTAAATCTATTTGCTACACCTATTGAACCATACCATCCAATGTTTCACAGATGAAAATGGGACATGTATGGTCAACCAACATCAGAACATGGTCAAGATGGCAAACTTTATTAATGAGGATGAACCAACAAACTTGTAGAGTTTGCTTTTGTCCAAGTCTACGGGAACAGCAAGAATTGACCTCCTCCTTCCCTCCCTGTCCTGCTGAGTTTGTTGTGTGCAAACTATTTTTGCACTTTGAACTTGGTTTGCACCAACTGAAGTGAGCCAAGGACAAAGGAGAAGGACAAGGACAAGGGGAAGAAGGAGAGAGAAATTGGATCATTTTAGAAGCAGTTGAAAAAGCGGAACAGCAAATAATTATTCTGTGTTCACAATGAAACAACTAGACACAGAAAACTCAGGATGAAATAACCATAAAATCTAATAAGACAAAATTAAAATCCCAACCCCTCCAGCATTTCACAGATGAAAGCCAGGATACATGACTGAGCCACATCAGAGTGATGTCAAAGAATGTGGCCAGACAACAAGAGGCAAATGTTATTAATGAGGAAGAATACATTAAATTGATATTTTAATCAGAGAAACTCTGGAATTTATTAATGGAGTTTAGGAAGTGCAAGGCTGAGCCCCCTCCTCATATCTCCTCATGATGTCGTCATGTCCCACTCAACTTCCATCCCCAGCTGATGCAATCGTGGGTTAAATCATTGATGGGTTTTCCCCATCAATGACAAGTGATCACTCCACCATCCCACACTTACCTGTCCTGTGGAAGGGCAGGAAGCATGATGGTGGGGCTTCCTGTCCCAGCGCAGGCTGGGAAAGTACTTGGTTGCACTGTGGAAGGAAGTGGCATGTCCAGTGTGCTCCCTTCCACAGGGAGCTGGTCCCATGTGGAGTGGAGTGCTGCCATTGTACTCCTTTCCCAGCAGAACAACTGCTGGGATTGCCACCAGATGCTGCCACTAGAAGGTAAGCTGTGGAAAGGGTCAAAGTGTTGGTTTACCATTCATCAACTGATTCACTGGATTTACTCTGGTTAGACCACCAATAGGACTCAGGTTAAGGAAACAGAAAAGTTAAGTAAGAGGTGGTAGGTATTTATGGATCTTGTTATTAAACAATAGAGCCTGATCCCTATTGCAAGTCCCATCTACAGTAAACTCATTGAATAACTGGGATTTACATAAAACTTGATTCAGTGTTCAGCAATTGCCTACTCTGATGCGAATACCAATAGGATCCAAGCATGTAAACATTGAGCGCTTGATTTTTATTTTATTTTATTTTATTTTATTTTGCAGATGGAGTTGTCTCCATATCTCACATATGTGACAATAGTACAATTCATGAAACAATACCTCATATATCTTTTTTTCTATCCAGTTTTCTACATGTCCACACATACAATGTTATTAACTTTCTGTTACAAATAATACATTAGCTTATCAGACAATGTTGGTGTCTACATTTCAACCCAGTTTCATCAAGGATATGTAATATTCACGCTTAAGACTAGAGGTGATACATTATCAATACAAGGAACTGTTAGAAAGATGGAAAGAATAGGATGGAAAAGAGAGGTGATGGGAAGAAGGTTAAGGTATACGATAAGAAGTCCACTTCTATTAATGACAGTGTCAAGCATGCCTTAGGAGAAGTCCGCAAATGCTCACTCATATAGTTCAATGTGACAACAGATCTAGACAGACCTAAATGTCTAGAATGTTGGACAAGATGTTCCTTCCTAGTTTTTTCCCTCCATATGATTTGAATAGATGTAACTTCTTCCATGCAGTAAGTGACTGCATGAGAACTGTTGTATAAAGTCAATTGCTTTAAATTTAAATGTATGGAAAGCCTTAGCATTTGTAGGCATTGCTGTTTAATTTTTCAAATGAAACTTCTCAAGTTCAGAAGAACACAGTATATTTATATCAAATTTATTTACTACTGACATTTCAGGAACTTTTCTGTTGCTTTCAAGTGTGTTATTTTCAGAGCAGCATTGTGTCTCTAAAGCCAGGGCAGTTAGTCTGAAATTTAAATAATTGCACGGTCATTAAATTTTGTACAAAAAAGGAATTGACTCTAAAAGCAGCTGCTATGTTATCATGATTAGAGCAATAGCAAAGCCTTCATTCATTACAGCAAAGTTACATTGTTGAAGGACATAATTCACAATTATTATGTGTGTTTTTTTTGTCCCTGAATGATTAAGAAGAATTTGTTTTCAGACAAAGAGGTTTTAATTCAGCAAAGCAGATGGAGTGTGCAGTAAGTAACATTTTTATCCAACAAATTTATCCAGAGCTTTTTCACTGAGAAACGCTTGGACTGAGGAGTTAGAGAAATATATAGCTGTATTTTTTGCCCAGAGAGTCAAGGTTGCACCTTAATTCCCAAGAACTGGATGCTATAACAATTTGGATGCAAGGGCATGATCAGTATTATTTAAAACCAGCACTCTCTGAGAAAATATACTTTGAGTCTACTACACCGTCTGGGTTGGTTTCTCTTGCAGATAAACCAAAATCCAAAATTTGTCAGACTGGGCCTTCACCAGGGACCCTTCAGGAGGATGCATGCATCGGCATGCAACAAAAGCAGGTACTTAACTATGTATTGTACGAGTTTGTTTTATAGAACTGAGTTCACTTTTTGAACAGGAATCAGTAGATGGTAGACATATTGCTACCTTACCTTGGGTACCTTATCTTAGCTAGTTAGGTAACTACTTAGGTAGTTACCTAACTTAGGTAGTTACCTACCTACCTTAGGTAATTAGGTATTCAAGTCAAATGAATATTTGTATGCCAATATGTAAAAAAAAAAATTCTCTTGTAAAGCATCATGTGAAGTACACATATAATTAGTGACTTGTATCTGTGTCTGTGTCTGTCATTGTTTATGTGTAGCATTTGAGATGATTCATTTTGTATTGCAACTTCCATAATGACCTCAGTCAACATGGCCAGTGTTCACGAAACCACTTTCTCCAGCTCTGCTTTGCCTTACCAGATATTTTGATTGAGAAATCCCTCAGTTTCTTCCTACTGACCTACTGGGACTTCTGGGACTTGTAGGCCAAAAGATTTTAGGGACAAAAGATTCTTACATCTTTGATGTAAATAGGGCTGTTGTTTTGATTGAAGGTCTTAACAGTGAAGATAGGCAACTGAACTGAGATTAATATTGTACTAGAGTCTAGTACTAATGGTATTAACAATTGAACTGTCCAGAGACTTCAGTAGCTTTCTGCACTACACTGTTATAGTGCTATTATTCCAGTTTCAACATCCTGTGGAATTCTGGGGTTTGTAGTTTACTGAGGACAATGAGTTCTCTGGCTGAGAATTCGAAATGCCCCTCCCTAAACTGCAAGCCCCTGGATTCCATAGGACGTTGAAAGTGGAATAAGAGCACTATAACAGTAGTCCTTTTCACACGGCATTTCCAAAGCAAAAGGGCCCCTTGAGCATCGCATAAATGTGAGGATCAGTCCACATGATGCACTCACATTTACGCAACGCTCAAGAGCCTAACGCGGACTGCACACACATTTTAAAATTTTCGGCTTAAACCTGAAAATGCTGCGTAGTCACGCATCGCTCCAGGGCCCCATGCGCACTTACCTGCCGTGTGGAGCCTCAGGAGCCGGGCCGGTTGCGCTTCCTGCCCAGTGCAGCCTGGGAAAGGTCCGAGGCTGCACTGCAGAAGGAAGAGGCGGGGCGCTTGCACGAGCATGAAGCCGCTGCGGAGTCCAACCAGGAGGGATGTGAGTGTGTTCCTCTGAAGTCTTCGTGTGCGATCTCTGCCGCCCAGCACTGGGAAAAGGTAAGGTGCGAAAAGGGCCAGTGTAGTGTGGAAAGGTGCATATTCTGTATCAATAGACAAAAGGATCTTCTAGCCCTTTTGAGAATGAGAGAAAGATGAAGTACAATTGGCCCTCCACATTTGTGGGTTTATTTGTGAATTTCTCCAATCCTGCCCCCCAACTTTAAGTGCTTCTTTTCCAGGGGAAGCTTTCTTCTTGGCTACTCTAATCAGCCTGCATAGCCCTTTAAAAACCCATCTCTGGTTCTCCTCCTCTTCCACCAGCCACTGCCTGGCCAGCTAAGGATAGACTGCAGTCCAACTTCTCTCCCATAAACTCTCTCCCAATGCTCCCCGACACCCAAGAAAGAAGATGGGTGAGAGAAAGGAAGTATAGGGCCCCCATGCCAATCCACTCCCTTCCTCTCTCCTTTCCGTGACTTGGAACATTTCCTCACGACACTCTTATAGTGCGATGATTCCACTTTCAACCTCCTATGGAATCCTGGGGTTTGCAGTTCTGGGAGGGGCTGGCCGGCCCTTCCCAAAACTGCAAACCCCAGGATTCCATAGGAGGTTCAAAGTGGAATCATTGTGCTATAAGAGTGTTGTGCGGAAATGGCTTCAATTTGGATCCTGCTTGCTCATTCCACTCACTATGCCTTGCCCTCCGTCCCACAGGCACACACACATTTTGATCTGTGTTTTTTGTGCTTTTTTGGGGGGGGTCCTGCAACCCTAATGCTGGCATATGTGCAGGGCCAATTGTAAAATGAATTTACGAAAGTTTATGCTACAAACTTCTTTCTCTCAGTTAGTCTCAAAGGGGCCAAAAGTCTTTTGTATAACAATTGAACTAGTAAGAACATGAAGGCATGTTAAGACATGTGTGCTGCCATTCTTGGATTTCTTATAAACAGGTAGAGATGGGACATACGTTTTCCCCACTGAAATAAATAGATTTCTATGGTTCACCTGTTTTCTGAATCAGAAAACAAGCAACTGTACTCCACAGATTTTGAGGAATATGAACTACAGTCCCCTCTATTTTGAGAGTTCCTGCTTGAAGGCTAAAATGTATGTGGCCAATTTACACTGCCTAAGAGCAAGGGAGAGCAAACCCAATAAGCACAGCAAAACCCCAGATCCCAGAGAACTACCCCTCCATGTGGTGGAAAAAGTCCTGATGGGTCAGGGAGGACAAAAAAGAAACATACTCAGAGGCCACAACATGCTGACTAATGTTTGGAGGAGGATACAGAAAAACAAAGTGTATGTGGGGGTACTGAATGGAATGCTGTGGAGGAAGATGTGATTGACAGACGCAAATTCTAAACAGAGAGACTTTGCAAGATTATGTTAAAGCTTTCATTTTCCTGTAAGATGTAATATGATAATTTGGAAGATGGGAACACAGAATATATGGATGTTAAGCAACCATATTTATAATTAATATTGATCTTGATTAATATGTGTTGTACTTCACTCTCCTTGCATTTTACAGACCTTTGGAATTATAATCTAACACAGCAAGAAAATGTTCCAGGTATGGCCACAGAAGAACAGCTTTCTGGATGTGACCGTGGTTCTTCAGAATACAAAGTAAGTGGCTACTCCAGAAATATAAAAGAATAAAATAAATAAAATAAAGCAGCTGGCACAGCCAGAAGCTCAGATTTGCTTACAAGAAGCTGTTATTAAGGTTCTTTCACACACTTTTTTTGTGGGATTTTTTTGTGTGGAATTTTGGGAGGTATATAGAATTCACTGCCAGAAAGCTATAGTGCCTCAGTGAGCTACAAATTTATAGGATGGAGCTGTGGCAGTTAGCGATACCAAAGTGTAGAGTATCATGCAGTATGAAAGAAACCCTGATTTCTTACTGTTAATTGGCTGAATGGGTTATGAGAGTTGTCATCTGTCACTTTTGGAAGGTTGGGGAAAGCTGGCCTTAGGCCTTCTTGCATCATGCCAAAAGTATGGCACAGGCACTAGTTGACCCATTATTTAAGAATGCAAGAAGTGCAAATCACACATTACTTTCCCTAATACAATAATGGTTCATAATGGATGAAGGACGAGTGCAGGACCACCATGATTATTTGGATAGATGTGCATTTCTCTGCATCAGTAAGGAGAAGGATTGACAGTAGCCTTCAGATAATGAATATGATAATGTAAGGTTAGAACAAATGTCTAATACTCATGTCATGGAAACATAATAGATATATGCCTCAATTAACAGCCTCTGACAAAGGCCATTTCCACATGGGGTGAGGGAATCACCCTGTGCTGGTAGCTACCGGACTTCTTGGCTCCACGCTTGGGTCCAGGCTGGTCCGCAGCAGTGCATGGCCGCCGCTCGGCACTGCTCCGGGGACGAAAATGGCAGCTTCCGGTTGGTCAAGGCTCTCCACCAACCACTGAAGCTCGCCAGCCTAAAGCCCGCCCCCCGCAGATCGCAGGCTCGCACTGGTGCAAGCCTGCAAATCTGCACTGGAGCGCGGGCACGGAGTGGCACGCTCCATGCTTTTGAAAGACCTGTTTCAAGTGGTCTTTCAAAAGCATGCTGGACAACCACTTCAGGTCATTCCGGAGCAGGCTGAGGTGCAGAACTACACTACGTAGGTCCAACCCAGTCTGCTCCCAGGTGCAGACATCCTCCCTGGAGGACGTTCTGCACCATTTCTTTAAGCCCATGTGGAAATGGCCAAAGTCTTTCTATGCCTACTAACTGCTCTAGCTGGAAGACTTTTTATTTTAGGAGCACTGGTATTTGGAGAATGGTGAAGAAGGGGTGATGAAACACACACTTTCAGTGTCAGGCTGCAGCTTGAGCTGGTAAAGAGTGGAATTCTGCTTTAGCCAATATAACTGTAGCTGTTCCTGCCTGCCTGCGTGTTTACAACAGGCAAGATAAATAGCATCTGCCCTCAGAATCCCCTACTGATCACGTATGAATAACGAAACAGAGAAGAGAGGAGAAAGGAGTTTAACTTCCCACTCTAGCTCCCCTCACTAAACTAGCCTCACTACCTCACTGGCTCCCCAAAATGCAATTCCTAAGAAAAGTGCAGGCTCAAATAAATTTTCAAGTGATCTCTAGAAGGCTCCAAAGGTGTCCTGTTCATTTACACGAGGCTTACCTGATCTCCTTGTTTCACTTCACTGGATAAAAAGTTGGCTGAAACCATTGTGAACAGCTCTTTTTGGGAAGTAGGAACCTATCCCTTCTGTGTTGATTTTGGCTTTGGTAGCAAATTTTCAGTTGAAGAAGGAATGCTTAGGAATGCATCTACTTTGTTAACTGAGGTATAGCCGTATATAATGGTGGGGGAGAGGAGGAATTCTTATGATTACTAACTTTAAAAAAATGTATAGATAAGCTCCCATTCTGGAATTTCCAGTCTGAGATTACATAGACTACACTCACATGGAGTGTGTATGTGTGTGTGTGAGAGAGAGAGACTGGCATGGTATATGGGAGTTCTGCTACTTATCACTAGTTATATCTAACAGAAATAACAGAATTAATTAGATGATATTAATTAGATTATATCCTACAACAAAAATAGAGAAGGTCTGAGGTGCTTGACTTTCTTCCTGACCCTGATATATTAGCTTTCTATTTGCAGGGCATGACGCTTTGACCTTGTGACTTTTATAAACATTTTAGTTGCTGTAGGCCTTCAAGTTATTTCTGGCTTATGTTAGCCGTAACATGAACCTATCAAGAGGTTTTCTTGGCAAGATTTGTTCAGAGAGTTTGTCTTTGCCTTCCTCTGAGGCTGAGAGAGTGTGACTTGCCCAATATTACCAATGGGGTTTCCATGGCTGAGTGGGGATTTGAACTCTGGTCTCCAACGTCGTAACCCAACACTCAAACTGCCATGCTGGCTCTGTTTATATCAATCAATATATAATTGAGAATGTGTTCACTTGGAAGCCCAATTAGCTACAGGCATTTCCACACCAGACTGTTATAACGCTGTTATTCCACTTTCAGCTTCCTATGGAATCCTGGGGCTTGCAGTTTAGGGAGGGGCCTTTGAAGCCCTCTCTAAACTGCAAAACCCAGGATTCCATAGGAAGCTGAAAGTGGAATAATAGTGCTATAACAGTCTAATGTGGAAATGGCATTGCAAGTGCAAGTGCAAATATTCAGTTTTAGCTATTAGGAGTCTGGATGCAAATGTTATTGATATGGTGTACATTTCTAGGTGCAATCTTTGCCTTTTTAAGGATACTAAGTGCACTGATTTCTCATCCTGCCAATCAAATCTGTGCTTTCTTCAGCTTAACTAATTTGTGTTTCATTACGTTATCTTTTTATAAACAAATATTTTTATTGATTCCGAAAACACATATTCTTCTTGATCGGTTCTACATTTGAGTACATCCTTAATTATACATTATGATATTGGCACTATATATACAACATAAAAATGAAATCGACCTCGATAGTTCTGTGCCAATATATCCAGAAAAACAGAAAGGAAAAAATAATAGAAGATAAGAAGAGGGGAAAAGAAGAAAGAAAAAAAGAAGAAAGAAGAAACTTTCATTCAATACACTCATTTAAACTCTTTATGTTTCATTCCTTAATAAATATTATTAATAGAAAAATCTATTATTATGTATATAAATAACCAAGTGGACTTCTTGTTGGAAAAAAGAATTAAGTAATGACCAAGAAACTCTCTCCTCTGAGAAGCAAACAGCTGCAGATTTTTATGTTGTTCTTTTTGCAACCTTTCTTAGTAATATGAGAGGAAATACTCACTTGGGAGTTTGTAAAATGCTTTTATATAGTACATCCGGATAAAATCTGTACAGCCACACCCTCCTCTTAATTATCTTTGTCTGATTCAACAACATTATACAGCATTTATACAACCTTTTACACTGTAAATAACATGTTATGTACAGTAAATTATACATTTAAACTTAACTTAGAATAAATACACAAGTCCTTAGGAAAGAAGAAAACAACAACAACAACAACTCAGGACTAGCCCATATCTGGACAACTTGACTTAATACCCAAATTACTTCTTGCCTTTGTCTAGATTGTATCTTTTAGAAATCCTTAATATAGTTCCCACCATCAAATATTTTCTGAGATTTAAATTTATGTCATGCTTTCCCCACTATCACATCGTGCCTAACTTTTCACCTTAAGGGTCCTCCTTATATTCTATACTAAAACTTGGTCCTAATTTTATAATAGTCAAGCTACTTGCATGTACTATTCTTAGCAAATCTGTAATTGATATCCCTTTACCATGCAAATCCACCAACATTTTCTATTTGGTTCTTCACATAGTCCACGAATGGTTGCCAGCTTTTGAGGAACTCACTATCTTCTAGCATATAGATGAGTTTGTCCATTTGAGCCAATTCTGTTAACTTCTCTAACCATTCCATGTTTCATTACATTATCGAAAAGTTAACAGTAATCATGTGCCTACTGCTGTTTTAATCTGATCACTAGGGGATGCTAGTGCACAAATACCAACTTTTGAATCCCTTCACTTCTAGTACTGTAGTTGCTTGTCAGCATTCTATTATCCTAGGGTGTTTTCTATCAATGAGATTCGCTAAATCTATTTAAATTGAATGTTGCAGCCATTACTTCACAAATTCAGTTGGTGGGGAGGGAACCTATTCAAGCAGTTAGATTGTACCTTTGATATAAAAGTGATTCACTATTGCTGTCTTCACAGTATTAGTACTATTCAGAAGTGACACAATATTCATAGGGCAGTGTTACAATTAGAAGTCTCTTAAAGATAAAGACACACACATACACCCTACAAAGCTGTGGCAATCATTTAGGCTTTAGGAAAAAAACAGAATGTTCAGCGATTATAATTGTAGAGCATATTCTGATCTCTTTGTCATAATATGTATGGACACTTCCACATTTAGAACTTTATCGAGGATCACTAAATTGTGTATCTGTGCCTTCAGGCCACCTGTCGACTTATGGCAACACCATGAATTTCATAGCATTTCTTACTCTGAGGTGGTTCTGCCAGTTCCCTCCTCTGAAATATAGTCTACTACACCTGATATTCATTTGTGGTCTCCCATCCAAGTATTAACCAGAGCTGGCCCTGCTTAGCTCCCATGATCAGACAAGTTCTAGTGTCTTTAGGGTATTTAGGTAGTTGTAAACTGTATTACCTCCACCAATACATAGATGCAGCAGCACTGTTATACAATTTGGGACATTGGCAAAGATATACATTGCTTTGACTTGGAGACAACACTTGGGAACACCTAAATGCCAGTTATAGACAAGAGATAAACTTGGCAAGACCTGAAATCTGTATCTAGTTTGGATCAAAAGCCCCACAAGCCTGCACAGTTTCCAAAACAATGTCCCACCTCCAGTTCCCCACTACACCATCACAAATATGGTACCCTTCCCGCTGCTCATTAAAGCTTTCCACAGTGATTTCCCAGTCAATAGATTGCGAGTGTGGCAATCTTTCCAGCCTCTGTTACATGGGTTGGGCAACTTGCGGACTTCCTGGTATGGTTGGACTACAACTCCTTTCAGGCCCAGCTAGCTTGGCAGATGCTTAGGGATAATGAAAATTCACCAACAACTGGAGGGACAGACTTTGCGACCTTATTGCTAGAAAAGCACACTACTGAGAGAGCACCATTTTTATAGAGCTCTTCTATATGCCACCGATGTCCTTCTCATAGAATCTGAATTTCCTTGGTTTGATTTTTAGAATAGTATTTTTATTAATGATTTTCTTCATGAGAGGAATATTTAACCAAAGCAGCATAGGAAAGAGAAGCAGGAGTAGCAGATATGAGATCACATTGCAGCAAGATTGCACTTTATTATCAAAAAGTGTTTGGAAAATGTCAAGTTTTGCCAAGGTTCTAGATCATTGCTGAATTTACTTTTTGATTTTGTTGTTGTCAGAAGTGTGGAGTACCCACAGGCCAAGTTTAACAAGATCAGTGTGCAATAGTAAGTGGAACAAATCTAACCTGAACATGTGATTCAGTTTGTATTTTTTCTTAGGGTCCTCTTGTCATCATATCTTGCCATGGGTCAGAGTAGAGAGCTCAAAATGTGGCTTAAGCAAATACTAAATTTCACACCCTATGAGATAAGCAGGGAGTCACATACTGCTTATGCACACTAGGGGAGAGAACTACTTGATCAAGTCAAACTGCTAGAATTGGTAGATAAAGGAGAGAATTCACATGGGTGTTTGGATTAGGTTTTCCACATTTATACCTGCGCCTCTGACAGATTTTTCCTTCTGCTACTTGCTTTCTACTGAAAAAGTAGGCAGGTTGGCCAAAGGGGAAAAAAAAATCCACATGGAAAATGCTAAATCCTAATTAGCATAGGCCCTTTTCACACATGGAGGGAGAAACAGGGGAAAACGCGCTGAAACGGAGCTTACCGGCAGCCGGGTAAGTCCGTCGCCACGCGGAGCAGTGCGAGTTCGCTGCTCCACACTCCTGCGGCGCCCGAAGTGGCAGCTTACGGCTGGCGGAGGCTCTCCACCAACCGGAGAAGCTCGCCAGCTGGAAGCCCGCCCCGGCAGATCTGCAGGCATGTACTTGCGCGCGCCTGCAAATCTACACCGGGGTGCTGCGACAGAGCTGCACGGGGCTGCGCGCTCTGTGCTTTTTAAAAACCTCTTAAAAGAGGTTTTAAAAAAACATGCGGCACCACCACTTCTGGTTGCTTCGGAGAGGATTGAGGTGTGGAACTAAGTAGTCCGCCCCAATCCACTCCACAGTGTAGACGACCTCTGTTAGAGGTTGCTCTGCACCGTTTTATTACCCCGGTGTGGAATAGCCATAGCAACTTTGTTGTGCCAACTCAAGGGTCATAAGCATTTGTGCAAGCTTTTGAGTTCATCAGACTGCTTCATCAGGCTAGAGGGTAAACAAAGCAAAGAGGAGTGGGGAGAACATGACCAGTATTCAAGCCATGAGGGCTGAAGCTGGAGACTTTTGTGTCAAGCTCTGTCAGATACTGAGATGGGTTCAGTTTACACTTGAGACTCTCCTCTCAAGGGTGTTGAGAAAGAGAAACAAACACTAGATCCTTGCTATATCCATATTTTTACAAACCATTTTTAGAATGTAGTATTTATTTGATCAATAAATTAACCAATTTAAATCCTCTTGATTAATTAAACTTGTGTCCCTGATTAACTGGAAAATAGTTAAAAACAAGTTCTAAAACAATTTAAAACTGAGAGGCACAATTTAAGAAAAGTTATTCCTTCACTATTTTTGAGACACAGCTACCTCATTCAGGAAGACACTAGCATGACATATACATGTACTATACCTTCAGAAAATAAATTATGCTTTTAATTCACAAACTAATTTATGTAGATTACATAACTGAGTAGATTGATTAATCCATTGAAATGGGTATCGTCAATCAGCTAAAGTTTCTGTAGTATGCACGTATATGCGCCTTCAAATCTCCTGTGGATTTATGGCAACCATGTGAATTTCATATGGTTTTCTTAGGAAAGGAATGCTCAGATATGGGTTTAGCAGTTTCTTCCTCTGAAATAAAGCCTACAGTCTCATTTGAAGTCTCCTATCCAAGTAGTAACCAGAGCTGATCCTGCTTAGCTTCCAAGATCAGAGAGGATCTGGTGCCTTTAGGGTATTTAGGTGCTCCTAAGCTGCCTTGTTATTGTTATATACCTTCAAGTCATTTCTGACTTATGGTGACCCTGAGGTGAACCTATCATGGCATTTTCTGGGGAGAGGAATCACTGTTACTCTGCATATAACAAAAAGGAATCTTCTCAGAGAGAGTTTTGAACCCAGGGAAACTGACTTTTGGTAAACAGTTTATTGCTTTCACACATCAACATTAACTGACCCCTCTAAAGATATGAAGGATGTGTATCACTTTATCACTTTGAAAATTTAGAGAAACGGACATGATTGGCATCTTTCCTATTACATTCTGTCCCATTCCTACAAATGCTTTATACCTGAGGCCTTAGTGCCACTGTGTACTGCATCTGAAGTAGCGGGCTTATATCCATGAAAGTCTATGCTGAAATAAAGACGATTTAGTCTTAGAGGTACTGCCACATTTCTTTTTTTTTCTCCCTCCCTCCTTTTTCCATTTAGTTCATTATTACTTAAAATTCAAGATGTTCCTACTGTGAATTTGAAATAGTTTCTTCCATCCGTAATGCAAACTGAAAAGCTACAAGCACAAATCCTTCATTAACTATATATTTATACATTGTCCTGCAAAATTTATCCCCGTTGTTCCTGGTGACATTGAGGCAGTCAGTATTTATCTGCCTTGAAGAATTGTTGACCCACAGTGACTAGTCTGAAGTTTCCTAGCAAGCTTTCTGGATGAGTAGGTAGGACTTGCATCAAAGCCTGGTGTGTGTTTGTGCACGTGCTGAGGGTGCCAACTTCACTAGGTGGCCCACTGACAAAAGTCTCCAGGATCCACCTCTTCAATTCAGCATTGCAACTGTGTTGATTATCTGCATCTCACTCTGACCCAGAATGGTGGGTGGTAGGAAAAGGAGGAGCTGTAGATGCCATTGCCAGACTCACTGGTTCTGCCTAGCAAACAGGACAAAAGAGGAGGAGGAGCTGCTGTTGGTGATTATGATAGTAGTGAGACCACAGACTCATTGAGGATGGACATTGTAAATGCCTTGGCCAAGAGCTCTTCTAAACCTAGGCCCTTTCAGTGGGTTACCGGATCCCAGTGGTGTCCCATGGAGATTCTGGTAGAGCCTCTCCCTGGAGGGGAGCAAAACAGGAGTGCTCCCTGAGGCGTGATGGCCACACCTCTTCCTTTTGCAGTGCAGCAGGCACTGTCCCAGGTGGCAGTTTTTTTAAATTATTTATTTGTATCCCGCCTCTCCATATGGATTGAGGCGGCGAACAACTTACAAATAGCATGTATTTCAAAACATTTCTAGCTGGGTACTCATTTTACCGACCTGCGAAAGGATGGAAGGCTGAGTCTACCTTGGAGCCGGGCAGGATCGAACTCACAACCTTGTGGCTTGCAGTACTGGCATTTAACCACTGCGCCACCAGGGCTCCCTGTGTTGGGGCAGGAAACATAGCCATCACCCTTCCTTACCCTCCGCAGCTCAGGTAAGTGCAGGAGGGTGGCAAGAGGGCTGCGTGATCACTGGTCATTGATGGGTAAAACCCATCAATGATTTGCGGCATGATCACACAGCCTGGGGATGGGAGAATGATGGGACATGGACGATGTCATGCATAAGCATTGTCTGGATCCCGTCCTTCTCCCATCCCCAGTGTGGGACAACGAGGTCCTGTGGAAAGGGCTCTAGAGATGGCACTTTGTATTTAGGTTTTCTGTCTTCCCCATTGTACTGATTTGTTATACACCACACTAGGTAAAGAAATATATGGTACAGTTTTTGGCCATACCACATACTCCAATGGTACATGCACAGTTCAGAAATAAAATCTATTGAATTCATTGGGGTGAATCTGGACAGGCTTGCAGCTTTAGAAGTTTGTATATATGAGTATTCTACTTGCATTGTTTACCCAAACAAAAATATTACCAAAGGCACTCAAATGTTGACTTAAAAGTAGTGTGTGTAAGGAGATGTCTGGCTTCAGGTTTAATGGCCACAGTCTCTTCTCAACTCTGGGAATTGTCATTTTTTTAGGGCAGGGGCTAAAGTTTTATAATATAGAACATTCAGCACCCCTAGAAAGCTGTTAAGTTGAAGGGTTTTCTAGTTTTTTTTTAACAGACCTGCCCTCACATTTCTTACAGAATTCATTTCTGTGGTAAATTAATAAACAATAAGAAAGTGGTATAGCCAAAACATTACAAGGATATATTTTACCACCTCCAGATTTAAATGTGGTGGTAAGCTGAAGAGTTGTTCAATTTGAGATACTGAGCAGAAAGTACAGATATCTACCTGAGTAATAATTAGGGTTTCTTCACCAATTTAATGGAGTCATTTTTCATCCTGATAGGCATTAGCCTTGTTCCCTGGAGCGGTAATCTAAGTGCTGCTTCAACACTGGGTAGCAGAGGCAGCTGACATCCTGATGTCTGGCTCTGGCTGTACCGCTGCCTTGTCTCCAATTTTCTATTGGCAAAAAGCCTGAAAGTTTAATCTCTCTCTCTGTCTGCAGTACCTAACGCATCTTAGCTTGAAAATGGCAACATTTCCGGGTTTGTATTTTTCAAAAGTAAAACCTCTGCCCTTCACTTTTTGTTTATTTTTAGATCAGCATTAAGTATAAGAGACATCTGTTAAGTTCTCTGTACTGCTATATTTCCTAAATGCACTTTTGTTTTTACCGTAAAACCTCTCCACAACCTCCAGCTGACAAGACACTTTCTATCATCTTTGCTGCTATCATGTTTCTCAGAACTACTTGTCCCTCACAAACACACACCCCTGGTATGTTTGTTATCACAAAAATAGTTTGCCAAAGGAGAGCTGTTTCAGGCTGGGTGTTGTGTGACCTTTTTGGGCATTGAGAGAATCCCCTCAGGACATTATTAGTGATAAAATCTCTTAGTAGGGAACATGAGCAAAACACTTTGGTCCAGCATGCATTTGTATCTCTCTTCCTCCCCCATCTTTCATCAGACAAATGAAAATTGTGTCTAAATCCAAAGCAGTGTCTCCTTGCCATTTTCTAAGTTGTTCATTTATAGAGAAGGGCTAAGGCAAGGGTGATTCAGAGGAATGTCAAAGAAAGTTTGATATTGATTTTCTACTGCTTCTAGCCTTCTGTCTTTAATATGATGCCACCATTTGAGATATTTTGCTATCTGAGGTAGAACAGGCAGCACTCCTTACCCAACCTAAGTCAAAGTACCTACTGCCTAAAAGCTAGCCAAGAATATGGCAGAAAATGCCAGAAACACTTCTGCCTCTTTCTCCCTAAAGGTAAGACCAGCAGCTTGGTACAAATAAATTTACTACTACATTTCTCCACACCCAAGGAAGCTTGACCTGCTTAATTTCTGAAGGTGTTTAATTTTAATAAAGGAAGGAGGTGAACAAAGATGATGGCCCTAAAAGACAAAGTTTGTTTAGCAAAATGACTAACCCTAGATCTTCACAATTAAAAAGCTCTTCATTAAACCAACAACAACTCTAAGGTTGGATCTTAGCACTATTACTGATGATATACACATATTGTAAAGAGAATTATTTAGCAGCCAAGGTTGGAATATGGAACAATAACTGTCAATGAAACATCTCTGTGACGAGTTTCTGTCCCCCATTGGCTTCTGGGAAAAGGAAATTTCCAAATATAGATTGCAAGATGCTTAATTAGCATTGCAATTGAATGGTAGTTAATTAATTGCTTCAAGGCAGGTAAAAGTAGACAAAAGGACTGTAAAAATCAAAATGCACTGTGTGGATTTGAGTGTGTTTCCCGACTGTTGAGGTTTGAGATGAAACAGCTGGCAAATCTCTAGTTAAAATGTTAAAGGATATAACTACCATGGGCAGGTTCAGAATGAGTTTTCTTTTTTAGGATTGTATTTAAATTTGACTGTAATCTTCTTCAAAAGTACCAGCTGAGAACTGAGTTGGTTGCCTAGGCTGCTTTGAATTTCCCACAAGGAGATTCTCAGAAATAAAACCTTACACAGTAATCACATTCATCAATGAAAGAGGGATTTTTCCTAACTTAGGTGTTTATTTTTCTTCGAACAAGAGGGTTATTGGATTATTATTTCCATTATGATTTAAATTTAGTACACAATATTTTCTTAAAGAAAACATGAAACTCGAGGTGTTTTGCAACAATTAAAATGTAAAATGTAAAAAAAAAAGTAATGTAAAAGTAAAAGTAAAAAAATAAATATATGTCCGTAATATGAAACCCCATCTTACCTTGAAAATAATGAGACAAATCATAGGAATAATCAGTTGGCATAATGCTAATATGAAGAATAACCTTTTAATGATGTGAAGAAGACAGAAAAGGAAAATATTTTTCTTGATGGTATATGGGTAGTGTAAAGCTGAGCCTCAGACTCCTCTTCAAGCCCTCATTTCCAGAAGAAAAAATTCTCCCCTACAAAAATTTTCTGCTAATTTATTGGGAACACAGTACACACAATATGGTATGATGAAAGCAATATCCAAAGTAATTTGATAAAACACCTCTTTTTGGAAAGAAGATACACTTGCCATGAATGTTCAGCCCAATTTACTTTATGCTCTTAGGAGTGTTCTTCCCCACCTCTGGATCTCCCTCCTTTGTCTTCCCATGAGAAAAGGAAGAGAAAGGAGAGTGAGTGGGGGAAGCCTAGTGTGGGCCCTGTTTTCTCCCCTTAGAGCTCCCGCTTCCTTTCCTATGCATTTTGCCTTGGAGCAGAGAACTCCCACGAGGCAAAATGGAGGGGAAGAGGTGTGGCAGAAGCCATGCTGTATGTTTAAACTATTCCCCCACCAAAAAATAACATTTAAACATAGTGTGCTTCTTATATGTTGCCAAATAGAGTAATAAGTTTTGTTTTGCTGTGTTGTAGTTCATCAAAGAACAGTAAGGGACTTTTTTTCAAAATTATTTTTGTCTCACCGCATTATATTGGCTATCCCCAAGACAAATTGTAATAGAGCAACTAGGACAGCTTTGCTTACATGAAAAGAAACGTTACATGACAAATTACTGAAATATGGGGACGTTATTTACAACTGTTCAGGCAACAATGTTGTGGAATGCATACATTATAGGTCAACTTCTCTGGGCATTCTACAAAAACATGCCTCTGAGGAACTAAAAGGTCCTACTGTAGTGTAAGAGAGTTAAAGCTATATAATATGATTTACAGGCATGTTTTAAACATACCAGTTTTCCTGCATGTCAAAAATGGATCCTTAATCTCTGCAGGAGCAGGCAAAAAGTCCACAGTGGGGGCTGCAGAGAGTGCCCTTTTTGAGGTGGGGATAGCTTTTTCGAAGCACAGTCGCAATACAGTCAACCCTCCACATTTGCAGGTTTCACTTTCATGAATTTGATTATTTGTGAGTTTTTCTAACTCCTGCCTCTGTTACCCTGTTTGCTTGGGGCTCCCTTAAGAGGATTCCCAAAATCTATCAAAATTGTGGGGAAATTAGTTCAGAGCACTGTTTAGCTTTACTAAACAGGGTAACTTAAGCAGGATCTTGCAACCCAATTGTATACCAGGTCAGGTCAGACAAAAATCCCACCAATTGTTCAAATGTAAGTATTTTATTAACACAGATGTAAAAGTCCCTACAATAACTCAGCTACATTCACTATAACAAGTATACAAGCCTATAGAAAGTTAAATTTCATACACTCACTCAGCTTCATTCACACTCCAAGCATACAAGACTATAAAGTTAGAAAAAGAGATGAAAATTAAGAGAGAGAAACAAAGGATTTGATGACATATGATACTAATCCAGAATCCTTCAGCTGGGAGAAAAGATGATTTCAGCCTCTCCTGTAGGGAGGGGAGTCCATTGTGTTGTAAATTTAAGCTGGTTACCATCTCCATTGTTTTTGCAGCTCTGAGAGAGTTTTTTTCACTTAATACTCCAAATGCATCTTACGCCAAAGGAAAAAGAACTTCCAAAGGAAAAAGGACTCCCAGGACAAAGAATTCCAAAAGAATGAGGAACTGTGTTTAGATATTTATATTGTGAACATGCCTTGAAGAAGCCAGATGTGTTTCCATCTTTTTATGAAGATGGATCATTTTCTTTGAAGACAAAATCCTTTCCCAGGATAAACAAACAGAGCAGAAGACCAAAACATCTTCACACCTGGCTTTTTCTGATATCGGAAGATCATCTAAATAACAGGATCTTCCTCTGCTTTGAAGCTGTGGTATGGGCATCTGGAGATGGTTTGATAAGGTTTTTATTACTTCCAGTGCCCAACACTTTTAACTACCTTCAAGTGGACCCCTCAAATGGTCACATACAATTTGTCCATCAGGGCAATATACCATGAGGTCTTTCTGTTGCTACGTGACTGGATATACTGGCCTGGTCTGGATTTTCTCGTTTTTGAATGTATGGCCGTTTCTATTGCTTACATGCACATCCGAGGGACCTCTCTGGTGAGCTAGATTAATTTTATATCAAAGTTGTAAAACCTGGGACAGGATTTGGCAAAGAAAAGGGTAACACCTCCCCACTTCAGGTGCTTCTTTTCTGGGGGATCATTCCCTCTTGGCAGCTCTGATCAGGCTGTGCAGTCCTTTAAAACCCACCTCTGGTCCTCTTTTGTGCTACCAGCTATGGCCAGCTCACAGCCCAAATTCTCAGCATCGCAAACCATCTCCTGATGCCCCCCCCCACTGAAGGAGATGGATGAGGGAGAGGAAATATAGGACCACGATGCTTACCCACCACCTTTCCTTTTCCTTTCTTTGATCTATTTTGTACCTTTTGTGCCTGCTCTCCTCACTGTGCCTCAGCCCCCTTCCCCCCCCAACATTTTGACATTTGCAGGGTTTTTTTTGTACTTTTGCAAGGTCCTGTGCCCCTAATCCTAGCAAATATGGAGGGCCAACTGTATAAGCTCTGCTCTACCTCACCACTAAATAGCCCTGAGCTCTTGATAAATGTAGGGAAGAGATCTTCACCTGGAATTTCATAGCAGTTGTTTAGCAATCCTGGACCTAAACCAGGAATCTTGACTTAACTTAGATATCTTTATTCCCTCCCCCCTTCAATTTCTTTCTTGTTACTTTGAAATGAAAAATGTAAGTTCTTTTCTGGGCAGGATGCCCACAGCTTTCATAAATTTCTTGTAGGGGGAGTCACGATCCTAAACGGTTAATAGTCATTATGTTTGGTGGAATTAAAGGCAATATACTGTCAGTATATACCGTAAGAAGATATACACAGAGCTAGTGTGCTTTGAGTGTTGGACTAGCATTATGGAGACCAGGATTCCAATCCCTGTTCAGCCGTGAAAACCCACTGAGTGACCTTGGGCAAGTCACACTCTCTAAGTCTTTTAAAGGAAAGCAAGGGCAAAACCCATCTAAATAAATCGTACCAAGAAAACCCTTTGCTAGAGTTGCCATAAGTCAGTATTGCCATGAAGGTTAACAACAACAACAACAACAACAACATGCTGTTGTCAATAAGTAGTCTTTGCTTTTTGGTACAAGATTATTTTGAGAATATTCTGAACAGGGAAATTCAACCAGAGAAGGGGGCAGATTTTCTTCTCTACTGCATCCCTAGGAAAAAAAATCTCAATTGCAATTTCGGCAAAGTCATCTTGCAGTTTAAATCAGACAAAGAAGAAAAGAAAGGCACAGAGCTGTTTTTGGAACCTGTAAGCATTTAGGGTGCTACCTCTCTCCTTAAAGTTCTATTTGAAACATTTCATGTTGTCACAGTAATCTTAAAACCAATGATGTGAGTCAGTGTTATAAAAGATAAATAAGAGTGACTAATTAAGCCAGTGCATAGTGAACCGAGGAGGTAATGGCACCTTTCCTCATCATTGTAAGTAGGCTGTTTTATCCATCTAAGCAAATTGATAAAACAAAGGTGGCAGTAATCAGTTGGCTTTTCTAAATTCTGTACTTCCTCTAGGACTGTTGTGCTGTGAACGGATCAGTATAATTACTCTGTAGCAAGCATGAAAGAGTGGATGTTTACTGAATTGCTATTCATTGTATTTTTACTGCCAGGGAGGGGGAGAGGCATTTCTGGGATCCTGCACCTCAGGAGCCAAAATAACTTGGCGCCAGTATTGGATACTAAGCAGGCCTGGCCAAAGACATGTTGATGTCTAAGTGGAGTAGCAAATGGCAACCTACATCCATTCACAGGAATCATATTCAGAGGTAGCTGTCTTGGCCGTGCATCAGAATCAAACAAAATCCAAAATCCACAAAAAAGAGATACCTTCATTGGCCAGGCAAATGCACAAAATACATCATGCAGGCTTTCAAAGCTCCACTGGCTTCTTCATCAGGCAAAAGATGTTAAAAAATTTATACAGGAGAAGAAGAGTGATGCTATTAGAATCACAAGTCTACATTTTATATCAGATGTTGTTTCTGTTGTTACTCGTTTGGTCTGGAAGGATCTTAGCACTGGCAGAGGCCACTCCCCTCTTGGCCATGTCGAGGTGGAGACAAAGGACAATAAAATTTAAACTCCATTAGCAGCAGTAAAGAAACTCTTCTTGGGATCCAGGGTGTCTCTGTTTTTTGTGAAGCCAGAGGCCCCTTTCTTAGGCAGAGAACAATGGACTTCTCAAGGAGTCTGTGTATTGATAAATGTGGAAAAACATTTAGGTGCTGTGTAGGTGAAACTTGCTGATTAGATTCCAAAAGAAAAAGTTTTCCTTTTGTTGAAAGTAGAGACCTCAAAGAGTTAAGTCCCCAGTCCGTAGGTCCCTCTTGTTTAGGAATCCCCTGTTGTGACTTTTTTACTCTGGGGCTCTAACTGGCTGAGTTTCACCCATACAGCATCCAGAAGTTTTTCCAGCTGCACCACTGCAGAGACTCCTTGAGAAACTCAATGTTGTCTGTTTAAATTTAAATTTTACTGTTCTTTGTCTAATGCCCAAAATGGCCAAGAGTGGAGTAGCCTCTAACAGCATTGAGATCCTTCCAAACCAACTGAACTACAACAGAAACACCCGATACAAAATGCAGGTCTGTGACTCTAATATCATGGCTTTTCTCTTGTGCATGATTTTTTAACATCTTTTCCCAGTGGAGCTTTGAAAGCTTGCATGATGTATTTTGTGCATTTTGGTGGGCCAATAAAGGTACCCCTCTTTTGTGGATTTTGGTTTTTGTTTTATTTCACAACCATTCATATTATAGTACCCTATACCAAAAGCAGAAAAATTCTCATGCATCTCTCCCCCTATTTTTAACATAAAATAGATTATTGACAAATTAAATACTTTAATGTATTTTTACCCTTTCAATATCTTTATAGATAATTTTCAAAAACACTAAAACTCTACAAATACAGAAAAGAAAAGAAAAAGAAAAGAAGAAAGAAAAATGATAAAGGGGAGCTAAACCATAAGAGTTAAAGAATAAAGAAAAAGGTGACTTCCATTCTTCCTTTAAACAGTGTATGACATTCAACTTTAGGCCTTTCAAAGATAATGTCACAAAATTATCTTCTTCCCATCCCCTATTTCATTTTTTTAACAACTAAAAAAGAGAAAAGCGTATCTTATTTCAAAGTTTAAAATCTCTAGCATCAATATATCTGTCGTTATCTCTCTGTATTCTTATCCAACATAGAAGCCATTACATTGTGATAAATGGTATTCCATTTTCTAGTCTTGAAACTTCTAGCTATTTCCTGACTTAACTTCCTAACTTAACTACATAGCATTAATGTTCACTACTTAAAACTATAAATCTTTTACACGTTATATAATATATTATAATGTTACTAAGACCAAATATTTCTATCACATTTCTTATTGTAAAATCCTTTTCACAGTTGTTACCAAATCCAGTCTTAATTGTCTTGTATCTGTAGCCATTTCATAACCTAATTACAACCATTCCTCTTTCTTCCATCTAATTCATTTTAAATTTGACTCTCCTCTTCCGTTTCACCCATCCTATCCCATCCTTATTGTAAAATCTTTTTCACAGTTGTTACCAAATCCAGGCCTTTTCCCCACTGGGCTATTAAAACAGTGCAGAGCGACCTCCAACGGAGGTCTTCTGCACCATAGAGTGGACTGGGGCGGACTACTTTTTGTAGTTCCAGACCTCAGTCCACTCCGGAGCGACCGGAACTGGTCGTGCGGTGTTTTTTAAAAACTTCTTTTTAGAGGCTTTTAAAAAGCACGGACTGTGCACCCCGTGCCGCTCCGTCGCCTGGCCCCGGAGCAGATTTGCAGGCAAGCACATGTGTGTGCCTGCAGATCTGCTGGGGGCGGGCTTCCAGCTGGCGAGCTTCTCTGGTTGGTGGAGAGCCCCCACCAACGGGAAGC
The DNA here is from genome assembly GCA_948474755.1 of Ctenosaura bakeri. Lineage (NCBI taxonomy): Eukaryota > Metazoa > Chordata > Lepidosauria > Squamata > Iguanidae > Ctenosaura > Ctenosaura bakeri. The sequence goes on along the minus strand of CAOLHI010000193.1, from coordinate 388,148 downwards.
CACCATTTGGGACGCCAGAGGACTGCGGAGCAGCGAACTCGCGTTGCTCCTCGTGGCGACTGACTCAGCCGGCTGGAAAACAAAGCCGGTAAGCTCTGTTTTCGGGCATTTCTCCCCCCACATGCGGAAAGGGCCCCAGTCTTAATTGTCTTGTATCTGTAACCATTTCATAACCTAATTACAACCACCCCTCTTTCTTCCATTTAATTCATTTTAAATTTGACTCTCCTCTTCCATTTCACCCATTCTATCCATGAACTCTCCCCTAATCTTCTCAGATTCCCTTTCTTACCTCTTGTTAATATTTCCAGGCTCTTCCCACATACTGTCTTAAAGTATTTGTCCTGAGACAGAGTACTTTTCTTTTTCATCTTTCTCTCACCCTCTTTGGTCTTGCATGCCAATCCTTTAAGTCGACTTGGTTTTGTTTGATATGTTCCTTACACATCAATTTCAGTTTAGCTTCCCCTTTACCACCCCCACCCCCACTTGAGCCATAATCCCCATTTCACAATCCAGAACTTCTTGGCCTCTCTTCTCCACCACTCCAATAGCTAATCCCTTCATTAATTCAACTTGAATTGTTTCTCCATGTAATTTTTGGGTTCTCCCACTTCCATATTAGCCTCACATTTCTCCCCTCTGCTTTATATCCCCCAGCGGTTCTGCCTTGATCTCATTCCTCAGGGTCTCTATCAAATCTTCTCATAGTCTATTCTTCAAATTGGGAAATATATCTCCTTCAGTATCTGTTGTTCAAAGTCCTGAGACAGTTCCTGGAAAGGTTCCATTTTTTGTTCAATCTAACAGTTTCAGAGTTAACAGTTCACTAATCTGACTACAGCCAGCAAGTCAGTCTTATCAACATCAAAGAGATAACACCTGCACTTTCTCATGCTGTAGCTTCTCCTTGCTAAAGTCCAGTTCAGTCTTGTAAATAAGATGAAGTTCAGTCCATCCATGAAAACATGTGCACTTAAATCCTTAATTGTTTTCTTGTCAACCACCAATGTTCTTACTTGATTTCTGATTTCATGGGGTAAGCACACTTACTCAACTCTTGGTTGCAGAAAAAAGGCAGCTGAAAAGGCTTCTGTAATTAATCTGTTTTAATCACAAGAATTCTTCACTTGCGTAAGTCCAAAGCTTTACGAATTTTAAAAAAACAGGTTGCTGACTTTGGCCCATCACATCCTCAGATCAAAACAGCTGCATTTCAGGGCAAGGGCAAAAGATGCAACTCTTTTGGTCCTTCCCATTCATTAAGCATTTATTCATTCTGCATTTAGTCATTCCAGATTGTTGTGGGTGATCCCCCACCTTTAATCCAGGGGGAATTTCTTCCTCTGGCTGCACTTTTACCATGAAAGCTGTCCTTGCTGCATAGCTGCTGTGAGAAGCATCTGCTCACTGTCCTGCCCAAAAGTCAAGTCAATATTTCTATCCTTTCATGATGCCCCAATCTTCTGCCTGAGGTGGCTGCCTTAGAGCCGACGTGGTATAGTGGTTTAAGTGTTAGACTAGGGACCAAGAGAGCAGGGTTTGATTCCCTGCTTGGTCATGGAAACTCACTGGGCAACCTTGAATGTGTCACAAACTCTCAGGCCCAGAAAAAAAACATGGTAAGTTGGTCTTAGGGTCACCATAAGTCAGAAATGACTTGAAGGCACACAGCAAAAAAACATACATACATATTAATTTATCTATTTATCAGATGGTGAGCCATTGTGGTATAGTGGTTTGAATGTTGGACTAGGACACTGGGATATAAGGGTTTGATTCTCCACTTAGCCATGGAAATCCTGGCTGACCTCAGTCTCAGAAGAAGGCAAGGGAAACCACCTCTGAACAAATTCTGCCAAGAAAACCCTGTCACATCTTGGCCTTAGGGTCACCCTAAGTAAGAAATTATTTGAAGGCATACAACAACAACGACGAAAATGACTTGGGGGGGGTTGGTTTTATTTGCAAAATGTGTTCGATCAGCACTGCTATATATATTTTTTTATTACAGATGGAGGGATTGGAATATTTTTACTGGTATTAGAAACAGAACTAGTACAGTTCTGCCTGAGATCAGTAAGTTCTCCCTGTGGTATAGGAACTTTCATACTCCTATGATTTTTCTTAACAATACAAAACAGACTATCCAGTTTTCCTTGAAATGCTCACTTCACCTATTAGTAGAGCTAGATAAAAATTGGCTTGTAGTGGGGGAATAGAACAACAATACAATTTGGAATTGTATAATCTGCATTTGTTTCTTATGCATGCAGCACAGTCCTATGCATGTTTACTCAGAGGTGAGTTCCACCTAGTTCAAAGGGGCTCGATCTTCATCTAAATGGTTATAAAGTTGCAGCCTTAGTGTACCAATTTGTCTATACATTAGATTATAAAGCAAACGGAAATCATGGTATTGTGGCTCCAGAAATTTGCCATGCTTGGCAAAACATGGCAAGTACAATAGCGCTGTCACTGTTCAAGCTTTATCTACACCTACAGTGTATTTGCATATTTAGTAAGATCTTTAAACACAACATTCTTTGTCAGCCACTTAAGCATCTATGTGTGAACATGTACAACTTGTGGAGGCCTGGTGACCCACATGACCATGGGTCATTTAAATGTATTTCTAACGTCTCAAAGGCCATTTCTGCACTAGACTGTTATAGCGCTATTATTCCACTTACAACGTCCTATGGAATCCAGGGGTTTGCAGTTTCAGGAGGGGCCCACCCGAAAAATGTGAGATGATCCAAATATGGATCTAATTCATCACTTGGAGTTTGGCCCTAAATGAAAATTTTCCCTTTTATCCCAGTGTAGGCTGGCAGAGCCACATAAAGAGCTACAGATGGAAAATGTTCTAAATGTCCCAGTGAATGGAAGTCTTTGAATTATAAGAGCTGGAGAATTTACCCTGCCACCAACAGCCCTAGAGAGTTTGAGAATTTGTTATAGTTTGACAATAAAACTTTGGGAAGATCTGCTAACAGAATATTTCAAAGGCCAAGCTGTATAATGCATCATGCATCTGAGAGAAATAGTTTCCATGTATTGAGTTCAAGATGCAGTGTGGAGCCAGAAGCAGAGCAAGAAGAATTAGGAGACATGTGGAGAGCAAATGAGCTGATTAAGGAGACTATTCTCTTAAATTTAGAATTTTGTTTCAAACTTTCACTGCAGTGTAGTATAGTTTTGTTGGACGTAGTTACAGTTACAAAGTATGAGCTGAAGGGAGAAAAGAAAACTGTTCTTCCATATTCCTTCCTTCAACTCCTCCCTTTTCACAACTCCAGAAATGCTACTGTTATTACTGCTCTACCTATGACCTCCTTCTGGCTCTGGTGTTCCCTGTTTTTCTGAGAATAAAATACATGCATTTGCACTGCATTCTGCCTTTAACAAAGGCAGAATGAAGGAAGAGCAGCACAGAATTCAAGATATATTCTCTCTAAGCCAGAATCCTTTAACATCTCAAGCAAGGTCACAAGAATGCTTATCTCTCTGTAATATCCTCATTTTTATATTGGTTCTCTTATCTCAGCTACCCTGGGAATGACTGTTGCAAACACAGGCATATGTATTTTTTTTACCAGTCCTTAGTTTATCTGCCCAGGAAATATTGTTAATCCCATATGTCTGGTTTAACCAAGCATAATCCAGCCCCTTTCAGAAAAGTAATCACCATGTACTGATCAATCAGGAAAAGGCAATGGAAGAAAACAACCTATTACAGCAACAGTATAACCCTGAACAACCTTGGCTGTCACACTGTGCTTTGTGTCTGGACATATCATGACACATTATGATTGCTATCTTTTCCACTCACTTCAGTTATTTAAAACAATTAGGACATTACCAATAACAGTCTCTAGTGATTTATTCAAGAGTAATCAAAACCAGTCTTTACAATGCCATAGGATTGTATTTTTTTGTTCCAATGTTGGCATAACAGCTCTTCTGGAATTTAAATGAAAAGCAGCATTGGTTTTCTGATATGAATAGAGATTCTAAATATTATTCTTAAGAGTAGATTTAGCTTTGGTGCTTTTTATAGAAATTGGATATAGATCCATGGCAGAGTGCCTGCTTTGCATGCAGAAAGTCCCTGGTCAACACCTGCCATTTCATTTAGAAAGCATGTGATGAAAAAGATCTCCACTTCAGACTCCAGGGAGCTGCTACTAGACAGAACAGAGGCCTTTAGGATAGATGAACAAATAGTTTGATATGGGTAAGGCAACTTCCTATCTATCATTCGTAGAATGCAGGTAAATGTAAATTTGCCCTGATCCCAGTTTTGGAAGTGAGATTGTAATCAGGAAAAATGGTGCATGGGAAAGAGATAATCCTTTTCTTTCTCCAGTTCCATGGTCCACATCTGACTCTGCCTTAAGCACACTATTAATTAAAAAGAAAGCAATCATGGGAGAATTTTAATCTCAGATCTTCAAGTCTCCAGGGAGACTGCCAGATCTTCCTGCAATTAGGCAATGGAGCTGATGCTGAGGGCCTGCAGTGACAGCCTCTCAGGTGCTCCTCCTGAATTCTCCATTCTGGGGACAACAGAGGTTTGAAAGCCACACACAATCTGACCCGAACCCCTAAGCAAGCTGACTGTGTGAGCTGTCATGGAAGACAGTATCCTAATGAAAGTGCTGAAGTATATTTCAACTGCTGGTACAATTGTTTGTCTGTGGGATGGGGAAAAGAACACCGTTCTCTACTTCAGGCAGCAAAATCTCATTCACTAGACTTTTAAGTTCTCACATCTGCCATTCTTCTACAGTGAGGGTGGGCAATTGTGCAAAAAGTGGGGGCCATTTTTCCACCCTGTGTTCATTTGGTGGGTTGTACCAGTGTCTTTTGGTGTGCTCGAACTGATGCAATGTTGCTTCCAGCTGCCATTTGGGGCAGTTTTTGGCTGATTTTCTATATTTCTTTTGTGTATTGTGGAGATTTAGGGGAGCTGTGGAGGTCAAGGGAAGAGCAAAAAATAATTTGAAAATCAGGCTGACTTTTTTTAAAAATAGGTCTGGGGGCCTTCTGGGGCTTCAGGAGCCACACTTGGGGGGGTCCCAAGGGCCACATGTGGTCTGCACTTTGCCCACCCCTGTTCTACAGGGAAGGGTTTAGCATGAGACAAACTTTCACCTAGGCTGTACCATTTCAAATTTCAAGTGGGAATTCATATGACGAAATTACCCTCTGTACAAGCAAATACACCTTGCATATAGAAAACTATATACTGGAGGGAAGGCTAGACTAGAAGTATTCTCCCTGACATTTTCTTCTCTATTTGAAGGGAAATATTTAGTATGCAGGAACATTCCTCAAATGAGCTTCTACCTGCAGTTTGAAGTGGTACAGTTCACTTCCTGGGGAAGTGAGCTGTACCTTTTGTCCTGCTATTTAGGACAAAGATGACAATTGTATGGTTCTTTTATAGCACTGGAAGGCTTTCAAGCAGCTGGCAGTTAACACACCCTTGAAAAATGAGGGAGCAAAGGAATGTGGTCCAGCAGCTATTTAGCATTAACTAAACAGTTAGGAAAAAAGTGCTACAAGCCTGTCAGGACCTGCTGCTCCTAGAAAAAACAGGCATATTCCTCCTGGATGTGCTTCCATCTGCTAAAGGATTTGTTCAATGTTTTAATAAGAGAACATTCAAATGTAAGCATGCAGATTTTTACAGTGTACTGTAAGCTCCTATCAGTTAGGCTGTTCTTAGAGTCCTAGTATATCCATTATGGATAATGGGACTACTGAATAGTCACAAACTAAGTACCTATTCATAGGACTGCTGCCTTAGAGCCTTTCAAAATTATGGCCTTTTTTGTTCAAGTAATTGCATAGCAGTGTTATACGGTTGTTGCCCAGGAGCCAGACAACTGACTCTGGAGGAGTGATTTTCTTGTTGAAGGGGAACTGCATTTCCCCAGGGCTTTTGTAGCAAAACGTTGATGCTTTGCAATGTGTTTTTCCACTAGTGTAAGCTGGTAAATTGGTTGGAAATGTGAGTGCAAAAGTGTAATAGGAGAAAAGTGTGAGGAACTTTTTTTTTCAGTGCAGAAGTGGGCAGCATGGCCCTTCAGATGGTGTTGGATTGCAGCTCCCACCATTTCTCATTGCTGGCTATGCTAATTTGTGCTTCTGGGAGTTGCAATCCAACTATGGCCCTTCCTGCAGGACATCATTGTCTCGTACCTGGGACGGGAGAAGGATGAGACCCAAACAATGGTTCAGCATGATGTCCTCTGGGTCCCATTCTTTTCTCACCCCTGGGTGGCATGATCGTGCTGCAAACCATTAACAGGTTTTCCCTGTCAATGACCTGCAACTGTGCAACCTTCCTGTTATCCGCCTGCACCTACTTGGTGTGCGGAGGTCTTGGCAGTGCAATGGCTCTGCTTTCTGCCCGAGCACAGCCTGTGACAGTACCCGGCTATGCTGCGGAAGGAAAAGGCAGCGCCATCATGCTTCTTCCCTTCACGGAGGCAGCTGGTGTGGAGAGGAGTGCTCCTGTTACGCTTCCCTCCCAGCAGAGATAACACGGGGACCCACACCAGATGTCTCTGGAATAAGGTAAGCTGCAGGAAGGGCCTACACCTCAGCCCATGTGTCTCTCCTTCCTTATCCTTCTTGCTTTACAAAAATAGCACTGTAGATAGAAGTGGTTAGGCCTTCACACAGAAGCTTGTGAAGACAAACCTTATAGTCTTCTTTTGTACAATATAAGATACTGAATGAAGGAGCTTTGTTATACATGACTTCTGGGATGCATACAGAACATTGCAACTGTGCCAATGTTGCAGCATATCATCTTGGGAAATAACTGTAAGCTGTCGATACACAGAGGCTGAAAAAAAATATTTTTTTTGAGCCTCAACTCCAGAATCCCCAGCCAGGAAGAGGAAGTGTAGTGTTCTGACCAGCCAGAATGGACAGTCCCCTTTCAGGTACCAAATTCTTCTGCAGCAGAAACTCCTTCCAAAAAGAAAACTAGCACAAAAAGGATCACAGGTAGATTAGAACCTTTATTGGTAGACATTTAAAAAAAAAACCCAGGAAGTTTTTGTTGTTGCTACTGCTGTTGTTGCTTAGGAGAAGGTATTCCAAGAGGGCACCAAGCTACAGCCTGAGGTTTTATAGCTTACTCTGCCTCTCAGGATCCTACCACTGTTTTCTTTGGCTGATACGCCAGCTGCGCCCCTTCCTGGACTTGGAACACCTAAAAACAGTGGTACATGCGCTGGTAACTTCATGGCTTGACTTCTGTAATGCGCTCTACATAGGGCTACCCATGTGCTTAGTCCGGAAACTTCAATTAATTCAGAATATGGCAGCCAGGTTGGTCACCGGAAGATCTAAAACTGATCACATAACACCTATTCTGAAGTCTTTACACTGGCTGCCTATTAGTTTCCGGGCACAGTACAAGGTGTTGGTTTTTACCTCTAAAGCCCTTCATGGCTTGGAGCCAGCCTACCTGCAGGGTCGCCTTCTCCCATATAATCCGCCCCGCACACTAAGGTCCTCTGGGAGGAATTTACTGCAGCCAATCAGAACTAGGTTGGCTGCGGTTACCCAGAGGACCTTTTCTTCAGTCGCTCCCAAGTTATGGAATGGCCTGCTGGAAGAGACCCGGCATATTACCAGTCTTGACTGCTTTAAAAAAGCAGTCAAGACTGTTCTCTTCCGACAGGCCTTCCCAGATTAGTGTTCCACCACCTCTCATCATCTGTCTCTTTGTTTTAATTTTGTTTTTAATTTGTTTTAATAACTAATGTGTTTTAGGGGGATAGAAGGGTTGCTGGGTGGGGAGGATGGGGTACATTTTAATGTTTTAATGTATTTGTATATTTTCGTAATGCCGCCTCGATCCACTGGGAGAGGCGGGATAGAAATAAATTTATTATTATTATTATTATTATTATTATTATTATTATTATTATTATTATTATTATTATTATTATTATTATTATTCTGTAGAAGGCCTGAATTTATCTAGACATGATTGGAAGCCTGCTGTCACAATTTCCATACCCTCCAACTCAACTATCCAATCTCTTTCTCCTCCTGCCACTTTCCCTTTGTATTCAGCTTCCTTCAGTGGCTGCAAACTGGGTTCCCAGTGCAAAAGTAACTTGCTCTCAGTTGACTCAGCAGGAAGGAGAGGAGGGGGCAGAATCTTGCCCTTCCTTATGGTCTCAGAAAAAAGCAAACCGTTAGCCTCTCTTAGCTGATGCGTCCTTCCTGGCTAATAACTTTGAGCATCTTGCCTGCACTCTGATGTTGCTTGGCCACACGTGGCTCAGTGTTCATCAGTGGGATGCAGGAAGGTATATAGTTTAGGATTATTCTTTTTTCCACTATACTGTAAATTGCCTTGCAGTTTTCTTCTTTTTTTTTTTTTGCAGTTTAAGGAATATATCAGAGGCACAGCCTGCTTCTCTACTAGCGCAGGGGAGCCGGGCCAGGTCGTCTTGGGATGATCAAACAAAGGAGGGCACGGGGTCCTGCGGCGAAGAGCGGGTTCCCTTCCCGCCGGGGCCGAGAGGTTGGGAGGGCGGGGGGAAGAGACGATGCTGCATCATCGGCGGGCTCGGCCGCCGGCCACGTGACAACGCGGGCCGCGCCCACATTGCTCAGCAGGCTGCCGGGCCCATCGCAGCGCGCGTGCCTGTTTGCCCGGTGCTGTAGTGGTTCTCCCCCCGCCCCCACCGCCAGTAATTGCAAAAAGCAAAATCAACCAGCAGTCCTGGAGGGGCCTTATCAGCAATCAAATATTGGAGGTGGAGGAGAGTGTTTTTTTTTCTCCCCCCGCCCTGTTTTTCAAAATGTAGCTCCCATTTGCAGCTTGATTTTTTTTTTTTTAATGCTTCCCTTTCTGCGTTCACCCAGATCGCCCCTTTTAACCTGCAAGGAACACGGTTGTGCAGCGCAGGAATTCCCTCTGCACTGTTCTAAATATGCCCTAAATACGGAAAACCACCCACGCCCTCTCAACGTTATGGCGCGCTCGCCGTTTGCAGAAAGGCGGGCGGCTGCCTGAGGCTATTTCCGCACTAGGCTGTTATAGCGCGATGATTCCACTTTCAACATCCTCTGGAATCCTGGGGTTTGCAGTCTCGGGAGGGGCCGGACGGCCCCTCCCGAGACTGCAAACCCCAGGATTCCAGAGGATGTTGAAAGTGGAATCATCGCGCTATAACAGCCTAGTGCGGAAATGGCCTGAGTTTCGGGGGTGAGCCCCTGATCGCGCCGGGGATCTACGTGGGGAACGTGCGTGGATGCATGAGTTTCTGGGATGGCCCGAGAGACCTCCGCCCCTTCCTGCACAGAGGAGGCAGGAGAGGCTGTCGATCAGCCGGCGGCGGGGAGAGCGGTCCCCTCCCGCCCCCCAAAAAGCGGCCGGGCTTTCCTTCGACCAGCCAATCGCAACGCAGGAAGTGGGCAGGTTTTAGAGGCGGCCACCATCGCGTGGAGGGAAAGGAGGAGGAGGAGGAGGAGGGAGAACGGAGGGTGGCATCTCTCTCGCCTGTCCCTGGCTCCTTTTTTTGCCTTACCTTCTGAGCCCGAAAAGAGGATCTGCAGGATCTTTCTTTCTCTGCAAAAGAAAAATAACCGATTGCGTCCTGCTCTCCAAGGATCAGCGTCCTTTGCTGCGGCGCCTCGTGTTGGCCAGCAACCTACCGGAGAGACCTCTTATTTAACCCGACAGGATGATAGCTGCCCAGCTTTTGGCCTATTACTTCACAGAATTAAAGGATGATCAGGTCAAGAAGGTAAGGGCTTGGCTTTCTCCTGCTGGCTGGGCTCGGCGATCTCGGCTCCAACGTAGGGAAGCTATTTTATTTTTATTTTTAAAAACGATGTCTATATTGCATATATTTTGCTGCTCTTCTGAGGGCGCAGCATATTCAATAGGCGCAGTTGCTTTTGTCGTGGTTGCTTTGTTGCTCGGTCGTAAAGGTTTTCCATGCAAAAGCCGAAGGATTCTCGTCCTCCGGATCTGGCGTTGCGAACGCGCTGCAGTGTCCTTGAAAGAGGATGTGGATGTCATCGCGGCGATGAGTAACACAACGCAGTCATGGTTTCCTCCTCCTCCCCCCTCCGCCCCGGGTGGAATGGGCTCTCAAGGGCTGTTGCTATAAACGGCTTGATCGTCCGGTTAAGTAAGTGACCGGGGGAATGGTCAGCCGCACTTTACGAACTTGAGAATCCAAGGCCTGTTGATTTGGGGGCGCGGGTTGAATTACTGCGTGCCTGCCTGACTTTTGAGACGTGGTCATGGTCCAGATACGAGGAGCCTGGCTGGTAACCCATTAAACCCCAGCAAGGCTGCTGGAGCATAAAATGCACCTGGATTATTATTATTTTTTTTTTTTTTGCCAGATCCACTTTGCAATTTTGTCATCATGGAAGGCGTTCGGTGGTGTTTAACCCTGGGCTACACTGCTGCCATGGCTGATGATGACATGAGCTAGCAAACATATTCAGGACTAGCTGTGTTGGCCGTGGAGCAAAATAGGACAAAATCCAAAATCCACAAAACAGTGATACCTTTATTGGTACAACGTCCTGGCCTGTGACTCCAACATTTCTTCTTCTGTAAGGTTGTTAAGCATCTTTGGCTTGAAGAAGAGCTTTGGAAACTTGCACGATGTATTTTGTGCATTTTGGTTGGCTAATAAAGGTATCCCTCTATTGTGGAGGGAGGTAACAAGACCGTGGCCATTTCCGCACTACAGTGTTAAAGTGCTGCTATTCCACTTTCAACGCCCTGTGGAATTCTGGGGTTTGTAGTTGACTGAGACCAAAGAGCTCTTTGGCTGAGAATTCAAAGTGCCCTTCCCTAAACTACAAACCCCAGAATGCCATAGGAGGTTGATAGTGGAATAGCAGCACTTTAACACTGTAGTGCGGAAATGGTGCGTGTAAGGCCCCTGAATTGAACTGATAACAGCTAAACTGTGCAAAATTGGGTTCCTGATGTGAATGATTTCACTAAATAAAATGTGATTAAACAAGACGTCATTTATAGCTGTGTTTGTTATATTCACTTTGACCTGAAGGTCTTCTAAGGTCACAGCCTCTAATATTTGGGAGGAATTCCCTGTTTTCAGGAAGTTAAGCTGTCTGTGATTTAGGCCTATCACCTTTTAGTCAGCCAAGCTTTTAATCTGCTGATTTTCTCACTCCTGTAGATAAAACAAATGAGGAGATTTTGGAGAAACAATGTTTCATTAGGAATTGCAAAGAAAATAGATGTCTTTCCACATTATCAAATGTTAGTAATTCTGTGTTTCAAAACAGAGATCTCATTAGCATGGAAAGCAAATTACAGTGCAATCTTGTATATCTCTGTTTAGAAATAAATTTCATTGAGTAACATGGGACTTCCTCCTGTAAACCCTTACAATAATGGGCATTTTATAATATACCTCAAGATCCTTTTCTGTTTTTCATACCTATGATAGATGCATGTTTTAGAAGGTTTATTCTGACTGCTATATTGTTGCCCTTTAAAAAAATAGTTAAATAACAAAATGGATTCAAAATGTCATCTTCTTGCACGTGAAAGATATTTCATATATTTTCTGGCAGTGAAGTTTTTAATGGACTTTGACATTTGGAATCTTTATTTCCCTCTTTCTGATCACTCATTCTTTCACTCCCGCATCATCTCATTTAAACTTCTCCTGCCATCACATAGAATCTTTTAGAATATTTAAAATTGTGGAAAACCACAAACACAGTTTCAAAATAAACATTGCAAAATAAGCAGTGGGATGCAAAAGCAAATCCCTATAATTGATTTGCTTATTTCATTTAGATAATGTTTGAATTATTCTGGATTTTCTTTTGCAAGAGAATAAATATAGCTGGCACACATTATGAAGAAGTTAGGTGTGATTAAACAATGCATATAAATGTACATTTGTGCTGTGATGTAGAAATATGCATCACATTGTGAGATGCTTATGTTGTGCTTTTATTTTTGAAAGCAAAATACAAAGTAATTATGTTGTATAACCGTGAGCATCATTTTAAATTTATTACCTACTTTCACGTAAGGAGTGATATCTCCTTTCCAAAAAATTTCTGAGGAGGAAAGGCGTGTGTAGCATCTCGATGATGATTTGTCAGTCTTCTGGAAGGAGGTGGTGGAAGACCCACATGATTAGCTCTTGGGTATCTGATTGTGATAGTCGTATATCATTCTGTTGGTACTGTGAGTGAGAGGGACAGAGAGAGAAGGAAGCAAATGTCCTTAGTGGAATAAGAATAGCTTTAGGGCCTGCTTGCTTATCTTGTTGGCTGATGCTGGGTTACACCCTTAATGCTTCAAGATTCTGGATAAGACAGTTTGCTGTTCACACCATCTGGTTATTGTTACACTTTACACTAGGACTCTTATGAATGGGCATTCACATTCACATGCCTTACAGAAGATAGGAAAACTGATGTGTTAAGCAAACAAATGGTTCATGAAGTTTTTAGTAAAGTACTTGGGAGCAGCAAGAAATCTTGGATGTGCTAGTATGGCCTCTAGAAAGCCCAGGTGAGATGGGACTGGGGCATTACCACATCCAAAAAATTCCAGGAGACAGTTTCTTGAAGAACAAAATCTGTATTTTTCTAAGGCAGAAATAGCTGCAGCTCTTAAAAGACAGTGGCAGCACAATGCCTCTCCCACCTTGTAATTAAAAGCTAATTTTTTAGAAAAGCATATCTTGTTATGTGTAGTAATCACAAAAACCTCTGTCACATACAGGTTCCCAAGCACCAATATTTTCAGAGTGTGGGACCTCTAACAAGACCTAGAATTAAAGTTAACAGTATCTGTATACACCAAATAAGTACAGGTAGAGGTGTGTTTATAAGCAACACACTTCCTAAAAATTCAGCTTTGTTCCTCATTTCTTGTGGCTGCTAGTTTTACGTGGTTGTAAGTCTGGAATGAATTTCAATGGGCTGCATATAATATGGCCTAGTAATTAGGGAGGCCATGTTGTGTAGTGGTTTGAGTGGTGGTCTATGACGTTGGAGACCAGGGTTCATTTGCTGGCTCGTCCATGGAAATCTACTGGGTGACCTTGGGCATGTCACATGCTGTCAGCCCGAGAAAACCCTACGATAGGTTCACCTTACTTTCCCCATAAGTTGGAAATGAATTGAAGGTACACAACAACAACATAATTCATTAAGTCAGGGTGGGCAAAGTGCAGCCCACAAGGGCCATTTCTGTTTCAGAATGCCCCCAAATGCACTCTAGGGGGTGTGAAGGGAATTTCCACTATATCTGGAGGCCCTCTGGGTCCCCAAGCAGTCAAAAACAATTTTTGCAAAATTAAAAAAAAAAGTTTTGGCCCTGAGATACTCCAAAATATTCACTAGAGGACATTTCAGCTGCATTTTGAAGACCACCCCCCAGCCAATTTAGGCCCAGGAGAGGGCTTTTTTGAAACCCTAGATGTGGTGAAAGTGCCATCAGACCACAGCAGAGGCATTTGAGGGCAATTTTTTTTTTTTAATAGGGACAGATATGGCCCTCCGAGGTCTCCAGGGGGCTAATGTGGGCCCCAGATTTCCACAGTTGCCTGCCCTGGTTTAAGTAAAGTAAGCTGTGCAAAGTGTGATTTGTATCTAATCTAACATGTTGGCACTTTTGACTTCCTTAGTACTTTGTATCACATTATTTTTACACTACAGATCAATACATTTTTATGTTTTAAAAAAGTGGCAACAAAGAAAGACAATGAATCAAAGAAAGATGGGACAGTTAGTGGTCCTAACAGGAATTCAGAATATGTGGTTCTCCAGACTACAACTCTCATTAGGCCTAATCAGCATAACCAGTGGTAAGGAATGATAAGAGTTGCAGCAACAATGTTTGGAGGCCCATATGTTCTCTATCCCTGGGCTAGACTACTGAACTAAGACTAGGGAAAAGAAGTTTTTAATTCCTTTTTTAGCTACAGCATTCATAAGGGTTCTAGCTAGTCAGACTCATTGAAGCCTACCCCACAAGGTTGTTGTGAAAATAAAGTAGGATAGCTTTGCTCTGTAATGTTAAGGGAAGGGAATATAGAGACATTTTTAATCACAAACTCTATTTATAAGACACCCAACTGAGAAAAAAACCCCCATAAACTTTTCCAGAAAGAGACACTGGGTTCATTCAGCCTCCTGAAAGTTTAAGGGGAATTCATTTGTGCCTAAGTCTGCTCTGGCTACTGTGAGGAAACCATTGAAGGTCCAGAGTGTGTTTCAGTGTTGTTTGGTTGTAGCCAGTGTAGGTCACTCAAAGTGTGTGTGTTTGAAGGAGAGCAGTGATTGTGATACTAGCCTCTTCCATTACACTGTGACATTGTAAAATGTTGCCAGTACAAGGTAAAGGAGAGCCAGTGTGGTGCAGTGATTTGTGTGTTGGACTATGGCCCTGAAGGCCAGGGTTTGTTTTCCCCTTGGCTGTGGAAACCCACTGGGTGACCTTGGGTGAGTGACACACTCTCAGCCTCAGAAAACCCTGCCTCAGGGTCTCCATAAATCAGAAATGACTTGAAGCCATACAACAACAACAAAGTAAACCCACTGGGTGACCTTGAGTGTGTCCCATATTCTGAGCCCCAGAAACCCTGGGAGAGACTTGTTGGAGAAAGTGGCTGTAAATACTCATAGCTGATTTAGCCCTGCCTATTTATGACATGAAGCTCCCATTTGTGAGACAGCGATGGGCTTGTGGCTCCCCAGATGTTGGACTGCAACTCCTATCATTCCTTGCAACTAGCTGTGCAGGCTAGAGTGGATGGGAGTTTTGATCAAACAATGTTTGGAGGACCAGGCATTCCCATCTTTCAGGATATGGCCAGTTCCTCCAATATTTTATTCTCTTGTATAAGGCTTGCTGATTGTTTGTTAAGGACTGTCTTTTTGAAAATCTGAAGTTTTTTCCTGGTCGTTCTGTACAAGCAGCGTAGAGATCTGTGTGACTGGAGTCTGGGCCCTCCTAGATTTTCGGTAATGTAACATAAGTTAAAATGTTATTGATGGATTCTTGTAGATAGCAGCAAAACTTTGTGTCTGTGTAAAATGAATATTGCTTTTACAAATCTGTTTATATTTAGAAGTTTGACACAGCCCACAGAAGTACACTGAGGCTGTTACGTGCTAAAGAGCAGTCCAATTAACTGACTTAATATCAGGACGGAGGTTGTATTCTTGTGCTGTGTCCTAAACTACACTTTTAAAACTCAGAGGGCTTATTTGATTTATAAATGATTTGAATTTATCTGAAAAGGCAGATATCCTTTTTAGATGAATAATGCTGGAATGGTGTGGAGTGAGTGGGAATTTGGCATATTGAAGAAGTGTATGTAGATGAGTTAATAATAGATTTATGACATTGGAGTCTTCCCAAAGACCATCTAATCCATCCTCTGCTGAACTGCAAGGTCACTCGCACCCCATTCCCTTAAGCTTTCATAGTGATTATAGACAACTGAGACCCAGAGAGGAACTAGATGACACCAGAAAAAACAGATCTGGATGATTTGAGCAAGTACGCTTTAAAATTAAAATCACCTTGATGCTGAACAGTGTTGTACTCATTTTGGATTTCATAAAAAATAATTTTTAATATTGCTGGTATTCCCTTCCACTCTCACTATTCGAAGTGATTTATGTACATTATCTCAGAAATTGTCTCATCAGCCCTGAGGTGTAGGCCACTGCTATTTTGCCCATCTTCTGTGGGGTGATTGAGGCTGAAAGATAGTGGCTTG
Organism: Ctenosaura bakeri; assembly: GCA_948474755.1. Classification (NCBI taxonomy): domain Eukaryota; kingdom Metazoa; phylum Chordata; class Lepidosauria; order Squamata; family Iguanidae; genus Ctenosaura; species Ctenosaura bakeri. Next base: position 372,351 of record CAOLHI010000193.1, on the reverse strand, counting down.
CCTCAGCCTTCTTGGCAGGGCCAGCCCTACCACTAGGCAGTTAGCAGCCTCAGGTAGTAGATTTTGAATGTCATGAAAAAGGAGCAAATTCTTAGTTGTTTATTATGTTTTTTGTGTGTGTGTGTGTGCATGTGCACGCGTACATTTGTTTGTATGTTAAACTTCCAGGAAGGGGGAGAAGTACCTCTACCACAATTACCAAAATAGCTTCAACGCCTATAGTAATATGCACTTTAGGTTTGGTATTTTATGCTATTTTACGATGTACCTCAGGCAGCAAAGTTATCTTGAGCCAGCCCTGCCTATGTCTTGGCGTGCTTTGGGCTGAGATGAGGTTTAAACTGGCCACTTTGTAGCTGACACTGGTGAAGTCCAGTCTTTTGTATGCATACTTAGACATAATAAGCCCAGTTAAATTTAGTGGGATTTGCTTCCAAGCAAGTATGTGTAGGATTTCAGCAGTGTGGAATTGTGCTGTGCTATGCATTGACTATGCTGACTAGGGCTAATGGGAGTTTTAGTCCAACTGCATCTTGAGGGCCATGTGATCCCCACTCATGATCTAGAGCAGTTCTATGTCTGTTTCCTCAGCAGTAACTCCACAGGTAGTCAGTGAGTCTTGCTCCTGGGAAAATGTGCATAGGAGCTGCAGGATTGATGAAGCCCTACAGTTGCCAAGTAGAGAATCCCAACACATCTTTTGTTCTCCCCCTCCCTTTCTAAAACCTCCTGTGTCTCAACCAATCTTTTTAGAATCCTCATCCATCAGCTGTCTGTCCCAAAAGTATAATTCCATGTGGTTATGCCAAAAATTATTTAGATGGGTGACTGCTTAACATTTCTTGGCTATATTCAGCCAGATGCAGTGTTGGATTTCACTCTGCATTCAGACTGGGCAAGATCACATGATAAGTGATACAGGAGGTAAGTCAATACTCTTCAAGCTTCAGCTCTTTTACTCGTGTGTGTAGAAGATGCCAATCCATTGCCTTATTTAGTCTGTGTAGCTGAGTCTCTTGGACAAACCTAGTGATGTTCTTATCACAAATAAAGAAATGTGATATGTACAGCCTGTTGTAGGTATAGCCATACAACATCAAGTTCTAATTTAATATCAATCCCAAACTTACTAAACTCTCTATTCAGAAAAAATGTGTGCTTTGATTTTATCATCTGTTTAAGTCTACATTCACACTGCATAATTATAGCACACTTTATCTGCCACAGCACAGTCCTGTAGTATCTTCTGGGATTTTTAGCTTGCTGAGCTGCTTAGAATTCTCTTTTTAGAAAGCTCTGTTGGAGTACAATTGCCTATAGTAGAGAATTCAAAGTACCTCATTAACCTACAAGTCCCAGGGTTCCATGGGATGGAGACATGGCAGCTAAAGTGGTATCAAATTGCTATTATTGTGTACTGTGGATACAGCCTTATAAATAGTTGCTCACCTGAGTCTCTTGAAAAAGATTGGTTTGAAATAACAAGATACAAGGTGTTCCCAAACTTGGAGTTTGCATTCTATCCTCCAGCCTCTTTTCAGGCCATGGGGTGGGGTACAATGAATGTTTTGTGGAGAGATGTATAGTCTGATTGGACTTCCAGACATTTTTGAGGGTTTGTAACTTGTGTAGACTTATTCGTAAGACTAGTATAAGTTAGCCACACAGTACTGGCACACAATGTATAGCTCCCACCCCCAGATGTTGTACTCACATTCATATCAGTCCTAGCTGGTCCAGACAGTGGTAAGCCATGATGGGACTAGTAGTTTGTCAACACCTGAAGGGCCAAAGGTTTTCTACCCTTGCTTTACTGTGAGATAAGGCACTATTGGGTTAGGTTGCAAGCGTGTGCAGGACCACTTAATTATTGAAAGGTGAGAAATTTTGATGCACAAATGCTCTCAGTTCTTAGGCACCTACGTAAAATTTCTGGGCAGATGGACATTGGGGCCTTTCCCTGCCCTGCTGAACCTGCTGCTTTTATCTTCAAAGGCAAAACAGTTGTGGCATATGCCTTTGTCTTTCTCCTCAGTGTACCTGGATGATTTCTGAAGAGGTGTGTGCTCTCATTATTTTTACATGTTGTTCAAGGCTTCAATTTTGGTAGATCCTTACTAACATGAACTGGAATTAATGGCTACATTATTTACCCAGGAAGGTGTCTTTACAGAAAAGCAAAAATGATAGGTGCCTGTTTATTGTACTTAAAACCAGTCACGTGGATCCTATACTGACCCTTACAGTACAATCTTCAGGCCTTTCATAGTTTGAGAAGTTATAAGCTATTTTGATAGGCCCAGGTGATGCTCCTGCTCAGTGCAAATGGTCATATTGATGCTTATTTTTTAATTAATTAGGTTAATGAGAGTTTATAAGGTAAAACAGAGGCTAAGAGGTTAGATGTAGGTCAGTGGCTTTAATTACTGACCACTGGGTAAAAGGTTATAGTGTCAGCGACGTCAGAACTTCATCCTATCCTGTGTGCTCCAGATCAGGTCTAGTTTTGGATATCAAGCGCAGTTGGAAAATTCTGCACAACAAATGCCAGCAAGTCAGACTGGAGGTCTGAGGTGGGTCTAAGTCAGCAGTATTGCTGAAGTGAAATGAGTTTGGATCTAGTGCCTGCCTGGCAGATGGTCTTGAAGTCCATGATAGAAAGGTAGGGTATAAGTGAAATACGTACATAGACATAAGAAGTGAGTTTATTGTTATGATTTATTTATTTCATTTGCAAGTGTCACTGGATATCTAGTTTGGGGCACAAGCTATCAAAATAAAACAGCCTGCAAACGAATGGAACACATGCTGTGTTTTTCTCTCTCAATGAAATGTGGATTTATTTATTTTTCTTTTAGTAGGGATAGTGGATGGTAATGGTTTGGTGGGAGAACCAGCATTGTGTAGTGGTTTGAGCCTTGGACTACAACCCTGGAGACCAGGGTTTGATTCCCCACTGGGCTGTGGAAACTCACTGAGTGACCTTGGGCACGTCACACATTCTGAGCCCCAGAAAACCCTGTGATAGCTTCACTTTAGGGTGAGAAATGACTTGAAGGCACACAACAACAATAACAACGACAACAACAATAACAACAACAACGAGTTTGGTGGTTGTGTGCAAGTCTGTCTAAACAGAATCATGAAGTGGGATGGGACTTCAGGGTATGTCATACTGGTTGAGTCACTGGTGCTCCTTAGGATTATGATCTTGGGTAGTTTGCCTTGAAAGCAAATGCGAGATGCTGATGAGGTTGGCTTAAGGTAAAACGACTGATCTAACAGAGCAAGAGGAGCAGACTGAGCTGGGCTTGAGAAGAGAACATTCTTTTCTAAAAGAGAAAAAGAACTCATGACCTTTTTTTTTTTTTGGCTGTCCACTTCTGGCAGCAAATAACAGCAATGATCCCACTTGTAAAACGTGTCTCTCAACGCCTTTTAGTGGCTGAGTCACACGGAATGTCATAGCCTGCTAGTATAACCACAGACTGAGTATATCCTGAAGTGATATATATCAACCTACCCTGTAGTTTAAAATTCCAATTCTGCTTGTTTTTATTTTGTTTTTGTTCTTTTGTGTGTGTGTGTGGGGGGGGGAAGCTTTAAACAGTGTGAGTGCTGTAGGAAAAGTCCAGAATGGGGCAAGGTTCTAGAATGTATGAACATGCATGTGCAATGCCCAGTCTTGATGTGTTTAGTGTGGGACACAGCTGTACTATACTGTTGTCTCCAGCAGCAGTCATAACACATGGAGTTGCCCTTACATGAGAGGTTAATATTGCCTATACCACCCATTCTCAGTGGGGGTCATATGACCCCCAAGGGGGCCTTGGCACGTTAGAAGAGGTTCGCAGATTGAAAACTGTGAGAAGGTGATTTTTGGGGCCCTGGTAATACCACAAGCACCAACCTTAATTGGAGTCAATAGTTTCACTCCTGTTTATAATATCTTTCCAATATACTGTTTGAATTTGGTGCACCCAGTAAATTCATTGCTTAAGATCCTCCCACATCTCAATTTAAGAGCTAAAATCTACAAAATTTGAAGTTTTGTGATCTATTTCATACCTTGTAGCAGTCATGTGGGGTTTCTTGCACAGCCTCACCTCAGAGTCAGTCATAAATCAGACTGCGCTCAGTCAACATGTTCAGTCAAGCATTCTTGCAGCTGTTATCACCATTCTCTGAAGATCTTGCTAGGTCTTTTTTGCCAGATCTTTTTTAGCTTAGTAGCTTTAAAGTGTACGTATTTGGATATATATTAAGGCAGGTTGTCAAAAGTGTTTATTACTATATATGAAGTCGCCCCCCCTCAAAAAAGTAAACAAAAAGAGAGAGAAATTGAGCCCAAATATTTTTTTATTGCCTTTCCCTCAATATATTTGGTTGAGTGTGGATTTAGCAAGGTAATTTCCTTGACAAAATCCAGGAAAGAATTGATATTGCAGCGAGAGTTGACTTCCAACTGTCTTCTTATTTGGAGTCTGATTTCATGAAACTAGCAGAAAAGCACCAAGCTCAAGGAGTGCATTAGGCTTAAGACATGTTTAATTTCATTCAGGCTTTTAAAAAGTTTGGTCTAGTATGTTGGAATATTTGAGGTTTTTTGTTTTTGTTTTGGTGTTCAGAAATATATGGTTTTTTGTCTATCTGTCAGTGTCACTATTTAACAGAGGGATACCCAAGAAGAGTTCCTACGGGGGTGGGGGTGGCCAAAAAAACCCAGTTGAGAATGTCTGGCCTATATTGTAACTTCATTGCTCCTTCACATTTCAAACCTTTGAATTATCCAGACTCCCCTTTGCTTGGAAGTTCTGTCAGCCTTGGTAGTTCTCTTTCCCTGTTGTGGGTTAGTATAGCAGAGGGTCAGCCCAAGATGTTTTGATACCTGACACAAAAGACAAAATGGCATCTTCTCATCCATTCCAAACCTTTAAAACTGGAAATGGGGCGGTGTCCTCTATTGCCCCCAGGGCAGCAGACTAGTTCAAGTGATGCAGGGCAGAAAGTGGTGTGGGTGGAATACTTGGAACAAATGGTATATGTCTCTTCAATGAAGGAAAATTGCAGAGTGGTGCGTGCTCATAATGGCACTTGGCAGCTTGCATTTCATTAAGGTGTTAACCACATTTGAGTTGTAGATTGAGCTGTAAAGGAACTATCCAAGGTACTGAACCTATTTCTGGGATATAATCCATTGCTTTGAATGACTCATTTGAAGTTAGACTAAAACCTGATGTGGATTCACTGTCCCAATGATATGGATGTCACTGGAGATTTGGAAAGAAAGGCTCGGAAAGTTTAACTGCTGGCTCCCATCACCTGCCGCCTGAGGCACTTGTTTCATTGTGCTTAATAAAGAACTGGTCCTTCAGGGACAGGAAGTCTTCAGTTGAGCTGTACAGAAAAATCTTATTTCTGTTCCTCTTTCATTTAGCTTTGACTAATTCTGACTTTCTTGTTTAAGAGCAATGGCTTCAAAATGAGCAGCTAGATTTGGGATGCTCATTCCAAAGTCTTTGAACATTTCCATCATAAGCATAAGATTTCCACAATGCCTTCCTAAATTAGAAGAGGAAAACACCCACAGCATGCAAATGAACACAGTATAGTTCTTCAGATATGGGCTTGTTATCATTTGCTGAACAAGGACCAGTCCAGGGTACTTTGGCAACCTAGGTATCCTCAATATGTGATCCAAAAGATGTATGCTGGATATTGGCCCTCTGGATATTTGGACTAAAACTCTCACAGTCACGTACCATTGATGATGCTGTCAGGGGCTCTGGAAGTTGAAGTTCAAAGTATTTGGAGGGCCAGAGATTTCCTACCCTACTGGAAAGGATGCTGTAGACAAACCTTCCAAACTGACTGGATGTCCTTATAAATTTGCTATATCTGAACCCAGATCTAGAGAGATTGTTCTCTAACCTAGTGGGAAATTAGCTGTTGGAGGTGGTATCCAGAAATGACACTAGAAATGTGGTAAGAATATTGCTGTGCTAACAGGCTGTTCAGCAGTTATAATATTGTAAGCTGGGGACTTGCAATATTCTAACTGCTGAGTAATCATGTTTATGCTCATGAATGAGTGAATATGATCCCCAAGCCCTACCTTTGCAGCCTGGAAGCCCCCTGACTGAAGCATTTCTGAGGTGCTTGGAAAGAGTATCCACAGCACGTTCCTGGCTGCAGGATGCCCTGGAACAAGCAGCTCCGGCAGTTCCAACAGGATCGTTGGGGGTCTCTCCAGCTGTTCTCAAGGCACCCTGCGATTGGGAAAGCATTGTGGGCATTATCTCTGAGTGTTCCAGTCTGCAGTTCCTCAGAAATGCTTTATTTGGGGAGCTGCCAGACTGCGAAGGTAGGTTTTGGGAGAGCATTGTCAATCATAAGTCTGTTATCATAGTTATAATAATGATGTAGGATCTCTCTCTTCTATTTAAAAATATTGAAAACTCATCCAGTTCCTTTGGGGGAAAAGTATTTTTTTAAAAAAATGCACAGATGATGATGTGAATAAAAGGCCTTTTTTATATGTGCAGCTGAACAACTGTCCTAGGAATTATCAGTTTTTGTCTCCACAGTCTTTTGAAGCATACTTTATATAGGGCTACTTTGATGGCTGGAAGCTTGCACAGGAGTTGCACCACACCAGCAGAGCCAGATTCAGTCGTCTTGTATCTTTAATTAAAAAGAATGAGATAGTCATAGATCCGGATGCAGAGTTTTTGATTTTACTTGTAAGATATTTTGAAAAATTAATTGTTTTGATTAATGTTTGTGGGCCCAATAGTGATCTACCACAGATGTTTCATAATTGTTTTAGTAACATTCATTGAATTAAAATATGATGATCTGATTGTTGGTGGTGATTTCAATGAAATTTTGGATCCTTTGCTAGACAAAAGTACACCTTTGCCGGTGCTGAGAGCTATTTTCAAGGTTTAATTGATGTGTAGAGAACTGTACATTCAGGAGGTAGGGAATGTATCTTTATGTCTCTCATCTACCATAATTGTTTCAGATTGGATTATTTCTTAATTTCTGTATTTTAGGTTGGTAATGTAAATACATGCAAAATTAAATCCTCGATAATATCATATTCCGGTTTGTCTAGAATTGTACTTGTCTAATGCTTCTGAATTTATGTTGCTCGTGGAATTCCTCTACTTATACCTTGCAAATATTTTAAAAAATGAATCCATTGTTCTGGAGATTTTTGGAAGCTGATCGTTTTCTAGAACCTCAATGAAAAGGACACAAATTCCAATCAAAGGAGTGGGGATTTGGCATTCCAGGTCTTCTCACATACCATTGGACATATCTGTTACCTGGTATCAATTTTTGGACATAACCTTGAAATCTTCACTTCTGGCTCTCGATTCAAATGGACTTTTTATTAAAAAAGGGCAGTGTTTTGCCAACAATTTCAGCAGTTAGAACTGTGTGGCAAATATTATCTCGTCAACTGCAGTTTAACCCATATGCTCATGCCAAATTGTCTTTATCTAGATTTTAAAATAGGTTAAGGATCCATTTTTATGGAAGGTGTGGGCCAATAATGGGATTGTTACCTTAAATCCGATGTTTGGTGTGGATTATGAGTTTTTGCCTTTTTTCAGTTTTGTGGGAGCAGTTTAAACTGCCTCTATCAGCTAAATAGCAGTATCCAAATTTGGCCCTGTACCTTTAAGTACTTCCAAGGTTCCCTTAGTATTGAGACATTAACTGTGGCCAAGCAAATATCCAGCCAACAATTTAAACACACACACGCACACACATTTCTGTTATCTATTATAACTGTGACACAGGTTTAGAGCAAGAATGCAATAGAGAATTGGAGTATCCAGTTCTGACTAATTAATGGTCATTGTTTTTAACATTTGCAACTGGTCTGGCTATACATCTCTGACTATGTCTTATACAGTAAAAATGGCCCTTTTGGGTATATTGTCCACCACAATACCTATTCAAGGAAGGGCTTCCTAAATCAGCAAATTGTTGGAGATGTAATACCATTAAGGCTTCCTTAAATGTGTATGTTTTGGAGTTGTCCTATAGTAGCTACATTTTGTAAGGAAGCAATCATATGAGTAATAAATTTGGTTTTGAAAAACCATTTGATTTTCAAGAATGTGCAGATTCTTTTGAATTACTTACTTGTTTCTTGGAAATTAACCAATGGCCAATGGAAGTGGATTTTTCATTTCCCTTTGATTGATAAAAGATTCATAGTTCATTACTAGAATGTTTCTCCACCTATGATCCAATAGATAGAAGATCTAACAATGCTTGCAACATTTGAAAGAATGATGTATAGACAAAATTTACAAGGCCAGCTTTTAGAGAAACTTATAAGTTATATTGTTATTTTTCCTCCTTTCATATTTTTATTTTTCTACTTTTGTTATACTGTTATACTAGAACTCTGTTGTGTGTAACTGAGATCCCTTTTGCATGTAAATAATTAAAAATAAAATAAAAAAAAGTCTGAGATACATCTGAAACCCTGGAGAGCCACTAACAGAACATGCACTGCTACTCTAAATGGGTCAGAGGTTTGTTTTGCTGAAGGTACTTCTGTATATTAATTGAAAAATTTCACCTTGGCCTTAGCTTTTAGAGCAAAATTTTGTGCCCTCACCTTATAGACTTATTTATTGAGAGCGTGTGTTGCTGGTTCTCCAATGTGTGATCTGTCTGTTACTTTTCTGAGCTCATTTCAGGGTAGTGGCGATGATTTGCTAAGCCCTAACAGGCTTAGAATTAGCAGATCTTGGGAGATGACCTCCATCCTTGTGTTTCATGATGACCTTGAAGATCAGTGGGGAGCATCCTCTTAGATGTCTGTACAGTATCAGGAATGCAAGAGCACACTGAGAGCATGTTTGGGTTGCTGCTCAGCTTAGAAATTCCCTTGCATGGGGGTCTTTTAGAAAGCAGTGTAAGACCTTATAATTCAGTTCAACTTTTTGTGGCCCAATTTAAGATGGTGATTAATTTCTGTAAAAGGGAGAGTTGCCATTAACATGTTTACCACATATAAGTCACTGTGATGGAGCAAACTCTAAATCAAAATTTCAAAATATGAATTTTTTGTTTGCTTGTTATTGTATTTTATCCCATTCTTCAACAAAAAGATAGAGCTTACTATACCTAAAAAAAAAAATTAAAACAAGAAAAATTAAAACAAGAAAATAATTAAAATCATTATAATAATGAAAATAATTTTAAAAGTTCAAATTGGATTTTTTTTAGTTCACTCTCTGAATAAAATCATGTAAGCTACGAATTATATAATCTTTTATTTGCCTTCTCCTTAGATTGATAAATATCTGTACTCCATGCGGCTCTCTGATGAAACACTACTGGATATTATGGGACGCTTCAGGAGAGAGATGAAGAATGGGTTATCCAGGGATTTTAACCCAACAGCGACTGTAAAGATGCTTCCTACATTTGTAAGGTCTATTCCTGATGGCTCAGGTGAGGAGAATGACTCTGATGACATGTTGCTTCTGTTTGTGAATGTTTTTGATGTTTTAAAACAAAACTCATCTTATTACACCCAGCGTGGTGTATTCTGTTGAATACTGAAGTGTTCATAAAGATGTTCAGGTGCAAATGCAGTAATAAGAAACAAGCTGTAGTGTTTGCTGCAAAGAGAGAAAAGATACTTTTTTGGGAGTAAATACACCCCCACGTGTTAGCAAGATTTTTTTTTTTTAAAAAAACCTGTGATCATATTTTATGCTAAGTGAAAATTCTACTGTATGGGCACTGCCCACCTATGGACTCTGCCCTCTTGACTGAGTGCCTTTTTAATGGGAATGTGGGTGAACACACACTGCCAAAAGGTCTTGAATCCCTTTCTCCTGTTGTGAGTTTTCCTGATGCTGGACTGTAGTTTGGTATTGATGAGCTCCTATTCAGCTCAGAGCAGGAGGAGGAGAGGTATCTGTGAAATCCACTGTGGATCTGCCATCCCACAGTGGTAGAACCACTGGCTACCCCATGGTTGACTTATCAAAGTATCTGTCTCCTGCCTTCTGTTTCATTTTAGCAACACTCAAGGTGGCTAACATTAACCAAGTTTGAAATGGTGACAGAAAACAAATTAAATTAAAAATGAAATAAAATATGCAGATAAAATTTACCTGGCTAAGATAATAGTAATTCACAATTCCACCCTGTGGTAGTGGAAGGGCAAGATATATACTGTACCTTTATAATTTAAATAAACAAATAAATCTGAACAAATAAATATGAGTTGGAAGTTCCTGGGGTTGAGTTGCCATTACATGCTCAAATACCTTGCTCAGATAAACCAGTGTATTTAGTTAGCAATTATCCAGTGTGGGAGAAACTACAGGAGGGCTTGTTCATTAGAAATTCTGTTGCTACTTTTGAAGCTCATGGCTTCCACAAGCCTTCTCTCTTAAACAAGTGTTGATTATGTTTGGCCACTTAGCTAGGCCCCCTCTGGTTGCTTTGATCAAATGGGAGGGCCTTGGCTCTGTATCACACCGTGAAGGATTCTGTCCTCATCATCAGGCATCAGAAATGGAAAGAAGCTTATAACATGAATGAAGGCTGCTAAAGGTTCATGTAAATGGTTCTGTAGTCAATGTGAAGTCAAAGTTGGAAGGGATGTGAATGACTTCATCCATGAAGCATCTTGGAAACAGGTCCTAACAGGGCACAGAGGAATCCTCCACTCCTCTCTGAGGGCCAAAATGTAAAAGGCATCTCAGCACTTGGAATAGTTTTTGTTGGCCACATGTTTGCAAAGTTTGTGTTTTGGCAGAGCCTGTCCTCCTTGCCACCTGTAAATGACAGAGCTCAGTTCCAGACATTAGCAAGTCATGAGTGACCCACTGGTGGCCCAAAAGGAGAGAAAATGGATTTGTTGCTTTTCACACTGGAAAGAAAGACGGTTAAAGTGGCTGTTTTCTTGACCAGAGGACGAGGCATAATAATAGGAGGAAGACTCTATTAAACCTTCTCTTGTCTTCTAATGGTTGGGATTCAAGAGCTCTTTGCCTGTGACTTAAGCTGAATGGGATAAGTGTACAGTGGGTGTCTGTCTGTCTTAGAATTCAGAGTTATGCTAGGGGTGTTAAACCAATATTTGTTTGCTTATTTTTTATGTATAGATCTTGCCTTTCCAGTGAGCATAAGGCAGTTTACATAGCTTTCTTCCTGTCTACTTTATGTTTGCAAGAACCTCTGTGAGATGTGTTAGGCTGAGGGTTACCCAGTGAGCTTAATAGTCAAGTAGACATTTGAACCAAGGTCTTCCTGGATGTAATCCAACATACTAACTCCTACACTGTGCTGGATGAGAGCTGATTGCTTATCTCTGTCAAAGACTGAATCTTTTAACTAGGATTCAATCATCCTGCTATTTTGGGATAACTTTTAGCAGGGCAGGAATAACAGTGATCTAAGCCCATGCCTTTCCTTCATGTTGTGCTGTGGTTTAAATGTCAGAATAATTAACTAAGCTTTATTTACAAGTAATATTTGCTCCCTGCCTAATTAGTTCGCCCAAGACTGAAGAGTCCGCAGTACTTTTAGATAGGCAAGGCTGATAAATTGGCACTCTCTTGGAAACCCACAATGTAGTGTTGTCAATGGATACATGAAATTAAGGTTTGCTTGAGCCAAAATTTTCCTGCAGATCAGTATCATAAACAAGGAACAAGTGAAATCAGTTTGGTAATCACAATGTATAAAAGGAGGAGGATGAAATAATAAGTGACTGAAGGCTGCTCTTGTATGCAATACCAAATCATGATTTGTTTTTACATCTGAATGCACTATAAGTGTCTTCTTAACTGAGGCGCTGGTTTCAGTTTGCAGACAGTGTGTTAATTTACTATTTATTACCAGTGTGGCCATTTCTGAAGTGTATCATTTGTTTGAAGTGTATTCCAGGGCTCATTTACTTCCAAAGAAATCAGAAGGCCATCTGTTCTAGTGTTTTTTCCCCCTTTTTCTTACTGGTTTATTTTTAAGATAATAACTCAGTCTTGACAAATGATGGGCTGTAATGATAATATCTATTTGTACAATGGTCTTAATGTGAGGTACTTTACTGAACAATGGCATTTTAATTTGTTTAATGTGCAGAGCATTATAAAAATTATAATAAGACTTGGAATGACGGCACTGAAATAGTTTATTGCACTAGACCATCATAGGCCATGATCAGAGTGGTGTGCCCTATGTTCCCTTGTAATGTGAGAGAGGGTTGACATTTGAGGGTTTGTATTGCAGCAAGGGATTCTGGGATGCATCTCTCAAATTCAGTAGGCCCTTTTCGCACCTTACCTTGTTCACAGTGCCATCGCACGGGGATTGTGCGAGAAGCCTCTTGAGAGAGGGAACCGCATCCCCTGTACTTCCCTTTGCACCAGCTCTGTGCTGGATGGAAGGAAGCATGATAGCTCCGCCCCTTCTTTCCGCAGTGCAGCCGGGTACTTTCCCAGGCTGCGCTCGGGGAGGAAGCATGGCCATCGCGCTTCCTGAGGTTCTATATGCCAGGTAAGTGCGGGAGAGATGCGGGAGGAATGTGCAATCGCAGGTCATTTTCAACAAAGAGCTGAAAATGATATAATCTGCAATTGCTGTGGGATTGCTACAGGAGTGATGCGCGATCGTGAGAATGTCGTGCGGAACTCCCCTCGTGATTCTGCGTCGCTCTCATGGCCATTTTGCGTTCAAAGTTGTGTGCGAAAAGGGCCTTAAAAATTTATCTTAGATTTGAGTGCTCTGTGACTATACTGTATCCATCTCTAATTCTGTAGTCTGTCTAAATTCTTAGTATAGTCTGTCTAAATTCTTAAAATAGGGATGGGTATCTACAATAGCTCTGGGGGCCAGTTTTCTTCCCCTGGAGCTCTTTAGGGGCCACATGAACTGCTAAAAATAGCAATCAAAGAGGTCTGCTTCTGCTTTTGAAAAACAGGATTTTAAAATTTTAAATGACTCATGGCAGGGCATGCTACCCATTTAAAAGGTTCTATCAGGCTGCCCAGAGAGGCAATTCACTTTTTTGGGTGGGGACAGGTATAAAATATTCTCGGGTGTTTGGACAGGATGACTCAAAGATGCTCTTTGCTCCATCCGTGGGGTAAAACCTTGTTCTTAAAAGCATTTAATTTATTCCCAAAGAGAAGATATTTCATTAGAGATTTTTATTTGTTTCCCCCAAAGTTTTCATTCTTTCCACTGGTGGCAGGAGACAGAAAATTTGTCGAGGGGTGGAGGAGAAAGAGTATCTGATACACAATCTGAATAGAATCTGAGGTGCTAAGCAGCCTTAAATATAAAAAGACAGAGAGTTGTTGTTGCCATGTGGTATACATGTACTAGTACTGTATGTACATACTCATGCCCATGTACATGACTTTCAGTGTTTGTTTCAGTGTCTGTGTATACACATCATTTCTGTCCTGTTCCAAAGACTGTGTTAATGGGTAATCTCAGTCTACAAACAAGTAAAGAGTCACATCTTTGTTTGCCTGATTAGATAAGATGAGTCAAATGTCATCACTTGGCTTGACCAAATATATTTACTGGGTCAAAAGGTGAGTGTTGATAGTACAACTTTCTCTCTCTGCTTAATTTGATTTTGTAAACCATTAAGAGTTATTATGGGCTGCTGTGACCTGACACTTGACATTCTGCTTCTTTCTAAACAGAGAAAGGAGATTTCATTGCCCTGGATCTGGGTGGATCTTTTTTTCGTATTTTGCGAGTGAAAGTTTCTCATGAAAAAAAGCAGACAGTGCAAATGGAAACAGAGATTTATAACACTCCAGAAGATATTATGCATGGCAGTGGAACACGGGTGAGATTCCTCCTTGAGAAAGTTTTGCACTGTGGGTGGTTTTATTTATTTGTTTACAGTTTGAAAGTTTCATAGACTGTTTACTAAGCTATGTTGTCTCTTGGATTTTCTGGTGTTTATTTTTAAAAGCAAGTTGTTAATGCAAAGCAGGGTCTTATACAGCAATACTCCGTGCAATATCTCTTTAAGAGTAAGACACATTGTGCTCAGTGGCCTTATGTCTGAGTGTACAAAAAAAAGATTGCTCTGTCAGGTTACGGTCCTGTGCACACATATGTGAGAATATGCCCCATTAAACTCAGTGGGATTTCATTCTCACAAGACATGTATAAAATGGTGCAGTATAAACTGGGGTAAACAAATGCTGGGGCTGCAGTCTTTTTATTTTTTATTTTGTAATACTGACAGTGCTCCCTCATTCCTCACAGGGGGATGTGAGAGCAGTTTCAACATGTTTTTGACTCTTCTGGACACTCTCATGTTCAGGAAAGCCTGACAACCTGGTTATCTTCTTGGTTTGAAACAGGCCTATGGGCCTCAAACAGGGTGTGTGGGAATTATTTTTAGTTTTATTTTTAAATAGCATTGTTGAGAGGTTGGTGGGCTGTTGTGGGCCTCAGAAGCGCTCATCTGGAATACCAGGACACACCGCTTTATTTATTTTTTTGGTTTCTATCATACTTTTCTTCCTCCCTAAATTGGGCCAGTAATGTTTTCTTCCCCCAGATTATCCATGATAAAATGAACAAAGCAGTTACAGGTTAAAAACAGAAAGCAGATTAATTTATATTAAAAACAATGAAAAAGAAGGTTAAAGGCAATTAAAAACAAGCCAGTTAAAATCCTCCCTCTTTAAAACTTATCTGTCTAGAGAAATTATCTTAGGAGAGAAATTTTGGCAACCTTAAAAAGGTCCAGAGACAGACTTTTGAAGACCTAATTTAAAAGGACACAATACTAGGTCATCATGAAGTAAGTACCGAGGTGCCAAAAAGGATGCCTTTTGCCTCACTTTTGACTTGTTAAAAACATTTATGGAGGTCTAAACGGAAGGAAAACAGCTAATTTATGGATCAGGGTCAGCAGATTTGGCCCTGTTTCTATGTATATGTATATGCATATGCATATGCGTATGCATAGCCTTTCTATATAGTTAGGTGAGAAGTTCTCATTCAGCTATACAGTGGATGCTGTTGGATGGAACTTACTGTTGGGGTACTGTTAAGACAGTGTATACAATTACAAAAGAGGGTTCCTTTCCTTCTAGTCTGTATGAATTAAGCCTCCCATTTTATATAAAATATTGCCTTCAAGTTGCCAGCTGTCAGCTATTGGCAGCTGTCAGCTATTGGCAACCCTGTACATTTCACAGGGTTTTCTTAGGCAAGGAGTCATCAGAGGTAATTTGTCATTGTCTTCCTCAGAATATAACCTACAGCCCCCAATACTCCCTGGCTGTCTCCCTTCCAAATACTAACCAAGGCTGAACCTTCTTAGCTTCTGAGATCAGACTTAATTACTTTGCTGTGTATATTTCCAGATAAAAAAGAAACATGCTGTGTGAGTGTGGAGACTAAATCTTTTAAAACTGGAAATTAAAAGTGACATTATCATTAACTTCTAGCTACTTTGCCACATCATGAGTTGTGCGCTGAAAAGTCCCAGGGTCCTATCTTAGCTCAGCTGCTCAATCACGGCTGGTGACTGTAGACATAATTCTTCTGCCTCAGAAACCATCTGATGTACCTTATAGGACTCTTGTAAGGATTCCTAAGAAAATTTGCCTGATGTACTTTGAAGAGTCAAAAAAGAGATATATAAGTAGTAGTATTGAAATGAGCTTGTAACTTAACAGTACCCCAGAGCACCCTCTTGTCTCTCTGTGTGCCACCCTCTCTGTCTTCTGTTATCATCTCTTTTTTGTCTCTTTGTGAGCCATACCATCTCTGAAGGCTACATGAAACCAGATGAAAGACCACTACCATTATTTAGAGTTTCAGATTAGAACTGGAAGGAACTAGGTTCAGCTCCTCACTCAACTGTGAAACTTACATAGTGACCTTGGACCAGTTACCATCTCTCAACAGGGCTGTTGAAAAATAAAATGGAATGGAGGAGAATATTATGACCATTTCTGCACTACACTGTTATAGTGCTATTATTCTACTTCCAACATCTTGTGGAATTCTGGGGTTTGTAGTTTCCTGAGGCCCAAGAGCTTTCTGGCTGAGAATTCTAAAGGCCCCTCCCTAAACTGCAAACCCCAGGATTCCATTGGAGGTTGAAAGTGGAATAATAGCACTATAACAGTGTAGTGCAGAAATGCCCTATATATACTGCTTTGAGCTTCTTGGAAAAAAGGCAGCATAGAAATATAATAAAATAACTATGGCCCTTTCTGCATGGACATGGCGTCATGGCATGGGGACATGAGAGGAGCGATCCCGTGACAATTCTTCCGCAAGACGTTGCGGTCCTGTCCTTCTCGTGTCACCAGATGGCATGATTGCAGGGTAAATCATTGACGGATTTTCTTCATCAATGACCCCTGATCGCATGATGCTCCCATACTTACCTGCCACAAGGAAGGCCTGGAAGCATGATGGAGGCGCTTTCGGCCTCAGTGCATCACGGGAAAGAGCCCAGCTGCACTGTGGAAGGAAGAGGCATGTCCCTCATGCTCCGTTCCGGTGCAGAGGGGAGCGTTCCTGTCATGCTCCTTTCCTGCCAGAAGCGCTGCTGGGATTGCGACTGCAGAGCGATGGGAAAAGGTAAGGTGTGGAAAGGGCTATCTTGGAATGAGAACCATGTTAATAACATTTATTACAGTCTGAGGTAGAAGTACCCATAGCCCTTTTTATTGGCAAAATGAAGACAGTTATGCCTTGTTTGTTTTCCTGGGGGCAGATTCAGCTGCCTCACCTGATCCTCCTGGTCAGTTGTTCTGTGGAGTGTCTGCATTTTAAATGAAACATCTTTCTCTCTCTCGAACACACACATTTGTCCATGAGGACATATTTTGCAGCCAGCAACTCAGGCTGTAGAAGCTACATGGATGGCTGCTGGTGAAACCTAGAGGGGCTGGAGGAGTTTCTCCTATTTCCTCCACCAAAACTTCCTGTGTAAGTTACACTTACTGGGCTGCCTTTTTTTTTTTGTCTTATTGCTTAGCTTCCCTTATACCATCCATTGGCATTCCTCTTGCTTTTATCACAATAAGCCTTTTATGCAGGGATGTGGCACAGATCAAACTCTGGATGTTGCTGCATTGCAAATCCCATGATCCTTTTAATCACTGGTTAAATTGGTAGAGACTTGCAGTCCAACAGCATCTGGACTGACGCATGTTCCCCAGCCCTTAATGACTGGGGTCCTGAATTCTGAGAGCATGGCTGTGGGCCCTAAGGGATGGCAATTTGGCCTGTTAGACAGTGACATTCTTAACAGGTATTTGTTGATGTGACTTTGTCTAAAAATCCCTCTTTGGACCAGCATATCCCAGGCTTGTTTCTGCTTGTCCAGGTTGAGTTGCTGTCTGTTTTGGCCTGTCAGTGAACAGCTGGTGTGTTCTGATGACCAGCACCTTCTTTGGCTTGTGATTCAATAACAGTGACCTTTCATATCATCTCCAACACAGAGGTGGGAAATTTTTGGCCTGCCATGTATTTTGAATTTTAAATCAGAAGTCCCAGTTAGCATGGCCAACAATAAAGGGTTTAAATAATAAGGCATTGTAGCCTGAATATACAGATGTCCAGAGATTCCCCAACCTCTGTTTAATTTGGTTAAATTTAGGCTGGCCTATTAGTGGTGGATGGACCACTAAAAAATGGGAAAGAGTGTTTCACTTTCTTAGGCATGGGACCAGGGGTGGGAACCATCTGGACCTCTAGATCAGTGTAGCTCAAGCTATCAGATGAGAGACCAGCAGTTTCTTTCCTGATGCACCAGGGACAGGCACCCTATTTGTTCCCATCTGATATGTAAACGTCAAAGTTTGTTTGTCTGTGTCAGACGAAGACCTCGTATGATTGGCTGCCTAAGAAGATTCTATGGAATCCTGGGGTTTGCAATTTAGGGAGGGGTTTTAGAATTCTCAGCCAGAATGCTCTTGGGCCTCAGTCAACTGTTTCTGTCTTGAATAGGCTGGTTGCTATGGAGACGAGGCCTAGCAGCAAGAAGGAGGAGGGCAGTGTATTCCATCAGGAACCCAACCTCTGTATGTTAATAACTCTGAATACAGATTGGATTGGGGAATATGGGGAAAAGTTACAGGTACTGGACAAGACAGTTTGAGGAATTAGAGACACAAGATCTCAACTTTTCTAACAAGTATTATCTATGAGAAAATAAAATCCCGGGCAATGCCGAGTATATACGCTAGTTGGTTATACTTGTCAGTTTTTTCCTCTGGAAATTTACCAGGCACTGCCAGCTGATGCCTCATGGACTACCATCAGTCCATAGACCAACATTTTGAGTAACACTTTGAGTATGCTGTTAGACTGCAGCTCCCAACATTCCTCACCACTAGCTATGTTTTCTGGGGCTGCTATGAATTGCAGTCTAACAAAATCTGCTGGGCGCTCCCATTTGTTTTGCCTAGGTTAGATCAGAATAATGTTCAGCTCCTTGTGCACTGTCTACAAGTAGCTGTTGAGGCCCAATGTTACATAGCTGTCACTACTGGCAGCTTGGTGGTGAAGCTCCAAGTCATTTTGGAGTACATTGATTCCAGCCTGGTCCATACTGGCTACAGATGATAGAAGCTGCAGGGAAAAATGTATGTAGGATTTTCTCCCTCAAATGAGTATAATGCATCTTTACTGATGTGTGTGTGTGTGTGTGTGTGTATTTTGGGCGATGGGATTCTGGCGGGGGGCCAGGACTGAGAAAGACCAGTTTGTTCTGTTTTGCAACATGTAGATTTTGGTGTACAACCTGCAAAACTGGAGAGTTTAAGGGTTACTGAGGTTTCACCTAGGAATGAAGGAATGGGTTCTCTGAGAATAGGCAAGAAGAATGGAAGAAAATGATATAAATGTAAATAGCTTTAAATGGAAGACTGGAGTTCAGGGTGATGAAGTGCAAGGCTGAAGTGTCAGAGGAGCTGTTCTGATGCTCCATACTTTGGCCATATTGTCATGCTCTGTTGCCATTTTCTCCATCAGTGCTTGCCATGCCTGTCTCATAGCATGGAGGGAGCTGCAGTGTTAAAATCCATAACCTGGCTAAAGAGCTCTGCATATTTTGCCTGCTAAGTGCTGCATTAAAAACAAGAACCCATATAGTGTTAAAATATTAAACAACTTCTGGGCGTTGGCTTTTAAAGAATGAGAGAAGAAGTTATGGTTTGCATGGGATCAGCATTCTGATTATGATCCACTACACCTTTTAGGAGCTATGAACTGAGAATGCATGCTTGGGGGTGGGGAAGGACATTTGGAGAAAGGTCTGTATGGAGGAAGCAAAACATATAATAGATCAGAAGTGGAAATGACTTTCTTTATTGTTACTCAATTTATTTTCCAGAAAGACATGTCTATCATTTGTATAAAAGAAGTCCAGGCCTCTCCATAACATTTCCAAGTAATTGTTAAGCAAAGGGCAGTTGGGTGATAGGTTGATAGGTGAGAAATCAAGAAGCAAGAGTTTTCAAGCATCACAATAACAAGCCCAAACCAGTTTGGGATTGAGGTGGGACTGTCTAGTTTGGGTCACTTTTTTTGTTATGTGTGAATGTTGCTCAGCAGTATTATGTACATATTTGTTTGTAGAGGTTTCTCACCAGCTCGGTGGACACTCAGGTTCTAAATCTAATTTAATTGTTTACATTCAATTCATTTAGTTGTTAAACGCTGGACATACAGCACCGTGGAGAGCATCTGTCAAAGTATTCCTAAATACAGGTGTATCTTAAGCCATTTCCACAGTATAATGCTATTATTCCACTTTCAACATCCTATGGAATCCTGGGGTTTGCAGTTTAGGAAGGGGCCTTTGAGGCCCCTCACTTAAACTAAAATTCCCAGGATTCTATAGAATGTTGAAAGTGGAATAATAGCACTATAACGGTCTACTGCAGAATTGACTTTAGTTAATAAAGTAGATGTTTGTGGGTGTTACTTTAAGAGACAGTTTGGTTACCAGAGGCAGAAATAACATAAAAAGAATAGGGATGGGTTCCTGCACTACAAAAAAGAAGAGTAATTCAACATGTTCTAGCTAACTTTTTGTTCAAAACTGATATGCACATGTGAAATGAAACAACTAGTTTAGTCAAACCATTGCATTAGGCAAACAAAAAACATTTTGAACCCTTCTGAATACTTGAAGGCTTCTTTCGAAATGGATTTTTTGCTTGACTAGCTTCCACTTTTTTTTATGATGTCCATTTTGATAACTACACTTACAGATCTGTTTTTTCAAAACATGCTGGGGATAGCTGGTGAGAGAGGCTTATTTATTTTCCCCTTTTTTCTGTTTTGTTGTTCCTTGCATGCTCAGTAAGGGATTCTTCTGACATCTTCTGATTATCTTATCAGTTATAGACAGGCACAAACAGCTACAGTAGGATTAGTGAGATTTGACTCTTATTCTTTCCAAGCTCAAACTTTGTTTATTGCATTGTTTACTGCAGCCACACTGCTTCAACCCCAAACACAATATCTGTGTTTCTCCAGCACTCCTTTATCATCTTCCCAGTGCTGATGCTGATAAAAAACTTCAAACTAGACAGAGGATGAGAAATAAAGGGATCAGCTGGCCAGATGTAAAAGCTTTTGTAAAAAAAGAGCTTCACTATGAGAGGCTTTGTTAAAAGAGCTATGCCTGCTTAGAGTGCCAGCTGTTCCTAAGCAAGGTGTGTTCATCCTGAACATGCCACACATATAATACTGTTTCCAGTCTTCTGAAAATGGTTGGTCTGATTCCACAACATACTTTGATTTCTTAACCAACCAACCAACCATCTTACTGTGAGAATTCCACACTTTCTTCTTTTCTTGGTGCTAACTTTGACGAGTGTGATGTCTATACCAAACCTATGGCAAACCTGTGGTGGCATTAGCATAATCTCTTAATTATGACTAGAACATGAGGAACATTTTGTCTTCAGTGGGTATTATGCACTATTCTAACATAGCACATGTCTAGCATCCTGTTGATTTCAGTAAGACTCACTTGCAAGTAAGTGTTTTTAAGACTGTAGCAGCCTTCCTTACAGTAAAACTCATGAGAGTTCTTTGTATAGAAATCTTAAGAATTGTGACTTTATTGACATACGTTCCAGCAGCCTTAAAGTTACAACTGTTGTACAGTTGGGTTGTGAAACATTTAGCTTTCTAGATATCATTGTGACTGTAACTTCATCTTCCCTCACTGGCTCTGGGTGATTGGGCTGATGGATGTTGCAATCTGACAACATTTGGAGAGCGATGTGTTCTCTAACACAGTTCTATAGGTTTATAAAGCTGCCACAAAATAATTTTTATTGGTATGAATTCTCTAATTATTTTTCTGGTCTTTCCAGTAGTACTTGTGAGACTTTCATTACATTTTAAAACAAACAAATATGCAGTTGCATTATTAAAAAAAATGACTTGCTAATTTGGTTTGATTTTCCTTGCTTTGTTCTCAGCTTTTTGATCATGTTGCTGAATGTTTAGGAGACTTCATGGAGAAACAAGAAATTAAAGACAAGAAGCTACCTGTTGGGTTCACATTTTCTTTTCCTTGTAGGCAATCTAAGCTAGATGAGGTAAGAGTACATTGTAGCTTTATTACTGTTTGGATGAGTGTAGGAATCTGCCTTAACATGCGTCAGACCTTTGAACTGTCTAATTCAGTATTTCCTAAAGAAGCCTTCCTCAATCTTGTTCGATCTAGATCAGTTGGACAACAAATCCCATCATACCTAGCCAGCATGGGTATGATGGAATTTATAGCCCAACACAAAGGAAGGGCAGTAGGCTAGGGAAGAGTGGTCTACGGTGACTGACTGTGGCTTCCACCGGTTTCTGACAAGTGTCTTCTGTCTGCAGAAGCTGGGACTGAACTGGTACGCAAAGTGTGTGCTTGCGTGTGGTCTTTTCTCTGCTACAAGAACCAGATGGTATAAAATACCATATAGTTGGTTTGATTTTGTCATTGTATGTAATATTCAGTGGCATAGCCGTGTTAGTCTGTATCGGCATAGCAAAAAAATCTTCTAGCACCTTTGAGACTAATTGGGAGGTTGAAGCATGACATGCACCTGATGAAGTAGACCAGATCGACAAAATCTTATGCTACAAACCTCTTCCTCTCAGTTAGACTCAAAGGTGCTACAAGATTGCTGTTTGTATGATTATGTTTATGACTGATGTTCTTGCATTATTGTATATTGAAGCTGTTGGGAAAGAAAATACAGTTTAATTAGAACTTTCTCTTCTGTTGGATGGTCTGGGAACATGGAATACTGTAGGACTGTGGAAGTTACAGGTGTGTGGGCATGCCTTATAGATAGATGTGAGACCACTAGCAGTTCAGAACCAAAATACATGCGTACCCATCCTAGCATGTTTGCTGTAGTTCTATGATTGCAGTGCCTCTGAAATGGAGAGTTGTAAATATGACAAGAGTGAGCAGTAGAGTAGGTCTGTATGCCTGTTCACTCATATTATTTCCAAAGAAATTGAGCATTGCTGTCACACTTGAGAACTGGGTTGTAGCTTATTTTTTTTTTAAAAGGAAACTGAAAAAGTAGGTATTGTTTGAAAGAAACATAGAATGTCATTTTTTGGTCTAATGTTATTGTTTAATTTTATTAGGGTATTCTGATAACCTGGACAAAGCGTTTCAAAGCAAGTGGCGTTGAGGGGGCTGATGTAGTGAAGTTGCTAAACAAAGCAATCAAGAAACGAGGGGTAAGAGTATCATGCATATTTACATATATACATATATCATCTGGCCAAAATGGAACATATGTATAACTTCCAAGCATGAGGAATATATTTTCCAGGCTCCTACCAGTGTTGTTGTGGAATTATTAAATGCTAACTTATTTTGCAGCATTTTGAATCTCAGCAAAAGTTTTGAGCTCAGAAGATTTTCATACTGAGAATCTCAGTCTCTTTTGTGCTCTATAGACCTTGTTGCAGAGGATATTATATTCCCAATGTAGCTACATATTAAAGAGTATTTAAATGAATAAAAACAATGATTCAATCAGTTCTGTGACAAAGTACAGTGGGCCCTCGGTATCCACTAGGGTTTGGTTCCAGGACTCTCCATGGATACCAAAATTTGTGGATGCTTAAGTCCCATTATGTACAATGGTGTAGTAAAATGGCATCTTTTAGATAAAATGCAAAATCAAAGTTTGTTCTTTGGAATATTTTCAAGCTATGTTTGGTTGAATCTGTGGATACAGAATCCATGGGTATGGAGGGCTGACAGTAGATCATTACAAATCCTACAGCCTAATCTTATGGCTCATTTATTGGGAAGTACAGTGTACAGTGGGCCCTTGGTATCCGCTAGAGTTTGGTTCCAGGACTCTCCATGGATGCCAAAAGTTGTGGATGCTTACGTCCCATTATGTACAATGTTGTAGTAAAATGGTGTCCTTTAGATAAAATGCAAAATCAAAGTTTGCTCTTTGGAATATTTTCAAGCTGTGTTTGGCTGAATCTGTGGATACAGAATCCACGGATATGGAGGGCTGACAGTAGATCCTTGCAAATCCTACAGCCTAATCTTATCTTTTACTTGGAAGTAAGCACCAATTGAATGGGAGTTTGGGTTTTGTATTGGCTGGAAAGTGACTCAGACTTTTATTCGGTTACAAATGAAGGGGGATCTCATTTTGGCTGAGAGCTTTTTGAGAAGAAAAGAATGTAAAGATTAAAGTTACTTGGTCTGGATTAATAAGGAACTGGGAGAAAATTTTCTCTTAGGAGACCTAAACAACATACTCAGTAAATAGTATTTACTGAGGGCCTAAATCCACTGTTATACTAATGCTTGATTGCTCGTGTCAGAGAATTTTGTTTCTTTTTATTCCAGTCCTCCACAATACCTGAAAATGAGCCTTGGACACTTTCCCATCCTTTCAGAGCAGGTTTTGGGACACATCAGACCGGGGTCACATTAGTCTCTTTGTTCAATTGCCTGAAGCAGTTCTGTCAGTGGAAGAATCTTACTAAATTACAGCTTCAGATTTATTATCACAGTAACAGATAAAATGTGTATTATCATGACGTGTCGTGATACAAGAAACATTCTGTTTTGTTTTAAAGGATTACGATGCAGACATTATGGCAGTTGTAAATGATACGGTTGGCACAATGATGACCTGTGGATTTGATGACCAGCGTTGTGAAGTTGGCCTGATTATTGGTATTAACATTTGATTCTTTTGCTAAGTATAATGCATATAAGATGGGGTTTCTTTTAACTCTATTGATAAATCCCCTTCCCTTCCTTTAAGGTACTGGCACAAATGCCTGTTACATGGAGGAAATGAGGCACATTGATCTGGTGGAAGGTGATGAAGGGCGGATGTGCATCAATACTGAGTGGGGAGCATTTGGAGATGACGGCTTATTAGAAGACATCCGGACTGAATTTGACAGAGAGATTGACCGGGGCTCCCTTAATCCTGGGAAACAACTGTAATTGAGATTATGTTACTAATGATACAAACCACAAGAAGTCCAGTCTGAAATCATTCCTTTCCTCTGGTATACAATCAGCCCTCCACATTTGCAGGTTTCACTTTTGTGGATTTGATTATTCACAGATTATTTGCTGTCAGCTCTGCTGCCTCCCTGTGCCATTTTTAATAGGGACTGCCAGCCTCGTGAGACTGAGAAACTGCGAATAAAGCTTATTAAGTCCCTATTAAAAATGGTGTGAGGCAGCAGTGGAGGTAGAGTAAGCCCCACCACCCACCCACTTCTGCCTTATGAAGGAACCCTGATGGCTCAAAGGAATCTACAGTGGGTTGAATATGGTGATCATATTTATTTGGGGGTTAAATATGGTTTGGCAGGGCCTAGATTTATCTATGGTTCTTTCACTTTCATGGAGGTCCTGTGCCCCAGTGCCCCAGCCCTAGTGAATGTGGTGGGATGGCTGTACTTGTAACACTAGCAATCTTTGGATGTTCATGACTTGGTTTAGTAAGCAAAACTACGCACATGCCTTTTGCTTTTCAGTGCTTCCCTTTTGTTTTAGCCTTTGCATGAGCTGCAACTAAACCAGCAAGTCTTGTAATTAACCATCATTTCACATTTCATCTGAACCAGGAAACGGTGGTTGCGAGGTTTTGAACAAGCTGCAACTTAAAACGTGGGTTGAAATTGGTTTTAAGATCCTATCTTGTGAAGCAGGC
The DNA here is from genome assembly GCA_948474755.1 of Ctenosaura bakeri. Lineage (NCBI taxonomy): Eukaryota > Metazoa > Chordata > Lepidosauria > Squamata > Iguanidae > Ctenosaura > Ctenosaura bakeri. The sequence goes on along the minus strand of CAOLHI010000193.1, from coordinate 347,113 downwards.
TCTCATGTTTTCTTAGTTTTGATGAAATGGGAAACTATGGTTAAATAGGACTTTGGCCCTTTCCACGTCCTACCTTTTCTTGGCACTGGGGTGCGGTGCTCGCGCGAGCAGCCTCTTGTGAGAGGCCCTCCCGTCCAGGTTTCTTCAACTCCACATGAGCTTTCTGCTCGCGCAAGAGCCCCGCCTCTTCCTTTTGCAGTGCAGCCTTGGACAGGAAGCGCGACCAGCCCAGCTCCTGAGACTCCCGTGCAAGGCAAGTGTGTGCGGGGCCTGGGAGCAATGCGCAACCGCGCACCATTTTTGGCTTAAAGCCAAAAATGAAAAAGTGTGCAAGCAGTGCCTGCCAGGCCCTGGAGCATCGCGCAAATGTGAGTGCCTCGTGTGGACTGCTCCTCACATTTGCACAATGCTCGAGGGGTCTTTCACATGGAAAATGCCATGCGAAAAGGGCCTTTATGGTCAAATTGCACATCAAGCAAAAGGTGGAATGAAAGGGTGGTTTCCCTGGTCAAGCAGCTTGTCTGTATCTTAGCTTTATACAATTGTTTGAATGGGGCCATTGTCCTCTAGGATATATTGTCCCCGTTCCCTTGAATTATCTTTATTAGGGGTGGAATCTTTTATTGATTAATCATTTAGATCAGTACTACTCTAAGTTGAGGTCCTTCTGTTCTTCCTCAAGCCATTGGCTACCAATCTCTAGTGAGCTGGGAAAGAAAGAACCAAATGTGGGCACAAGTATGTTGCTAGTCCCTTGCACATTTGGAAAAAATTGCCAGATAGGTGGAGAAGCTTTTGGTTAATACTTATATGCCCTTTTAGTTGACAAGCCTACTTAAGCTAAAATTGGTATTCAATTCTGATACTGTGCTTATGAAAAAGGCATCTTAGAAGAGGCATTCCCTTTTACTATCACATAAGGAGAAATGCCTCATCTAAGATTGTGCCTCGCATGGACTTTTGCCATCTAAAAAATATGGGAAGTATTTCTTCCTTTTCCCAAGAACAATTGTTATAGTCAATGCACATTTAGGGAAGTTTAACCTGTTAATCACAAATTATTTGATAAATCGAGATTTCCTTGATTGGCTCACATTCCTAGTTTCCATCCATTTTGAGCTATTTCAGCTGCTTTGTTAACTCCGGCACAAAGTTTGCATGTGCCACAGAACTTTTACAATGTCCAGAGATGATGGGGATGATATGTACATTGATATGTTCTTCTGTTCTCACTTCCATACTATCTGTACTCTTGGTTCTGTCTCAAAAGCCCATGATGGAGCTTGAAAAAGTTAACTTTTTTGGACCACAGTTCCCAACCTCCCCCCCACAAGTTCCTTTCCCAGTCATTGTCTTCTGGAACCACAGATAGATAAGCAAAATTCTTCTCACCTAGCACAAGTTTTCCACCTCATTCCTGCTATAGTCCACCACCCCCTCTAGAACTGCTCTAAAGGGTTCAGAATGATTGCAATTTGACAGTGTGACTTGAGGGAGAATCAGTAAAAGTTGTGAAGTTCTCCACATTGAGCAAGTGGAAGTGCCTTTCATTTATGCAAGGGACTATCTAGATCCCAGCCATTATTCTTACCTGCTTACTGTAGGATTGGCCATAACCACATGGTAAGTTTAATAAAAATTTGAAGTGTGTGTCTGTAGCCCTACAAACACTAGGTTAGGATAGGCTAAATATAAGTTATGCATGAGAATGTCTGAAGGGGTTTTTGATTTCCTTTTCAGGTTTGAGAAGATGGTGAGTGGCATGTACATGGGTGAACTCGTCAGGCTTATTCTTGTAAAAATGGCCAAAGAAGGTTTACTTTTTGAGGGGCGAATCACTCCCGAACTTCTAACCAAAGGAAAGTTGGAAACAAAACATGTTTCTGCCATGGAGAAGTAAGTGCCTTGAGGTGCTTTCCTAGGCTTTTCAGTCGCAATAATTTCATAACAGTCAGGAGGGATGGTGGAATGTCTTCAGCTCGATTCGGAGAACAACTCTTAGATGAGCTTTTAAAAAAGGTGTGGTTTTTGTTTTGCTTTGTTAAGTTATAATTGGCACTGCTAAATTTTTCCAGTTTCCAAAAGTTTTCAGAGATCCATTATGGGTCGAAGAGACTTAAATAATATACATATTTAATTTGAATGTAATCTGCATATCATTTTTATGAAACTTCAGGATTTTGAGTTAATAGCAAGCTGATATCTTGCATTCTGCCCTGTTTCCTTTTTTCGTAAAATAGTTTCCACCTTTGAGATGGCCTCCCATCTCGAATTTATTTCTGAATCTTTAATGTATTATCTTTGCAACACATTGCTGCTGTCATAGAGCTAGAACCCTGTTTGTTCTTTTTAAAATGAGAGCAGGAATTCTGAGGAGTTTAACAAGATCAGTAGGCCATATTAAATAATCTGAGGGTTAGTGTGGCACAGTGGTTGCATGTTGTCTCTAATGTTTTAACTGCACAGTGGTTCTAAAATAAGCCACAGATTCCAAACATGTTCGTTCTTCAAATTTCACTTGGAATCCATATTTACCAAGGTATTCATTTTTTCTTACTTAGCCTTTTGGCACTGTTGTTTCTACAATGACTTTTGCAAGATGTGTTGAATCACTTTTCCAGTGCTATATCCTCTACTATATGTCTCCCCTTCCTTTTCTTTGGCCCTCTCTTCATGACCACAAAAAGGATGTTTTAGTTGTTGTGGTATGCTCCCTTAAGTGCATTTTCAGTGAAAATACCACCATTTCCTACTTTGCACATAATTGGTTTTAGAGAGGACGAAATATTATTATGGCAGGATAAGATTCTTTGCAATCTTATTGCAAGGAATAGCTGTGCTTCTCTGTCTCTCATGCAGAGAGGTTATGCTTTGCACCAGTGTATCTTTCATGCACACTGCTGTCCTAAAGTCCAGTGGCAGCAATGACTGCACAAGGCATAATCCAGAGGTGGGGAATATAGTCCTCCTGATATTGAATTACAATTCCCACTGTCCTTCATCATTGGTCATGTAGGCTAGACCTGTTGTAGTCCAACAGTGTCTGGAGGGCCACCTGTTCTCCATCTCTCCTCTGTAGACTCTGAATAGACAACGTTGTCACCCAGCTCTCTGTTCCCTGTCCTCATAAGATTCCTGTAAACCTGGTGTCTGACTACTTGGGGACCCTCTTGTAAGCTGTTCTCAGGCTCACATGAAGTTCTGTCTTCACCTTCATGCACAGCCTGCCATCAGACCATGTTGCCTTGTCAAGAATTTTTCAATCTCACAATACATTTCACTCTTGCAATATCTTGTAGGAGCAAAGAAGGTTTGCAGAAAGCCAAAGAGATTCTGGCCCGTCTTGGAGTTGAGCCCTCTCATGAGGATTGTGTTGCTGTCCACCATGTGTGTACAATTGTTTCGTTCCGCTCAGCAAACCTGGTGGCTGCGACTCTGGGGGCAATTCTGAATCAGCTGCGAGATAATAAGGGAGTTGGTCGTCTGCGCACCACCGTAGGGGTTGATGGCTCCCTTTACAAGATGCATCCACAGTAAGATCTGTGCACTTTCCACAATTATATCTTGTCACCTGTTAGGGACTATCTCTTCCAAAGGTCACATATTTAGTACATCAAGCTGGCATGTGGATGCATGGTCTGAGCTTGAAGTAAATAAGCAGAACTGTTAATATAAGATAAAAGTAGGTTATCACTATTGTAAACTGGAGTTTTTGAAGACAACAGAACAGCTTAAGTACAGGGCACTGCTTACTTAAATTGCTTGCTGCACACAGGAGTGCTATGTTTGTGAAATGTAATTATCTGTGGCTTCTGCTATACTTTCCTAGGTGGGAGAAGATACGCTGGCAAAGGGGTAACTTCCACTTATATGCACTACTGAAAAGCAGCCATGAAATGGTGGTATCTCTATGGCCATTTATGCCCTACACTGTTATAGTGCTGTTCCACTTTTCAACATCCTGTGGAATTCTGAGGTTTATAGTTTACTGAGGCCAGAGATCTCTCTGGCTGAGATTTCTAAATGCCCTTCCCTCAACTGCAAACCCCAGGGTTCCATAGGATGTGGAAAGTGGAATAATAGCACTGTAGCAGTGTAGTGTGGAAATGGCCTATGTGTTGGTAGAAATCCCTTCCCACCCACCATGTACAACCATACATGGATGATTACTTAGGCAAAATTGTAATAAGTAAAGAGATGAACCGGGAATCCACCTCATTACGTCTTCCATTTGCTTATACTACATACTCTAAGTTCATGGTGATGCACTCATCATCAGAGACCACCCTTTATTCATTTCCAGCTCTCTGTATAGTAATTGCCTCCATATCTCTCTTTCATGCTGTCTTGAGACTAAATATGGGGAATATGTTTTGTCTTGGTACGACTTAAATCAAATCTGTGCAGGCTTATTAACTGAAGCAGTTGAAATGATGTTATTCCAGTCTGGCTATCTATAAGTCCCAGGACATTTCCACACTGGACTGTTATAGCACTGTTATTCCACTTGCAACATCCTATGGAAAGCTGGGGTTTGCAGTTTTGGGAGGGGCTGGTCAGCCCCTCCCAAAACTGCAAACCCCAGTATTCCATGGGATGTTACAAGTGGAATAACAGCGCTATAACAGTCCAGTGTGGAATGAGTCCCAGTCTATCCATTTTCCGCATCTTTCCACCTTTTTTATCCCTTTTATTTGGAAGCATCTGTTTTCATTAGAACTTAATTGCTGAACAATTTTACTTAGAGTTTTGAGTATCAAAACCATAAGCAATTGAATATTAAGATGCTTTCTTGAACCCAGGTAAAAGAGAAACAATCACTTTTGGTTTCTCCAAACCTACATTGTTTTTTCCTTATTATATATCTTTGAAAGCTGAAAAGAGCTCTCTGGTGTAAAGTCCCAGCTGTTAGTAAAGAAAACCTTTGTTATTAGTGTAAACTTTGAAGCTGGTCCTCTGTTTGGTATACCTAAGACAGCTTATTTCAAAGGAGTTGTATTTGTTTTTAGCATGTAAGGTCATAGTTGCCATTATTTTTACCAGCTCACACAGACCTTTCCTGAAAGGATTGCTAATTCTATTTTTCAGCATTTCTTGCATCTCATAGAAATATTTACATTTCTCTTTCACCATCCTAAGATGCAGCTAAATGCTTACAGTGAATGAGATTTTCTTCCTGTAGTGGAGTGGGAGGCAGTTATGCGTAACCACCATCCATCTCCATTTTCTTTTTAATGTGTAGCTCTGTTGAGTTTCAGAGCAGAATACTAATTTCTCTTCCCACAATTAGCATCTGTTGTAACCTCCTTCCTTAAGAGAGGCCCTCTTAACACTACTTTGGAACTGGAGTTTCTAGGAGTGGCTCCCATGCCCTTGCTATATGTGTGTTGAAGGGTGGTTGATGGTAGATATCTTTCCAATGGATCTGGGACCCCCCACCTCTTCTTTCATAACTGCAATCCCCTCCAGTTTGCAAGACTTGTTTCTGAGTAATTTTGTTTAGGACTGACTTGTGAAATTGCACTTGTGTAAATCTGTTGGACATTTCTGTTTTAATTTGAAGGCAAAGTAAGGTAAAAAAGTGCCAGTTATGACTCTTGATCTTTGAATGTCAATATTTCCAGAGAATAAGTAGTCAGTTCTGTGGGACAGTAGATGGGTGGATGGATAGATAATTGTAGGTAGTACGTCCATGCAAGTGGATAGCCTTTGTGTGCTCAAATGGTGAGTAACTGTGGGTTTAGGTGCTCATGCCATTGGCAACACCACTTTCCTTAAATGTATGGATAAACAAGGATATTGACAAGCTGGAATGTGTCCAAAGGGTGACCAAAATGGTAGAAGGCCTGGAAATCATGCCATATGAGGAAAGGCTTAGGGAACTGGGTATGTTTAGCCTGGAGAAAGAGAAGGTTAAGAGGCGACATGAAAGCGATGTTTAACTATTTGAAAGGATGTCATATGGAGGGTGGAGCAAGCCTGTTCTCATGGTGTATTCCTGCATGATAGGGAGTTGGACTCAGTGGCTCTTGTGGTCAGTTTCAACTCCAGGATTCTCTGATTCTATGTTTCTAGGAGAGTTTGGGATCTGCTTCCTTGTGACTGGTTCCCAACCTGCTCCGGTAAATTCTGTAGAGAAAAGTTACATGAATTAGTTGATTGAGATGGTCCCTTTTTTTCCTGGGATTGGGTGTCTTGTGGTAATGACAAAGCAGGCTTTGCAAAGTAACCTTGTTCTTCAGTTTACTCATGTGATTTCTCTGTGTAGATATTATTGGCTCAGTTTGTTTATATTTGACTTGAATTACATATTTTTGTCTTCTGCCTTATTGTCGTAGCTGCTCCTAGCTAATGTCAGGTGTAGTACTATTATACTAGGTCAGGAATGGGGAATGTGGCACTCTCCAGACATGGATGACAGCTCCCATCATCCTTTATCTTTGGCTGTCTTGGCCAGAGCAGAAAGCAGTTGCAGTCCAACAACATCGGGATAGCCACACAGTTCCCTCACCTCTGCAACAGGTAGACCAGGGACGGGAATCATGTGGTTGTTCAAATATTTTCAAATTGCAACTGTCATGATCCCTCATCATTGATTATGCTGCTTGGGGCAGCTGGATGTTGCAGTTCAGGATTATCTAGAGCACCACACAGTTCCTTGAGGTGGCTGTTTAGCTTGATGTAGTGAATGCTTTCCCCCCTTTTTTAGTTAAAATAAATTAACTAAATGAATGAATGAAATCAATGAATAAATAACTAAAAGAAATGAATAAAAGAAATGATTATATAAATATTTCTCCTTGTTCCAGATATGCCAGGCGCCTGCACAAAACAGTCCGACGCTTAGTGCCAGACTCGGATGTGCGGTTTTTGCTCTCCGAGAGTGGCAGTGGAAAGGGCGCTGCAATGGTGACAGCAGTTGCCTACAGGTTGGCTGAGCAGCACCGACAGATTGATGAGACCCTGGCAGAGTTTAAGCTCACGCATGAACAGCTCCTACAAGTGAAGAAGAGGATGCGAATGGAAATTGAAGCTGGCCTCCGGAAGAAATCACACGACCACGCCAAAGTCAAAATGCTACCTACCTTTGTTCGCAGCACACCGGATGGGACAGGTAGCTTTCTAGTCCTTGAAAGGACACTTTGAACAACCGGCATAGTTTCTTCATTGTAAAATAAAGATTTTTTTTTTAAAATCCTCTGTCTGGGATCCACAAATAGGAGGCATGTGTTCTTTTTCCATGTTTGTTGTTGGCTTGTTTGTTAAACATGTAGGAATAAATGAAAAAATAAATCCAATGAGACGCATGCAAGCAGCATTATAAATATGACTATTCATAATATTAGATTGCTTGATTTTGAAATATTGTGATGCTGCTTTACCTGCACATCTTCAAATAACTTCAAATGTTAGCTCAGAGAGGAAAAATAAAAATAAAACAACCATTCCAGGAAATGAATAAAACAGTTTCTAAAAAAAGCCTAAGAAAGACTGATATCATGATCAGTGCCAATGAAGTTTGCTTATGCGTAAGGCAGTGCCAAGAGTCTTATAGCCATTTTGATGACAGCAAGGCAGCACTGACATTCTGAATTGGTAACATTCCAGCAGTGACAAATGGATATTGCAGTCAGGGGTGGGTTGCGTTGGATGGGTGAGCTGTGCCCATATGCCAACCAACTTTTAAGCCAGCCCATTTTGCTGCGGGAAAATGGGAAACTATTTGTCTAAGGGGTATTGGAGATCTCCTTAATGCTATCATGAAAGAGTACAGCTGCCAGTGTAATTCTGAGTTACGCTAGTGTAATATGCCAACAGAATTCCAATTTAAATAACCAGCCAGTGAGGAAAAATTGCTCCAGGAACAAAAAATCTCAAATGAGAAATGAAAATTTTACCACTGTCCCAGAATGGAAGCTGGACTATGTTTTAGAACTTGCAATGCCTTCCTTCTGATTGCTCTTGTAACTGCAGAGTTCAAAAAGCAGCTTCAAATTGCAAGAATGTTTCAGATGGGAAACAGTGCTTACATATTAATTGACCTCGGGTTGAGCTCATTTACCCAGGTGAAGTGACTCTATCAGTTCCCTAGTCTGTGATTCTCTTTTTTGTTGCCTCTCCTTCCTGATAATTGAGGCCAATTAAAAAAAAATCAGAACAGAACCCTGCATTGATGTTCATTTGCAAGAATACATTGTTTAAATGGAAGTGGGACAACAGCACCATCTGCTGGCAGATATTCCATGTCTTGTTTGCTCACATCATGACAGTCAATATTTCTATGTAGTTCAAATTCTCCTGTCTTGGAAGAGACTGTTTGCATTAGAATGTGTTTCTGCATCCCGTCTTCTCTTTTCAGTAAATCTCTTAGGGACAAATCTATTTTCAAATGTTTAAACAGAAGTGGTTAATATAGTTGCTTTTATTTTGAAGAGAAAGCAGTTACCCAAGGCATAACATGCTCCTAACCATCTGTGAAAGGGACTCATGAAGCCAATTGCACTTAAAAGTTTGCCTGTGTCACTGCTCTACTTCATTGCTTTCTATTTCTGCTGTTTGAGTAACCTTCAGGGGCAAATAATAGCCAAGAGGATGTGGTTTCAGCAGAAAAATTGATGCAGGCCTTAGATTAGGGTGAGTTCCCATGGCTGTCCTTTCTCTAAACTTAGTGACCAAGATAAGCATTCTTCCTATTACACATGTGATGATGCCCTGTGTGTTTTGGCCCTTACACTGGGCAAAGAGCCTCTGTTTCTTATTCCCAATCCACTTCTTGTAGTCCCACAAATAAAATCGGCAGAGGCTGAACATTCAGAAACATAGTTGCTTTGTTCCTGACTTCTTACTGTCTTCAACAATCTTCAACAATGTTTCGTTTGCAGAAAATGGAGACTTTTTGGCTTTAGATCTTGGAGGAACAAATTTTCGTGTTTTGCTTGTGAAGATTCGAAGTGGAAAAAGGAGAATGGTAGAAATGCACAATAAAATATATGCCATTCCTATAGAGGTTATGCAGGGTACCGGAGATGAGGTGAGTTATTATGTCATTATTACATAATACTTCAGTAGTTGCTGGTGACACATATTGTTAAAATAATGGCTGGGATCCTACATTGCCACAGGATAGTGTAAATAAGCATTAGTGGAGTTACATTGTGCTTTTATCATGCAGTCCTATACTGGAGACCACTGCAGTGAAATATATGTGCATCACTGCTAAATACACATGGCTGACAACCCTGTTGCGCAGTTGCAGTGAGCAGTGTGATGCATTTGGCCTCAGGCCCTGTTGTGGAATGAACTAAAGTCCGTTGCAGAATTAATACATCTCACACAGTATATTTTCCATATGCAGATCTCTGCTTCCCTCCCTATCAGCTAGATATGACCACTGTGCAGTGTCCAGTAAAAACACTTCACACGCATAACTCAACTTATACCTGCGATGTGTCACAGAATGCTGGTCCAAGAGTATTTGCTTGTGATACAAATATTCTCTCTTTGTTTTCAAAGCTGTTTGATCACATTGTTTCCTGCATCTCGGACTTCTTGGATTACATGGGAATAAAAGGCGCACGACTGCCCTTGGGCTTCACATTTTCTTTCCCTTGCAGACAGACAAGCTTAGATGCTGTAAGTTGCTTTTTCTATAATGGAACTTTTTAGTACTGTGTTTTCAGAGTGGATTTTTAAGTTTCAGTGAGTGAATTAAACAGAGCTTAGAAAGGTGAATGTGAGCACTAATGTTAAAGTACATGAATTCGTTGACATTAAAACACTGAGAAATTTTTTTGTTAAACTCAATTGTTAAAGACAAGAAAAGCATTTCCAGTCCTCATGCCAGTCAATAATAAATCAAAGGAATGTGAGATTGTTATTAACTTAGAAATACATCTTAAAATAATTATGGAATATTTTAAATAAGGGCAATTAATTATTTTTAAAGGAAGCAAAAACAGACAACATACAAAACAAGCAAGGCTATGCACTCACAGACCAAAGATTGTGTCTGTTCCGCCTTGGTGTATTAAGATCAAGAGACTCCCTGACTTTTAAGTATTGAATCTGTTACTGGGCATAAAACCATCTTACATGTATGAGAATTTTGTGCTTATGCAGGCTGTTGACTCAGTCACAGAGAGAACAAAAGAAGCTGATTTATACTGGGGTTAGACTATTGGTTCAAGTAATTCAGATTGGTCTTTCTGATTGGCAGTGGCCCTCCAGATCTTCAGACAGAAGTCATTCCCTTCCTTATCTGGAGATGAGGGAGATTGTTCTTCCCATGTACAAAGTGTATCACTTGCCACTGACCAAGGCCCTCCTGCCCCTTCATTTGATATATAGCTGTAATGACCAACAATACGCTACAAGCCTACTCCTTCTCAAGTTTCAGGTTTAGAGCTTGAAAAGTTACTTTTTAAGAATAGCTGGTTTTCATTACTCATTAAAGTGTAAATGGTCTTAATGCTTGTTGCATTCCATTTGAAGTGTGATTTCATTAATCCTGCTCCTTTCCCCACTCCCTCCCCCAGGAAGCTTTATTTCTCACAACTCATTGCTTCCAAATTTGCCCAAGGTCACCTGTAGATGGTGCCTTAAAAACCGTGCTGACATTGCTGCCTAGATTAGTCAATATAGGGGAATGGCTGCTAATCTGCCCCCCTACATCAGGGTTGGGTAAGTGCAGACTGTGGGTTGAACGTATCCCCAAGGTTGTTTTTGAGACACTGCCAGTACCCTCCATTTGCTTTGGTCTTGGTCTTCTACTTCTTCTTCCAATTTTTATTCTTTGCTAAAAACGCTATATAGTAGAGAGTTTGAGGGCAATTTCACTTCTTTGTCCTCCCAGGTGAGGTTTTCTTTTCTGACAAGGCAGTATATCAATAATCTGCCCCTGGTTTGTTTCCTGTTTGTAAAAAGGTCTCTCTTTGGTCTGAAATGGCTGAGGGAGGCAAAAACAGAAAGAAACAACAACTCCCCCAGAACACCCAACCAATTGTGGTGGAACTGGCACTGTCCTTTTTAGTAATCCAAGTGGCAGATACAGTCCTCTGAGGTCCCTGGGGGCCAGTGCAGCACTTCTACCTTTGGTGTTTGCCCGTTCTTGTCTTACATCGTGATTCATTAGCTATCATTTGAAGTGGGAAGAAGACTTGATATCCTAGTGTATTCAACAGCTGGCTGGTTCTGGTATTTCTCTGGATGTCCTAGTGGTGATTATTTCTAATTAGTACTAATGCCACAATGAATGGAAACAGAAACTTATTTTTGTTTCTTTTTTAGGGTATTCTTCTGAACTGGACCAAGGGTTTTAAGGCTACTGACTGTGAAGGGGAAGATGTTGTTTATTTGCTAAGGGAAGGAATTAAAAGAAGAGAGGTGAGAATTTTCCTTTTTGATCTTGAGGGTATATTAAGTCCCACTGAGTTAAAAAAAACACCTTTCCTCCTTTTCCTGAGAGAGAAGCATTTATTTTTTTCTCTTTTCAAAGTACCTGAGAATTTCTTCTGGCTTAGATAAAACTAGCAGATGGTGTTGATGATTTAGAAATTAATGGCCTGTTGGTTTTGAGTCACTGTTGCAACTGCAGTTTGAAAACATGGTACTTTTTTAAAAAGTTAAGATGTGCATGAAGAGAAGCCTGGATAAACTAGATTAATTTTTTAAAGTGGCTAGTAAGATTTCCAGATTTAAGAAATGACTCATGTGGAGATATTATAAAAATATAGGCAGATTGGCTCTTTTGTTATTACTGCTAGTAACAGTTTATGACAATATGCAAAAATATGTGAAAGTAATATGATGTGCTCAAGACCAAATGAAGCCTGAACTCTCACAAGAAGCCGAAATGACTATACTGTGGCCATTGTATTTTGGACATATCATGAGATGACATGACTTGTTGAAAAATACAATAAAGCCTGGTAAACTGGAAAGCTGTAGGAAAAGAGGAAGACTGCATAGGAAACAAAGGCTCTGAGTTTGCAATACCAAAGTTGAGCTGTTGATAACCAGGGCTCTTGAGAGATCTCTCATTGATAGGGTCACCAGGAGTCAAAACTGACTTAGCAGCATATAATAATAACAACAAAATATAATAGGTCAAGTGTACGTTATGGCAGAATGACAATATAGCGCCTTCAATTCAGAGATCTCCTAGGGCCCTACCACACTACGCTGTTAAAGCACTATTATTCCACTTTAATTGCCATGACATCATCCTGTAGAATTCTGGGGTTTGAAGTTTGGTGAGGCACTGGAGCTCTCTGGCTGAGAATTCTAAATGCTTCTCCCTAAACTGCAAATTCCATGATTCCATGCAATATTGGAATAATGGCGCTCTAACAGCCTAGTGTGATAGGGCCCTTAGTGTGTACAGAAGACACGTTAGTCCATGTGAGGTGTTAGGTTCAGTTACTCCCTGCCGGTGCTACAGTCTTCCTTATCACACCCCATACCATTTCTAAGGGTTCTCCTATTCCAATCCTTCAATTAATTTCAGATAGTCACCGTCAGTGTATTACACAGGAGATGTCATCTTGTTTTATGGCTTCAAATATGTAGGGAGGCTCTAAAGGTCATCTATAGCTAGTTTTTGACACTGGAAACATGAAGCAGAATTATAAGAGCTGGTAATGCAGAAATGTTATTTGCAGATCTTGTGCGCTGTGGGTTGCTCTCACAGAATTAGACCAGTGTGGTTCAGCATGTAACAAGTGATACAAGGAATGCCAGGATATAATCCCCTGCAGTGATGGGAAGACTTCAGGCTTACCTCAGAGATTTACTCTCCCCACCCCAACAAAACCTCAAGATCCACTAACTAGTGCTTGGTACAAAAACCGTAAACATAGGATAAAGAATTCTCCACCCAGGAATGTGTTTTGAGTACCAGAAACAAACAGAGCTCCCAGTCTTTCCACACAGAAATCCTTTCTGTGTACCTCAAGGTTTCTTCATTTCAGTAATACATTTGCGGGGTAGGTAGTCATATTCTGCTGCATGTTTTAAACTGCAAATCAGAAATCCTTATAAAACTGTTACAACCCCTACCCCCCAGAAGTCAGTCAGTCAGTCAATCCAGATCAACTTGTCCAGCTCTGATTTCCATCAGTTTTTTAAGTACTACTTCTTAAGTCATTTGGAATGTAGGTTATAAGAATGTGGAGCTAGTAGTAAACTTTCTGTCACTGTCAAAAATGGAAACATTAGTGAGGTGGAAGGCCTGGAAGTTCCAATAAAGATTACGTGGATTTTTCTCCTCCTCCTTGTCCTTTTCTACTGCCTCAGAACCAGATCATGAGGGTTATCTGGCCCTCCAAATCTGGTTTTGGGGATGTATAGGGAGAGGGCTGTAGTCCTGAGGTGCTCCCTTCCCACTTCTGGATTCTGCCAGTGGATTGCCACCGTGGCTGTTGACCAGAAGCAGAAGGTGAACAATTAGTCAATCTGAATACATCTGTTCTCCATTTGTGCATTCTTGGAACAGATGAATAAGTTCTCAGGAACTATTCTGAAGTTAATTTGCACCTTCCAATGTATTGTTTAGTTGGAGGTTACAGTATGATATATTCTTAGTCTTTCTCTTCTGCAGTTTTTATTTGATGCAGTTTTGGTAGTAACTTGACTGTATTCAAGTTAAGTACAAGTAACTGTTTCTAAGAAACAGTTTAAAATAGGGAAGGAAAACCTTTTTTTCCTCCATCTATTGCATTAAAATGAGCTAAAATGTATTGCGTGTGACCTTGATACAGCCAATGTAACTAGTACATTTTATTTATTTAATAGTAGCATTTATAGCACACCTTTCTTCCAGTGAGCTCAGGGGAATGACCACAGCCATCCTCTTGCTCATTTTATCCTCATAACTCTGTCCAGTAGGTCAGACTAAAAGAGTGACTGGCCCAAAGTGAGCCATGACTTTCATGGCTCAGTGCGAACTTGAACTGGGATGCCTTAGGTCTAGCACTCTGACCATTCCAGTGTTAGAAAGTAATTAAAACTAATTTAATGCTTTTGATTTATATAGTCAATGAGACTTTCTAGGAAATCATGAGATCAGCACCATGAAGGCTGCGTTATTCCTATATAAAACATAGCTCTGCTTTCTTGATTATTAGGATAATTGTAAATAGTAGACCCAGGCTTGCTCCATTGAACTAGAATTGTGGTGAAGACTGTTGAGTATGTTTGATTTAAAGCAATTATGATGTCATGTTGTTTCTTTAAAGGAATTTGATCTGGATGTTGTGGCAGTGGTGAATGATACAGTTGGGACTATGATGACTTGTGCCTATGAAGATCCAAATTGTGAAATTGGACTCATTGTGGGTGGGTATGAGGCCTGTTTTAATTTGTTTTGGGAGGGGATTGCAATATTATTTAAAAATTCACACAATAGTTAGTGCTCTTTCAGAGTGATTTAATTTTTTCAGTTTTCCTTTTCTGAAAAAAAAAATCCATTTTATTTCTTATTCAAAGCTTTATAAACCAATAGTAAGCAACCTGCCAAGAGCCACGTTCCTTTGGTAGTAATCTTGTCAAGAGCTACATGTTCAAAGTAGGCAGGACCGAAGTTGGTGGTGAGTGGTGCTAAGGGGAAAAGTATACCAAAGCACCTGTTTTCTTTCTGCCACCCCTTTATTTCTTTCCTTCTTTCTTTCTGAAAAAAGCTACTGGGAAAGGACCAGTTCTTCTTTCAGAGACCCAAATTGATCTCTTACAGAGGGCTTTTGAAATTAAGTTAAGGACCATGTGTGGTCCTGTCGGTACAGGTTACCCATGTAGTAGACAAAAACCTGCAACATTTCTCTGTTGATATTTCAGAACTCTTTTGTTTCAGTAGAATGCCAAAAAATACCAAGTTTTTACCAAAGTTAGTCTAGGTTTTTCACTTGTTGGAATTCATAGTGTGATCAGTAGTCCTTCCAGAAGTGTGCTCTTAACAATATTGGGCATTTTTTCCTCTTGAATAGCTATCTCTTTGAATAATGACAAGAAGGAAAATGGCATCAACTTAACAGCTAGGGAGAACAGTAGCTTTAAACAAGATTGGGGGAGCAGGGAACTTTTCGTAATTTAGAATGTGGGTAAAAAATATTTTGTCCTCCTTGAAATCAGTACTCTCAGGTTGAAAACTGATTTGCAGAAGATGCACTAGATATAATCTTTTATAAGTTATCCTTAGTTGTATGCTGAAAGAGTACATTTGTGATTTTAAAAATACAGGTAAATAGATTTTAAAGTCTAATCCAGATCCTTTATAATAAGGAGAATTTAAGGGCCAGATAGAATATAGAAAATGTCCTAGAACTGCACTTATGGTAGGAATTTATATATATATTTAACTTACATCACCTCTTTCTCCCCAAACTGAGATTCATGGTAGACCAAAACACAAATAAACAAGCCATAAATACTGTTGAGTAAAAAGCAATTAAAAGCACAACAATAAGAAAAGTACAACACTAACTGATTAAAAGATTTTATTCAGAAACTAACCAGCTATCTAAAGCCTGCCAACATAAAGAAGACAGGGAGGGGCCTAGCCCCCCTTGGAAAGGAGTTCCTCAGCGCTGGTATAGCTACCAGGAGGTCCCTGTGCTGTATCCCTCCCTTAGCGTGAAAGTAGGGCCACTTTCCATTTGACTAGTAGCAAAACAGTATGATTGTTATGTGCCCAACTAATGTAATGACACTATATATATACATTTCATTATTTTGCTTTATCGTTGTATTCTTACATCCCCTAAGGAGCTTGGGGCAGTGTATGTGATTTTCCCAAACTGTGTTATCATAATAACCCCTAGAGGTTATTTAGGCTATCTCAAGATTACCAACTTAGCTTCAAAGTACTTGTAATTGTGTCCTACTCTGTCCTAGAGGTTCTTGAAAGTAACAACAAAGTACTGTTCTGGCACTGAACTGAATGATTTCCTTGTTGCAGGAACTGGCAGTAATGCATGTTACATGGAGGAAATGAGAAACATAGAAATGGTAGAGGGAGAGCAAGGGAGAATGTGCGTGAACATGGAGTGGGGTGCCTTTGGAGACAATGGATGCCTTGATGATATCAGGACCATCTATGACAAAGCTGTTGATGACTACTCTTTAAACAGTGGCAAGCAAAGGTATTTCCTGCTGCAGTGTGGTGAGAAGTGTGAAGGAAACACTTGTACTTGGTGAAAAGCTCAGAATCAGAATAAGGGAGGTTTTGTCATCATCAGCTCTCTTATCCTCCTGTTCCTTTCTTTCATCTTTCGTCTCATAATTTCCCAAACTTTGAGCAGAGTGGAAGCGCAGCTGAGAGAACTTGCATAAACCAAGGGATCTCCCTAGGAGAACAGTCTTAACTGGCCAAGATGTCCATGTGCCAATTGAGTGATATAGGACAACTGAAGCTATGCAGAATTCTCCATCTAGGAATGTTGGACATTAGTTGGGACTGCCCTCACTTAATGTTATGTCAGAACTTTGGCTGTATCCCTCTTCTGGCAAGTTTGGATCTGGCACAAAATGTCTTCTCTTTCACTCCATACCTTTCCCACCCGTTTCTTGATTCTTCTCTGATCTTAGGCCTTAGAACATCTGCTGATGGATTACTCTGTCAGTAGATCTCTGATATCAGCTGGCAGAGGAGTGTTCCGCTGTCAGTATGAGATTTCTGCCAGCAGAAGAGGCTTGTGCCTGATACTAGCACTCTTCAGCCACTGCAAATCTGAGTTAGAATTATTTTAAGTTTCTAGCTCTTTGCAACAAAGACTTCTGAGAATGTTCATATCCTCTGTTCACAGAAATATGCTGAGAGTAATTTTTTTAAAAAAATCTTTGTGTGAATGAATTGGAAAGAACAAAAACATAACACTCCAGAGGCAGCAAAGCATTTCTGGCATGCCTTGGAAATCTTTTGGGGTCCTGAGGAATTACTTTGAAGGCACATACCTTCATTTAACTCAGGAAGCAGTACTTTCTAGAATTTTTCCTGAGTAAAGAGGATTTTTTTTAAATCTCCACATTCTGCAAAGTTAAATCTGAAGGATGATTTTTTAAAGCTACTTTCAACTCTATCCTCAGCTACTATTCCACCCCACCTGTAATTTGATAGATTTGAGAAACAAGAGGAAGAAGGAAAATTGGGGAATGAGAGGGGTGATGCTAATCACTGAGACAAACTGAATGTCAGGGGTTGAGGAAAGGGAACTGTACTTGGCTTATACCATGAAAGGAGTTTTTGAAATGGGAAGGATTCATTTGCATACAGTTCCCAAATTCCAAAATCCTTTTTCATTCCAAAGTTCCAGTGTATATAGCAAGAGCTATGACAAAACTCTACAAAGATACTTTCATTGTACCTACTTGTAGGATGGCAAAACACATGAGGACTATTTTTAGCCCATTCAAGGGACAAGAAAGGAGGGAAGCATTTGAGCATGCCTTCTTCCTGCAACACTGTAGAAACATCCCACTACAAATGAATGCCAAGCTAAAATGTAATTTTAATTTTACTAATCCAAGTCCCTAATGCTTTTCCAAATTTTTTAAAAAGCTTGGAAAAGTTTTTTTTTTTTGGAAAAGTTACATGTGTTAACTGCCCAAATTCCTCAGCCAACATGGCAGTGGCTATTCTGGCTGGGGCTTTTAGGGAACTGTAGTCCAGAAAAGTAACTTTTTTGGGGAAAAAAGACATATATATATTTTCAAAAGCTTCCTTTGATTTAGGGTTAGAAATGAGCCCATTCTTGGTTGGTCTCATGACCATGCTTTCTTGCTAATCAACTGCTTCTGTATATGATCATAGGTATGAGAAGATGATCAGTGGAATGTACTTGGGAGAAATTGTCCGCAACATTTTGATTGACTTCACAAAAAGAGGATTCCTCTTCAGAGGTCAAATTTCAGAAACACTGAAAACCAGGAGTATTTTTGAAACAAAATTCCTTTCGCAGATTGAGAGGTAAGTGAGCTAGTTATGTCAGGAAAGGGAAGCGGTATTAACAAGCTGTAAATAGCATTTACTTTCAGCAATCTATTTCAGTAGTGCTCCATTGTGAATGTCCATGATGTTTGAAATGATGGTGATGTTTTCGGAGCATCTGTCTATGGGGTTACACCTTGAGGTATTACTGCAGTCTGTCACTAGATGTTAATGTGGTCCTCTTTTGCTTCAGCATACATGGAATCCAAATTCAGTGCTGTAGCATCATTTCGTTACTCTACTGGAAGAAGATAGGGATTCAAGTTCAAGAACACCTAGTGGCCTACAGAACAGCTAGTTCTTCATTAATTTTCTTTTGTACAGCAGAACTGCCCTCTTCTGTTATGATGTAGGACTAGATATTTTAAAAAGTAAGCAAAATCTAGGATTGCCTATGCAGTTGAACATGTATGATAGGGGGTGGGAAAAGGGTATCGTTTGGACTGGATGCTTCCCCTGGTCTTTTTGAGGCTGCATGTTCCTCCAAGGTTATCTGTATCCCATTGCCCAAATTTTTGAAGATCATTTAAACAGTTTTTCCCCCAGAGACCAATAGATGCTTTGAAGCTAAAACATACCCAATCAAACTGTTGATTAGCCAATGCAATCCAAATAATTTTTGTCAGTTGAAGAAGGTAGCATCTGAAGTGATGGACACCCAAGGAATTGATTCAGTAAAGGAAACTGTGGTACAGCAGGTCTGTTGTGTTCTGGTGGTCTGTCATTCATGGGGTTACCAAAAATCGAAGTCAGCTTGTAGTTGCGTAATAACAAATTTCCTCAGTGTTCCAGAACTCCACTGGCATTTGAGTCTAAAAGCCCCTTGAAGGGATGGAAGTTTTAAAGACAAGATTTTAACTTATTTTCAGTAAATAGTATTAGCATTGTGCTGAGCTTTTGCCTCTTTTTTTGTGTTGTTTTATTCATAACCAGATTATAGTGTGCCATCAGGAAGGCCTCTCTGTGACGTTTCATCAAAGACACCTAGGAAAGTGTTGGAATGGAGAGGAGAGCCATGAAGATCTCAAAATTTAGGCAGGCTTATATGAAAGTGTACAGTCGTTCATATAACCTGGGCCTAACCAATATAGGGCTTTATAGGTCATAATCAGCCCTTTGAATTGTGCCCAGAAACATATTGGTAGCCAGTAGAGCTGTTGTAACAGTGGAGTTGTATGTTTCCTCTAAATAATGCTACCATATTGCCACTATAAATAACCAAATGTATTGTGAGACAAGTTTTTGTGAGTCAGATCAGGTCATATGTTGTCGAAAGGATGTCATTTGTATTTAACTTTAACTTGGTTTTGGAGTGATGTTGAACATTAGAAAGCAACATGGTGATGTGACTGGTATTGTTGTCAGATTTAGAGCTGCTTTTTTTTCTTTTTCCTTTTTTTTCGTACTGTAATTCCCAGAAACTTCCAGTCAGCACTTGCTGTTCCAGCTGATGATTTGGGGAGTTGTACTCCAAAAGGTAGCTTTTCTAAACTCTAGTTGAATCAGGTTTCCAGCAAGTTTTACCTTGCTTGGAATCTGCAGCTGGCTTGCATCCTGTATGCTAATACTGCCTTTGTCAAATTTGACAGCAGATTTGAAATGTGACATCAGGTGCAAAAAGGCTTGTTTGAGTAAATTACTTTCACAGATCTAGTGTCCCTTTTAATCCCAATCTGAGACAAGCTGGAAGAAGATTTGAGGCATTCTATATACTGATACAATGTCATAATATTAATTTTATATATCATATATTGACAGTGAAGTTGGTGGTATCCTCATTGCACAATTATAGCAATTTGATTTCATTTTAACAGCCATGTCTCCATCCTATGGAATCTTGGGGTTTATAATTTGGGAAGGGATTTATGAATTCTCAGGTATTAGTTCAGGCAGGTAGAATTAGAGCTCACTAACAGAGAATTCTAGAACTACAAATTCCAGGGTTCCATGGGATAGGGAGCTGGCAGTTAAAGTGGGATCAAACAGTTATAATTTTGCAGTGTGGATTCACCCTCGGTCTCCCAAGTGTGGATTGCTACGTAGTGAATACAACATTGTCACACACAAGAGGAGAATTATTAGGCTTAAAGTTTGAAGTAGTATGAAAAGTAAGGAGAAGACAAAAAGAACCCCAAGTTGAATGCCCCCCCCTAAATTGACCAGTGAAAGCCTTGTTCAGTGGATATAGAATGCTGCTTCTTAATGTTTGGTGTGGAAAACTGGGGTGGGTAGGTGGAATGGAATATAGAGTATCATGGAAAAGGACATGGCTGACTGCAACCTTGATCAGAGGTGTTCTACACTGCAACATTTTCTTTTCAGTTTCACTTGTGTTTCTGAAAGTTGATGCTGATTTATTCTGTCCCATAAAAGCTTGACACTCAAAAAGAAATGTGACATCTTTGCCCTGGGATGTTTTAAGTGAAGTGTTTTAGAGCAGTACTTCTGGAAACCAGCTCAAAATCTGATTTCCCCCCTTTTCCTTTTCAACAGCGATAGGTTAGCACTGCTTCAAGTCCGTGCCATCCTGCAGCAACTTGGTCTGAACAGCACCTGTGATGACAGTATAATTGTCAAGACAGTGTGTGGAGTCGTGTCAAAAAGGGCAGCTCAGCTGTGTGGAGCTGGAATGGCTGCTGTTGTAGACAAAATAAGGGAGAATAGAGGACTGGACCATCTGGATATAACTGTTGGCGTGGATGGTACACTGTATAAACTTCACCCACAGTAAGTTTGAGATGTTTTGTGTTTACTGTTTGCCTCTGTGTTCTGTAAAGTGTCTAATTCCCAGTGGCTTAACGAAGGGGAGGGTTAAGCTTTGACCTTCTAGATTTTTTGGACTGCAACTTTCAGAATCTCTTCTTTCTGGGTTCTAGGAAGTGACATCCAAAGTATCTGGAAGACCAACATTTCTTCTCCCATACCTTGAAACTTTATGAAAATCACTAAAGTCATCTGTCCCCCTGCCATCTAATTTACAGCTTTTGGGAACTGTGGAATGTTCTAGTAGTTTAGGCCCCATGTGTAAACCTGCATTGTGTGTGGAAACTGGCATTGTGGTTCACTGTGAGCTGTGTAGTCTTTGGGCAGTGATAGCCAGTAGCTTCCATGTCAGGGGTACAGTCGGCCCTCCACATTTGCTAGGATTACGGGCACAGGATCCTTGCAAAAAGTGGAGAAATCACAAATATCAAAAAGTGTGTTCATGTGTCTATGGGGATAATAAAAGGAGATTTTTCTTTACCCAGCACGTAACTGAAAATGAAGTCAACCATTTTTGTCTCAAGTTCATACTGTAGTAGCATCAAGAATTTCCTTGGAAATCACTGTGATTTCAGTGCTAGGCAATTTGATTTAGAAAGCGGCACAGTACTTTTAGGCACAGATATGCTTTGTATGAGGCTTTTATTTTCATTTACAGTAGGCAGAGCAGTGCTGTTTTTATAGGTAGCAATGTGGAATGCCTGATTGCCTAGATGGAGTTACCTTGCTGGACTGAAGGCAGCGCAGATTGGTGCTTCTGTGTAGCAAGAACATGGATGCGTGAATTTAATGTGTTCTTATTATTTCCAGTTATATCTGGTCAATGCTCTTATCTGTTTTATCCTTCGTGTTTGAGTAGATTTGAGCTGAGGATATGGGATTTATAAATCCTGAGGTTGTGAATGGCTGGATAAGTTCATGCACTGATCCTTTTGCAGAAGGGAATGTTAGTAAAATGTTGGCTGTAAGTAAATCAGCAGAATTTATGTAATACCATATGTCCTCCTGGCTTTTTTCTATCAATCGCTGCTGGTCATTTCTCTCTGGCAGGGATAGGAAGCAAGAGGTGATCCAGATGTTGGGTTGCAAATCCTATCACCCCTCCAGTGCTTAGGAGTGCTGGAAGGTGCAGTGCAACATCTGGAAGGCTACACGTGCCACACCCCTGCTGTATGGTATGCATGTTGCATAGTTGAATCCATCTATTTATAACCAAAAGTGGACAAAAATGTCCCTTTCCTTGTTATTGGTGTATACAAGTCCCACCAGCCCTAGCCAACATAGCCTATGGTGAAGGAACATGGAGGACCCCCCCACAAATCATTCATCCTTGATTTATGCAGCCTACAGGGTAGTCCTCTCTCATTCATTATCCTTGCCTGATGCATTGCTAGACAAAATTGATCTTCAGCAATTTTAGAGCATAGGAAGTTGGGGATTTTTCCTATGGTAAGTAGGGACTGTAGAGGGCTCTAGTGCAAAGAAATAACTTCTCAAGCTCTGAGTGATGATGCCATCTGTGGGCTGGCAGAGGAACAAATCTTAAACTCCCTGCTTTTGTTTTTTTTCATAGTTTCTCAAAGATCATGCACCAAACAGTAAAGGATCTGGCTCCCAAATGTGATGTGACATTCCTTCTTTCTGAAGATGGCAGTGGCAAAGGGGCTGCGCTCATCACAGCTGTGGGATGTAGACTCCGAGACGCTGAGCACAACTGAATTATGTGGCATGGGCATCTTCAGCCTTCTGAGCACTTTGTTGTAAAGCAGCAGTTCTGCAGTCTGAACTGGCAGAGGAAACCCAGAACTCAACTGCTTTTATGGAAGAGTTGGAGTTAAAAAAAATAAAAATAGGATACTGAATAGAGTGTGCTGTTGCTGATAATATTCCCAGCCTCTGAACCCATGTCTGCATGTGTCTTTTTCTTCCCTATTTGGTACATTCCCCACGTGTAGAACATTAAAAAAGGATCTGTGGTTTAAACAGATTTCCAAAGTGAGCTTATTTTTTCAGGTTTAGAATTACAGTTCATGAAGAAGAGCAGGCGGTAGTCTGTGTCAGTTGTATTCTTTCTTGTTGCAACTATATCCATATTAAATAAATGCACCACCAAATGCTTATGCAAAAGAGTATTGCAGTTCCCTCCTGAATTTTAACCCTCACACTGTTTCACCTTTTCCCCAAACAGTGCTGGAGTTCTCACTGCCATGAGGCAGCACAGTGTCCTCTTGTAATTCTCTGTAGCCAGGTTTCCTTGAACAATCTGAGTCGCCATTTCTTTGTGTGTTCAGTCATGGGGGAAATAAACAAGTTACTCTACCCATGTGTCCAGTACCACTGGCAATTTCACATTACTTTGGTGAATGAGACCATAGTTCCAAGTAATTTTTTTTTACTGTTTCTGTAATATTTAAAAAACAAAAACACAGGCCTTTATGAATAAAATCAAATGAGTGCTTAACCAAGAGTAATCCAGATCTCTAGTAATGACAGATTCATGGATTGATATGCCCCTAGCTTGGCTTTGTTATCTACCAATTCCAGAAAGCTGATGATTTTTTTTTTTTTAAATTAAAGGGATTTCTGATGTTCCTTCTTGATTTTTGTACTTTCATGGGAACCACTTCCAGCGTAACACTTTAAGATCACAGGTAGATTCTGTAAAGGATTTCCATGAGTGTTTGTCAGGGGAAATATCACTGGGTGTGACGGCAGCTGTCTATAAACAGTATCCTGGATTCCTATTGGGTCTATTTTGGAAAACTTTGCATCCATGCAGGGCCAATGGCAGGATCCAGCATCTTTGGCCTGTGGTCCAGAGCCTGTGGTCTGAGTTCCTCAGCTCTCTGATACTGCTGTTGGATGTTCTTGCCAGCCTAGTGTATTGGCTGTGGGTTTATGGCAGCAGTGGCTGGGAAGCCTTCTGCCATTTTGATTTTATTAAAGTGCCCAACATGGCATCACTGGAATAGGAGTTGGGAACTTGTGTCTTTCCAAGTTTTGGGCTTCAACTCCCATCAGCCCCAGCCAGCATGGGGCTGACCAGAGTTGAAGTCCAACAACATCTGGGGGGCACTGGATCCCCAACCTATGCTCTAGAAAATTTTGGGGAAATTAAAATGAAGTGTGGCTTCTCAATCTCATCTGAACAAGTGATTGGTTGAGAGAGTGAGCAGGCCCACTTGCATGAGTCTGGGTCCACCCAAGGGTGCTTTGCTGAGGGCAGGGGCCTCCCAGGTTGCGTCAGTGATTAATCATGCCATCTTTCCATGTAGCAGAACTCACACAGTTGTTGAAGGAAAGTCTTTGTATTAGTCTGAACCTATAGCCAAATCATCTATGTATGAAAAATGAAATGTACTCAGACTTCCATTAACATCAACACTGATTGTATTAAAATCACAATGATTTTAATGGAATCACTGTGATTACACCCATGACATTTTTGAATTTTATGTTTCTTTGCAGGTTTTAAAAGTGATTTTGACTCAGAAGCAGACTTTATTTAAATACAGAGATAACACTGTTTAGCAATTACATGAATATCTGTCTTGTCTTTGCTCAGTCTCGATTTGGGTGAGTCTGTGGAAGGTGCTTGGAAAACCATTGCTAGAGTGTAGCACCAAAGAAACCAATGCATAAAACCCAGGAAATTTCAGTCACATGACCATTCTTTTCCTGTTTGAAATTGCATAAATGCCAAATGAGCAAGTTACGGTAGTTATTTACGAAGAACCAACAGCCTGCAATTAGTCTTAGAAATAGTAGCCTTCAGTGATGGTTTCTTCTCTACTTCAAATTATGACTTTACAAGATCTCTCCAAGTATTGGCCAAAGGTTGGGGTATATTTGCAACCTATTTTTCCTGCCTGATCCAGAAGATTTGGATTGTCCTAGCTTCTAATAAACGTTTTCAATATGCATTATGGTGCACTGTGAACAAATGTGTGGTAACATGAGTCACAAATAGTAATCTGAGCTTTAAGTGTGTGCGTGCGTGTGTGTGTACATGTGTGTGTTTACCTGAAGAATTGCATGGTTTCCTGGTTTTGCAGTGCTAGAGTCTTTTCACATTTCCCACTGGTAGCAATGATACTGGTGCAAAGTGGATATTTGTGACACTATTAAACCTTTTTTTTATGTGTCTTTATTGGTGTCTGGTGATTCTTTCTGGAAAAGGGATGGTTGGTGCCCAGAAAGGGTAAAGGTGCCAATGTCTTAGTAAAGCAATGAAAACAAACAATGACATTCTTGTTATTTTGATTTAAAATTCACCTAAGATCCCATACCAGATTAAACATACTGCTTGAGGAGTGTGTCAGTGTGTAGCAAATTCTGTGGTTTAATAAAACAAGGTTAGACTGTTTCACTCTCTTTTAGTCATCTGTTACGTGTGTGTGCCAAACTTCAAGAGTCCTCTTTGAGTGAACAAATGCCTGCATTTGTTCAATGTAATGGCTACTTTTTGTGTACTTAAGCTTGGTTTGTCCCATGTGCAAGCTGATTGATGAGATTCTATTACTAGATTTACAATGAAATATTTTTTCCTGGGGTTAGGGACAAGATTGCCAGTTGTAGCATAATTTATAAACGCGAGCAGCTTCAAGTTGGAGAAAGCGGATATGGCTTGTTGCCTTTAATTTTTAAGAGGCAGATAATCATAGCCCAATTGGGCAAGAAAAGGTTTTCATGTGAAAGATTACTGGAAAGGTCTGGCAGTCAGTCAATCAATAGATGGAGAAACCAAAGGTCTCAACTGGTAACAAAGCTGCTGCATGTATTCTGAAAAAGTAATCCAGGTTATAGCAATCAGTAGAATGCTTTTGTTTGACTTCTAAAGTTCATCTCTTGATATTTGAATTTGACGCAATGACAGTAGAGGGAACGAGGGTATTATTTGGGGTTTCATCTCCTTGCAATCTATGTAGTATGTGCAATGGGCTAGTAGTCCATAGGTACTGTCAGCTGACCCAGCTTAGATTTGCTTCCATATTAGAAACGCGTTAAAGAACAAATTTAAGACTTGCCTTGCCTTTCTCAAATGTAATACATCCATGTGGACTCAGACACAGTTGTTTGGAAGTGTGTTACTCAGACTTAATGTAGTAAAGCTTCTTAATTTAATGTAGTAATGCTTCTTAATTTTTTAGAGTATGTAAAAATACTCAAAATGTATAATTTCTGAGGAAATGTATCATTTCTGTTTATACACATTACTTTGTCACCTGCTTCTGCTGCTGCTGCTCAGGTTTTCCTGAAGATTTGTTGAGCAGGTTGTTGCAATGTTTCAATAAGTTAAAATATTTTTTTTTAAAGTGGGAATCGGGGGAAAATAAAACATTTCCTAGTTGATGCAACTGTTTTGTGCTCTTCCTGTCTTCATTTAGCTGGAAGAAAGTATTCACATGAAAGTTATTTCCAGAAAAGTTAAAGTCCTTTCCTATTTCTTCTTTAAAAACCTTCCTTTCTATGGCAAGAAATCAGTTATTTTGTAATACAAATTGATACTGAATAAATCTAAAGTCAAACATTTTTTCTTTATTAAGTAAAATATATTTGTTGCCTTGTAAGCGACAATAAATATTTAAAATCTGCATTACAGTACACTTACTGCAGTGCCTACAGAGGTATAACAAGGGTCTGTTGCCTAATTTCCATTTTGTTTTTTCAAATAACTTTTATATGGAATGTTTTTTAAAAATCTCAATCCTAACTGGGGGTGCAGTTCACCTCTTACAATCTCTGGGGTTGTACTATATATATATATATATATATATATATATATATATTTATTTTAATACTCTGCCTTTCTTCTGGCCTGGGATATATACCCAACCTTTCTTCTGACAAGTGCCTACAAAATTTAAGATAAAAGTTTAGTTAAAAACTTATTTTACAAATCTTTTAAAAAAATTAAATGACAATTCTGTCAAACAAGACACATGGCTAAAATAGTTTAAAATAGATTTAAGACATAACTGAAAGGCTACAAGATAAAAACACAGCACATTACTTTCAAATGCCCCAATTGCCATGTGATTAAAACTCAAAACTCTGCCTAAGCAGAAATGACTTAGTGTCTTGGCAGAAAGAAGGCAGGGAGGAGGCTATCTGGATCTCCCATCGTGCATATGAGGGAGAGCTTGGAAAAGTTACTTTGGGATGGAGTACAGTTGCCAGATTCCCTTAGGCAGCATGCTCATCCATACTGTCATCCCCAAATGCCACTTTTCCAAGCTCTGGTACAGTGCTTCTGTCACATAATCAGCAATAATAAAAAAAACCCAGCAGCTGATAGAATTAATAATAAGAATCACAACTGTGTAATGGTAAGACAAGTGAAAGGAGCAAGTAGCAAAGAGACAGGAGAAGCCTCTTGTTTCTCATCATCTAGAAGAAACTCCAAAGGATGAAGAACATGAGAAGGTCCATGGAAGTGGGAAGCACAGTGAAATGGCACTACAAGTCGTGTAGAAAGAAGGAACCTAGCAAAGCTAATTATTCTTGAATTTTTGGATTTTGGAATGAATTGAGGCAGTGAGTTAGAACTTGAACATAACCTGGGAGAAACAATGCATATTCAGCTTGACCATGTGGTGAAACCTTAGGTCCACTTCTTTTGTGTGAAAGGTGATGTAAAAATGATGGCCAATATTCTACATCTACAACCTCCCCTAGCCTGACGTCCCCAGACCTGATGGAAACGTGCTCCATGCTTTGATCTCCTGCAGAATGGACTTCCTTCTCCCGGTTCAGCTGATGCCCAATAAAGTGTGTGTGTGTTGTGTGTGTGTAGGAGATGAGAGTTACAATCATGACATGACTATGGAGAAATGGTGAATATGCAACATCTAGATTTACTATATTTACTAATCCAAAACAGTTCTGTATTCATGAGCACTATCTAGACATGATTGTGGCACTATTGTCTCAATTGTAACTCTCCTCTCAAGCTACTTTACCAGGCATCAGCTGCATGGGGAAAAGGATGTCCATTCTGCTGCCTATTGGAGCATGGGTGAATAATGTTTCCATCAGGCTTGGGAGGGCTAGGTCAAGAGAGGCTATTTAATTAAGTAAACTTAACTAAGTAGTTGATGTAACATACTGACCAACTTTTTATCTTAATGAATTGTATTGCTGCATCCACACTGGAAAGAATATCCACAAATTGATCAGCAGATTTCTCAGTAATTAAAAATCTACAATGAAGAAACATGGTAAGAAGCAATCATTTGAAAACTCAAACTACAAAATACGCATTACTGAATGATAGCTTGTCATTAGTTGTGTGTGTTCCTGTGCTTGTTTGAAGGTTGGATGGTGGGTCTCTTTGGATCTTCTGTAAAGGTGATGGATATGTAAGATTAAGTCTGTCTCTTTCTGTTGCTTTGATGCATGGGCACCATTGAAAAGCTATCCTGAAACCGGAACGGAATCTGTAAAGGAGTACAAAAATAAGCAAAGTGTTACATGATATACAGCAGGGATGGGAGACCTTTCTCCTTTTGAAGGCCATATTCTTTGAGAGGTAACTGTTGGTGACAGCATGGCATCACTGAACCTGAAGTGGGTAAGCCATGCACTTCCCCTCCCTCTATCGTCCTTCCCCTTATCTCTTCCTTTCAGACTTCCTCCTCTCTGGAACCCTTAACCATTAATGCACACGCTACTAACCTTTGATTAAGGCAGCAATATATAATAGGGCTATACATTGCAGAGCTCATGGCAAGAAAAAATACTGCCAGATATACTTGTTGAATATATTTCTTCTTGTTAATTTCTTTCCAGATGCTCCCCAAGATGAAGTAGAGATGATAAGGAAACCAACAGATGGCAAATGTGATCACAACAGCAACCATAGTCCTGACAAACTGGAAAAACACAGGGAAGATGTTACTGATCTGTCTTCCTTCCTGTCTGTAATGGAGGCAACCACTCATGTTTCATGCATCAGAGCTTGGCCAGCTTTTATTATCAGTCAAATGCCCTGGTGTGCTATTTGATTAATTGTGGCAATCAGGAAGAGAGGAGATGGTAATGAATCCCTTGGTGTTTGGAAGTGTAAAGAATTTGTCCCCCTTGGCCAGGTTAGACACTATGTTATCATACATGCACACTGATATTTTAAAATAACCTCAAGACCTAGTCTATCAGGACTGCAGTGCAGGAAGAGGTGCTTTCAAAGAATTCCTCTGTAACTTTGTCCTGAGGAAAACAACTTCTCAAAGCTGCCATTTGCCCTGGAAGAAAAGCTTTCATCTATTGCAGCCGAGAGAAACATTAATCATCACTTGTGCAGTCTTCTCACTGCATAGGATTCCACTATGGTAATGTGGTAATTATTGTTGTTTGCCTTCAAGTCATTTCCGACTTATGGTGACCCTAAAGTCATTTCCAACTAATGGCGACCCTAAAGCAAACCTATCATGGAATTTTCTTGGCAAGATTTGTTTAGAGGCAGTTTGCCTTTGCTTTCCTCTGTGGCTGAGAGAGTGTGACTTGCCCAATGTTACCTTGTTTCCATGGCTGACCAGGGATTTGAACCATGGTCTCTAGAGCTGCAGTCCAATACTCAAAGCATAACACCATGGCCTCAAAGGCCCCTCCCTAAACTGCAAACCCCAGGATTCCATAGGATGTTGAAAGTGGAATAATAGTGCTATAACAGGCTAGTGTGGAAATGGCCCATGACATTGCACAAATCACTGTGAGCCATCCCAAATCCAAAGCTTTTCAGGGCTGGAGTGACAGGTTGTGACTCTTCAGGCTGAATAATCTCAATAATAGGGAATATCGTCTCTTCCAATTTGCCACAAACACAATAGTTCTGCTCATTGGTCACTCACCAAACTCTCTTGACCAAGACGTACAAGCACCCCCCCACACCACTCTATGGCTACTTGTATGGAAATTGACATGTCTGTATAAAGGCTCTCCATTAGAATGAGAACCCTGGAAAATCTGGAATCTTGCTTATCTAGAAAGCAACACAAATGGAAACTTCTTTTCAGCTGTGTTGCTTGGAGGAGGAGGTGCTAGTCACTCCTCTGTTCCCCTGTTCAAGAAGCGTGATGAGTAATACCTGGACAGGACTAAACATGTTGGCTAAAAATGATTATTGTGACAGTACCATCCACAACAGCAGAGGGCATTTACTGAAATCAATTTTTAAATCAACAACAATGCTTTACCTGAGGTATGGCTCATTTTCCATTCCCCCAAGGAATAAAAATGTAACTATGGGGTCACCCTCTTCAAATCCTGGCATGAGTTCATATTGCCATTTCACTAGCGGCAACAATTTTTACTTGATAGCTACTAACCTTTTTTTTGGCAGTAATCTGATGCTGGTAGTAGACAATGTTGGTATGATCTCCAGGAACAGAATTGTTCCACAGAGTCAGTCCTATTGCACTATAGGCAATAAACATCACCGTGAGAGGCAGCAGGTAAACCAATACGATGACTGAAATGTGATATCTAAAAAGAAGAAATGTTGAATGTGAATGACCAGAGAGCTTCTTTCTCAGAAATTTCTACATTATTATTTCTGTTTCTACCACATATACATAGGTCTTAGAGAAAGTTGCAATAAATATTTGTTTATGATTTAGTGAGCAAAATATTTCTGTTCTGCCCTATATGCAAAGATTTCAGGGCAAGGCATAAATGAGGTTTTTTAAATTATTAATTTATTAACATAATTTTATTCTATGCACAAAAATCTCAAATTGGGGTGTGTATGTGTGTACATGTGTAAGCCTTCAGGTCACCTATCGCCTTGTGGTGGCCTCATGAATTTCATAGAGTTTGCTTAGGAGAAAATTACTCAGAGGTACTTTGCCATTGCCTTCATCCGAATAAATCCTACAGCACCCTGGTATTTGGCAGTCCTCCATTGAAATACCAAACAAGCCTGACCTAGCTTAGTTTCTAGAGTTCCAATGGGATCTGGTGCCTTCAGGGCATTTAGGCTTCTCAGCACAAGGTGCACTGAATAAAAATCAGGGCTTAGAAGGAACAAGTGAATAATGAGTTACTTGTTGTTAATCTCTCTCCAGTAACAAAAGGGTAACTATTTTACATTACACTTGTAACTTATGGAAGAATGACTTGTTTTGTGGTGTAATTTTCAGTTACTTTTATTGTTTGGAGGTACAACCTTGGTAATTGCTGGAGAAAGAAAATTTCTGACTTAGTGCTCTGTCGTATGCCTGGAAGCAGAGATGAGGTAGGCAGGTAGCGAGTGTGCTTTGTATCACAGATAAGTGACTAGTGACATCCAGATGTTTTCCCAAACAGATAACAACTTGTTGCTGTTGTTGTTGTTGCTATTGTTGTTTGCCTTCAAGTTGTTTCCAACTTATTATAATCCTAATGTGACCCTACCATGGGTTTTCTTGCCAAGATTTATTCAAAGGGCGGGTTGATGTTACCTTTCTCTGAGGCTGAAAGAATGTGACTTTCCCAAGATCACCCAGTAGGTTTCCATGGCTGAGTGGGGATTTGAACTCTGGTTTCCAGAGTCCTAGTCCAACACTCCAACTACTACACCATGCTAGTTCACAAAAGGGTAACTTTGGTTATTTTTGAGAAGTATGAATGTAGAGAGTTAATTTTTAACCTTGTAACCAAAACCATAACTGACCACACCACTTTTGCTCCTGAAGCATTAGTCGTAATGGATTAATTTTAAAAGTACTTTCAACACTTTTTTTTAAGCTTTAAAGCAAATTTAAACAATTTAAGCTCCTTCAAGATAATAAAAAACAAATAAAATGTTTCCCTTCTGATGAGAGGATTTCCTGTATTATTAAGGACAAATCTAAACCATGGATTTAAACATATGAACACATTAACTCACTATCTTGATACACACAATGAAAGCTTTCCAAGAAGTATTACTGTCCTAGAAGGCTCATCCATGTCTCTTGAGACAAGATAATCACATATGACAATAGCACATTCTCCTATAAAAGGGAGACCTTCTTATGTCTGCAAGTGCTTGGCATGACAGAGTTCTCTTTCACTCTTATTGAGAGAAAGAGTCACTACATGTGTAGTGTTCTCACTGTCCAAAATGCCTACACACTGCAGAAATGAGTGGAAACAATAGCCCTATGTAGGTGTTGGAAATAAAGCTGAAAATAGATACACTACATCCAATGGTCTTCTCACATGGAAAGTGAGGAGGGAAGGAATGAGGCTATTCAGGTCCTCTTCTCTGAGTTTACTGTCAAGTACAGTTCAAAAACCTGAATAAGGCTAGCAGGTGAAATCAGGGCCCGAAATCCAGGCGTTTAATCCATTGTGGAGATTGATGGCAACCTTTTTATAGCAGCATTGCCATTTATTGCACAAGATTCTAAGGTGGTAATGGTAATATATTGCCAGAAATCACTTTGGATGATCCCAACTGCAAATAATTTGTAATTACAAATTGTAATTGCCATCCTCTTCAAGCTGAATTGCCTCATTAGTGGGGAATATTCTCTGTTATATCTAGCTCATTGTTTACTCTTTCTCAGGAAAGGCTTAAAACTGTAGTTTTTTGTGGGCATGTGCTTGCATTCATGCATGCGTGCATCTATGCTGGCAGGGAGCTCTTTCAGAGAAACTACCATCCCCAAACTACCATTCCCTCAAGCAAATCTACAAATTTGAACCTCAAGAGTACTCCCTGGCACTTTGTGACAATTTTTTTGCCATCATGACAACTGAGGACAGCTATCCTCCAATTAGCTCATGAACAGTCTGGTGGATACCTGTGTCCCTGCAATCCCAGAAATGTGAAAGACTTGCCAGCAGTTGTGCCTAGACTCTGGGGCCATTCCCTCCAAGGAAACTTTTCTAGTTACGCCCCAGTCATGATCTGGCCAAATAAGAACCACAGAAAATGAAAAATTAGCAAGTAATGCCTGCTCCTACCAAACAGTTCTTTTCAGAAAAATATACAGCCAAGTTCTAGCACCAAATATCATCCATTTATGGTAGAAAACAGAACTCTGTGTCAGAACAAGTCCCATATATCCTTGTTCAGTCATCAAATTTATGGCATCTGATTTATTGGTAGTGAATAAAAATAACAAATGGCCACATGGCAACATTTGGAATGAGTACAAAACAAAGGAAGAAGAGGGAATTGATATGAAATTGGAAAGCAAGGCTTGATTCAAGTAATTTGTTGTTCCTCTTCCTTTTCATGGGAGAAGAAAATGCAGGGATATCTTGACATTTCATAATAATTAACATTGCTATTTGTGGCAAATAGCACTGAACTTTTTAATGTGCTCTTATCTCTTCTGGTGTCTGTCTCACCTCTTTCCCCTTTGGACTTGAGCAAACTCATGTCACCACATGCAGAGAGAATTATAATACATGAGCCAGCCCTTAGGGTGTTTCTAAGGAAGTGGTCAGATAAGCCCTGTCTTGGGTGGGTGATATAGTTTTATATTACCAATATATTATTTCATTTTTAAAACTTTGTGTACATTAATTATTATAAGATGCCTTCAATATTAGTATTAGTAGTAGTAATGATAATGGTTTGAATCTAGTTGGGAAGTTACGAATGTATAACCTGGCGTTACGCATTTATAACTATGAGTAGTGCTCATGATCCCTACATAGCTCCTAGTTTAGGGGACATGGTGGTGAACGTATGCCAGTCCCTACCTACCAGGAAGCAAACACTGCACGGGTCTGTTCCCCTATTGCTCAGGAAACAGCTGACTGAGGTTTCCAGCCCTCTCTCACACAAGTGATCTCCACCACGAAGAGGAATTGTGACAGGGATCTTGCTTCTGCCTCTCACAATGAAGATCACTCATGGGAGGAGGTGGGAACTTCAGTCAGCTGCTTCCCGAATGATAGCAGGGCAGACCCCCATGGATTGCAGTGGCTGCTGCCCATCAGTTGGGTGTTAGGGGATGTTGGCTGGCAATTCACTATGTAGCCCCGTAACTATGCATTCACAACTGTCCAATAGGATTCTGAACAATAGAAGTAGTAGTAGTAGTAGAAATAATAATAATAATAATAATAAT
The DNA here is from genome assembly GCA_948474755.1 of Ctenosaura bakeri. Lineage (NCBI taxonomy): Eukaryota > Metazoa > Chordata > Lepidosauria > Squamata > Iguanidae > Ctenosaura > Ctenosaura bakeri. The sequence goes on along the minus strand of CAOLHI010000193.1, from coordinate 313,324 downwards.
AATAATAATAATAATAATAATAATGCATTCAGTATTGCAGTTATAGATTTGTAACTTAGAGTTACAGATCTATAATTGCTCTGTGTTCACTAGAACCACATTGTGTTACTGCAAGACTATGTAAATGCCATCCCAAGCCCATCTTAAGAGTCACCAGCTGGATTGGGTGAAGGAGGTCTGCTCAGCTTCCAACTGGAGGATGATGCTTCCACCCCTCGACAATCACAGCATCACTCACTGGCAGGAGACAGTGGTGGATGTATCCTCCTTCTTTGCCCTGATTGGAAACTGAATGGACTTCCTTCACCTGATCTGATTGCTGGGTCTTAAGGTGAGCTGGGGAGGGGGACGTTGGCCAGGAGACATTACTTAGTCATATGTAACTAAGTAAGTGCCAGGGTAGTGTAGTGATTTGAGTGTTGGACTATGACTCTGCAGACCAGGTTTGATTTCCCCACTCAGCCATGGACACCCATTGAGTGACTTTGGTTGCATCGCATATTCTTAGCCCCCAGAAAACCCCATGATAAGATTGCCTTAGGGTCTCCATAAGTCAGAAATGAAGACACACAACAACAACTAAGCAGCTGGTGTAGAATATCAGTGATAAATGATGATGATGATGATGATGATGATGATGATGATGATGACGACGACAGTAATGAAACTTCAGAATTGAAACTGATAAACAATTAAAACATAATATGCCAGATAAACTTGTACTGAGAAAAAGGTGTTTTGGATTATAGATGTCGCAGTCCCTGGGGATGGCAGAACTGAAAATAAAGAGAAGGAAAATATTATGAATTATCAAGACCTAAAACTAGAAATTTCTTTTTTGCTTTGTTTGCTCTAATATTCCCCTTCTGGGCAAGATTCTGGAGCATGTGGTAGCTTCAGGGCTTTCTGGATGAAATGGATTATCTAGATCCATTTAAGTCTAGCTTCAGAACTGGTTATGGGATGGAGACAACTTTGGTTGCCTTGGTGGATGACCTATGCTGGGAACTAGACAGCAAGAGTGTGTCCCTGTTGGTTCTGCTGGACCTTTCAGCAACTTTTGATACCATCAACCATGGTATCCTTTGGGGCCAACTCTCTGGGATGGGGCTTTGGAGGACACTGGAAGTGGTTCCAGTCATTCCTGGAGGTGTTGGGGGACTCTTGTTTGACTTCCTGGCCATTGGCCTGCAGGGCCCCTCAGGGTTCTGTTTGGTCCCCCATGCTGTTTAATATCTACATGCAACTGCTGGGATGTGGAGTTTTGGGGTTTATGCTGATGACACTCAAGTCTACCTCTCCTTTTCCCCTGATGCCAAGGAAGCTGTCTCAACACAGAACCAGTGTCTGTTGTCAGTAATGGTCTGGATGAGGGCAAACAAATTTAAGCTTAATCTAGACAAGACAGAGGTGTTCTTGGTCAATCAAAAGGCAGATCAGGGAATAGGGACTCTGCCTGTCCTGGGTGGGGTGTTGCACTCCCCCTGTAATCTCAGACTTGCAGCTTGAGTGTTCTCCTGGAGTCATCTCTGAGCCTGGATGCCCAAGTTTCAGCAATGGACAGGAGTGCATTTGCCCAGTTAAATCTTGTGCACTAGCTGTGCCCATTCTTTGAGATGTCAGATCTGAACACAGTCTACATGGGGCTGCCTTAGGCAACTGTTTAAAAACTTTAGCAGGCTCAAAATGAGGTAGCCAGAATGCTGAACAGAGCCAGTTACAGGGAGTATATAACTCCTTTGTTAAAATAGCTTCACTGGCTGCTTGTTTGTTTCTGGACATAATTCAAAGTGCTGGTCACAAAGTCCTATATGGCTTAGGTCCAAATATATTTGAAAGACTATATCTCCCTATACAAACCTGCCAGAGCTTTAAGATCTGAAGGGGAAGACTTTTTTTCAGTCCTACTACCATACAGAGCTTGTTTGGTGAGGATATGGGATAGAGCTTTCTTAGTGGCTGCTCCCACCCTACCTGGAACTCACTTTCACAGGTGGCTAGGATGCCCCTTTCCTTGCTTATCTTTTGCTGGCAGAGAAAAATGCTCCTATTCAAAGAGGCTTTTAATGTGTGAGCAGGTAAACTTTTTATTTTAATTGTTTTAAACTATACTGTATATGTTTTTAACTTTTCTGGAAGCTGCCTTGGGTCCCACTGTTGGAGAAAGGCGGCATATAAATGCAATCAATCAATCAATCAATCAATCAATCAATCAATCAGTCAATAGCAACAAATGGCAATAACTCTACACAGACTCACAATAGCACAATTGCAAAAAGTGGTATCTGACAATCCCTCACGAGATTCTTGGACAGATGGGGCAAAGTTCCAGTCAGTAACATCTGGCAGATGTTGAAACTGTGGTGATGGTGGTGGTGATGATGAGGAGGATGAAGAGAATGACTGTAGCAGTACTACTACTACTACGAGGGACTTAATTTTACTGTCTGCTGTCTCCTCCATTCATCTTTGGACAGTGATTACATGCGGACTCATTGGTTTCAGCATCAGTCAAATTAATTCTGCCTTCCCCCTGCTTTGTTTCCCATCTAGCTTGCCTGATTATGAAGATGACCATGAACTTAATTTATACCTTGCTTTCCTCCCAAAACTGAGCTACAAGGTACCTGATGAAAACTTCAAGTGAACTCAATATCTTCCATATTTTTTATGACATTTTAGTTGATAAAGGAATTGCCTAATATGGATTTTGGCATAAATCTGCAGTATTCTTTATTATTGCTTGAATATTTTTTGGCTCTTATTTCTCCATCTTTCTCCATCTGGTGCTAAGGCCCATTCTGCAGAAGCCTCCCATCCCGGCATTGGAATGGGAGAGGAGTGGAACTGCAATAACAGTTCTGCATGATGTCATCATGGTCCCGTCCTTCTCCGTTACCAGGCAGCACAATCATGGATTAAATCATTGATGGGTTTTCCCTGTCAATGACCCATGATTGCACAACCATCCCACACTTACCTTCCCTGCGGAAGCACCGGAAGTGTGATGGAGTGCTTCCTGCCCCAGCACAGCCTGGGAAAGTGCCGAGCTGTGCTGCGGAAGGAAGAAGTATGTCCATCACGTTTCCTTCAGCAAGGAGCCAGCCGGTGTGGAGGGGGGTGCTCCCATCACACTCCCTTCCCAGCACAGGAATCGCCACTGGAGGACAACAGTATAAGGCAGGGTATGGAAAGGGCCGAAGATTGTTAGTCCTAACTAAAACAGATCTATTGAATCAATGAAATTTACTGAAGTGTTGATGTACCAATTTACACTGTTTAAATAGGTCTACTGTTACTGGGACTGGCAATTGGATTTGTGCCTAACTATACCAAGATATACTAATACTTTTTTTAGATCTTTGTACCAATGATGCTGAAAGCTGATTTATCACACAGCATTCTGTCATTTTCCTTAGTAAACAATATTAGCTGCCAAAATAGTTTTCTAGCTTTAATAACAGGGATGTCCTTACGTGAGTCTTTTGCGTTCGCTGTCACCTGGCCAGAGAATGATACATTTGGGTGTTCCATCATCAGTAATGATTTGGGCATAAAAGAACTGGGGAAAAGCAAGACTACAAGCCACCAGCCATATTATTCCTATGATCACTTTGGTGTTCCCAGCAGAAAGTTTTCGCTTGAAGGGGTAGATTATAGCCACGTACCTGAGAGAGAAAAGGAAGTGGTGGTAGAATTATTCATTGTAAAGTGATGGTAAACAATGCAGAAATTGTAATGGAGACAAACCAGATAATATATAGGTATCAGAGCTTCAAAAAGTGATATCTATGATATACTCATTTAATAGAATCATGGAACCATAGAATTGGACGAGGCCTTATAGACCATCAAGTCCAATCCCCTGCTCAGTGCAGGATCTTTAGCCTTACAAGTAGCTGTCCAGCCTCTTTTTTAATTTTTTTTATTAAATAAGTATTTAAAAAACATAGATAACAAGAAATAGAATTATAACATAAAAGAGAAGAAAAGGAATAAAACAACAACACACAATACACCCTAGTCTACAACTGATAACATCAAATAAAAAGTATATACAGAATCAAAATAAAAATAGAAAGAAAAAAAAGCTCGTCTTTAACCATACTAAAATACATAAAATAATATGACTTCCAACCAAAGTATTCATCATATTAGTTTAACCCCTATATTAGTAGTTACTACCTAGTAATATTTATTCTAAATTAATATAATTTCTTCTACATATGTTTATATCTCTTTCCCTGTAAAAGTAAAGAAAATAACTAAATATTAAAAATTAATTAAAAAAGCATTTCTGCTTACACATATCATCTCTAGATATCTTAGCAACTCAGGTACTTATATTTATCTATTCTCTTTTTCTTCATTTTCTCTTTGTTTTAATAATCTTACAGCTATTTCATTCCCCTCTAGAACCAGTCTTCAACCTACATCTCTAGACATCATTCAGATAAATTGTTATCCATGCTGCAGTCACTGTCCAGCACTTTTCTGAAGGTGTCCAGAGAAAGAGACCCTACCTTTCTAAGTAACTGTTTCCACTTCTGAATTGCTCTTATTGTCAAGAAGTTCCTTCCTAAATTCAATCAGAATCTACCTTCCTGTAACTTAAATCCATCAGACCTGGTCCTACCCTCTGGGGCAACAGAAAACAAATGTATATCCTCTTCTCTGTGACAGCCCTATAAATATGTAAAGAGTGTAATCATATTGTCATTCGATTTTCTCTTCCCCAAGTTGAACACGCCTAACTCCCTAAACTTTTCCTCATTTATTTTGTTCTCCGTACCTCTTATCATCCTTGTTGCCCTTATCTAAACCTGTTTCAACGTGTCCATATCTTTTTTAAAATGAGGTAACTGGAAATTCCAGATGAGGCCTGACAAGAGCAAAATATAGTAATACTATTATATTCTTTGACTTGGAACCTTTGATTCTATTAATGTAGACTAAAATATTATTTGACTTCTTTGCTGGGTTGTGTTCAGCCTATGATCAACAATAATTCCACAGTTATTTTCACATGTACTATTACCAAGCCAGTTATTCTCCTCTATATCTGTGCATCTATTTTTGTGGCCTAAATATAGAATTTTGCATTTGTCTTTGCTGAATTTCATTCTATTAGTTTCAGCCCAATTTTCTGGTTTCTTAAGGTCCTTTTAAATTTTCCTTCTGTCTTCCAATGTGTCAGCTGCCCCTTGCAGTTTTATATCGTCTGCAAACTTTATAAGGATTCCTTCTGCCCCTCTTTATGGGATTCCCTCTATTCATTCTTTTAATGGGCACATGCCATATTTGCTTATCATAATAAGACATTGTTTGTGTTGACCATTGTTTGTTGCTTCAGCCATCAATTGCATGGCACATGACCAAACAAACTGCAGCTTGTTTTCTCCATTTTTGTTTTGTTGCTGGTTTTTCTCCTGCTGCCTTATTATCAGCTGCTTTAGGGCTTTCAGATGGAAAAGCAAGACAGGAATAAAGCACATCTGTGGCTTTGAATGCCATGACAAGCCACAGTATAACAACCAGCAGCCTGACTTCAGATTGTGGTTAATGGCTGGCATACTCATAGAATTGAACTCCCACAGCACAATAAGTCAGTGTTCAACCACAAACCACACCATGACTTTTTGTAAATGTGGTCACTTTCCTAAACTGAGCCTGCAGAAGAGAAAGTATTGGTCTCTCACCTACTTTTTGGGGTGGAAGGACAATATAACTGGTGGATTAAGGGAAATTTATTTTCACCAAGCTTTTGTTGTGTCCTCCACAATACAAGTGCAGTGTTCCGAAGAGATAAGTAAATATACATTCAGTGAATGAGCATTTGCCACAACTTCTCAGAATCAAACTAGCTATTAAGAGGAATGGATTCTCCCTACAATTAACCTGTTTTCCCTACCGCACCAGGATTTCCTCAGAGGTACATACTCCAATGGACTTCCAAATTCAGGCCATATTTATCTTCCAATGACCAATCACACACAGACATATCCATGCAAAACACAATATTTGTGGTGAGAGGAAGAGCATGTTATGAGAAACAGGTGTCATTCATCTCTTGGAGGAATACTTCTGCCCAAAAGTGATAAACCGCTTATCCTATATCTTGACTTACTCTGAACACTTGAGTGAACCGAAGTTTTCTATTCATATCTGAACTCAGGCAGTCCAAACAATTTTGGTGACTGAAGCAGAAAATATGAATGATGCCCTCCTCACTGGGTTAATATATAATTATAAATTAACGAATATGCTGCCAGCCTTTAATGGAGTCCAGAATCTGCTTCCTGAGGTAGCTATTTCCTCCTTCTTCAGAGTAAGCCATGTCTTGGTAGAATATATTGTTTTATTCATTGGGTATACTAATCTACCCATGCATCTATTTTAGAAAACTACTACAACAACAACAACAAAAGCCACCCAAAGAAGTAATTATCAGGTGGGTTTCACACCATTTTTCTTCCTCAGTTTTTAAAACAATTTTCTTATACCTGACCTCTCTTAAAATTTCCTGATAGGTGAGAAAGCTAGGGGCAATGATAATAATCAGAGAAATAATAGTAATGAAAAAGTAACATACATTGCAGTTTCTAGTAGCCTTAGCTAGCATAGCTAATTGGTGAAGAATGCTGGGAACTGCAGCTCAACCAGAGGGTTGCATAATTCCCACTCTGAAGGAAATTGTGGTCTAAATCCAGTTGCTAGTTCAAACTAGAATAGATGTACTGAACTAAGTTCTGAATAGCAAGTCAACCCTTATGTAAACCCCATTCATTCAACAGGTTTACTTCAGTTGGGACTAGCTCTGTCATTTAGGCCATTTTTGCATGACAATGCTCTTCTGTATCATTGTGCTGCAATCCTGGGTCCGGAAGGAATCAGCAATGCTCCCCTCCGCACCTGCTCAGTCCATGTGGAAGGAAGTACAATGGCGCCACTTCTTCCTTCTGCAGTACTGCCAGGCATTTCTATTGCTTTGCTACTGAAGGAAGCATAGCCATTGTGCTTCCATGGCTTCCATGTGGCCAGGAGCAACAGGAGAACTGCATGATTGCAGGTGCAAAATGGATTTTTTTTGGTTTTGTGAAAACTATGTGAGTGCAATGCTTGGGAATGGGATGGAAGTAGACTGGCGATGACATCATGCGGAAGCATGACCTGCTGACTGCTGCCATTCTGTCCCAGAAGCAGCACAGCCTCATCATGTGGATATGGACCTAGGCGCAGGCATGGAAATACCCTTTGTATCACTAAGCATTTGCCATGTGGAAACACATACTTAGGTAGCCCCATTGTTTTCAATAAGTTTGTTCCAAATATGATAAATCTGAACCCAACCCATTATAGACAAATTCCCTTGATAAATAACTATTTTTCAAAATGCATTTCGAACTGTGAATTGTCCTTTTGTGCCTTCTTAATTTAATGTATACATGGTGAAGATGAAGACGGCAGAGATAGCTTACTTTTACACTCCCTTCACATCTGTGCTGTGTTGATGATTCTTACCCCAACGTTGCTGAGGGAATCTGAGGACAACAGGGGGATGGAGGGCAGAGAGACTAGCACACACAACGGTATCTTTTAAATAATTTGCTGTCATAATATTTCCTGCTTCTGCTGCCAAATACATTTACCTCATTTTTATACTACTCATTGACTTCAAGTAATTTTCGATTTATGGTGTCCCTAAGGTGATCCTATCATGGGGTCTTCTAGGGCTGAGTGTGACACACCCACTGGATTTTCATGGCTGGGTAGCGAATTGAACCCTGGTTTGCAGGGTCATACTCCAACACTCAAACCACTTCACAATGCTTGCTCTCATACTATCCATGTTACTCAATTTATAGCACTGTAATTCTACTTTTACTGCCGCAACTGCATTCTAGGGAGTCCTAGGATTTTGTAGTTTTGGAGCACTACAGCTCTGTGGCAGAGAATTCTAAATAGTCCCCCAGTCATGGGGGTGGGGAGGCGATTCACCCCGGGCAGCAATGTTTCTGGGGTGTCCCACCCATAGCCATGCCCTCATGTGCCCTGGCCACGCCCCCCACACAGAGGCCATGACTCTTGCACCATAGTCCCGCCTCCTCCCGCCCCCTCCTGCCCCCTCTCCACACACTCTGAACTCTGCCACTGAGTCCCCCATAAATAACAAATCCCAGGATTCCACAGGATAGCAATTAAAGTGGAATCACAGGGCTATAACTGGATAGTGTGGAAGCTGCTTCACTCTGTGAAGCAGCCCTCAGTGAAACACAATAAATGATTAATTGACACTTAGTCATGACAATATTGAATACAAAACTCAATTTGGGATTCTCCACAGATACATTATTACAGTTTCTCATTCAATTTTAGGTGAGAAATTATTTTGTTTCATCTGGTACTTCTGTGGAACAGATAATCAAGCCGAACTGTTAATATGTATGACCCTTGAAAATTTGCTTGCTCTTGTTTTTCTAACAGAAAAATCACTGGACTACATTTTACCATGGACTTGATGTGTTTATTTAGTAATGGAAATTTTATGAGTCACTTTCCTTTTTTCCATCAGCTCTCTCCAGTGCTTGTGCCTTGCTTTTTAAATGGCATGTTGCTGCACTTTTTATCTTACACCTGTTCCAAACTGTCATATCAGGTTGCTTACAGAAACATTTCGAGGAGGGCATTGACCTGTTTTATAAATGTGCTCTGTGATAGTAGCACATCCGTACCATGTGGTACTGCACTCTATGGAGAATCTTATTTTTGACAACTATGAGTGCTGAAGTTTTGACATTACTATCCTTTTCCAGAATTGGTAATATTTGCTAATTTAAAAAAAGTTCAGGGCTTTGTATAGCTAAACAAGGGTTTCTGCTGGAAAAGCAAGGTGTAATCAAAAGATCATATGAAATTGTATGAGAAGGGGCAAGATATAAATATTTTAATAAAATAAGTAAAATGTACTTATCACTATTTTCTGGGTCTACACACTAGGTTACTCTGGAGTTGCAGGAAGTAATACATCTTGTCCATAGTAAAATAACATTGGGTCAAGTAATTATGGGGCATAGAAGTAATTAGTCCAGGAGGCTAATCTGTCCTAGGGACCATTCACATTACAGAATCATAGCATCTTTATCCCACTCTAACTGCCATGGTTTTATCATATGTAATTCAGAGATTGCCAGTTTAGGGAGAGGCATTTAGAATTTTCAGCCAAAGTTCTCCAATTCATCACCACTCCAGTTCATCACCAAACTACATACTCCAGGATGCTATAGAATGAAACCATGGAAGTTAAAATGCAGAAGAATGTTAAAATTCTGTAGCATGAATGGGTCCTTTAGTTGGTTTATACTAGAGATGAAAATGTACAGACTTCCATTGGACTCCAAATTCCCTCAGTCCTAGGCAGAATAACCAGTGTTAAAGGGTGTGGGGAGATAACAATTGAAAAACAACTTGAGAATTACAAGCTTCTATAACTTTGTACATAGACCTTGGAGACTATCTGGGTTTTTTTTGTTTTGTTTTTTTTGCAAAAATGATTAACAATTTATAACACTTAAACTTTGTCAGAACTGAAATATAAAACATATGCTTTCTTTTCCAGAGGAGAGTTTTGAGACCCCAAGCTGTCACTTGTTAGCGTGTTGAACATAAACATACATTTGTCTAATGTTTAGAACATAACAAGAATACTGAAAGATAACATTTTTTTTCTTCTCATAGGGCTCTTAAGCCTTAAAAAGCTCCATGACAAGTAGAAATTTAGCAGGCAAACCTTTCCCTATTAATGTAACTGCATTCCAGAAAAAGCCTGACTGGAATCAGAGAGAGAAAAGAGAGAGAAAATCCACTGGCAGCCCTAATCCAAACAACAAGAAATTATGGTGTGTTTCTGTAAATTTACTCAAGGAAGATTAGCTTAGCCTCCCTGTTTGCTTCACAAAGGATTTATTAGTTTCACAATTGCAAGCAAGGCAGAAATTCAACAGATGTATTCTGTCCAACATGGAAAAGGTATCAGACACTTCTAAGTGGAGGGAATTGTTTGGAACTTAGATGTCTAGTTATTTGTACTCTTGTTCCTATGTACAGGTCAAAGGGGTATAAGATTGGTGTGCCTGAGCTCAGAAAGTATCTGCAGGTGGCTGCAGTATGTGATCCCATATTGCAAAGCAAAACAGGTTGATAATGAACTAGACAGGTGGGACTAGATAGGCAGGATGATAATGAACCAGACAGGGAAGACCAATTAGTTTTTCTCATTTGATTGGCATCTTCTGTTCCAATAGGATACTGACTGGCAATAGGAAAAGCCTTAAGATTGGTTCTATGTGACTTATATTTATGTTACTGGCCCACCCACCCCCCAGATTTGATATGGTTTACTTGGTGAAATATGATTTAATTGGCAAAATGCATTAATAAGCATTGATATAAAATGGGCCATGATGTGACTGTAAGGCCAAGCTGGGCAGAGGAAAAATGCTAGCTGAACATATGTGTTGCAAAGTAGGTCAGAGATCCCCTCTTAGGTATAGCCAAGGTCATTGTCAGGACAATCACCAGGTAATGTCAATGTCAGGCGGAGGCCAAGCAACTGCGGAGGCAACAGGAGTTTTATGGCTTTTAATAAGGAGTCTGTAAAATAAGGGTTTACAGCACCCAAAACAAACAGAGGAAATAAATAAAGCCCTAAAGTAATTAAGGGATTATGTCACCCAAAACGACTGAAGACAGCAGAACTCAGGAATGGCAAGCCCTTGGAACAGGTATCAGAGTCCTGGATGAATGACGGTTGTTGCCCTGTAACCCCCCCACTCCCCAGCATCTGCCTTAAATAGTCTTTAGCCCAGCTGGGACTGATCAAGTGTCCGTTGACCTGACCCGCAGCTGCAGGCCCTCTGATCTCAGCCACTTCTTTAGTAGGCGTTTTGATTTATGAACCACCACCTTATCCAGCCACCTCTGGAGGAATGTGGGGGAGAGTCTGCTGCAAGCTCCGAACTGGAATCAGAAGCAGCAGCTTCTGTCGAGCCAGAAGCATTGGACTCCTCTGCTGTAGGTATGGGGACTGGGTCAGCTGGGGAGTCACTGGTAGGCCCCTCCCTTGCCTCTGCAGGAGCCCCCTCTCCCTCCCCTGGCTGGGAGTCCCAGCCCAACTCAGAGTCCCTGTCTGAATCAGCAGCTTGCTCAGCCTCCTGCTCAGCCTGGCTCATGACAGGTAACTCCAGAGATAATAGGCTTAAGTTGAAGCTGTAACATCTTTGCAGCCATAAAATATGATGAGAAGTTCTTGCCAAACTGCTGATTGTTTCAGGCCTCCTTACTAGCACATGGACATTTCTCCACGTTGTTCCATTTCCTGTCCACTATTACAGAGCTATTACAACACCCATTAACTCTTTGTCGCCTAACGCTAAGACCATTAACTCCATCCGGGCCCCATTGTCCACATTGCAACCTCTATTGTTTGCTCGGTCAAAGAGCCATTCACACCTTTGCCCTCCAGGAAGATTATGGATATAAAAACCCTCCATTTTGAGCAATTTGATGCAGTATCTCACCTGCCAAATGCCATGCTGTTGCTCTGATTTCTGAGTAAGCACTATTCTTAGGTGCAAGTCTAAGCCTCATCTCTGTTTTCTTTGCTGCTCTCTGGATTGGTAATGATTGCTCATTCCCTAAAACTCTGCTATCAACAACTTTCCCATCTTTATTCTTCAGTTAACTGTTAACCAAGTTAACCAAGCTGCTTTGGGTCCCAATCTTGGGAGAAAGGCAGCCTATAAATACAATAAATAAATAAAAATAAATAAACTGTTGTGTGAGTGCTGGGATCTTTTTGCGCGTGTGACTGAATCTTTTAATAAAACACCCATTTAGTTTATTTTGGAATCTCTGGGTGGTTCTTTCCTGCAAAAACCCCATAAACATTGGTGTCAAAGATCTCATTAGGTTACCCCCCTCTTGCAGGCCTTCTAATTGAGCTAATTAATTCCCTATTGTCACATGGAGATACTGGCATTGTGTGTGGACCTCTGAGTCACCCACGCTTTGGGGTAACATTTAAGCACTCTTGTACATTATGGCAGTGTGACTCAGACATTCACTCTCCAAATATTTTGGACATAAAGCCCCTAAAACTCCAACCAGCATGGCCACTGGTCAGGGATTCTTGGAGTTGAAATTCAAACACCTGGAGGGCCAAAGGTTAACAACCACAGCATTATGGAATGGTGCCATATTCCTTAATGGCAACAGATCCTGTCTGATCTTGGGAGCTAAACAGGGAAAACCCTGGCTTAATACTTGGATGGAAAACCACCAGTGAATATCAGGCACTGTAGGCTATATTTCAGAGGAAGGAACTGAGTATTCCTTGCCTAAGAAAGCCCTATGAAATTCAGGAAGACCCCATAAGTCAACAGGCAACTTGTTGGCACATACACATACAGAGAGAGTTTGAAAGCAGATTGTATACCACTGCAGGAAACTGAGGGTGAGGACTTAGTGTGAGCTGTTTCCTATAGGCAAGGAGAACAGTATGCAACAACACACAAAAAAAATAATAACCCTGGTTGGCTAATATCAACATGCAATTCATATGTATCCCCCAACTGTCCCGACTCAGCAGTGGCAGTCCAGGTTAATCCTCTGTTGTCTCACTTTTAAAGCTGCTTTTAAAATGTTCCATTTGTTCTCTTTTCCTCCCACTTCCCCCTTTGTCATGGTGTTTACACAATGTGCATTGCAGTTGCACAATGTGCATTGCACCTGTGCATTGCACAATGGCACTCAGTCTTTGGTGTGTGTTGCTATTCTGCATGGGAGTTGCATAGTCCTGGTGCAGCATATCTCCTCATACAAATAGTTATCTTATGCTGAGAGAATGTTGGATTATAGCCTAAAATTTAGTTTGCACCAGTGGAAGTAAGCTGAGGACAAAGTGAAAATGAGGGAGGAAAATACAGATACTGGGACATTTTAAGAGCAGCTGAAAAAGTGGGACAACAGATGACTAGTCAGGACTATCCCTGCCAAATCAGGACAGTTGGAGGATATGAACCACTAGCAGAGTACACCAATAGATTCTGGATAATAATTATTTTGAGGCTGGACCAAGTGGTGAAAACTGTCCTTTTGATTACATTTGTGGTTTAGCTTGCTTTTACAGGGTGGCAGGATGCTGAATTGGATCAATCAAGGAAGCTATGGCCCTAAGTTTGTAAGCTTAGCTCAGAGTTGCTGATGATCAGGGGACATAGGGGTCTCTTATTGACACTGTTGTTGTTCTGTCCCTGTTGTTGTTCTGACTTATGGCAACCCTAAGGTGAACCTGTCATCAGGTTTTCTGAGGCTGAGAGTATATGACGCACCCCTGGTCACCTAGTGGGTCTCTATGGCCCAGTGGGGAATGGACCCCTGATCTCCAGGGTCATCCAACACCATTGCATCATGCTGGTTTTCTAGGGTCATATATCCTCCAACATTTCACAGATGAAAACTGGGGCACATGTGACCAAGCAACATCAGAAGGCAGTCAAGATGGTGAAGGAAAAACCTAGGAGGGGCTGTAGCAGTTTGCTTTAGCCTCAGCCTATAAGGAAAGACAAAGTTCATTCTCCTCATCTTCTCTTCCCTCTGCTGAGTTAATTGAGGGCAAACTACTTTTGCACTGTGAATTTAGTTTGCAGCAGCTGATATAAGCCAAGGACAAAAGAAGAAAGTGGGAGGAGGAAAGAGAAGCAGGGACATTCTAAAAGCAATTGAAAATGTAAGTGGATGGAAGATTAATGGGGACTGTCCTCGCCAAACTGGGCCAGTTGAAGGGCATCAGGTTGCCATGCATTTAAGTTGACTTGACAGTACATGATAAAAACAAAAACAAGTGTGTATAGGATTGCACTCCCATTTGGGGTCTCCCCTAGATTGTTAGCATTTGTGCACCCGGAGATTTCCATTCTATACATGGCTAGCACTGTTTTGCTTTATAATTATTTGTTTGATATTGATCCTTTCACAGTGATCTCATCACTAAGCACTGTAGAGCTCACACACATACACCTAACTATGCACAATGGAGAAATACAGTGCTTTAACCCTCATCTTAGCAGATTGAACTCTTCAGTACCCCCAAAACCACATTTGGTTGCAAATTTCTCTCCAAGGTAGGCATTTTATGACATGGCCACCTCAAGAATTGTAAACAATATCCCTGACTTTCAGCCACGTGCCATGTATTGCTATTTTAAATAGACCATACATTCTGCCATAGTGGTACTTTATTGTTCAACACAATGTAGTTCTGTATCAGGATAAAAATGTGCCCCATGCAATTTTGTGATTGAAATACAATGCAGAGGAACTTGTGACAGTATTTGGATAAGAAATAATCTCTCCACTTGTTCAAAGGGAGGGAAGGCAAGCGAATGCAGCTTGATCTTCTCTAGAGAGGACCAAGTGGAGATATTGATAACATGAGAGGCACAGATGGGGAGGACATGGTACAAACTTCCACACACACACAGCTGACCATAGAGCAGTCAGAGATATAATTCAAAAATGGCCATGCCCAAACAAAGGGGAAGCAAAGAAACACTATTAGAAAGCTTTGAACTACTCCTCATTGGGCCATCATCTCTTCTGAGGTGAGACATTTCATTGGGTAGCCAGCCTGGTACAAGACAGCATGCCCAGCTTGGTAGTAAAACTAGCTATACTATATATCCACATTGGGCTAAATGGAATGAGAGACAATTTTTTTTCAGCTTAGAGCTGGCAGGTTTGCTAACCCAAACACTAGTGTACATTAGCAGACAATGGCCATTTCCACACGGGGCGAGGGAATCGCCCCATGCTGGTACTTATCGAACTTCTTGGCTCCACACTTGGGTCCAGGCTGGTCCGAAGCAGTGTGTGGCCGCCACTCCACACTACTCTGGGGATGAAAATGGCAGCTTCTGGTTGGTTGAGGCTCTCCACCAACCGCTGAAGCTTGCCAGCCTAAAGCCTGCCCCCGGCAGATTGCAGGCTCGCACTGGTGCGAGCCTGCAAATTTGCACCGTAGCACGGGCACGGAGTTGCGTGCTCCATGCTTTTGAAAGACCTGTTTCAAGCTGTCTTTCAAAAGCACTCCGGACAACCACTTTGGGTTGTTCCTGAGTGGGCTGAGGTGCGGAACTACACTAAGTAGGTCCAACCCAGTCCGCTCCCAGGTGCAGACGTCCTCCCTGGAGGACGCTCTGCACCGTTTCTTTAAGCCCATGCGGAAATGGTCTAAGTCATACCTCACCCACACATAGTTACTTCTGTATTAGAGTAGTGGACAGGAAAACCAGCAGTGCACAATGTGTGGAAAATTTGCTTGCAAGAACCACTGCAGCACACAAGTGGCATGCTCTGGTTGTCTGTAGGGTGGCTGACACAAGGAATGGCCCTTCACCAAAGACATTTCCTTCATGAGAGACTATTTTCTTATTGCCATTGAAAATTATCCTGTGACATCATTAATGCTAGATCTTCGTGCAAATGAACAACAACAGCTCTTCTCTTCCAGGGTTTATGTCTGTTTCACTAATATTTTGGGTCACACAACAATGGTGGAGGCTATTTGTTTCCGGCTGGAAATGGCATTTGGTATAAAATGGTATTTTTAGGGTATAGAAATTTTGGTTATAATTTTATTTCTATTTTATGCATTAAAGAAGTGTTGTCAGCTACCTAAAAGATTCAACTTCATATGAACATCTGTTTTATGGCTCTGGGTGTTTGAGTGTTCTGAAGTACTCTTCATTTTGCACCCACAAATGGGCATGGAGCATATTTATCCTTTGAAATACACTGGAATTCTTACGGGGTCAGAAAGTATCCCAGAATTCAGTCAATGCAAGGATGAAGGTTAAACCTTGGCAATATTAGCATGGCATTACTATGAAATAGACTTTTCAGGGGTAGCACAGTATTGTTTCAGGACTTTTATAGAGATGAATTGTGCTCTGGTTTTTATGATGATGTTTCTGAGGAAATTGGCAGGCTGTTGCAAAAATGTCCTTCTCTGGAAAGGAAAAGGGAGCCTACTTTGCATCGTCATGAGTCACTGTCTTTAAATGATCTGAATAAGACAAAAGACTCAATGCAAATGTAAACAAACACTTAAAAAGTTAAAAATAGAAAGATCAAAGGCATTTGTAAGGCTTTCTTGAAATGGAAGGTGCCCAGGGAATAGAATAGGATTTTCCAAAAATGATCAACATAGTAGGAGCTATGTAATAGAAACTACTCTAAAAGGAACTATGTAATAGAGACCACTCTAATATCAGTTTTCCTCTATTGATTTGCTATTTTGCTATTTGCTAACTATTTTCGTGGTTAGATTTTAATATCACAGAATCCCCTTCCTTGGTGTGTTTGTGTTTAGAGTGCTACAGAACTTTAAAGCAAGTCCCTTATCTTCTCTTTGAGAGGAATATAACAAAAACAATCAATCTGACAGAGAGATGAAGGACAGCAACATTTCTGTCAGGACCAACCAAAGACAAGGCTAATGCCTGAGGCTAATGACAAAATTGGTAGCCATGTACAGAAGCTGACTGGACTGGTAGCTGGTGTGATGGTATCCTCCATTGTATCTGAGGCAATAATCGAATTCTGGGGGCCTATGCAAGGAACACATACCTTTCCATCTTCCAACAAAGGAGAACATCTGGGGAACTCATAAGAAATGACCTAAGGAGCTGTGGCTTATCATGTTCCCCCTGTTCCCAATATACCATGTTTGGTTATTGCCTCATTTTGCCTAATGGTGGGACTGTCCCATTTTTCTGTGCCGTGGAGAATGTTCTCCTATTGTGTTACAGGATTATATGGTTGTTGAAAACAACACTTTTGTTTATTAAACTCTTAAGCTCCTTGTCAGACAGTGCTCACATGGGGATGTGAAAAGAGCACTGCTGGATTCAGCCAAAGGCCTATAGTCCAGCCTCCTGTTTTTCAGAGTGACTAACGGATGGCTCTGAGAACCCCACAGGGTAGCAGGACTTGAGGGCAAACAACACTCTTCTAGTTGTTCTCCAGGAAATGGTATTGAGAGGCACATAGCCTCTCATCCTGGATATAACAGGCAGCCATCATGACTGGTAGTAGTCATGAGTTTCAGGGCTTGGGCCCTCTTTTTTCCAGTCCTCAAGGAAAGGGGACGAATCTCAGGGTAAGAGTGCTGCCTCAAAAATGTTTGTATACATATGTGTGTATTTCTCATCACTCAAGGTTGTTTTTTTTTTTTTAATGGCCTGATTTCTGCAACTGCAGTTGATGCTTAAGGTGTTGTGCTGAATGACATCACAGCAGTTGCCCCCTGAATCATCACTGGGGCCAACTCCTGCAACATCACAGGGGTTCATTCTTAGGGCTCAGATTTTGGCCCTGAGATTTTGGCCTTGAGATTTGGCCCTGGCATAATCCTGACCTGGCAACCTAACCGGTAGCCATGAGTACTCTCATCTTCCCTGAATTTATCTCACTCCATTTAAAACTATTCAGGTGGTGCTAAATCCATCTCTGCAGAATTCCATAATTTAATCTTGCACTGTGTGAAGAAGTGCTTCTTTTCTCCATCTCTGAATCTCTTGCCGTTCAGTTTAATTGGTGACTGAGGACATGGGATCTCAGGTAGCATTAAGTACAGCAGCCTCATAGTGGGTAGGCTTTGAGGCAACAGTCTTCAGGATACTAGAGCAGGAGTGGGAATCACATGGCCCCCCAAATGTTGTTATGAATTACAACTGCCAGCATTCCTCACCATTGGCTATGCTGGGTATTGCATTTATCCAATGCCCTTGGTTAAGTTTCCTCTTCCACACTCATATTGCATTAGGGTTCAGAAAACTGGTATCCTCCTGTGATAGGCCCTTATTTCTCCAAAGACTAGTTTTGTTCCAACCAAATAAGGTTCCCTGGCATTACCCTATCCTTTAAACACCACCTTTGTGTGAAAGGGGTAGAGTCTCCAGTGTTCCCTCAGAATTAAGTAGTTTATTTATGGTAATGTATCCTTCTTTATTATCAGTGACTTTAGACAACTCAGGCTGACTCAGTAGTTATAAAACAAACTGTATCTTTTACTATAGTAACATTAGAAATAAAATATCTTTTTAAGGTTCATATAAAGCACAGCGTTACTACATAAACCAGTTTCAACTTCTGACAGGCTATGCCAATAACTCTCAGCCTTAGACACCTGTTCTCTGTGCTTTATTCCTCAGCTGCTTAAACACATCTCAGCCACCTTCTCTGGTCTAGATCTCACTGAAGACTCTCTTTACAAACAGACTCTCTGCCTTATATATAAAATTCCTCTCACTCATAAGTCCCTCCCAAGCACACCACTGTGCCGGGTTTCACTTTTAAAGCACTACTCCTGTTGCCTAGCAAGCCACCCTCTAGTTGCTCTTGCATTTCAAATAGCTGATTCCTAACTCTGTCATATCTCCAGATCCCATAATCTTCTGGAAAATGTGAAAGGCAGTAGTGGATCTCACAGGCAACTTAATGATGCTGACAAGGCAGAAGCTGAACAGCATTCAGTACCATGCCTGCATATCTACTTACTCGCAGAGAAGAAGAAAAATGACTACAGGTTACAGTGCTTCAAGAATAGGGAGAATTTGGGGGAAATTTAATAAACACAAAAGTAAATATATGCTATGCCTAAACACTTTCAGAGAAAAAGGAGATCAAGCTATAGCTTTTCTCTTCAGCCCTGGGCAGTCAATGCAGGGCCTGTACCAATTGCACCAATTGACCCATTGATAATTTAGCCCTGCTACTGGGCATGCTGACTAGAATTTCTGGAAGTTGTATTCAAAAGCATCTGGAGGGCACTAGGCTGCCTGCCCTGTATCACACATCATTTAGTGCTAAAAAATCATTCAGGATCAACATCCAATTCACTTGAGTTACTAATACTTGTGTAGGTTTTAATCCTTTGCGTCTAACAGAGTAGAGCAATACAGCAATGGTATCAAATTATTACATCTCACTGCAGTTCTGAACCATAAGAAGAATGACATTTACTCTTCTACCATTCACTTGAAGTACTTGGTGTGTTGAACTATTTACTAAGCTGTCTCATGTTACAGCAGGGCAAGAGAGCATCTAGGACTAAGGAAATTCCTTGTCCAGCCCAATGAAGGTCATGGAAGGCTCTATCCCCTTGATGCAGGGAAATTCCTCTGCTCACTTTCCTGGTTGATAAGGCATAAAGCAGGTTGAAGAAGCAGAGGCCCTTTCTGCAGCTTACCTTCTTCTGGCAGCATCTGGTGGTGATCCTGGCAGTAGATCTGCCAGGAAGGTTGCACGAAGGCAGCACTCCCCTCCACACGGGACCAGCAGCTTCCTTCCACGGCTCAGCAGGGTACTTTCCCAGGCTGTGCTGGGGCAGGAAGCACTGACATCATGCGTCCTGCCCTTCCACAGGACAGCTAAGTGCAGGATGGTGGTGCGATTGCTTGTCATTGATGGAGAAAACATGTCAATGATTTAACCCACAATTGTGCTGCCTGGGGACGGGAGAGGAATGTGACCACAATGGCGTCATACAGAAGCATTGTCATGGCCCCATCTTTCTCTCCTTCCCATGACAGCATGGGAAGGTACTGCGGAAGGGGCCAGAAATAACAGTGAGATCCCCAGTCTCTCCTCCCTTCCTTCTTTGTTTTTCCTAGTGAG
Source organism: Ctenosaura bakeri (assembly GCA_948474755.1). Taxonomy (NCBI): domain Eukaryota; kingdom Metazoa; phylum Chordata; class Lepidosauria; order Squamata; family Iguanidae; genus Ctenosaura; species Ctenosaura bakeri. The sequence continues at coordinate 293,587 of CAOLHI010000193.1, read as the reverse complement.
GGAAAGAGTGAGGAGTGGGGAACAAACTGACTCAGTCACATGATTTGAGGTGTATTTTTTGAGGTACACAAGTTAGAACTTTGCACCTCATTCTGCCACATCGAGAAAAGATTATGCAGGAAAAAACAATGTGTGACTGCTCTATGAAGATTCCTTGCCTGTGTAACAGAGTGGCATCCAACATTAAAGGAGTGGGTGTTTCCTTGTACAATCCCACACACTTTACTTCACCGCTCCCCATCCAGATCCAGATGGGAGGAGTGGCTAAGCAAGGAAAGGGAAAACACATTCCAATGATGGATGACATTCAGTTGATGGAAAGTTACATAGATACATGTCTGCAACTATATATGCCACTTAATCTAGTGGTGTGTGATCACACAGAAAAACAACAATAGCTACTCCTACTTCTACTCCAAATGTTACTACTAATTTATAATTTATAATGTTACTTTTTCCTAGTCAAAGACTCAAGATGGCTTACAGAAGTGAAAAAGATAAAAGCTTTAAAAATGCATCATGGAGAAGCTAAAAATATAATTAAATAATCAAAAGAATTCAAAACAGTTAAAAGTATGAGCATTACAACGAAAAACAAGTATAGACAACACAGCACATTATGAAAGGCCCTTTCTTCCAGGCCCATCAGACCTCAAGGGCCTGCTGAAACAAAAAGGTCTTCTCCTGGCTACTGAGGACAATAAGAAAGCATCAATCCAATCTCTCTAGGAAGGGAGTTTCAGAGTCTCGAAGCAATCACCAAGAACGCCCTTTCCTGTGTTTCCCATCAGATGTACTTGTGAGGTACATCTCAGAAATTGGCTTGAACTGGAAAGAAACAACTTCAAACACAGATGAACCTGAATCAGAAACTTTTAAAAAGTGGTTTATTACCCTGTTGAAGCAACAAGTTACTGAACAACAGATTGGAAAGCAGTGCTAACACGACACAAAATGCTAATCACCATGCTTTATCTTGTAAAATATTTGCATAGTGTTTGTATTGTACAATTATCATGTACTGTTACACTGACTGTTCTATGTCTAATTGGTCTATCTTCTATATTCTCTACCTTAACATAGTTTATTGTACTGCTATATATGCATTTGGCATTGCAGTGCCAATTGATTAGCATTTTGTGGAGTGAAGCTAATGCTTTCTAGCTATTTTAGCCATTTGCAAAGGTAGGCTTCCAAACATATGATGAGAAAACAATAAGGCCGTTTCCACACTCCACACTTATAGTGCTTTTATTCCACTTTCAACGTTGTAAAGAATCATGGGGTTTGCAGTTTAGGGAGGAACATTTAGACTTCTCAGCCAGAGAGCTCTTTGGCTTCAGGAAACTACAAATCCCAGAATTCCACTGGAGGCTGAAAGTGGAATAATAGCACTATAACAATGTCGTACGGAAAGGCCCTAAGAAGTATAGTTTGGTTGACATGTTTCTCCCAGTTTATCATGTACGTATTATTGCTTGCAAGCAGGAATTAAGAATGGCAGAAACCATATAACATATTTCCAGATGCTGAGACGTAGCCCTGGGCAGTAGCTTTCCTGGAAGGCATATCAGTTTATGGGTGGACCATTGCCACACTCACTAGCACCAAATGGTCTGTCAGTGTCTTGTCCCAGACTTCTACTCACTTCCATGCTTCTCTGTGCTGCTCCTACCCCTGCATCCCTTCGCACTCAACCCACACCTGCACTGGCTACTGGGCGTAGGGCTATACAGAAAGACTATCCTAGAAAGGCCTCCATTGACCCAGGAATCTTATGTGCAATGCCATGTGTTTTAAACACAAGCACATTGTTTGTTACTGAACTGAACATTCAGCCTCCTGAGAATCACATCTTTTGAACATTCTCAGCTTTTGTAGTGATACTAGCTGTTGTAGTTACAGATATAGACACTCAGCAGAATATTATATGACCATTACATACTACGTAACACTGTAACTATGGTGCTATGTAGTGGATTCTGGCAAGACCACCCACACCCCACTTTACTGGTATCAACAGGGGTCTGTTCCCCTGTAAATCAAGAAGTGTCTGCCTGATGTTCCCACCCCTCTTGTAAGTGATCTGCAGTGCAACAGGAGAAAAAAAGACTCCCAAAGCAAATCTTCCTTGTGCTGGAGATCATTTGAGCAAGAGGAGGTGGGAATGTCAGCCAGCCACTCCTCAATTGACAGGAGAACAGACTCCCATTGATCCTAGCGGCTGCTTACCAGTAGCAGGGTTTGGAGGACATTCACGGTCTCTACATCAGCCCCTGAAATAGAAGCTACATTGTTTTTGTGTGTTTTCAAGTCATATCCTGTTTATGGCAAACCTAAGGCAATCCTACCACGGAGTTTTCTTGGCAAAATTTGTTCAGAGGTGGCTTGCCTTTGTCTTCCTCTGAGAGAATGTGACTTGCCCATTAGGTTTCCATGGCTGTGCAGGGATTCAAACTCTGGTTTGGGTTTGTAGTCCCCTGTTCAAACCACTGCACCATCCTGGCTCTCTTAGGAGCTACATAGGGATCATGAATATGTAGCAGTTAAGAATCTGTAACTGCCCAACAGGATTCTGGCCAATGTCCTCATGCTCATCACCACCATCATCTTTATCATTTCCCATATCTAACAATATCTCAAGATGAAAGGTGAGAAAAGAAGGGTAAAGTTATATTTTCCATAGTTGCTGGATAATTCTTCACAGTGCTCTGAAAATCTCCATGACCTTCTTTTTGACCAGCAAAAAACAATAAACTATGCAAAATAAGCTGATTTGTATAAAACGGTTGCAGACTTAGAGCTAACCTTGGATAAAATTAAGCAATTCACCATGAAAACCTATGCATATCTATTCAAAATCCTATTACTTTCAGTAGTACTTTATTCCTTGGTTAGCAGATACAAAATTATAGCCTCAGACTGTTACCACAACACATTTACTACAGTAAGACCCATTGAACTCACTGAGATGTAGTTCTGAGGATACATATCTAGGTGTGCACTGTTAGTGTTCATATTCTAAGAGAAATACCTGCTTGAAACAATTGTCATTGCAAATGTATATTTCTAAATAGCAGAAGGTTCACCTACTTTTCTGTAGTAACACTAAAAACAGAATAATATAGAGAGGAACAACAGCAAAACTCTTCATCATTAAATGTCTTACCTCTCAGCAGCAACAGCAGTCATAGAATAAATGCTCACAAACATAGCAGTAATGGGAACAAAATTAAGAAATCGACAGAATCCCTCGCCAAAATACCAGACATTGTGGCTGGCATAGATAAAATTGAAAACAGTGTTCAAAGCTGTCATGAGCAGGTCAGAGAGAGCCAAATTAACAATAAAATAGTTGGTAACAGTTCTCATCCGTCGATGAGACAGGATAATCCAAATGACAGTGCCATTGCCCACAAGTGAAACAATGATCATGGATAAATAGGTAATAGCCCAAATTGCTATTTGCCAGCCAGGCTGGGAAAATGCAGTTGTTTCCGTATGGTTGCCATCATCTACAAAGATGTCACCTATTGAAACATTGCTAATGTTAGATGAAGAAGTTGTCTTCATATCTTTCTTCAGCTCTGTGCTGAAAAATTGCAGCAAACAGGGTGATTTTCTTTCCACGGTCTTGATGTGAAAAGGGTATATTTAATCTAGAAAAGTGCCTTCAGCATTGATCTTCAGACATTTAAGGTAACTCCAGAGAAGTGACTCATTCTCTTCGATACTCATATCCACCACAAATCCATTTGAACAAATCATTGCATGAATATAAAAAGTGCATGCTAGTGCTAACAAATATCTAATCTATTGTAGGATCTTCTTAAAAATGAAATATCAGGTTATTGCAAGAGCGGTAAAAAACCCTCACTGATTTTTGTTTACACAGAAGGATTGATAGTCATCGCAACATGGAGCTGCTCTCGTATACTTCTGTCTTTCTGGAAACACTAAGGAAGCAGCCAAACAGGGAAAAAAAAAATCTACAGAGGCTTAAAGAGAATTTGAAAGGAGGAGGAGAGACAATAATGTACAAAACCTAACTACGCATCAAATCAGATTTCATGAAGCTGGGGTTTCATTTTTCCACAAGCCTTTTCAGTGATCTCTGTGACTCTGTTGCTTTTCGGTTTAAAGTGAACAGCACCACAGATTTTACCCTATTAGGACCAAGGCCTTTATTCTTTGTATATTCCCATTTCACACTTGGCTTTAGTGGGAGCTTCAGGGAGAAGAATTTGGCCTGTACAATGCCATAAATACTACACGGGAGGTTTGAGAAAACAGACAAAAAACAACTCTGTGGGAGAGAGCAAAATTATTTAGGAGTAAGAGAGAACTCTACCATGAATTTGAAAATCTGCAGCTCCCTGGCAATGAAGGTTTCTTCTAAGCTTTTCTTCCCTCCTGCACAAGGCCAGAGGGCCAGTTCTTGTACCCAGTAGAACATATGCTCTTGTTGTTGTTTGTTGTTGTCTGCTGTCAAGTTGTTTTTGACTTACGGAAACTCTAACGTGAACCTATCACGGAGTTTTCTGGAACAGAGTGTGTATGATGTGCTCAAGGTCATCCATTGGGTTTCCAAGGCCAAACAGGGAATTGAACCCTGGTCTTCAAGGCTGTAGTTCAACTCCACCATGCTCGTTAGCCCACATCATTTTGTGTGGTCATGCACGATGTGACTATGCTGTAGCCCCCTTCCCAGAAGCTGGGTTAATTGGATCTTTTCTGGCTGTAGTGTACATGAAGCGGATTCATCAGAATCACTAGTGGCAATAGTGTCGGCAGAGAGTTTATTCCAGTGGCTGCATCTACATGTGCTCCAGCCAGAAAATCCCTGCTTTCTTCTACTTTCAGGGTGAAAGGCTACAGCATGGCTGATGCCAGACAGGAAGAACAGAGGAGGTATTCTCTCATCCTGCCTGAAGGCTAGCACAAGATACACAATCCTGTGAGGCTTTTCGATATGGTTTCTAATGGAAAAAAGGAAGGGCAGAGGAGGGAAAGAAAAAATGGGAAAGAAGGAACAGTAAGTCACAATGAATCAAGACAATGCTTGAAGCATCACTATTGGCTCCAAAGTAGACAGAAAGATTGTCATGCATGTATCTTCTTTCACAGACGTATAGCTATGGGGGGAAGAGGGGATGTGTATTGCCCCCTCCCCAAATTCTGCCTTTCAAAATGAAATTTTCCTTCAGTCCTCAAGTTTCTAGCATTGCAGTAACTTAAACTTCCATTGAGCATTCAGAAATACAGTTTAGGCAACTGAAGAAGATGGGAACAGACCAAGTTACTAAGGGAAAGAACACAGCATGTATGAATTCTAGATGTGAGGCATTTTTAGTGTCTCAGTATCTGCATTTGAGGATGGAAGAAAACATTCATTTGGGGAGACGGAATTCTTAGCTGGGGAACAATGGCCCAATTTTGCCCCCTCACTTAGCTATAGAGTTGAAGCAGACAGGTAGTTGTCCACAATAGCATACTATTCGTATATGGTTGTGAAGACTGAAAGGTAACACTAGTCATTTTATTATTTTCCTCACCTATTTGTTTTAAGAAATAGCCTTGTTCCTAATTAAAGCCCATATTGCCAACCGCAGAGCCAGGATAGTGTAATGGGGTTTGAGCATTTGATATGGCCCTAGAAACCATTTGGTCATGGAAATCCTTTGGGTGACCTTGGGTGTGTCACACCCTCTCAGCCCCAGAAAACTCATGATGGATTCACCTTAGGGTCACCATAGGTTGGAAACAACTTGAAGGCACACAACAACAACAACAATTGCCAACTGCACAAAAACCTGTTTTCTATTGTACATTCTCTTTTCCTAGTACACAAAATGTGTACAACATTAGAATAATGACTGCGAACAGCTTTGTGAACTTCACAGAATGTATTTTGGTAACTCATAAGTTTTTATGATTAAAATTCACCTCCTCAGAACACCATTCCTTTTTTTAAAAAATTGATTTCCTTAATCTAGAGAATAGTCTCCTTTATTGTATAGCTATTTCTTCAATGGAATTTCTCTAGTTATTACCTCATTTATATACAGAAGCATTTTGAAAACATAGCAGAAGGGTTGCATACAGTTAATTGTATTATTCAAGTTTTTTGAGAGGTTTTTTTTTTTAAAAAAAAAAACTTGGGAAGGTTGTTTCTTTGGACTTTTCCTTCCTGCATTGTACAGCCAGCATGGCTTCTGGCTTTTAAAAACTATCTGTCTATTATCTCTCTATTGCAGAACCAAAGAGCATTTTAAGAGCCTTCAAAAACAAACAAATGGAATGTGTATATTTGTGGCTGTTGTGTGCCTTCAATTTGTTTACAACTTATGATGACCTAAGACAAATCTATCATGGGTTTTTCTTGTCAAGATTTGTTCAGAGGAGTTTTACCTTTGCCTTCCTAATATGCATATAAGAATTATTCAATAATACTATACTCAGGTCCTAAACCTATATGAGGCTACTTGAAACTTAGAATCTTCATTCTGAAGTCTGTGAGCCCAAGGAGCATGAGAAAACAAAGTACCATTGTAACCCAAAATGTAGATGCCACAAGGGCCACCCCGTGATGCCAGTACCTCTGTGGAAAAGTGGGGAATGAATTAGCTCAAAATCAGGAGGCGAACTAGGGGGAGACAACTTAGCGAGACTGTTCTACCAATGTTTACAGGCTCACGCAGGAAAAGAACCAGCCAGAGGTTCAAAAATAAACTAAAAATGTGGCCCTTTTTGCACGGGCTTTCTGTCGCATGACAGCCCTGTGAGCCTCGCGGGAGTGGGAGCGTCGCTCTGCATGATGCACTCCCACTTCCGCCGCGCTCACGGGGCTGCAGCGGCGCGATCGCGGGTTTTTTGATTTTCACCTCAAAGCGAATATCACCCTCGCTCACGCAACGCTCCCGGCGCCCACACGCACTTACCTCCTGTGTGGAGTCTCGGGGAGGCGGCTGGGTTGCGCTTCCTTCCCCCCGCCCCGCGGAAGGAAGGGGCGGGGCGCTAGCGCAACGGACGCGACAGCCTCCTGCTTCGCGCGAGCGGGGGACGGATGCGACGGCCTCCTGCTTCGCGCGAGCGGGGGGGGGACAGACGCGACAGCCTCCTGCTTTGCCCGGGAGGGAGGGCGGCTCGCGCGAGGCTGCCGCTTCCCCCCTCGTTCCTTCGCCTGCGGAAGGAAGGAGGGGGAAAACGGCAGCCTCCCGGAGGAGCCTTCTCACGCGAGCCGCCCTCCACGCTCGCGTGAGAAGCCTCAATGCGAAAAGGGCCATGTGTTTTATTGAGGGGAATTCATTCATGCATGCACACAAGATACAAACAGTCAAAGATTCACACAAGAGCTAACTGAAGGATAAAGGGAGGAAAAATAATGGATAGAGAGGCTGAGGGATTGGGGTTATAATTACCAGTCCAGAAGAGTAGTGAAGAAGCTGCAACATGGCTTGGCTTAGGTAGGACCTAAGGACAGTTCTTGTTCAGGTGCCAGATGAACAGAGTAAAGGCTAGACCTTTGAGAGACTGTGCTGGGCATCCTGGAATCAGGGGTATTTGTACCCAAAAAATAGCCTGTGGTGGTGGAAGATATGTGCAGTACCAGGTGTGGAACAATGGAAGTTGCAGCACAGACAATGGGCTATCAACCCACTAACGTCTGCAGTATTTGGATGACAAAGACATAATGGGTATTCGTTGGTGCTATGAATAAAGAGGAAGGAATCCAACTGCACAGGGGATGGCTGTCAATCAGTGTCATGGTGGGCTGCAACTGCGTTCTCTGGGAAACTCCAGCTTCTACTTTAAGCTTATTGTCCACAAGAACAGCTATCAGAGGGGACATGATAGCCATGTTTAAATATTTGAAGGGATGCCACGTAGAAGAAGGAGGGGACTTGTTTTCTGCTGCTCCAGAGACCAGGACAAGGAGCAATGGATTCAAGCTGCAGGAAAGGAGATTCCACCTGAACCTCAGGAAGAACTTCCTGACAGTCAGGGCTGTCCAGCAGTGGAATCTGCTGCCTCGGAGTGTAGTGGAGTCTCCTTCCTTGGAGGTTTTTAAGCAGAGGCTTGATGGCCATCTGTCGGGATTGATTTGAGGGTGTTCCTGCATGGCAGGGGGATGGACTGGATGGCCTGTGTGGTCTCTTCCAACTCTGAAATTCTATGATTCTATGATTTCCCTGACAAATGACTTAGTCTTACTTGGAGAGTGTTTAGATTGACATGCCTCTCCTTCTCACATTCATGGTCAGAGTTCTCCCTTGGACAGTTTGACCTCTCCATTACCTTTCAGGTTTGATTTTGATATCAGTGCCAATTAAAGTGTGTTGACAGTTAAATATGATGCCAATTAGATATGGTGCCCATCTAAACCATACCATTCCTGGTAGCCAGATGTGGGTCCTAACACCATATCTAAATTGTAGCCCATGACATTGGCTTAAAATGAGATGGTGCCCAATCTTAAGTTAACATCTTTTCATACCAGCTTTCACATAAGCTAATTCATATCAGCATATTCGCATGCATGTGATCACTCTTGTAGATATGTATATGTGTGCATATGCCTTCAAGTCACCTGTTAGCTTATGGTGACCCCATGAATTTCATAGAGCTTTCTTATTCAAGGACTGGTTTTGCCAGTTTCTTCCTCTGAATTATAGCCTACAGCAACTGGCAGTTTTCCATCCAAGTGCTAACCAGAACTGACTCTGCTTAGCTTTCAGGATCAGACAGGATCTGATGCCTGAAGGATATAGGCCAGAATATGGTTCTAGAGTGAGTTAAAGAAACTTACAAACACTGAGGCCCTTTTCGCATGCTTTTTTTTTGCGCGAGCACCCCTTGAGTATCGCGTGAGTGGGAGCGGCGTTCCGTATGACGCACTCCCCCTTGCGCGATGCTCACAAGACTAAAGTGGGGTGCGTGCGCATGTTTTGATTTTTGGCTTTAAGCTGAAAATGCCCCGCGCTCGCGCAATGCTCGCGGCGCCCTCGCGCACTTACCTGTGTGGGGTGTGCCAGCAAGGCGGCCCGGTCGCACTTCCTTCCCCCCGCGCAGCCTACAACTCCCAGACTGCGCTGCGGAAGAAAGGGGCGGGGCGCTCGTGCGACGGTCGCGCTAGAAGGAAGGTATGCAAGAGGCAAAAAGGGCTGTCATGAGCAGCTCGTGCGAGTGGCTGCTCACGCGAGCGCTGCTCTCCGCTGCAGCGACAAGGTAAGGTGCGAAAAGGACCTAAAATCTGCAAGATTGGAAATGAGAGGAGAAAAGGGGTTGTTATTGTTATTGAATTCTCAGGTTGACCGTGTGTGGGACAGAAGTTTGATATTTTTCAGCACAAGAGCCACTATTGTATCACTAAAGTCCTAGACAGAGTTTTAAAAAATTAAAAAGGTGTTTTAAAGGGGTTATGGAGAAAGGAAATAGGACAGAAGGCAGAAACATCCTCAAAATAAAGACGGGTGAGAGATTGGGTGACTATTCCAAACAATGTGATGAGCAAATGCCACTGACTCTTGTCTTTGGAGTAGGAACAAAATACTTCAAAATACTGCAGAAGAAGAAGAAGATTCAATTTGAAACATCATGTGATTGGCAGACTATTATTTGGACCTTTAAATAAATAGAAAGTATGGCAGCAAATATTGCTACTTCACAAACTATTTTCTCTTGTCTAGAAGGGCCCTAAGGCTGGATACAACCCAATGGAAAGTGTTTATAGAATACTGTATAGAAAAGCAACTTTTTATATGTAGATGACAGTGAACCTCTCCTCCCCCTATGATATATTCTTTTCCTCAGATGTGCAAACATGAGCCTGGACATTATTTATTGTCACTCTGAGGTAAGATGAATAAAGTGTAGCATCATTTGAGATTTCCCAGTCTCACTTAAGAGGTGCTTGAAATCATGGATGCTTTCCAAAACCTATTTGCACTGAAGAGCTTTAAAGGATTCTCATCTCAGAACTGATTCATGTAAGCAAGTTTTTAATGGATAAACACATTTAAGAATCTAACACTTCAATGTTAATTTCTGCAGTATAGCAAATAAGGATGTAAACCATCTTTAAGCTTTTTGCATACAGTACTCAGACTTCCTTGCTCAGCCACACACAAAAGAGAGAAAAGGACAAAAATGTTGGACATTCTGTGTGTGGTCAAAGATCTCATTAGACCCAACTTTATCATATGAATATTTCATTTAATCCTGTGTTTAATTATTTTAAATTACTGCGCTGTATCTTGAAGAGTCTTATGACAAGCTGAATTTGTGCTGTTACATTCTTTGTGCAAGGAGTTTCATAGCTAGAGAACTCCTGAGGCTGCTGAGGATGGATAAATATTTATACAAAAGGCTTTGTATGAAAGAGATGTGTTACATTTTACTGTTAGATCCTTATAAGGGGATGAGCTCCTCTTTGGCGAGTGTAAAGATTCTGTTCTGTTCTTACAAGAAAACACACTGAAAGGTCACATGTAGGAAGTCTAATAGCATTCCAGACAAATCACTGTAATTTTACACAATGGAAAAATTTATTAAAAAGCAGCATACATTTAGCTAGTGATCTAGTAGAATATTATTTATAAGCTACATGTTGAAAATGCATATTTAACACAGGTGTTTTTTTGTTTAAATGCATAAGATTTCCTGGGATGCTTGACACAGTAAGCAAGAAAACATGAAGAAACACTGAAATGTCTTAATTGCAAACACTCGCACATTTCACGGCTTCTGTTACATGAGTCGTTTATCCTCAATTCCTTCATTCATTCCCTTGTTTGTTGGCAAAGGGGCAAGAACAAATCCAGCAGTTGTTGGCAATGTCAATGAGCTATTCTCCCTCAAGAAAATAGCTTTCTTGTTCAGGGCTTGCAAGTGATGGGTTCCTCTTTCTCATTTAGGTTAATACCAACCAGATACTATCTTTATGATTGCTAGCTAATACCCACATAATAATTCACATTCTTTATCTTGTAGCCTGAAGGGGTTTAAGTGAATTCATTGTTATTAGAGTTATTGTCACTATTGTTGTTGCTGCTTTTGTTATTCCTGTCACATGTTTCATTGTGTATTGTAAGCAGAGTCAGATTTATAACACAGACAATACACCTGGAGAAAATATATGCCAAAGTGGAATAAATCTTTGATCTTAGAGGTTCTTGGCCTATTTATTCCAGAATCCAGACAGTTGTTCAACTGTGTTTCTTACAAGATAAGTGCAAATAAAGAGCAGAGGACAGTGTACCATTACTAGACTTTACAACATTGCAATAACAGTAAGAACCTGATCCTATATTTACTTGAACAACCACATCACTTGCTCCATCCAGTAGGTGTTTGTGACACCACAATGAATGACATGCCATCTCAGTTGCTAGAGCCAAGTATTTTGAACACTCATTTTTATTGCCCTGAAAACAATAATTTTTTTTCAGCACATGTGTATTCAGGCCACTTCATTTTCACATAAAATGCCACATTCATCTTTGCCCTTACCAATCACATGAGACCAGCCCTGTCATTTGTCAGAGTGAGCCCTCAGGCATTACATTTCTTCTGTCATTTAAAGGGCAGCAACTATCATTTACTTTGTTATTAATGGTTGGAATCCCGTACCAGCTCATACTTAACTAAGTACTTATTAAAGTCACTTCTTCTGGTCCAGCGTCTCCAAACCTGATGGAAATTTCATTCAGCCACACTGTTGTTGGTAAAATTGACCTCCTTCTTCCTATACAGCTGATGCCTGGTAAAGTAGGTTGGGGAGCTCTGAGGTCCTTTGATTTTGTAAGACTGCAATGTGAATGTGGGTATGACTGCAACTTCTATCCCATTGAAGTGAGAACCATTGAACACTCTGGGCCTTTATCCAGAGTAAATTGGAACAATGGATAGGTGTTGATTTTTTTAGAGCAGATTGGAACGTTAGCTTGAACAACTACTGTAATTCACGAATGTTGACAGTTGGAAATAGGAAATTAATGAATTGTTATTAATACTTGAAAAGTGGAAACATAATCTGCTGCATTAATCATCAGTTATTGATTAAACAATTTGTTTTCAAAGGAACTAAAAGTTTAAAGAAAATGACATGCTTGCTTGTCATCATTGCATCTGTTTTGTCAGAAGACCTCTTTTTGTAGTTTCTAACTTACCTTCTTTAATGTCAAAGTCACTATAAGGACTAGGAGCTAGCTTATTTTTATTTATTTTCTCTCATATGTGACCCCTAGGAGTTGCATGTCTCTTGAATGCATTTAAACTAACACTGTACATGGAGAAAGACAGAATTGAAGAGCTGGAAGAGCTGCAAACAAACGCACACTCTCCAAACTCACTTTGAACCATATGGGATCCTTCCTGATGGAGGACTACTTTCCCCCATGGCAGATCAGATTAGATGGCACTGCCAGGTCAAAAGGAGCCCCCTCTTGGACCAGAGTCAGTCCCTTTTGGGCCAAAAAGAGGGGGCAGCTCTGGTAACTCACCACAACTTGGTGGTGGCAGCAGCATCAATGTGCCACCTGCTTCTCCACACACATGCTGCCATTGGGAAATGGGGCTGAGGTGGGTGTTAAATGCCACCAAACCTTGAGGACAGTAAGGGGGGAGACACCTCTACTGTTGCCTCTCCCCAGCAGCATTTCTCTCTTGATAGCATCTCAGTGTAAAAATCTTGCACCTGGAGCACCACCAGCAATAAGGACACCCATCCACTGGGTGCCCTGAAGCATTTGTCCAATCCATCTATTTACAATCTAGCCTTGGGAGAGGAACAGCAAACTAAGGTAGGGCAGGGCAGGGGCAGGCCGGCCCATGGGAAGTAAATTTGAGCAGTCATTTTTAATTCTGATCTTGGGCTCAGTGGTGCCTCGTTTCCCAGGCCACTTCCGCGCTAGACTGTTATAGTGCTATTATTCCACTTTCAACATCTTATGGAATTCTGGGGTTTGCAGTTTAGGGAGGGGCCTTTGCGGGCCCTCAAAGGCCCCTCCCTAAACTGCAAACCCCAGGATTCCATAGGATGTTGAAAGTGGAATAATAGCACTATAGCAGTCTAGCGCGGAAGTGGCCTTAAGTGTTTTACAATATGTCTGTCCACTTGAATCACCAGTAGGACACCCCACTCCCGGAAATTATTTTGCCCCTGGCTCCCCGTGGCGGATCAGAGGCTTGTAATCTATCAGCAAAACAAAACAGCCCAGGTAGCTGTTAAGACAGATCCCCAAAGTCCGAGTACAACGGCGCAAAGCTTTCGAGAGCTTTAGATCGCTTCGTCAGGCAGGCTGTTGGCAATCTAAATAAAATAAATCAGCCAGAGGAGGGGCAAACGTGGGTTGGTGGGAGCGGGCAGACTTTTGGCCATTTTCCGCACTAGCCTGTTATAGCGCGATGATTCCACTTTCAACGTCCTCTGGAATCCTGGGGTTTGCAGTTTCGGGAGGGGCCGGCAGGCCCCTCCCGAAACTGCAAACCCCAGGATTCCAGAGGAGGTTGAAAGTGGAATCATCGCGCTAGAACAGGCTAGTGCGGAAAATGGCCAATTTATCTTTACGTCGTGCTGTCGGACAAGTTTGCTCGCCGACTAAAGGAGGCTCAAACCCAACCGCTTTGCGCGCAGTGGCGCGGCCGCTAAGCGCGGGCTCGGGCGCAGCTGATAACGCAGCGGCGTCGCCTCCAACGCCGCGGCCGCTCAAGGGGGGCGCGCCGCTCGCCTCAGCTCCGCAGGCCCCGCCCGGCGACTGGCTCGGGCGAGCCTCTCCCCGCCGGGCGGAGGGCCAGCGGCGCCTGTGGCCTGCCTGGCGGAGGGGACGGCAGGTGGCGGGAGGAGCAGGAAGCGCGGCGGCGGCGGCGGCGCTGGCTCGGGGCGCGGGGAGTTTCCGAAGCCGCGGCACAACCCGGCCAGCGGGGCGGAGGGAGGATGGCGCAGGCGGCGGGCGGCTCGGAGCAGGTCCGCTACTGCGCCCGCTTCTCTTATCTGTGCCTCAAGTTCACCCTCATCACTTACTCCACCGTGTTTTGGGTAGGTGCGGCGCGGGGTGGGTCGGGGGGCGGGCGGAGCGGGGCAGGGAGGGGGCGCCGCTCCGTGCGAGCGGGTGAGGAGCGGCTGGGCGGGAAAGGAAGGGCGGGCGGGGAGGGGCGCGCCAGAGGGGGCGGGGGAGGGGGTCGCTGAGGCGACAACGGGCGCCTCGCCTGGTCCGCTTTGCCAGTTGCCGAAAGGGCGGGAACTGCCTCAGTCGCCGGGTGTCCAGACAACTCGGGAGACAGAAGCGCCCCCGGGATGCTCCGAGGGATCCGTGTTGCGTTTGGACGCGCCAAACTGACAAAACTGGGACGACCTGCTCCGACAGGTGGTTGCGGTTTCCATGGAGTGACTAAGGGAGGGAAGTGGAAAGTTCGTGCGGCAACCAGGAAGAAACATACCTGTAAATCTTAGGAAAGGCGTGATTGTTAGGGAGTTGCACGCCAGGAAGCCACACCGCTCCGTCACAGCAGCCTGTCCTGTTATTGCCGCATGAGTGGAATGGCCAAGCCATCCTGCCCGTTCAGTGACATGGAAGGAACCAGTTTTCTGGATCACTGAGGCAATTTCCGCGCTACGTTGTTATAGAGCTATTGTTCACCTTTCAACATCCTGGGGAATTCTGGGGTTTGTCGTTTACTGAGGCCAAAGAGCTCTCTGGCTGCGAGTTCTAAATGCCCCTCCCTAAACTGCAAACCCCAGGATTCCATAGGATGTTGAATAATAGCACTATAACAGTGTAGTGCGGAAATGGCCTGATTCTCAGGGTATCTGATGTGGAAGATGGACGGTTATTCTCTTCGCTGGTCTGGTTACAGTTGTTTCTTTCTTGGAAACTTGCCATGGACCAGTGGCCACTGATTCAAGGACTGGCAACAGTCCACCAGCCACCACTGCTCTAGTGTTTGTTTTTTTTTTTTAAAAAAAGACCTGTCAGAAGTAATTTTGTGTTGAAAAGAAACAAAATTTCAAACTAAGTCAATAATGTAATAAGTAACCCATGAGGTCAAAATAGTTGCCACTTGATTTCTGTGTAAACGTTGTAAGCGTTTGAATTAATGACGATCAATTTACAGAGGGCATGTACTGCATTAGGAGAACAAGTGAAACTACAGTAATTGTTAAAGAGCATATGGGACCTCTCTCGTTTCGTAAAGTTTACAGGGTAAAGACATCAAGTGCCAATGCAGATTCATATTTCTCCCCTGACATTTATCCCCTTGGAAATTTGCTTTGATTTATTTGTAAATTTCTGTGTAGTTGGCGCTCCAAATTTGTGGGTTTGACTTTCACAGATTTATTTGCGAGCTTCTTCAACCCCTGACCTCAGGTGCTTTCCCAAGGGAACCTTCCCTTTCCACAGCTCTGATCAGGCTGCACAACCTTTTAAAAAACCGCCTCTTGTCCTCCTCATTCTTCCCCAGCTGCTGCCTGGCCACCTAAGGATGGCTTGTAGCCCAATTTCTCAGTGTTACAAACCCTTTCCCTATGTTCCTCCCACACCCAAGGAAGGAGGTGGGTGGGAGAGAAGAAGTATAGGGCCATCCTGGCTGGATAGCAGTACGTGTGAAAGGGATCTAGGAGTCTTAATAGACCACAAGCTGAACATGAGTCAGCAGTGTGATATGGCAGCCAAGAAAGCCAATGCAGTTCTCGGCTGCATCAATAGGAGTATGGTGTCTAGATCGAGGGAGGTACTGGTACCATTCTACTCTGCTTTGGTTAGACCTCATCTTGAATACTGTGTCCAGTTCTGGGCACCCCAATTCAAGAAGGATATTGACAAGCTGGAGCAAGTCCAGAGGAGGGTGACCAAAATGGTGAGAGGCCTGGAAGCCATGCCCTATGAGGATAGACTTAGAGAGCTGGGTATGTTTAGTCTGCAGAAGAGAAGGTTAAGAGGGGACATGATAGCCATGTTTAAATATTTGAAGGGATGCCATGTAGAGGAAGGAGAGGGCTTGTTTTCTGCTGCTCCAGAGACCAGGACAAGGAGCAATGGATTCAAGCTGCAGAAAAGGAGATTCCACCTGAACCTCAGGAAGAACCTCAGGGCTGTCCAGCAGTGCAATATGCTGCCTTGGGGCGTAGTGGAGTCTCCTTCTTTGGAGGTTTTTAAGCAGAGGCTAGATGGCCATCTGTCGGGAGTGCTTTAAGGATGTTCCTGCATTGCAAGGGGTTGGACTGGATGGCCCGTGTGGTCTCTTCCAACTCTACATTTCTATGATTCTATGATCCATGCCAACCCACCCACCTCTTCCCTTTCCTTTTCCTGGCCTGGTTTGGACCTTGGCTGCCGATTCACCCCACCATGCCTTGCCTTCCCTCCCACAGACACACACATTTTGATGTTTGTAATCTTCCCACTTTTGCAAGGGTCCTGTGCCCCAACAGTATTTGGATATCCCTGAGAATTGTGCCGTAAGAGGCATAAAAAACCCCAAACCATTAAATTAGTGATCTGTCTCATCCAGCATTCTATTCACCACCGTATGTCCCCATAGCGGCAACTGTATGTCCCCATAGGAAGACCACAGCAGGACAACTGTAAAAGAGCACTTTGAGTATGGCAACATATTATCTGTGATACTGCGGGGAGTATATACGTATAATCCATCATAACTAGCAAGCGCTGATAGAACCATTCTCTATGTCTTGTTCTATCTTTTCTGTTTACCTATGTACTGTATGAAAAAGGATTTCCTTTTCTGCATCCAGAATCTCCCATTTAGCTTTGGTGGTTAACATTAGGTTCTAGCATCATGTAAAACAGCTTTTCTGTATCCATTTTCTCCACAGCAACATCGTTACTTTGTTCATATTTCAATGCTAAGGACAACACTTTATTTTTTAGACATAACAAGGCATACTTGCCTGTACTTCCACAAATGTTACTGGGGAAGAGGTTTTGAAGCTGTTTTAAAGAAAAATAAAACTGAGGGAACTTTCTTGAATTTGGGGGCCACTATAATCACTAGTGAAAACTAACCTTTCCTTCTGTTTCTTAGGCTATAATAAAAACTACTCAGGACAGGTAAGGCTTTACTGCAAAGCCTATAGGACTACAGGAAGTTTTCTGGAAGCTAACAGGTATATAAACAAGGTTCACAGGATATCGGTGTACTCTGCTTCCACTGGAAATTCCTGCAGGGCTTTCTGCCTGACTGACATGTTCCATGTTCCATGTGGCTTGTATTTTGGTTTTTTCACTGTCACCACAGAAGCAGCAGTGAGGTTTGGGAGATCCTTCAGGGGTGCTTGCAGATTACTATAAGAAACAAAATAAATTTTAATAAAATAAAATATGCCCAACAAAATGTTATGTGACTCCTTTCTCATGAGTAAGGAGCAATGAGAATAAGTAAGCCATAAAGCGTAGCAAGCACCAAATAATGTGTTACCATTTTAGTAATGATTCCAAACTGTAAAATATATAAACAATTACTTAGAATTATTTTAAAATTAAATATTTAAAACTAAATAAAATTCCTGCCCGTATAACAATCTGGAATGCAAATATACTTGGAATACTATGTACTACTCAAGTTGCTATGAAAAAGAATATTGCAGAGTGTGGAAAAGTTCAGAAAAGGAAAACCAAAATGTTCAAAAGAGTGAAGCATCTCCCTTATGAGGAAAGGTTGCATCATTTAGGAATGTTTAGTTTGTATACAAAAGGTGAGTATGGAGAGGTGTGACAGAGTTGTATAACATTATTCATAGTTGTTAGTTTTAACAAATTGCTTCAATGCTCTGAGAACATAAAGCAGACATGTGAATGCCTACTAGAAGTATAAGAGTAGAGATTAAAAACAAGAGTAGAGATTAAAAACAACAACAACAAAAAACCCCAGCTTGGTAATTCTTCAACTTCTAAACATATGAAGGTTCTTCCATATGTACTTGTTGGAAGTTGCGTTTGTCTTTAGGGTGTAAGTTGCGGTTTTTGTTGGGCAATATTGAACTGGTTGAGCAATGAGTAAGCTGAATAGGTTGAAAGGTTAGGGAACAAAGCCTTTGACAACCTTGCTTTGTTTCATGACATGAGCTGAGATGGTCACTGGGGTTATGAAACTAGAAAAGCCAATTAAAATTTGTTATTAATGTAGCACTGTGGTTGTAATTGTATTTATCCATATGTGGTATTGTTAAGAGATGCAGTGTTTAGTTGATTTATTTGGAAATTGTTTGATTAAAAAGGTATACTTGATTGATTGGGCAACAGATTTTGAGTACAGTGCCTTCTGTCAAAGTCAGGGGCCATTTTAGTATGTGAAGGAAAACCCTCTTTTCTCTCATGCTGGGGTGGAGTGATGAACCTTTTAAGTTGGTGCCCCTTGCACGTATGTGTATTTTCTTGTTTTGCAGTCCTCCCTTGCTGCTGTAAGACTGGAGTTATTATTGGGGCAGTGTGACTGAAGACCTTTATTTAAAATGAATTAGATCCTGACTTAGTTATATTTAGAGTAGATCCACTGAAATCAATAGGACTTAAATCATAGTGATTCCAAGTCTCATTTGATTTCAGGAAGAAGCAGGTTACAAAGAATGTAGTTAACTGTAGGAAATTACTCAGTGGTTGAAGAGCTGGAGTGCAGTGAAGTTTCATTTCAAAGGGAAGATGTTGGCTTAATCTTGTTTTTAGCCCTGATTAGCATAGACTCATTGAATCAGTCGAAGAGCCTTCTGAAAGAAATCCTAAGAGGGTGTGGATTTGAAGGGGAATCTGAAGCCATTTCCGCACTAGACTGTTATAGCACTATTATTCCACTTTCAACATCCTATGGAATCCAGGGGTTTGCAGCCAGCTGGCCCCTCCCAAAACTATAAACCCCAGGATTCCATAGGATGTTGAAAGTGGAATAATAGTGCTATTAACAGTCTAGTACAGAAATTGCCTGAGTCTATAGGCACAGACTGGTTCAGTGCATAGAAGTATTGTTTTTTCTCCTTAAGAATTATATTGATATTTGAAATACAGACATAACAAAATGATCCATGGTAACCTTATATTTATACAGTCTTTCCAATAATTTGAAAGAGTGGTTGCTGAAGTAATAAAGTGGTCCAAAATGCATACATTTTCTAAGGAAAAGAGAAGGAGTGATATTAAAAAAAATGAAGGGATGAATGAAAGACTTCTTAACATACTGCTTCAGATAAAACCATATGCTGCACTTTCAGCTAAAGAGAGTTTGTTGTTATTTCCACTTCCTCATGCAAATGGTGAAAATAATCCCATACAACATTATTTACATATAAATTAGAGGTGAGAATTTTGTGCCCCTCTAGATCAGAGCTTTCCAGACTTTTCATGTTGGTGACACACTTTTTAGACATGCATCATTTTGTGACACAGTAATTTCAGTTTTACTAGCAAACTGGAGGTTAAACTAACCTCTTATAAGAGATACAGACACATACATAAATTGTGATAACAAAATGTATGGGGACACAATGTATCTCATGAAAACCTTTCATATATTTTTAAAAATATGTGATTTCTAAATAATAACATACATTTCCAAGTTTGTGGGCAACACACCTGCACGCTTCAGGCGACACACTAACATGTTGTGGCACACCATTTAGAAAGCCTGGGACTAGACAATCACCTGATGAAATACATTTTACTCTAACCTGCATCAATTTGAATAAGAAGAACCCTCTTCCCATTGAAAATACTTCATTTTTAGTTCATATAGGCATGCATTAAGATGAATGTTGTCTCAGAAGTGTTCTTTAGAGCATAGCTACTGAGAACCCAGAAAAAGACAACAGGGGAAAAAATGGATTTTTGAACTATAAACTTTTGATTTTAATACCTGCCCCTTGCACTACCAATATGAATGTGTTTCTGTGTGTGTACCTTCAAGTTGCCTGTTGACTTATAGCAATCCCATGGATTTCACTAAATAAGGGGCTTCACAGATTTGGGATGGGATCCAACTGCAGTTCCTAATATTTCTCACCATTGGCTATACTGTCTAATAAGACTATTAGGAGGTGCAGCTCAAAAACATTTTTATAGTTGCATCCGTGCTGTAAAGCATATCATATAAGGAAACTCAAGTAAAGCATATTCATAAGGTTTTCTTATCAAAGTTGGAAATGCATGTACTTTTAATCTAAACACATCTATCCTGTTTCTTGCCTCTGTAACTATTATCTTCTTCTTGTCTTCTGCTTCTTGAGGCCAGCAGGATTTTTAAATAGATTTTGTTAACAGTGCTTAGAAAATAATGGTAGTTGAGCTGAAGGAAGTTGTATCTCTGTGTGTTAATTACAGAGATCACTGCAGAAGGATTCTATTTACTAGCATAATTCTTCCTGCATTGGGAAAGAGATCTTCTACCTTTTCCTCACTAAAAAAAAAATCAGTTAATTTTTTTTTTTTGCAACTTCTTTTCTAGGTCTCCAGTTTAGTTAGAACAGCTTAGGAGTTTGGAAGTTGGCTTAAAGAGTCTTTGCATAATATAATCTGAAGGGCTATGCCTTTCTCTCTCCTTGCAAAGTCTTCAGAACTCAGAAACCCTGAACTGAAATATCTGGGGGGAGGGTTCATATTATTTTTAATTCTAATGGGGAAATTTTTAACTTCTCTGTGGCACTGATCAATCTAACATGTGTAGTCATGCCTACTTATATTATGACTATGAAGCTAACAATGGTTCCTGGTTTCTTGTTCAACAAAAGCATCCTAAGTAGCCTGGATAAGTTGCTGAAGTTTATATGCTCCTGCAGCCCAAAATAAACTTAGAGGTGATTTCATGTCATACATCTCAGTGAGCAAGAGACTGTCTTTTTACTTATTATTTTGTTTAATGACAGTATCTTTACACTGCCCATTAACAATATGGTTTTTGCTGAATAGTGTATAGAAAAAACATATAAAACATAAAATTGCACTGTGAACATAATGTATGAACATTCTCTGTGAGCAGAAGCATTGCTTTTGTACCATAGAAACAAATGGGAATACTGAGCCACACATATGACTAATAAACTACACTCATGGGCTATTCACAAAGAAAACTGTCTTATACTCCATCACATCATTAGCCCATAGAACTCAGTATTGTTTATAGCAACAGTGGAGGTTTCACCCAGTGTTTCTTTTGAGTCCAGCATAGAACTGAACCTGGGGCTTTCTCCATCTAAAGTTGTACTTTTTCACTGAGCTATGGTCCTTTCCCTAAACAAGTGCTCTAACATGGTATGGCATTTGGCACATTGCAGAATTTATTCATCTATATGTATATTGGCAGTTTTGGAATATGCCCAGCATGCTTGAAAGTGACTTGCCTGAAAACAAAACATTAGGCCAGATATAATTCTGGGTTGTTGTGTAGGAGAAAATCTCCTCATTATGTCACTGTTTGATTTACACTGGTCTAAATGCTATTTTAGGGTGTACAGTCTGTTCTTATTCATTTATATATGTTCTAGTGTTTAATGTCTTTGGAAAAACACACTTTAAAATTATTACCCCCTCCATTTACTTTAATTTACTTATCTTCATCTGGTTATACATGGAGGGGTTGAAAATAACAGGAAGGAAGATGAATGCTGCAGATACATGGAATCTGCATGTACTACATTGGGGAAGTCTTAATTATTATATGCAACTGTGGGTTGAATTGGGAACTGGGAACCAAGAATAACTAAATAAGGACATCATTTTTAGCCCAGTGATCGCTTTATATTTTTTTCTCCATGTTTACTGTTTGGAAAAATTCTGAAATAGTTTATGTCTGTGTTTGTTTTCTGTTGGTGGGATTGCATGCTTCTGTGAGACAAGAGGGAGATAACTGCCAAGACAACATCTTATGAAATCCTGAGATTTGTAGTTGGGGGGGGGGCATTTGGAATTCTCAGCCAGAGAAATTCTCTAGGGCCTGTAAGCAAACTACAGAACTCTAGGATTCCATAGGATGTAGCTATGGTAGTCCCATAGAATCATAGTGCTATAATTGCATAGTGTGAAGGGGTTTGAGGTCTAGGTACCTTTCCATTTGGAAAACACTTCTAACTTGGACAGCAATGAAAAAATAAGAGACCCTCAGATAATAAGTAGAAGATAATTCAAAGCTTGCACACCAAAGAATATGCTGTCTTGAGGGGGCTTATTAATAGGAGCTTCTACTGTGGGGTAGCAATAATTCTTTTACCTGCTGGCTATGTAAATAAATTTGTATCACAACAGGCATGATCTTGAGCCAGAGGAGCACCAATTTGGGACAATTGCTCCATGTGCTAGGATACTGTTTTGGAGGTTATTCTGTGTTTGTGGTTGTCAGATGAGCTGAGCCTAAGTCTGAAATACTGCAAAAATTTCAGGTATTCTTGCTATCAAGAGAAAGAGAAGATGAGAAATATCCTGGATTATTCTAGAGGCTTTGATCTGTTTGTACATGAAGTGTGAACGTATTTTTCTCAATAGCCTTTCATTCAAATCTATTCCCTTAGTGAGTGTTTCCAGCAGCCTAAATATCCTAAAGACACCAGAGGCTGTCTGATCTTGGAAGCTAAGCAAGGTCAGCCCTCGTTAGTACTTGGATGGGAGACTGCGAACGAATGCCAGGTATTGTAGGCTATATTTCAGAGGAAGGAACTAGTAGAATCACCTCTGAGTATTCCTTGCCTAAGAAAACCCTATTAAATTCATGGGGTCGCTGTAAGTCAACAGGCGACTTGAAGGTGCCTACACACATACATAGAAAGCCAATGTGTTAGAGTGGTTTAAGTGTTGTAGTAGGACTCTGGGAGTTGCTGCAAATCAGAAATGACTTGAAGTCATACAAAAACAACACACACAAACCACAGTGAATGCGTCCTTTAGAGACTGGGGAATCTACATATTGCTCTACCTGTCAGGACTAGTCTTTGCATAAGGACCTACTTGTTGGAACTGATCTTTGTATATGGCTCTGTTTGTCTCCATTGTTGGGACCTTGTGTGTTAGTGCTGATAATACACCTTCTGCTTCCCCTAATGAAGTGCAACTTCCTGTTAGATAGATGTTAGGCTTCTTTCTTGTTCTCTTTCTGTGCACTGTCCTGCATTCTATTTTTTGGTAGCTGATTTATTTTTCATTTTTTGGACCAATGGCCTTGTCTGGGAAAGGAGGTTTTGTTCCTCTATCAGTGCAACAATTGCTGTAATGCTGCTTAAAAGTTTCCCTGCTTTCCTGAAAGTCACATTTATTCTCTCTCCTGAGCAAACACAGGAGGATTAGTATTATTTTTTTTGTCCAACCATGTCTTTTTATTGCATCTTGTTACTAATTAACTAGCCATTGAGTAGTCTGACAAGTACTTACTTATATTTGAGCTACTTAAGATTATGTCAGGAAACCTGGGAGAGGTTGAAAAAAAAAGAATTACTAGCTCTCAGCAATGGATGCTTCCTGATATAACTTCCTGTATAAGTCTTTCTAGTGTGGCTCTTGGACTCTACAGCCAAGGACTGAAACAGAACCGCCAATGAACTTCATCTTGCAGGAAATTCTGTTGCAATGTGGGAGGGAGAGTGCCCATTTCCTTTGCTGCAGGATGAGACTGGGCTTCTTGAAAAGCATGGACGCCCCTTTGTCTTGCAAACACTCACAGGCACATTTTCTCAGACGTCTTCTCATGGAGACAACAGCAAAGCAGAGTGCAAGGAGTATCTTCTTCTGCTCACCTCCACTTTCTCCATTACTCACCAGAGGCACCACCTTTAAAAAGAAGAAGTTTGCTTAGCAAAGAACTCAGCAATTGCTGAACTTGACTTTGGGACTGGATGATCAGTCCATGTGGTCATGTCTCTGAGAGGAATCCCATGGAATGCAGGATTTGCAGTGTGGGACTCAGGCAGTTTCCATGCGACACATCCTAGCTGCCATGGGGATGGGGGAAGAATGGGGCCACAAATCATTGACAGATTTTCCCCTTCAATGACTGTTGATTGTGCCACCTCCCACCATATGCCTGCACTTACCTTCGCTGAGGAGGTCCTGGAAGCACAATGGCTGTACTTCCTGCCTTGGTGCAGCCTGGGACAGTAGCCAGCTGCACTGCAGCAAGAAGAGGCATGGCCATCATGTTTCCCGGTTCCTGCAGGCAGCCGGTGTGGAGGGGAGTGTTCCACCA
The DNA here is from genome assembly GCA_948474755.1 of Ctenosaura bakeri. Classification (NCBI taxonomy): domain Eukaryota; kingdom Metazoa; phylum Chordata; class Lepidosauria; order Squamata; family Iguanidae; genus Ctenosaura; species Ctenosaura bakeri. The sequence continues at coordinate 269,416 of CAOLHI010000193.1, read as the reverse complement.
CACTTCTTTCCCTGGAGAGCTGACCCTGCCACTGTCACTGGATGCCGCCAGGACAGAGGTAAGCTGCAGAAAGGGCCTCAGTGACATCTTTCTTGAAAGATGGCTGTCAGGCTTCTGCTTAAATACCTATCACAAAGGAAGAGGCTGCTGTGCTTCTTACTTAATTTTCAATTTCATTATTAGGCAGTCTAAAAGAGGTTATAGGAAGAAACAAAACAACAACAACAACAACAAAAACCCCTAAAAAACTAAACAAACAATACAAGGAAAGGTAAAAACACAAAGTTAAAATTTTCTTAGAAGATATATCAAAATATCAAAAATACAATATTAGTATACAGTACAAAATAGTATACAAATATAGTATACGGCACAAAAATACAAAGTAGAAATACAGCATTTACAAATATAATTGCCAAGTCTACATTTCTTGTGAGAGAAATTTATTTCACATATTCTCATGGGAAATTCTGGTCGGGCTGCTTTTGCAGGAAATCTAAATATATTAACCTGGACTTAATTGAACTAAACAGCAAATTCATGATTTTTTCCCTGTCGTTAAAGTTAGCTGTCATCTCTAAACATCTTGTCAAATATTTTCCTTTTGGGATTTGATACAATTTGCAGTGTAACATGTAATGTGCAGTGTCCTCAACTGCTTGGCTTCCTCAGATACAGATTATTCTCTGGAAATATTCTTATATCTGCTTTCCATAAAGTGAGTCTTCATAGTCTGAAAATCCAAGGTTGTAAATGCCTTGTGAAGGAGAAGTTGGCTAATCTTGTGCAAATATTTCTCTTCGTCATAGCATAGGAAGAAAGAAATCTGGAAGAGAATCTAGAGACCTAGATTTCTTCAATGTTCATTGTGGCATAATATTCCTACAATTGTTCTTTGACTGATTTGCTGTTGTGTGTCACTGAATAACAGAGTTGTAGATTTAAAACCAAACTTTCTCGGGTATGCTGGGGTGTGAAGTATAGGGAGGGGCATTTAGAATTCTCACCCAGAGAGCTCTTTGGCCTCAGTAAACTACAAACCCCAGAATTCCACAGGATGTTGAAAGTGGAATAATAGCACTATAATAGTGTAGGGTGAAAATGGCCTTGGTCTCTCTTTTCCATCTCTTTAGTGCTTTGGTGGCAATGTTGTCCTTGCTCCTCACTTATTGCACCTAGATTTTCAGGGGGAAAAAACAAAGTGCACATTCAAGAAATGAATTTTAAGAGGTTTCATGTAATTTTTCACTACTGATTTCATTCAGTCATATATTACAACATAAATATGTCAAAGCAAGTTGTAAAAAACCTGTATGTAATGGAGCAAATCTGAGGTCATTTTTGGATTAGAATTAAATTCCTTTAAAAGCAGCACTCATTTTTTTAAAAAAAATTATAATCTTCAATTTTGCAGGCCTGTGTTACTGACATTACTCCAACTTCTGCCTGCATATAGCAAGCAGACGTATCTGGTAGAAGATGCAGTAGATTCTTAAAGATGCATTCTGTATTGATTCCCCCTCAAAACCTCTTAAAACACACCCATTTATAATCTGTAGAGTAACCTTTGCAACAAAAATACTAGTGACTGAAACAACTAAGGCCCTTTTCACACCGTACTTGCTGCTACTGGCGTCGTGTGGGAATTGCGCGAAAAGCCTCCTTGGGAGGGAATTGCGTTCCCTGCACTTCCCTCTTCACTAGCTTTGTGCTGGATGGAAGGAAATGTGATAGTTCCGTCCCTTCCTTCCGCAGTGCAGCCGGGTACTTTCCCAGACTGCACTGGGGGAGGAAGCATGGCCATCACGCTTCCTGAGGTCCCGCATACCAAGTAAGTGCGGAAGGGACGTAGGAGGAATGCGCAATCGTGCATTGTTTTCAGCAAAGAGCCAAAAATGATATAATCCGCGATTGCTGCAGGATCGCTATGGGAACGACATGCAATTGCAAGAACGTCATGCGGAACCATCTTCGTGATTTCATGTCACCCCATGGCCATTTTGCATTCGAAGTCATGTGCGAAAAGGGCCTATGTTGCCCCTCTTGATTTTTGCAAATTTTAATACTGTCTACCTAGATTTTCCGCCTTTCAGCTTATTAGCTGACGGATACCTAATCCAAGATTCATTTTGAGAGAAACAAATTCCAAAGTAATTAAATTGGCTAGTTTGTTCCAATTGATACTCATTTATTGCCTAATTTTGGCTATGGGGTTGAATGCCCAAAAACTATAACTTCAGTCTTTGAATCAGTCACGCATGTTGTTGTTGTGCACCTTCAAGATGTTTCTGACTTGTGGCAACCCTAAGATGAACCTATCATGGGGTTTTCTGGGAGGTTAGTGTGTGTGACACACCCAAGGTCATCCAGTTGGTTTCCATGGCCGAGTGGGGAATCAATTCCTGGTCTCTAATCCAATGCTCAAAGCACTACACCATTCACATATAGTTGATCTTTATTACAAATCCCGCCCCCCAGACTTTCCTCATACCTACTAAATTCTGTAAAAGAAGGTCTAAATCATTGACTGGTACTAAAATATTATAAGTTATAAGCTTCTTTGATGATGATTGCAATTATTATTTTTATGTATTTTTCATATTAAACATAGTTGGTCATGTGGCAAAATGAACTGTCCCAAACTGAGTGCAAATTGCTGAAAATTGTATTTTTATTTTTCATCAGTTTACCTTAGTTATAAAAATAGCCTATGAAATTCCAGGATATATCTAGCTCAGCAGTATGTGTCTGTCAATGGCAATTCACACGTGGATAATTTTACAGTGTTAGGTGGGACAATATTTGAGGCTACTTTCCTCCAGCCTTCTTGTCACTCATGGTAGATCAATTTTTTTTTATCCCTTGTAAATGGGAATTTGTGGAAAGGAAGGGCCAATTACCCAGTAAAAGTATACTGAAGCAGTTGTTTCTCATCTCCCTCTATGACCTTCATGGAAGAAATCAAAGGACTGTTGTATGAAGTAGTCCAAATTTCTGCCAAGCAAAGTCCCCAGAATCTCACTAGCTGTGCTATTATTATTGTTCAGCCATAAAAGTTCAATAAGTTGTTTTTATTTTTTTTTATTAGTGCCACCTATTGAGATTCTATAGCTTTATAATGTTCAGTAATGCGTGTTTCTCTTTTTAGTAACTTAAGGTTCAATATGGTTATTATAGTTGTGATTTTAACATGACCAGCAGACAACTGTCTCTCTTTTCTATTCCAGTTGCTTGGAGCATTTGTTCTAGCTGTGGGCATTTATGCCGAAGTTGAAAGACAGAAGTACAAAACCCTTGAAAGTGCCTTTTTAGCCCCAGCAATTATTCTGATACTCCTGGGTATTGTAATGTTCCTTGTTTCCTTTGTGGGCGTGCTGGCATCCTTAAGAGACAACCTGTCCCTCCTTCAAGCTGTAAGTATTTTTGTATAAGCAGACTTGTGTAACTACTTGTAACTTGATGCTTATCAGACTGTTTTCTTCCTTATTCTGTAAACATTTTGAGACAGCTCTGCCAGTAACTTTCTCCTTTGATAAATAGCAAAGAGAAGTCATACATTATTATTTAAATAGTGAGTATGGGGTGCTCAATTCATGACTTCTAATAATGTCACCTTTGCTAGATTAGAGCTATTTGTATCGGTCCTACCATGGTTGTGGAGAATGCTCAGGTGCAGTTTTTTTAAAAAAACCTTTCTGGTTAAATAAAAGGTTTATTTAAGGAAAATGGATGTGAAATAAGCTTCCAATTTATTTGATATTTAACATAATTCAGTTGCATAGCTTGATATTAAAAGCCAAGGTCAGTCATGATACTTCCATTCACAAGTGTCTGATGATTAACTGGCTTCACATTAGCTAAGCAAAGACAGACAGAGTTGTTTCACAGCCTGTATGTTGGAATCTTGTGTATCAAAATGGCAACACTTACAATATCCTATAATAAAAATATGTACTTTCTGCTAATGAAAGGGGTCTTTGCTCCACAGCATTCTTCCCATACTTGGTTCCTTCTGCAGTGTCTCCTCTCTTCCCCTTGGAGCTCTCTGGAGATTTTGGGGATGTAAGAGGGACTGCAGGGAAGAAGGAACCATTGTCTCCTAAACTGCAATGGTGAAGAGTGTTCTGTCAATAGATATCCCCCATTATAATTAGGCTAGATGTTTTAGACAAAAGATCTCATTATCCTTGAATATCTGCTGTGGAGTTGATGGGATCTGTAGTCCAAAACATCTGGAGGGTGCTAGATTGAAGAAGACTGATCTAAGATAATGCTGTGATCTCACTTAAGGTGGAGCCAGTGATCAGGATTTTTTTTCCCTATTGACAGTCAAGCAGACTATATGCAGTTTAAATTCAAAGAAGAATCTGGAATAAGAAATGAACACTCTTAGTTCATTTACAAGAATAATGACACAGATGTATGAAAGGAAGACCAGTTGTACTTGAATGAGAAACTATAAAATGTGTATTAATGGTTTTAGCATAGGAAGATGAGACTTTTTTTTTAAATATAGAATTTTTTATTATTATAAAACAACATGGAACATAAAAAGCCAAGCCAACAACATAAGAACAAACATAAAAAATGACATAAAAAATCGAGACCAAACTATACTATACTAAAACATAAATATATATGGACCCCTAACCAATTATATACTCAGTCATATTTATTTAACCCGTATGTTAGTATCTATTACTAAATAACAGTTTCTCAAATTAATAAACTGCTGTTTTGTTCCTATCTTTAATCTACCTCTCTTTCCCCCTAATATTAAAAAACCCTCATAAGATATTAACATTTTTTAAATCATTTTTCCATTCAAACCACTATTTTTTCTTTATTTTATCAACATATTTATAAATAACCTCGTATTCATTCTATCTTCTTTTTCTTATTTTCTTCTTCTTTTTTAAAAATCTATATTAGAATAATCTTACCAAAAGTTTATCTCCTTCTAACAACACTGTTTTATCATATTAGTTCCCTGGACATCGTAGAAATAAAGCATAACCTTTTAACAACAAATACCTTCCTAAGTAATTTAAATTTATCAAAATACTTATCATCTCGTCCAAAGAGGGGACTTTATTTAAAATATATAACTGACCTGATGCATGCTTGGCAAAATGAAAGCGGCCCTTTTAGTAAATAGTCCAAGTTCTGTTATATCACAAATCTGCATAATAATTTCTCTCCAATTGAATAACAGTGTTTCAGTCAAATTTGTCATGATCATGAACATGGAACAGATTAGAGGTACTTCAGTTGGAAAATTCACAGAATATGAATTTTTATGTTGAGGGATTTGAAGGAAGTTGGCACTGCTATTTGATGGGCTTCTGTAGGAATTTCTGTGTGCAATCCCTTCCTTAAAAGAAATGGTTATCTTGTATGCTCTATCAGCATACAAATATGCCTGGTTCTGTATTTCCCGGTACAATGGGTTGCATTTGTTTGCGTTTACTTTCCTTTCCCCCCCAAATGTTTTCCCCTCAGATTTTCATAATTTGGCTTACTTAAATTAGATTATATCGATGGAGCAGGAACAAAGTGTTTGTTTATTAGATTCCATAAAAATACAGACATTTCATTTCCAAGACATTAAAACTCAGCAAATGAACCCATCTCTTCATGAAGTACAAAAAACACAATATTCTGTGAGGGTTTTGTTTTTTTAGGTAGATATTAATTGGTACAGTGTTTCCAGAGGGACAATACTGGTAAAATGAGAGACGGAAAGTTGGGTATAATAATAATAAAAAAAAAGGTTATTGCAAGTATTGAAAAGTTATGATTATTCTATGACTGCACAAAACACTAAAATTATCAGCATTGGCCGAGTGCATTAAAAATGAACAGATTAAAGAGAAGGTACAAGAGAAAAAGTGGGAGCAGGGAAATCATAAGCAATTATTTTGTTATCTTTACAACAAGGTGGTACGATAGGCAAAACTGCTGGATGGCATGGCATGGCAGCATATAATAGAGGGACCTTCTTGCTGTAAAGCATCAGGTAGTGCCAGAAGCAAAGGCTGCCACAACTAAGCAAATGGAGGTGCCTAGCAGCTAAGTGGAATATATTTGCCCTAGTCAATGCACTACTCAGCTATACTGCAGTTATATGGTGCTGGCTGTGGCACTGTAACTCCCTATAGCTGCCTAACAGTAACAGCAAAATGTCCCCACTCTTTCTCTGTTGTCAGTGCCACTGATCCACCACATCAGCTGGTGTCACATCTTGAGATGCTGAAACCTGGGTTCCTTTTACACTGCACAGATACAATACTGTGATTCCATTTTAACTTCTATTGCAACATTGCATGCAATCCTGGGATCTGTAATTTAGAAAAGGGAATTTAGAATTGTTAGAGAGCTCTACTGCCTCACCAAAGTACCCAGCCCAAGAATTCCTAGGATGCAGCCATGGCAGTTAAAGTGGAATCAGGGTGCCATCATTTTGTGGTGTGAAAGGGCCCCGGGAGTTTTACCCAGGTGGTGCAACTTAGAGGCCTTTATAGAACAGCTGTAGTGAATAAAGAGGGTCCTAAAGCATGGTGTAGCAGTTTGAACATTGGATTATGACTTTGGAGACTGGGGTTCAATTCCCTGCTCAGCCATGGAAACTCACTGTTTGACCTTAGTATGCCACATACTCTCAGCCCCAGAAAACCCTATGATAAGATTCTTTAGTATCGCCATGGATCAGAAATGACTTGAAGGCACACAACATCAACAAAGCTTGGTTGTGGTGTTATATCTAGGCCTATATTCTTGGTTTGCTCCCCTGTGCTGTACTTTTTCTGCTCTCAGTAGACTAGAAAAATGACCTCAAGATGTGAAAGGGTATTGTGTACTCCAATACATAGGCAGTGTGCATGTGGATAGTGTGTCTCAGCTATAGTTGTTATAAAAGATGCTCAAGTTATTTGGAAGTTAATTCATTAATACAATGCATTTTTGTTTTTGTGAGCTTATGTACAGTTTCTGAAAATGTTTTGCAGTTCATGTACATCTTGGGAATCTGTTTGCTCATTGAGCTAACTGGTGGAGTTATGGCCTTAATTTTCAGAAATCAGGTAAGAAAACTAAGATTTAAAAAGTATGCCCAGCTAAAAATCTTCCTTCCTCTCTCTATTCAGTATATAAAAAAGGAGGCAATATTTTGTTGTCTCAAAATCATTAACATGTACTTGTGTAATTGAAGGTCAGGTTAGTGGGAAGGGCTGGAGCAAACACAAGATTGCATAAACATCACTTGTTTGTATTCTGGCATCTTAGATTCTGTGCCAAAAACAGCTGAATTCTGAAAGCTTTGTAAATTATACAAAATGAGAACTTTAAAATAATTTCTCTCTTTTTTTATATAGCTTATTTTATTTTGCATTCCTTACTATTTCACACCACCTATTCAGGGTCATCAAAATCCTGTTCCAAACCACATGGATTTTATCTTGGCTTTTCTACAGAGACTTCCTAACATACCTTCAGCCATATTTTTGTAGTTATAAAGACTTGAATTATTATTTCTTTTAAGATGAAATATAAGCTTCTCTGCGAGTGGAATTCACTAATTAAGATGCCACATTTTGTGGCATTACTCTTGTCCTATGACATACCTGTTGCACATACATTTTTCTTCTGATGGGAGTGGACGCACTGTGGTGCCTGGATTCTATACAACCCCATTTTTAGCTCCTCTGAAGGGTTGCAGTCATCTTTGTAGCCATCATTTTTGGAAGATAGAAATGACAACATATTCTTTTCAGGCACCTTTTGGGCAGTTCTTGAAGGGAAAGGTTGGCTGTTTCAAGGTGGGGAGTACCCCAAAACAGCATTTGTACACCACTGTGAAGATTTTTCTTTTTTGCATATTTGGGATACATTTTAGCCAAAAATATATGATGGGAACAGTCTTAAAGCCTTGGGGATGATATTTGGGGAGAGCACTGAGGCTTTGGGGATGGTCAGTGGGGAGTTCCAATGGCTGCACTGGACCCCCAAAGGGCAGGACTCCCACCCCTGTCTTGACATAATTAAACCGTTTTCTATACTACATAAACAACTTCCTTTCATTTCATACCTTTTAATTCTTCATGAAACATTTACTTTGGAAATCTTATCACTTTTCATAAATGTCTGTATGTGTGGCTTCTGTCACTGAAGCAGTGTTGACCCTCTTGTGCCAATATTTTATAATTAGTCAAATGTAATAACATGAGTGCATTTTTGGCTCAGTGAAAACATAGCCAGGATTTAGAGGTCAGAATTGAGTTGTACCATAGCATGCAGTGTAGAAACATAAGAAACTTGTCTTAAATTGTCCATAAACACAGTATTCTCAAATCTGAATGGCAGCAGCTCTCTAGGGCTTTAGGCAGATTCTCCTCTGGTAAATCAAGGAAGTTTGTAAGACCTGAGCAGGGCAGTTACTGACTGGGAATCCTGAAGTTCTCTCATTCATGAAGTCTAAGTCAACTTGATGGCAAATAAGTACAACAATATCTTGGTAAGCTCCCATCCAGGTATTAATTACACCTAGTCCTGCTTAGCTTCAGAATTCAGACAAAAGCGGGTGTTTTCAGGAAGCTATTGTATACTAAGTTGTTATTGGTAATATTTCTAAAATGTTATTCTTCTCAATTTTTTTGAATAAGATTCTACAAAATATCAATCATCTCCAGTTATTAAGAACTGTGTGGGACATCTTGCAACCTGAGAGCATGCTTATTTATTTTAAAACTGTTGTTGTTGGGCATTGAGGACTGAGCCTGTGTTCCTTCCCATGCAGAGCGTATGGTCTCCTACTTATATAGATTCTCCTCCCTTCCCAAACAGCCAGGCAAGAGGGGTGTCTCCAGGTGAGCCATCAAGTACATCAGTGCAAATGGCATGTGACATACTGACATGGCCATAATCTTAAGCTAGTCAAAGAAGTATTGGGATGTATTTAGGACTGATTTAATAGATTAATCTAGGCAGCAGACCTATTCACACTGGCTTGAATGTGGCAACAAAGGCATCTCTTACAGTCAGCACTACTTCTCCCACACAGCCTGTCTTTAAAGGTCAGCAGAGCCAGGAAATCAGAAAGGAGGCAGTTCTTCATGCCAGCTCAGGACGTTGGAGTTGTGTTTTTTCCTCGTTTTCCAGGATAGGTGTCTATATTTTTTTTAAATGGCAGGCAAGGAGTTTGGAAGTGTCCTAAAGATAGAGAGGGTACAGAAATAGGACTGTAGGCTATGTGCAGTCTACAGTCAGCACTTTCCTCGCCTCTGTTGTAGCTTAGTATGATTAAAGCAATTTGTCTCATAATTCTGTGCATCTTTATTCAGAAATAAATTCCCATATCTTCAGTGAGATTTGGTCCTGGGAATGTCGCTATAGGTTAGCAGCCTTAAGACTCTGGATGCTGAGAATGAAGGGGAAGAAAATTGAGCAATTGAGTTTTAGTAGCAGTGCCTTTAAAACTCACAGACATTTTAACTGACCCCAGCACCAGTTGCCAGGAAGTGGGTGCAAATTTGGCAGACTGCCCAACTATCAGAATGATGTCATGTTCAGTACTTGGTGCAGTGAGGCTTTATGTTATATTCATCCTAGTTAGGGTTTTAGAGTGGAGATGGAAACAACATTTCTCCCAAAGTTCTTATTTCACAATCTTTTGCCAGCCCTTTCCCTCCATTGATAAGAAATTCTGGGTCATTGTTATTGTGGAGTTGCTAGAATACAAGTCCCCTCTGGCTTGGCAATTCTGTTTTGTCACAAAAGTTTTGTGGAGAACTTGGAAAACTTACTTTTTTCACTGCTGGCTGAGAGAATCTGAGAACTGTAATCCAAAACACTAACTTCCAAGCATTGCTAAGCCCCTTCACTTATAAGGGCTTTCCCCTATCTGGGCTGAAAACTTAACTCAGAAAAACTACTTTCTTGCTATTAATGAAATGGATAAAGGTTTCTCAAGAAAATAAGTTGACTCTGCAAAAGAAATAGAAACATATAGTTTATATTGTAAGAAGGATCCTCCCCCTACAGATAGGATCATTATTTAGGATGTTGTGCTAAGCTGTGTGCTAGAGAGAGAGCTGGAGAAAGACTGACTGGAGAAGGAAATGAAGTCAATCCTAACAGTATTGATCTGTGCCACACAGCAGAGAGGGGCCAGAGACAGTGCCGATACATGAGCAGAGAAACACCCAGGTTGTGCTTAGTACTTGATGCTGTAACTACTGCCTCCTGTAGTCTTTCTTGGAGCTTCATGCAAAATATTGTTGAAAGATTCTTCAGCTCTGAGAAGCTCAATATAAAGTTACTTCTTTTATAAAAAATCAATTAACAGTGCAGTTCTACACAAGGTATCCTGTTGGCTAGTTCCCATTAAAGCAGACCCACTCAATCAGTTGTTGAATTGTAAATTTAATAGATTCAGTGTGTCTCTTCCAGTCATAACTAAAGCAGGATTCAGGCTGATTTGTGACAATTGAGAAGTGAGTACCACTGGGTTTGGTGAAGTTTACATTAGGGCAAGTGGATGTCAAATGAACTGCAGCCTGAAAGAGGAGGTGACTTCAGAGGACAACCTTTAATACCATCTCATTTTCCTCACTCCCTCACATGCAATTTACCATGCAAATCCTGTTCCCAGCGCAGACAAAATGCTTGGGCTATACTAATGTTTACAGCTGAGGACTGTCACTTAACCCTGTAATAGGAATGCCATTTAGCATGGGTGCACGTAGCAAATTTCTGCACATTGTACACAGTGGGTTGGTCACTGTGCAGTTTATATTTCTGTGGTCCAAAAAAAGTAATGCCAGTGACGTCTGAGACATCTGAGACTTCACTGACTGGCCCCTCTCAAAACTGCAAACCCCAGGACTCCATAGGATGTTGCAAGTGGAATCATAGCGCTATAACAGTCTAGTGCGGAAATGGCCTAGGACTCCTCTCTTCATTCCTCTCCTATCATGCAGTGGGAATTCTCTCTATTGTGTAGACAGACAATCAGGAACGGGCAAGCTTCACTAACATAGATCTGTTACACAGCAATAAGACCTTTATGAGAAAAGCAAAAGATAAATGTTTAGGTGTGTCACCTCAAGCTTTCTTGCTGTTAACTCCTACTTTTGAGGAGTCCTCTTATTTCTGAATATCCTTGTGGCTTCTTCATAGTGACTCAGTGTGATTATGCAGACTACAGGCAAATTTTTAATAAATTAAAATTAATTAATCAATTTTAAAAATAAAACAAGTTTCGGATGCATATCTCCAGTGTCTCTTTAATATCTATGCTAAATATCAGGGCTACATGTTTCATATTCTTTTAGCTATGACACAGACACAGATGTGCACATTATTTATTATTAAGATAACACAATTTTTTTTTTTAATGTAGTATGTGCTTGATCTTTCTCTTTTTTTTCCTCTTAGACGATTGACTTTTTAAATGACAACATCCGAAGAGGAATTAAGAATTATTATGATGACTTGGACTTCAAGAACATAATGGATTTTGTTCAAAAGCAGGTTTGTTTTAGGGTGTCAAATGTGATCACTATACTTATAACTTGGTGGATTTCCCAGTAATGCGGAATCAATCCTCAGTGTGGATCTTGGGGGGCTATTCAGGAGTGTAATAGTCATAATTGATTCATTGTTTTTTGTTGGAACTGGCTATGGAGTCGTTATGCCTTAAAAGAAATGGAAGATTGCTGTTTTATTGCCCTATAGACAAAGTGGTAAGAGTCTGTGGGCCAAATTTCTGCTTCTGGACATCCAGAAAGGCTATAAAAAAACAACAAACAAGCAAAAACAAATACCTCTCAAAACCTCACAAGAAGCTGGGAGTGGCTAAAATAATTGTTTCTTGAGAAAGTCTGGAAGGGTCAGGGCCCACAAGAAAAGCCTTGAGGATGTGCCTGTGGTCTCCGGTTGTAGTTTGCCCACTTGTGACAGAGAGAAATGGACAAAGTGCCAACATATGCATAAACATGAATTATAATTCCCAGAATTTAGGGGGGGAAAACCCCAATCTTGTCGTAGTGGAGATGTAGGGCACAGTTCACAAAAAAGTTTCTTGCAGATGAGCTCAGGTGAGTTGAATGGGAGATGCTTAAGAAATATACTGCTGTTTATATAAATGAAATTTGACTCAAAGTACTTCCTAGCAAATTATTTATTTTGTTAGACAGGGTTTTTTTTTAAAGGCAATTTTCCTTCTTTAACAAAGAGTTGAAGAAAAATTATTTCAGATTTTTAAAAGTTCACAACTTTTTAGAATGCATCTGCACTGCAAATTAATTGCAGTTTAATACCAGTTGAACTGCCATGGCTCCTTCAAGGGGAATACTGGTGTTTGAAGCTTGGTGAGGTAATTCTGTACTATAGAGCTCTAGTGTAGTCATGCTTGAAGTCTTTGTAGTGTGGATATACTCCAAATCTCCCATATAAATAAGGATTCAAAGTTCTTATTGTAAGTTCTTGGCTTATTCTTGTTTAGACATGTGCAAAGTAGATGTTTGATTGATGCACTGAAGAATAGTGCGCAGTGTTTAGTTTTTGAATTCTAGTCCTTTTTTATGACAGTTAAACTACCTTAGCTAATATCTGTTATTAGTTTACTCTGTATGGAAGTGTTTCTGATAAAATCTATCAGACTCCATAGTAAGTTGTGAAAGATGAATAAATTAAATAGCATCAGATAGAAGGTGTGGGTCAGAAATGATGTAACTAAGATTTATGACTAAATTTGTTGTGAATCTCTACTGAAAATCTCATCACATTTTGAGGCCAACCTTCTTCAGGAATGTGGTTATTGTCAGATCTCAGCTTTTAGATTTTTGTCTATTTTGCCAAATGCATTAGGAATTTAATCAGATGTCTGTATACAGACTTCATGAGATTTTAACTATTTAGTTATGGATAAAGCATATATACACAGCATTTTGATCTTTAGCTGAACCAGAGATGCCCTTTTTATTTCCATTTCAAACTAATTAGTTCAGTATATTCTTCTTGCCATGAGGTTAAAGAGCCTGTTGCTGACAACTGAACATAATTAAGACACTTTCAGTAATGTTGGATACTAGAGTAGATTGATTATTTTGTCCAGAGGTTGGCAAAGTAACTTTCAGATTACAGGTTCCAAAATCCCTCTAGCCACAGAGGCTGAGGAATTTTGGTAAATTAAAGTGCAAAAAATTATTTTTCAATAGCTGCTTTTGACAGTGTGGTCAGGATCAGACCTTGAGTTCTTACTTCCTTTGCAGAGTCCTTCATGGGTGTTCCAGCTTCTGTGAACCTGGAAGGCTGCCAGCCACTTAACTTCTACATAATTGGATCAAAATATGCATGCTTGGATGTCAAAATACACTTCAGATTTCCTTTTGCTTCCTGTTTTTTGAGAAGCTAGGACATACAGCCTGCCAGTCTTAAGGAACAGAAACTCCTGATACAGCTCATCTGCTAGCAGCCTTTGAGACATCTATTTATGGATTTATATTTTGCTTTTCAATAAAGATATTTCCAGAATGGATTACAATGTAAAAACTGAAAACCACTAAAATCATAAAACAAGAGCAGAACAGTAACTGTAGTATAATTTGAATTCTCAGCTTCTTTGTCTGTAATTCCATACAGTCACCAAACTTAGGGACTTTCCATATTATCCTCTTATAGTGCTGTTATTCCAGTTTCAACATCCTATGGATTCTTGGGGTTTGTAGTTTAGGGAGGGTCGTTTAGAATTCTCAGCCAGAGAGTTCTTTGGCCTCAGTAAACTACAAACCTCAGAATTTCACAGTATGTTGAATGTGGAATAATAGCGCTATAACAGTGTAATGCAGAAAAGCCCTTAGAGTGTGTTATATAATGGGACCAAAACAGATGGCCGTTTCTGCAGTATGCTCTTATAGTGCTATTATTCCACTTTCAACCTCCTCTGGAATCCTGGGGTTTGCAGTTTAGGGAAAGGTATTTAGAATTCTCATCCAGACAGTTTTTGGCCTCCCTAAACTACAAACCCTAGAATTCCACAGGAAGTTGAGGGTGGAATAATAGTACTATAACAGTGTAGGGTGGAAATGGGCAAAGACTGTAGTAAAGTTTTGAACCCAATCCATTCAATTCCTATTTTATATTTCTGTATTCTTTGCTTTAGAATGGACATTTTTGAAGCTGTCCTGACCAAACTTGATTTTACACTTAGATTGATATCCCAAATATCTTCATGCAAATTTGAGATTGCTTAGCAAACACTGGAAATTTCTTCTTCTTCAGAGAAGTGCCATTTTGGTCCATTTTGCATGGAACTAGGTGTGAGAAAATTTTAAGGGTTGTAAGTATAGTCAGTTAAGTTTTTGTTTCATTCTAATCATACATAAAACTACCAGCGACAACCCAGGCAATGCCAAATACATTTCCTAGTAAAATGTTTCACACAGCCAGACAAAAGCTTGTACCACTGCAGTACCCATCTTGTTCTGGTTCAGTCCACTTAATTGTTGGCATCTCTGTGAGGTGCCCCCTCTCTTCATGCGGTGGCACCTTGGCCAAATTTAATTTGTGGACATGTGTGCACTTATCATGTGCATACATGTAGAGACAAGTAGGCATTCAATCACAATTATGCACGTTCTTTCTCACAAGATCACCAACACATGGATGTATATGCATGTTTATGTGTATACGTCTTCAAACTTACACTTTTCTCCTTGCTTCACCTGCAACGGTATGATTAGGTCCTTGATTGGATGTGCAGTGTTCCTTGCCACATCTTTGGATTCTGCACTTCAGTGTCAGCATGTAACACTAGCAAAATACCTTTCCCTTACTGAACTTTTGTTTCCTGTCTTTGTCCATGTCTCTTTGTGAGCAGTAATGAATAATGACGGGTTTTGTATTTCAGTTCTTTCACAGTTAATATGTGATTTATATATTTTAAAATAGTATTAGGCATCTCTGCATGCATTTGAAAGATGAGAAATTAGGCCATGAGGCCACTATAGCAGTCATTAAGGATTTTTCCTCTGATTTATAAAAAGCTTTTTGATTAATACTACTTACATTCAACAATGTTAAGAATGTTGCCTTATGTAATATCCTTTCTTCTTCTTCTTAAAGTTCAAGTGTTGTGGTGGAGAAGATTTTAAAGACTGGGCAACAAATCAGTACCATGACTGTTCTGCCCCAGGACCACTAGCATGTGGAGTTCCTTATTCTTGCTGTATCACAAATAAGGTAAAATTATTACTTGATATTAATTTGGCAGTTCACTGTTCCACATGTTTCATTAAATATCAGCTTCCCATAAAAGGATGTTAGCTTGACAAGTTAAATCAGTACTAATCAGTAGCATCTGTGAGTGGATTAGAATTCATTGTGTGGGTCTGCACATATTTGAGCTGATTGTAAAGCTACATTTTTCAACTGCAGTTCTCAGAGTTCCCCAGCCAGCATGGCTACTGGCCGTGCCATCTGGTGGACTTCAGGTTTCGTAGTCTAAAAAAAGAAATGTTGTCAAGCCGCAGACTGTGGAAACCACCAGAGGTTTTTTGCACCAGAAATTGATTATTCATTAGCTACCTGGGGAATGATGGATTATAAAGATACAGTATAGAAATTCTACAGTCAAAGGAAGACACATTCTTGAATCCACGAGTCATAATTGACTTGATAGCAGTTAACAACAACAGAAATTTTAAATATAATTTCTTAGAAATGTTCTTAGAATTCATTTTATTATGACAGACTTAAAAAAACTCCACAAACAGTAATACCTTTTTAGGGCCAACTCCAAAGAATAAAATATACTATGAGAGCTTTTGAAGCTTCACTGGCTTCTTCATCAGAAAAAGATGTTCAAAATCATACAGGAGAAAAATGGTAATGATGTCAGAGTCACAGGCCTACATTCTGTCTGAGATGTCAGTTAAGATGGTATTGGGGGATTTCAGTGCAGGAGGCAGGGGCCACTCCTTTGACTTGCCTTGTGAGAACTTGTGAGGACTAAAGACAAAGAGCAATAAAAGGTAGGTAATTTAGTTGTGTTGGTTTTTACAAACCCTTGGTATGTTTTGAATAAAATCTTAAAATCTCCTTCCTTCTAAACAATTTATGGAAAATAAATTTGTTATACCTGCTCTTCTAGGCTGAATTCACATGATACAGCTCCTTGGATGTCTGTGGGGCCCTTTTCACACAGTATTTTCCATGCGAAAGAGGGCCTGGAGCATGGCGCGATTGTGAGGAGCGGTCTGCACAACGCACTCACAATCACGCAATGCTCCAGGGGCTGGCAGGTGCCGCTCATGCACCTTTTCATTTTTGGCTAGAAGCCAAAAATGGTGCACGATTGTGCATTGCTCCCAGGCTCCGCGCGCACTTACCTGACGTGCGGAGCCTCCAGAGCCGCACCGGTCGTGCTTCCTGCCCCAGCGCAGCCTGGGAAACTCCTAGGCTGTGCTGCAGAAGGAAGACGTGGGGCTCTCGCGCTGCCTGCTCGGGAGCAGGCAGCTCGTGTGAAGCTGAAGGACCCCAGATGTGAGAGCCTCTTGCTGGAGGCTGCTTGCACGATCCCTGCACCCCAGCGCTGGAAGAAGGTAAGGGCCTGGGTTTTGCCAGTGATATCACCATTGCATCCACTCGTTCCATTTAATTTTGGGACTGTTTGTAGTGATTTCATGGATCTGCATTAAGACTCTTTCCATTTTTTTTAAACTGGAGCATGGTTTACTGAGGTGGTGTTGTAGTTTGAAGGGAAACTCTTCTGATTTTTTTTTTAAATTACAGAGTTACAGTGCGAAAGTGTCCTTTCACTGATGCACTAAAGCACTATTGCACTATAACGTTGTGATGTCTTGCCTTCAAGCTGTTTCCAATGGCAACCCTATCATGGGGTTTTCTTGGCAATATTTGTTTAGAGGAGGTTTGCCACTGCCTTCCACTGAAACTGAGATAGAGTGACCAGACAAAGATCACCTAGTAGGTTCCCATGAATTCTTGGGGTTTTGAACCCTGGTCTTACAGAGTCTTTGCTCCAACACTCAAGCTACTATAGCACTGTCCTACCCCATATTTTTTTAAGCAAAGGAAGTGAAGTGAAGGATATATTTTGTTTAATATATCTCTGAATTAAAAATAAACCTACTTGAATGTTGGAATGTTGCAGCCAGTACTGGGAAGCGGCAGAAATTAGTGGGGACAACAGAAATGTAATCTGGATATTTGAATCATCCCTAACAAACACTGCAACCTCTAGCAACTTCCAGACCCATTTACTCCATCTGAAGAGCTCCATGAAAGTCCTTTAGTTAACTGGTTGCAAATAAGCAACATAATATATAGCTTTCCAAAGAGCGTTCTTAGTAAATGAAGTCATAATAGTTTTAATGTAATAAAAACCCCAACATTTTCAATGAATTATGAATTTATATTCCACTGAGATTGGTGAAAGAGCGATGATACATTCGGGCAATAAAATATTGTCATATCTCTGAGATGAAAATGTAAAAGTAACTATAGTAAAGTGCTAAAACTGGAGGGTTTTTTTAAAAAAAAAAGAACACAAAGTTATCCATATATTAAAGTACAGTCCTTGAAATGTTGCAGTACTATCTCATTACTTTAATTTGTCTGGAGGATGAAATACCAGCAGTCTTTAAAAATGAATCAGGGTGAATAAATCTTTGGTGTTTGACATATATTTCCAAAACCAGCTTGGCTGTTGCGTTAGAAAAGTACAGATGTGAGCAGCAATTAGTCATTTACTTTTGTGGTCATGGAAACATGTTGTTAATGTATGAGGTCAATGCTATTATGTTTCGTCAAGTTTCATGCAGTGCATAAAAAACCAAATACTAGACTGATCCTTTAGAACAAATCTATAGGGGTTGTAGAAGCCATTTCTTATCTCAGTCAAGCTAAGGGCAGCTCACAAGTTTGGTTGCCCCAATAAATTATTCCAAATCAAACAAGTTTACTTTTTGACATTGACACTGAAATGTAATGTTTATCTATTAGAGCAGGGATTGGCATTATAACTGGACTGGAGTCCTTGGGACAGTTTTCTTCCTTTGTGATCTCCATGGTCCGTTTAGCCCCCTTCAGAGACTGAGTCCATTTCCGCACTAGCCTGTTATAGCACTATGATTCCACTTTCAACATCCTATGGAATCCTGGGGTTTGCAGTTTTGGGAGGAGCCAGGTGGCCCCTCCCGAATCTGCAAAACCCAGGATTCCATAGGATGTTGAAAGTGGAATCATAGCGCTATAGCAGGCTAGTGTGGAAATGGCCTGAAAGTGCACTTTCAGTTTTGTAAAACCCCTTTGGGAAGCACAGTGCAAAATGCAGGGGGACTTGCTTCTTGTTTTAACAGAGAACCAGAGACATTGTTAAGCAAAGCTTTGTTGTTTACCTAAATCTGTTGTTTAAAGGCTCACCCAGATGTGGGGCATTGACACAATAGGCAGTTTTCCTTGCTGGGAGGTGCTATCTCTAGAGTGGCATCACCCAAAAACAGCTGTCATGTGTATGTGTCTGGCATTGGACTTGTCTCTCCTCGCGCTGTCTCTTCCACCACTGCTGCAGGCCTAAGACCAGATGAGGTAAACTCTCCTGGCAATTGAGAGAAAATTTGCTGCCCTTAAATTGCATCTTAAATTTACTGCCCACAGGGAAGCCATCAGCCTCCCTTAGCCTATAAACAAATGTGATTAGAAATGTCATCTGCTTCAACATGCTTACTGATGTAACTTACTGCATTGTAAATCAGTTGATACTTTTGCCAAAGCTGGAAACATAAATGCCAGATGGTAGTAGCAGGACAGCATCAACTTGTTTGTGTCTGTGCCTCTGCCTATAGCATAGGTTCTGGCAGTTTCTTCTTTTCAACAAAGGCCCTTCTTCTTGCTTATTGGCCCTTTACAGGTTTCTGGAGCATCTCCGGATGCATGTTGCAAGTAGTGAATATATTGATGTGCTGTGTCTCAAAAATAGTAATAAAAGACATAAGGTAGTGGGGATTTCATTTCTGCTTTGTAAGCCATGCCGAAGGGTGATTAATCTCATGCTCAGAAATAGTTTTTCATGAGAGAAAGGACATTCCAGGCAAACTACATTCAGGTTTTAACATGTGACACTTGCAGACACATCTCTAGCACTACATGTAAATGAACTTAGAAGGTACAATTAGTATTTACTTGAAACTTCCTACAGGGAAGTTTTTTATTTAGACAGGACACTTGTCAAATAAAATGGATGGCAGTTGTGCAGAAGCACAGTTGTGTTATGGAGTCAATTCTTCATATATTGTGCAAGTGAGGGAGATGTTCCCAGCAGTTTGTGCCTAGACTTGCTGACCCCACCTGTTTAGCAGCATGTCGATGTGCTTGTTCAAGTACTGATGCATAAAACAGAGAGTCACAATTTATAAGTGACATTCATGATGAGAACATGGCTCAAATCCCTTACAGACATGGATAAATTACTCTGGTACCTAGTGTTATATAATTACAAGGTGGGTGTAACATTTGAACAAGCACAGTGGCTGAGCTTGGAGTCTGTCATCATGTGGGCTTTGGGAGTTTGAGGTGCTGCAGTAATAACTGCGGTGGCAGTAAATGCAGGACCTGCACTTTCTGCCCTACACTGTTACAGGACCTGCACTTTCTGCACTACACTGTTACAGCGCTATTATTCCATTTTCAACATCCTGTGGAATTCTGGGGTTTGTAGTTTCCTGAGGCCAAAGAGCTCTCTGGCTGAGAATTCTAAATGCCTTTCCCTAAACTGCAAACCCCAGGATTCCACAGGATGCTGAAAGTGGAATAATAGCACTATAACAGTGTAGAGCAGAAATGGTCTAAGTAGCTGATACAAGATTCTGGCCACAACTGACAATTTTTAATATATAAGGTTGTTTTTTTAAATTATTCTGGTTTAGTTAATATTTCAAGACAGGTAGAAGGGAGGCAGATGAATATATTGTTTTATGGTTTTGTCATATCTTTTTAAAAAAAGATTTGATAAAATTATCTATGTTGCACTTGGGTTCACTGTGTATTCTTTTTTCCTTCAGACAGCAGTTATCAACACCATGTGTGGATATAAAACTATTAACGAGGAGGTAGGAGCATTTCTTTCTTTCTTTCTTTCTTTCTTTCTTTCTTTCTTTCTTTCTTTCTTTCTTTCTTTCGTTTTGTTCAGCTGAAAGTCCCAAACAGACTTTACAGTTTGTACTCTTGAACTTTGCATTTGGTCTGTAGCATCAGCTATTTCTGTTGTGGATCTGGGGAGGGAAAACTCTCTCTCTCTTTGCCTTAGTTTGCCACTGTGCTGGTTTTTTGAAAAACATTTCTGCAGTACTCATGTACAAAAATCAGGATATAAATAACTTGAAAGTCCAGCTGTCCTCCTCTACCCATGGCACTCACCATATCTGCTGTTTAGGATGTGTGTGATTTCCTGTAAGCACATTTACCTCTGAGTAAACCTCGAAAGATCAGGCTAATGAGAGAGTGAGTTCCTTGTGTTTTCTGTGCATCATAGTTAGAATCCCTTCAGCGAGGTATCTACTTTACTGAAACAAAACAGGAAACAGGAAGAACTGCAAAATGCATCATCATATGTCCCTGAGACACCCTAGTCCAGTAGAAACAGAAATGCCCTTGGTTTCTTGGCATTTATTGTTGTGTGGGATAGCATTTTGTCCCATTTGGTAGTTCTAGTGATAGACTAAAATAGGAATGAACTACATATTCTCCCTGTCATCCCTTTGTGATTTAAAATTGTGGTCAAATGCCACTTAATAAAGCAGAAAGGTATCTTGAACTAGAACTTTTGTTTATTAATGTTCAAATGGATGTTCCATCAAACAAAGCTCCATAGATCTCCTTGGACAGTTGACCACTAGAGATGTGAAAAACTCTCAGTCTCTATTTCGTTGAATTTCTCAGAATCCCACATGCATTGCCATCCTTTATTCCTATTAGTTGTGAGATTTCTTTTTTTTTCTTTTTTTTTTCCTTTGGAAAATTTATGTGCATTTTCTATATATGTATCTTTTCTAGTGCATCTATTATTTTTTTACAAGAACGCATACGAAAATGCACACATTTTCATTAATGTACACTGGCCTGCATTTCCCCCATCAATTAAAGTGTGTTAAATCCTGTAGTTTTCAACTGAATGCCTTTTTAGCTGTTTTCATTTTTAAAACACACATCTGGTTTCTTTTTATTTTTTATTTTTTCCAAAATGTATTGCAATCCTTGAAAATATGCAGATATCTGAGGTGAGGAGTCTGTTGTCTCACAATGAATCTACCAAGTTATAGGTTGTATCACAGTGGGTTTAAGGAGGCTAATGTTGTCTCACAGGGAGTCTAAGATGGATACTTTTTGTTGAGAATCTTGAATCCACTCTCCCATTATTTTTCAATTCCAGCTAACGTTATATAAGATGGTAACAAATTACAATGTATTTACTGAACTATCACATCTGTGACCAACAACATCTTGTAAGCATCAAATCAGCAGCAGCAAAAAGTGAACTTGCTTGGCAGGTTACAAAAATATAGTGCCCCATGTTGCCAGATCATAGAACCAGGAAAGAGTTTTGTTCCCCCCAAATTCTATTGGAATGAAAAGGCTGTCACTAGTATTCTGAAAGTAAAAACTAAGCTACTTTGGGGTGCTTTGGAGATGGGGCTCCACAGTGGGATGCTGTCAGAGAAAAAGCTCTGCGTCTTGGTCTCAGCTCAGAGAAGGATCTTCGACCAAGGCTTCCTCCAATGATCTACTCATGGGGGGTGGGGAGGCTTGTACAAGGACAGATGTTTGGTGAGGAAGTAGTCATGCCAACTAAAGCTGGCAGGGATCCAGCAGTAGCGTTTGAGCCAATGCCCATATTGTCCTAGGGGCTTGTCAGACTACTATGTGAAGACTGTGCTTGTTACTTCACAGCGCCTGAGTGTTCAGCACATCATATATGTCAGAGGATGCACCAATGCAGTACTCATTTGGTTTTTGGACAACTATGCCATCATGGCTGGCATTCTTCTTGGTATACTGCTGCCACAGGTAAGTCCAATTGCACTGTTGGTAGAAGGAAATATTTACTTCTTCCCTCCTTCCCTCCTTTAATTTTGCAGCTGTGAAGGGATGGCACAGGGTGATTTCCCTCCTCTCTCTGTGTGCACTAACCTACTAAAGAACAGATTTGTTGTTGTTGCATGCCTTCAAGTTGTGTCTGACTTATGGTGACCCTAAAGAAGGCCTGTCATGGGGTTTTCTGGGACTGAGAGTGTGTAATGTGCCCAAGGTCACCCAGGGGGTTTCCATGGCTGAACAGGGAATCAAACCTTGGCTTCCAAGGTCATAGTCCAATGCTCAAACTGCTACACCACACTGGCTGTCACAGAAAGGGTTAAAGAAGGGCTGTGTTTTGTGACATTGCCTGATTCCTTTATTTCTGAAGTCTGTTGGAACAGCTTAGTGCATTCATGTTCTTGGGCATGGCTGGAACGTTTTGTATAAAACCAAAAGATTTGCGTAATGTGGTTTTTGACAATAGCCTCTCCTCCCTCCACACCCCATTTTATAAATTGGACAACAGGCAGGATTTTTACAGCTTATAAAATTGCTTCAGTAGCCAGGTGGAGCAAATAGCCAGCTGAGGGTCAGAAATCACATATCTCTACTGCAGTTGTGGAAATGAAAGTCTCAGCTTGTTGTTAATGACTCTTCTTCCTGCTTGGAAGAGTTACCTATGCTCCTTGTGCAGTATCTTAGAGACAGGTACCTTTGCTGTTGCATACACATTTGGGACATTTTTTCTTATATATGATAATCATGTGTTTTAAATACCTTGTGAGAATCTATAATGCAGTGTTGCCTCATCTGAGTTGCAAAATAGCAGCCTTTTTTGGGCATATTTTAAGTGGTAAGCAACCTTAGATCCTTGTTTGAGGTGCCACCAAAGTTCTTCCATACTTGGGCTTGGAGATGAGTTTCAGAGGCCTATAAAAGCTTTCCTCTAAAAGCTTTGAGAAGACTTTTGTCTCCTAAACTATTAGCATAGCATGAGATTTCTCTTTTGTCATTGCATTTGGACCATAGCCACCGTGATGTGCATAAGTCTGATTTTAAAGGAGAGGAGGAGAGTTTTTAGAGACATATAGAAGCTGCTTTTGAGGGTGTTTGGGTGACCAGTATGGCTAAGTGAGAAGGATAATTCCAGAAGCTGGCTTTGCATGGAAAATGTCAAGCTATTTCTGGCTGTTTGGGAAATCACTTGGCCTACATCCAAACGTAGGCCAATATGAGCTGGACGAGGCTAATCCATCTATTCATCAAGAATGTCAGTGATTCACTTACTAGAGTGGGATATGTTTATTCAAAAATCTTTTCATGACACTGTACAGTGATCCATTCCATCAAGTCTTACTTTTATCACAATATTGGCTTTGTTTCTCTGCATATGAAATTCCTCAAAATGGCATTGATTTGAGGACCACGTCTCATGTTTACATTTTCCCTGGAACTTAGAACATTCCTTTTTATAATAATTGGTCTTGTTTCTCATTGTAATTTAAAAAGTAATCCATTGTCATTGCTCATTACAGTGTTCAGAAAATAACTCTTGTTTTTGCATTGCCCACTCCTTTTGGTGTTAGTTTCAGTTACCTTAAAAAACACTTGCAGTCAGCCCTCCACATTTGCAGATTTGATTATTCACGGATTATTTGCTGTCACCTCTGCTGCTTCCCTGTCATTTTTAATAGGGACTGCAAGCCTTGAGGCTTGTAAGTGCTTACTAAAAATGGTGTGGGGCAGCAATGGAGGTGGCAGTAAGCCCCGCCAGCCACCCACTTCTGCCTTGTGAAGGAACCCTGATGCCTCAAAGGAGTCCATGGTGGGTTGAATATGGTGATCATACTTTTTTTTATGTTAAATATGGTTTGGGAAGGGCCTAGAGTTATTCACAATTTTTTCACTTTCATGGGGGTCCTGTTCCCCTAACTCAAGCGAATGTGGAGGGATGACTGTAGAGTTGAGAATAGAATGGCATAAAAATGTTAATAAGTCCTGCCAAAATATTTCTCAAAATACCATTGAGAAGTAACTTGAAAATATAATTCGTTACACCGGTTTAGTAACACAATTCTCCCTTCATTGGCCAATCAAAATGCAATAAATTGATCAATAATAACAATGCATATGCAAACTTCAGAACATCACAGGCTTTTTCACCAGGCAAAAGATGTTTTAAAATATTGTGCAGGAGAAGAAAAGTGCTAATGTTAGAATCACAGGCCTACATTTTGTATAAAATATTCTGTTGTAGTTCAGTTGTTCTGGAGGAATCCCAATACAGGCAGAAGCCACTCCCCTTCTTGGCATGTTCAGAAGTGGGGACCAAACCTTTCACAGTTGTCGTTTGTGCATGTGCCAAACATTACATATCTGGATCCATTACATTGGCAAGAGGGGCAAGTACTTTGCATGTGGGTATCCATGCCAAAGAGAATCAGCATGCTGTAGTAGTTTAAGCATTAGACTAGGGTTATGAGAGACTAGGGGTCAAATCCCCACTGAGCCATGGAAACCCACTGGGACACACTGGGAAAGTCACACTCTCACTCTAAGAAGATGACAAATCTCCTCTGAATATATTTTGCTAAGAAAACACTATGATAAGGATCACCATAAGTCAGAGTTGACTTGAAGATATATAACAACACCAGCTAATCCATGCCAAAGTAAAAAGTATAGGTTATGTTCTGGTTGGCTGCCATAAATGTGCCAGCGTAGTTGGCAGCAAAGATAAATGACCACAGGCACTACAATTATTGGTGGTGGAGAGGAGGGTGGAAGTGAAATTCCAGTCACAGGGGAAAAAAACTGCCCTTCTATTCCCCCCCTTCTACTGCTTCTTTGCACTGCTCTGAAAAGTTTCTTATGCCCATGAAAGAGATCTTATGTCAATGTAAGGCGCTAATAAGGTTTTAGCCGTTTACTCTGATTCATCTATCATAGCCAAATAAGTGTTAGCCATAAAAAAAAAAATCACTTTTTTATAGACAAAATGTTTACAAAGAATGGTGTGCCCTAGTCACTGCTGACATTTTCTTTTTTAAAAAACAGTTCCTTGGAGTGTTGTTAACTTTTCTCTACATCACGCGGGTAGAGGATATAATTTCTGAACACAAGCTGAATGAGACACTGCTTGATGGAGGGAGACAGAAGATGGACGTTGAATTTACTGGAGCCGGGTGCTGTATGTGCTATCCTGAATAATGCTCAGTAGTCATCCGAAGAAAACATGTGACTGCATCCCTTTGCATTGTGCCTTCAGTGCTGTCAAGTGGTCAAACTGATTGTGATCTCTAAACAGTAGTACTTAAGAACAAGCCTCTTAATTCTTTTCAGACCAGTGGACATGATTCAGTCAGAGTCCTTCAGCTCTGGGGATTACCTGTTATAGTATCACTGGATCTTATCTTGAAATGTGTTGTCTCTTGTGACATCTAAATGTGACATTTCTTGTGATATTTCCTTGCTTTACAGTAAACAATGTAGCTAATGTGGGAGGTAAAAAAAGGTTATTTAAGATAATACAATAACTGCAGTAGACAAGAGCCATCAAGCTTATCTGCCTAAATGATGGTGCCACTAACAAGAAAAAGTCATCCTTATTTTATTTTTCCAGTGATTTTCAGAACATGGGAACTTAGCAATGCAGGGAGCACACAGAAATAAAATCCCTCAGCCACTTGATTTCCCCTCCTCAAAATGATTGCTCGAAGAAGACCTGGCTGGCATTCTGTTCAGCAGTTGCAATGTTGTAAACCTGACTCATGACTTTATAATTATTCAGTTCATGTTGATGGTTGTTTTATGGTCATCATGTGTGCCCCAAATCCTACCTTTTGACACCTTGCAGCCACTTTCAGCACAGCCATTTCCAAGGCACTTGAGAACACGGTGATGAGTAATGATGTGTTCAGTCCTCTTCTGGTTTTGGGGTGGACTGAGACAGGCAGCTGCCACAGGACCCCCTGCAGAAATCTCTGTAGCTGTCTCAGCGTGCCCTGTGACAGGGAGAGAGCTTGATGCACCAATACTCACTATTCTATCCTCCAGCTCCTCGAAATGCCTCAGTTGCAGGGGGCTGTGAGGTCTCAAAGGTAGGATTTTGGAGGATAGCATCAGAAAACATTGTAGGTACATTTCATGGTGTGGAATCTTGGCCTCCATTTCCTAATGTTTTCAAAGCATACCTGCTGTTGTGTTTGATGAGTTGCCTAAATCCTTAGTTTTTAAAAACATGAGTTTTATGCAGGTTCTACTTACTTATTTATATTACTTTTGAGTCTTTGGCATCACCACTAGGCCAATTTCATGATGACAGTGGCAGGTTGAGTAGACTTACTGTGTGGGAATGCTCACATGCAAATTCTTGTGTGGAAGCTTGTGTTAATTAAGGCTTGCTATTGAAGTTTTCAAGATTGTTTCTTCATACTGATTCCTAACCAATGAAGTATTTCAATATATTTTACAGAAGTGATTTTCATTACCTGTGCAATCACATTTCCATGCTGCTTCTGATCGGTTACTGAAACCATTCTGGAGGCCTTTGTGAGTCTTTTGTGCCTTTCTAGTAATAACCACTATCTGACTCAAGTCATGTCATGGCTGGTTACTTCAAAGACAGTGGTTTTAAAATTTCAGTTTATTAATGTACATAATTTTATGATAGGATATATTTTGTGTCTCTGATTAATTGTGTTCTGGAGGTGCTGTACAGTATTTTTCTTCTGCTTTTTCTCTATTGATTGGAGTTGTGGTGTGTACAGATAAGCCGTTAAAAATGGAATTGTTTATATAGAAAATAAATTTTATGATTTTGTAAAAAAAACAAACCCTCCCATATTGAATTTTTTTTTACTATTACAAATATTTATAAAACAAAGGACATGAATATAAAAGTGGAAAAAATAAATTTAGACACCCTTCTGACCACATTTTTGCTCTGTCTTTTCATAAGCACTGCAAGTAAGGGGTGGAATCTAATTCAAATGAAAGCTCGCAATTTTTAACAGAAATGAAATACTATGAGCCACAATAATCAAACCCAGACATAGCACATTGAGAGGCCCTTTCTTGAGAACTTAGAGGCAAAGGAAATCTTTAAAGGTCTGTCTTTGCCTTTTTCTCATCAATAACAAAAAGATGGGTTATGTTTTATTTTTTTAGTACATAATACCTTGAATTGGAAGTTCTATCTTCCTTCCTGTACCGCCTAATCCATAATAATTTACATTCTACCTTAAGAGAAAAGAGGTATGAATCCATAAATATTTGACAACTGGAAAAGCAAAAATATTGTTGTCTCGTTTATTTGTTTTAAAGACTCATCAGCCACATTATAAAATCCTCCCAAGGCAGAGTATAACAAAATGTAAATCTACAAAACATAACTAAACAACAATAAGATCAAAATTAACCTTTGAAACCAAATAGCACCATATATGCAACAGCCCCAGTACAGCTCTAACTCAATTATAGGCCAAGGTAAGCAGGTGAGTCTTTAATGCCTACTTCCAGGCCTGTGGGAATTTGACCTAGTGTATATTAACCAGAACAGAGTTTCACAAGCAGGGGGCTGCTACTGAGAAGGCCTTATCTCTCATCTCACCAGCCTAATTGCTTTGACACAACCCAGGCCTCTAATGCTGATCTCAAGGTGCAAAGAACATGCACAGGTAAAACAGTCCTGAGGTGCCATAATAAAAGATGCTTAATAAAAGATGTAGGCCACAAATAAGAGTCAGCTGCGGATGGAACAAAGGGAAAAATAAGGAGGAGCACAGGTGCTAAAACTATCTTTACAGACAGGTGTGCGCGTGTGGCCTTTAAGCCACCTGTTGACTTGTGGTGACCCCATGAATTTCACAGGATTTTCTTAGGCAAGGAATACTCAGGTGGTTTTGCCAGGTCCTTCCACTGAACTATAGCCTGCAGCACCTGATACTCATTGATCATTTCCCACACAAGTGCTAACCAGAGCTGACCATGCTTAGTTTCCAAGATCACACAGGAGGTGGTGCCTTTAGGGTATTTAGGTCTGCAGACAGGTACCATCAAAACAAAACCCATGAACTGACAGGCGTCCACTTATGAAGTAATTCAAGAAATAAAATGGGTGCAGAAGCAGTCTGACTTGAAGTTTTCCTTGAATTGTAGTTGTTATGTATTTGTAGGATTAGCTCATGTCAACAGAATGTTCATTCCTGAAATACAAGGAACACCCTGTATTTAAACATTTTGGCTGCAAACCCCCTTTTTACTCAGCTGAATTTATCATTGAAAAGTAATGTATGTGATTGTACTGTTTATAATTTTTAAATGGAAAAACATGGGTTACAAGCCTATTCTTTTAATCTTGATGTCAGTAGGAGCAGATAGTGTGTATTTTAACTTTTCCACTTATTTCCCCCTAAAAATTAAAAATTAACTTGGCAGACAGTTGCTATGAATTGAAAAAAATGGCCTACATTTGCCTGTTAGTCCCAGCTACAAAGACCCACTGAATCAATGGGCTGTTGGCTAGTGAACATTTGTATAAGTTCCAGGGGTTCAATGGATTTCCTCTTTTGATACTAACAATCAGATTTAGGCTAAAATATCCTGATTTTATTAAGATTGAAGACACAAAGATTCCAGTAAAGTGTTTTATAGCTGCCAGGTTTCTTGCAATGATGATCTACTTCCAACGGTTTATCCTTAAAAGTTGTACATAAGAAAAGAAGAGGAACACGATTGCCAAACAGAAGAGGGCCAACTCATTCTCCCAGAACCCCCAGGTGCTATAGTCAATATCTTGCTGCTCCAGGTAATACTCCCCGGGGACTCTGAAAGGAAGAAAATAAAAAGTTGAGCACATGTGTGCATCTTTTAAAAACGACTTAAATAGTTGCAACTATTTCACTAATCAAGATGCAGAGTTTCTCCTTATCTCTACAACCACTGAGAAGTCATTGATTCCACACAATAAAACAGGTACCCCAATTTCCTGACAAGGAAAGAAAAGAAAAACAAAGGCTAGAAGTCAGTATGGGACCTATGTCTTCATAAGTGCATATACGTGTATGAGAAATAGAACTGAGGCATTTCTCAACATTGGCATTTGCCTAGGGGCTGCCTTGATATTAATATATATGAGAATCCATGGCACAATGGTGGAGTGACTGATGCACAATAGGCATCAGGGTATTCCCCAGTGCGCATCTGGATTCCAGCTAGGAGGCAATGGACTGCAACAGGAGCATAACAGAAGTGCTCAGTGACTGCCAGAAGTGTCCAATATGCATCAGAAATGCCCAGCACGCATCAGAAAAGCCCAATGCACATTGGAGCACTCTTGCTGTTGCCTTGATATTAAGAGGTTTTTGTTGCACCTCTGCAGTGTAGCTAGAAATGTAGACCATGAAACAGAATCTCAGCCAACATAAATAACACAACCATATGTGTAGGTAAGAAAAGTTAACAGTTAAAAGTTAAAAGTAGGTAAGGAAAGTTAACAGGAAAAGAGGAATGAAAAGTCATCTGCCTTCTCATGGGAGAAAAAAAAAATCACTGCTGAGATCTTGCTGATTATTTTTAAGAAAAAGCATGCGTATCTTCACAGACGCAGCCGCTACACACGACTGCATTACAAGAAATTAGCTTTTTGGCTAAAAGTAAAGTACTGCAAATTCAGACCTTTTGAATACAATAGAGTACAAATATGGCTCCTGAGCAAAAACCAAAAACTGAACAGTTTGCATAAAATTCAGTAGTTCTAGTGGAGACATACTGCTTTTGGGTGGGTGGAGGTGATTTCAAAAATAATAACACAAAAAAATTGTATGACAACACCACAAGCTATTAGATATGATAGCTAATGGAATATAAATGTTCAGAGACAGTATAGCCTCTGAATATGAGATAGTTTGGGGGTAGGGATGAGACAAGTCATCACTGTGTGCTTCATGCCCTGCCTGTGGAATTTCTTGCTCTGATACAACAGGGCTGTTCTCATGACTTCATAGTGTGGAAAAACAATATGGTGGTAGCAATAAACTCCACAGCAGAAGACCAGTGGCAGATTATAATGACCAAAGAATGGCCCAGTAATAGAGGGGGTTGGGGTGGGAATTAAATATTACCATCCAAAAAATTCAGTTCAAGTAAACAAAATAATGATGGCTGGAATCCTGTATCCTGTACACTTAACTAAGTAACGTCTCCTGGACTGACTGTTCCCCAGACCAATGGAAACATCACTGACTTCTGCTCCAATCATTGACAGAATAGATCTCCTTATCCCTGGGCAGCTGATGCCCAGTAAAGTAGGTTTTGGGTGGCTTATGATTGTAGCAATAGTGTCATAATCATTACTACGTAGCGATCATACGTACAAAATAATTACCTAGGTTTACTCATCTGTAACTGTTCCATATTCATGATTGCTAGTTAGTCATGATTTCGACACTGCTGCCATAGTGCAACTCCATCTCCAAGCTACTTTACTGGGCATCAGCTACATGAGGAGAATGAGGTCCTTTCTGCTGGTAATCAGAGCATGGGTGAATTAATTTCTGTAAGGTTTGTCAAGGAAAGTTCAGACCAGGAGATATTACTTAGTTAAGTATACTTCTTAAGCAGCTGATACAAGATTCTGGCCAATATGTCAGTTCAGATCTTAAACTAAGTTCTGCCACATTTACAACAGAAGGTTCCAATGCAGAAAGATGGTTGGGGTTTATTTTGATTGATATTTATGTTGGTCCCATTTCTTTCTATCAGTCATGTGGTGTTTGAGCATCTCTTTATGAGAGGAAGTATATTTACCTGGTAGAGTTCAAGTAGAAGGTTAATCCTGTAAGTTCATTGATGGTCAGAGCCTGAAACAGAAACATGATTTTTACAAAGTCAGATAACTTCAGCTGTTTGTTTCTCCTAGGATTATAAAGGATACATTTGTTTTTTAAGGACTGTCTTTTATCAGGTTATAACACTTCTTCCTTGGTTTTAGCTTTGTTTCTAGTAACGAGGAAAGAGAAGAGAGAAGTGAATTTTGCCCCAGACAATGAAGGCTCAAATTGCAATGTGAATCCGGAAGCAAATGAAAGACTTGCATATGTTTACCTTTTCCCAAACTTTGAAACCCCCTTGTAAATTTTCCTCCCAGAACATTCTACTCCCAGACACCTTGGAGCCTGCTGGGGAAATACCCCTTCCCATTTTAAAGCAGCACCACCTCCCACTAATTAGCCTTTGCAAATAAACCCTGCCCCTGAACATTATGAATGAAAGATACATAATTTGTAACCTTGTTTTCACTTAGTAATTCCACCACATTTTTGAAAATCCTTAAATATTGAGGAATTAACATGCCCTTCAGATGTTGCTGGACTGAAACTTCCATCATCCCTCACCACCCCCCAAAACCACAGTGTCTGGTACTGGACGTATTTATGTATAAGGTCTCCTCTTTCCTTTTGGCATATAAATAGTTAGTACAGGTTGAACATCCATTATCCAGAACTTCGAAATCTGAAATGCTCCAAAATCCTAAACTTTTGGGGCTCTAACACATAAGTACCTGTGCTGTATTTGCAAGGCTGGAGAGAGCTCTGGCTAGAGAGAGACACAAGGCTCTGTGAAATGGAGGGAATCCATGCCTCCCACCATTGCACAGATCTTCATATCTTTTTCTGGCCGAACAAATGATCAGGAGCACTGGAGTGGCTGCCTTTAAGGTGGAAGCGGGTGGCTGGCAACCCTGCCATTACTGGTGCTATTGGAGTTGGCTGCAATTATTGGGTTCCCATCCGTGGAAGACACGGGTAGGAAAGACACTGACTGGGCTCTGGTGGTGAATCAGGGAGGATAGCGGGACTGTTTGATTTATTTATCTTTTTTGGTGTGAGGTCTTCCTCTGGGCCAAGGCTGGAGACAGTGACCAGCAGCTATTGCTGCTGTGTCCTGCTCTAGACCTCACTTTTCCTGGGTGGTGGTTGAGGAGGAAAAGCAGCAGCTGCTACACCATTGCAGCCACTGCTCGTGCAAAGTTTGGCTGTGAACTTGGTTACACCATCTCCCTCCTCCTGCCCCTGTGTTCCCCAGAAGCGGGGGAACCCAAACAATGTGCCTGTAGTGGCCAAGGCTTACTGCTGCTTCTGCTCCTGCCTTACACCATTTAATATACAGTTATATGTACTATGTTTTAAAGTCTGAAAAAAATCCAAAATATGGAACACTTCTGGTTCCAAGCATTTCAGATAAGGGATATTCAACCTGTACCAGATACAGAAATATCTAGAATCAAAAATCTTAGTTCTGTTGTCCTTTTCAAGTCAACTCCCCTTAGAAAAAAAAAAGATGGATTAAAAAACTGAAAGAGGAAATAATGGGCAACTCTTTTTTGTGAATGATTTACACATGTGGAATTATTTTCTCTTGATACCAGGGAGGAGAGACCTTTTATTTAGCTCAAAGGGATTGCAAGAGCTTGATCAGCTGATGATGGGAAGCATACCCCCAACCTAACCACTGCTCTTGCAAGATGGATGGTCTCAGAAGGTGAAATAATGAAGTATGCAGCTCATCCTAAAAGGATGGGGCTATACAGCCCTGAAAAAACTGGAGAGAGGAAATAGACCTTCAATTAAGAAGCAAGAGTAACCTATAAAATCTCTAATGTCATGCATGTAAAGGCACAGCCATTCACATGTAAACACAATGTGTTCTTAAGCCTTTTGTGGAAGGAATGGTAATCATGTCAGTTCTTTCGGGCAATGCAGGGCAGTAGGGTGTCCTCTATTTTGGTCCTTTGGAGCAAACAGCATCAATGTGTGAAGCAAGTGGCAGAAAGGGTACTGTGCAAATGATGGTACATTTTATTTTACATGAACTTTGCAGAATTTCCCCCTTCCCTCCAGAGAGGAGCTATGTTGACTCACGTTCATGCCGTATCTGTAAATGCTGATCCATTTGATCCAGGACAACCAGTCCAGCATGGTATTGAGGTTTACAAGAAACCCACCAAAGACCTGCAGGGTGCAACATTGTTTCCAAACAAATAAGCAAATGGAAGTTAAAAGCCATGGTAAAGATCTGAATGACGTTCAAGGAATATCGGGCTCTCTGAATCATACAGGAGAAAAAATAATTATTTTCAAGGAATGGGTAGCCCTGGTCCCTAAATCCATGAGCACAGAATGCTGTAAAAATGCATATTCCAGAGTTGGAAGGAAAGTAAGAAACAGTTATCTGAATGGCAGGTCATTCCTTCTGTGGCACTTTCTAAAGGAGCCTCCCCCAACCTGGTGCTCTCCAGATTTATTTACTTATTAAGGATTTCTAAACCATTTATATTTAGATACTCCATACATCAATAAAACTCAAAACAATAAAATGGCAATACAGCATCTAAAAAATGTAAAAGTGCAGAATTAGGAGCTAGGGAAAACATGGATAAATTGGTGTATCTTCATGGAAGCACTTAATGCAACAACAAATAATGAGACAGTGGGGAGAGTGTTTCAAAATACAGGAACTACAATGGAAACTGTCTGAACTGGCCATAATGTTACAGGTAAGATCTCCCAAAGTTAACTTTCTGCTCTTGAGGTCTATAACAGGGAAGGCAAACTTCAGGCACCCTGTTCCAGAACTATTTAGGGCTGCATTGGACTATAGCTCCCATTATCCCATCCAGAATCTTTGGACAACATAATGAGAATGAGAGTGCAACATTGTTGAGGAGTGCTGTTTAAGTGTGTTTGTGTACATTTCTTCTTAAACTTTCTACTCCTACTATTTCTTTCTCTTTAATATCATAAAAATCTGAACAAAAAAATTATCATGAAACAGGTGGAAGTCTCTTGATATGGAGTAGGCTTGTTCACAAGGAAAACATGAAGTAGTGTTTTTCATGGCTTTTAGAGTCAAGGGGCATGCTGCATACAAAATAAACATAACAAATTTTTGAAATGCCTTTTTAGTTCCTCCCAGCAAATGTTGACTGTTTTGGGAAGTATGATTGTGAGGTGGGAGGCTAGGACTTAGGCCTTTCCTTGGTCTGACCCAACTCTGCCTCTTGAGGTTGTTTTTGCTGAGAAAGGGAAACTGAGAGAGGGAAAATGAAAGCATTTGGGGGACTTGCATGTGGAAAGGAACCAAGAGTTGGTATGTGCTAGGTTTAACCCTGTATCTCATTTTTACTGGGACATATGGGATGGATGCAGGGTCTGCTTTTCACAGACAAAAGAGTCTCTGGAAGGAATTTCTGACCAAATTTTGATGATTTTTCTCCACCACCACCAGCTGATTTTCAGCAAAGTCCTCCAGTTTTCTATGCAGCATTTTTAGGGTGACTTGAGTGGATACTGTGAGGAGAAGTTGAGGGAGAATATCTGCTTCCACTAAACTCAACTGCACAAGCCTAAAGCTAATCCTACCAGACCTTGGCATAGTTTTTTAAACTTCAGCCTCCAGAATTTCCCACTCCATCTGAGGATTTCAGGATTTATAGTCCAAAAAAAGATATTAATTCTAAGCTGTAGATCCAACCACTGCCAGCATCTTAGACTTCTGCATCCTTCCGTCATATCTAGCTAAGTCTAAAAATGTTATACACAGACCTTCAGTACCTAGTATCTTTGCAGGTAGATGAGCTTGCAGTGGCAAGTTGGTGGCTTTCATGCCATCAGGAGGTGAATCCACTTCAGGCTTTAGTTTGAATTTCAAAGGAGCCTTCCAAGGTTTTGAATCCTGCTCTCAAAATAGAGTCTCGCCAAAGCTTAGAACATATTCACCATCCTGCTGACACAGAAGCCAACATCTTGCGCCTTCAGCGATTGGTATCCACACAGAGCCCTCTGCCTACAGGACAGTTTTGAAGAGGTTTTTTTGTTTGTTTCAAAAAAAGCAGAAACAACTTGCCATCATGAAGACGTAGGGCAGGGCAATCAACAGGTTGGCAATGGCGAAAGTGTTGACACTGGCGCTCACCAAGAAAGCCATGCTCACCGCTGCAAGGTTGGTTAGGCTAAGCGACAAAACGTACAGGAAGAAAGATTCTACTTCAGGTTTGAGACCTGGGAATGGGTGGGAAGAAAAACAAAAACATGTTGCACAGCACACACAAAAGTCCTTGCTGATGGACTGTTGTGCTGGGACATTTTGAACCCCGTATCCATTGAGATCCCTTTTACTCAGTCTTTATTTCTTTACACAGTATAACTGATATTGTTTCTAAAGGCCTTGGACCTGAAAAAGGCTCCACATTTACATTTCATATTCCCCCCTTCCTCTCACTGCTCATCACTACGACCTCTTGATTCAAGCCATAGATCATGACTTACCCATCATGAAGTATGCAATGGAGGAGAACAGCAACACAGGGAGGATGCGATTGGGAACAAGATCAGCAAATACTTTGGCCAGAAAGAAGGCAGAGGTCCTATAGTAACTCCTGGCACTCTCATGGCTGACGGGAATGGGGTGGGAGGAAGAAAACTGTTTTAAAAAACACATCACCCATGAATGGGCATTTTATGTTTTAAGAACAGAAACACATAGATTAGATTTCCTTCCCTGCCTATATAATAACCAGTTTGGCAATGAGATTTCTGTTGGATAGGGATGTGTGAAGAATCCACTCCAGCAGACTTGTTCTGCAGATGTTCCCATACCTACATTGCCTGGCTGGAGCATGGAACACACAAACTTGACATTCTAAAATTTACACATTATTGGATGTCTGCAAGTATATCTGAAAAAACGCACATGTCTGAAAAGTGTACATAGGAATATGTGCATGTTTCAATTGCGTACAAATGGACAAATTTGCAAATTAGAGGCGGGAGACTGGATTCACATTCTTTTTCTGCCTTGAATATGAACACAAATGATGTGCTGCAGACTCTGACAAATACAGGCATTCTTTAACACAAGCCCCTCAGATCTTGGAAGTGGGGACCAGGGAAGAGGTTTGAACATGAAATTGATATTAACCATTCCACTCCCTCCATCTCTGTTCCTACATGCAAAGCACAGACCTGCATCAGCTAGCATGAGACAGACCGGCTGCTCGATTCTATTACGCAGTACAAATTACATTATGCTTGGTTCTGGATGAAAGCTGAGATGTCTGTGCTAATAGGCAGCCTTGCCTGCATGAGATTCTGCAGACACAGTGTTATTTCTCTGGCCTTATCCAGGATATACAGATATATACAGGTAACAGTTTCTTTGAATCATGACAACTGCTCACATGAAGAGTTTTCTGTCATAGATGAAGAGTTCCACTGCAGACAGATTCCCAAAGATCTGAGTGAGGACCATGAAAAAGAAAGCTCCTAACCTGCAGCAAAGATAATAAATAGATACATTATGGAGGAAATATACTTGTGTGAATGCTGCAATCTGGCAAACTGCAGGACTTCAGTTTTTGTCCAAACAACCCTCCTGCTTCTTTTCATAAGCCAAGATATGACTTGTTGCACTTTGAAGAGTGTCAAATTTCTTGTAGCATTTGTTTTCATGGATTATAGTCCACTTTATCAGATGCACGGTATGTTAGCCAAAATTTCATATATATGCAACATACATGGTTACGGATAACATTCCATGCATCTGATGAAACAGACTACAACTCATGAAAGCTCATGTTACAATAAATCTGCTAATCTTTAATAATGTGGCACAGGACTCCATGCTGTTTTGACTGCAACAGTCACTCCTTTGGAAATTTCCAACTTAGCAAAGACAAGGGTCTTGCACAGAGCCTTCCAAACTTTTCATGCTGGTGACACACTTTTTTAGACATGTATCATTTTGCAACACAGTAACTCAGTTTTACTAGCAAACCAAAGGTTAAACTAATCTCTTATCAGAGATACAGACACATACATAAATTGTAGTACGAAAATATATGGGAACACAACATATCTCAGGAAAACTTTTCATAGATTTTTCAAAAATGTATGATTTATAAATAAAAACATAAATTTCCAAGATTGTAGGTGACACACCTACACATTTCAGGCAACACACTAATGTGTCATGGCACACCATTTGGAAAGCCCTGGCCTAGTACATTCGTGTGGTATTCACTTCTCCAGTTATCTTGTATAAATTAAAAAGTGTCTATTATAACTAGACAAGCAGAGACCAAAATTACATCCACTGGACCAGCTATGAGGACACAGCCAGACACTTCTGAAGTCCTGCTTGCTCCTCACAAAGTAGGGAATAGCCATGTCCAGTGTGTGTATGGGCTACAGAGGCTGTTCAGTATGTTGGGGTGGTGTATGGCTCAGCCTTGTATATGTCTACTATGCTGCATGGAGCCATGTAGGATTGCAATCACTTTGTGTTTTCTGCCCAGCATTGCTCTAACCACCATCCCACTCAGTTTGATGTCTGCAGCTCCCTTAAAAACCCAACAACTTCATTTTACTATACAGAACAGGATAGGCTGCTCAGGATGAATTGCCTCAACTGCTTGGGTCATTTTAATATCACAGACTTCAGTGAGAGCTTTGAGATGATTACCTGTTGAGGTAACAGAAAAATGTTCAAGATCTGTCAGAAAACCACTTACATCTATCATTCTTTTGGAATGGGCCATCTTAATCAGTTCCCTATCTTGTCCAGGTCTGAGTCCCAGTAAGTCTAAATCCCATCAGTTAATGATCAGTCAATGACAATGGACATAAAAAGTTCATTGACATTACCATCCCATCTGAAGTAGAAAACTAGGACCAGAGTGTTTCTTAATGAATGAGTGAAGAAGATACCAACCTGGACAGACTCGCTGTTGTCAAGCAGACCATTAAGTCCTGAGCTAGTCCCAACAGGATGGCCTCATAATGGATGTTGATGTCTCTCAACATAACAAGCCATCAGGACTCCATCACTTCCTCTAAAGCCATCACAGCTTGCTCAGACAAGATGGTTGGCCAGCAGACTGCGTGGCACATAAAAGAATCACAGTGCTACTGTGCACTCAGCTTTGCATAAAAAGACTCATAACTGGAAGACTTCAGGAATGGGCATCTGTTTATGGAACAGTGGAACTCATGAGACACCACTGTAACTCTGTCTTCCTCTTTCCCTGCCCTCAAGTCTCACCTTCTGCAGGACAGAAAACCCAGATGGGCACAGCTGGGAAAGATCTCCCATTTTATCTAACCAAATCTGTGATGCAAATAAGGCCAACACACTCATTTAGAATCAAGTGCTAGACAACTTACTTTCCCATTCATTGGCCTAGCATTTAGCAACAAACAATCTTTTCATCCCAGTGGGTCAACTTCTAAGAGTACTCAGGCTTTCTGAACTGGGACACGGTAAATTGTATAGAATTCTGGCACTAGAATTAGTACTGTCTTGGTGCAGAATTCCACATTTTTAGAAGAGTACATCTGTGTATTCAGGAGAAAGCTGTATCTTCTATTTTCTGTGCTCACAGTATTATAGAATTTGTTTCCTGGTGAGATACAATATCATCATAGGAGTTGCATCTACAAGACTCATACTCATGCACTAAACAGAATTAGTTTTTTTATTATTATTATTATTTATTTGTATCCCGCCTCTCCATATGGATCAAGGTGACGAACAACTTACAAATAGCATGTATTTCGAAACATTTCTATACATGCCCCCAACAAGCTGGGTACTCATTTTACTGACCTGCGAAAGGATGGAAGGCTGAGTCAACCTTGGAGCCCGGCAGGATCGAACTCACAACCTTGTGGCTTGCAGTACTGGTATTTAGTTCAGCTCATAAACAGGACTGCTGAGGAGTTTATGATGCTGCGCAATAGTTATTCATGTGGTTAGTGCCATTATATTTTTTAGCCACTAGATGGTAGGAGACTTTCTTAAATGCAGGCCTAATCATAATCTTCCCTGTTATCCTCTTGTTGGAGTGAGACAATAAATTTCTTGTTTGGCTCCCTGTTTGGTGTACATCTAAGCTTTTCATTATGTGTGCTGGCTTGACAACTACCCAGGATGTTTGAAATGGGCACAAAGGAAAGTGGGTATAGCAGTGCGCTGGGGCTATCCTAATACAGACAAGCTCTGTAATTCTTCCTTACCTGTTTTGTAAGGCTTCAGGTAGAGTGTCAGGTATTTGGTAGTAAATAAGCCCAACCAACACAGAGAAGACAACACCCAAAAGGAGCTGACCGAAGGAAGTCTGAGGGTTCCTCAAGAGTTGCTTCACATTACGACAACTCACAATGTATAGCTAGAAAACATTAAACATTAAATCTTGCTATAAGATAGCCTTCACCAGATCATTTGATACGTTGTCTCAAAATAGGAGATATTACCAAAGACAGCTTTCTTTCACTGTGTTTTGATCAGAATTTCTCCAGAGGGTTGTCTACTGAACTGAGAGACATCCAGCAGTATTTTCCCCTTGGGGGCAGTTATGAGTTATTAGTCATCCATGTATACAGATGCTCTCTAACTAGGCTTTGCAAAATGCAAATGAAGAAGAATCAAAGAGGATGATGTCGAAAACATTTCCTTTTCAAAAAAACCTGTCAAAATATCAATTTTACTGAAAAGCCATGTCTGGGACACTTATCTGCAAAAAAGGTCTATTTAGATTAGTGTTGGAAAGCACACATCACAGTTGCACATGACATTTACAGCTGGTTTAATCTTATTCTTCATTTAAAAGCAAGGATCTCTCTCTAAGCCAGCGGTTCTCAATCTTCGTAATGCTGCGACCCTTTAATACAGTTCCTCATGTTGTGGTGACCCCCAACCATAAAATTATTTATTATTTACAATGCCTCCCTCCTGGCAAAGGCCACCTCACCAGACAGGAACGGGGCGTGGGTGGGAGAGGAGCCGCGTGTCTCCCCCGGGAAAAAACTCCAAGAACCCCCCTCGGCTCTGCTTCTGCTT
Source organism: Ctenosaura bakeri (assembly GCA_948474755.1). Taxonomy (NCBI): domain Eukaryota; kingdom Metazoa; phylum Chordata; class Lepidosauria; order Squamata; family Iguanidae; genus Ctenosaura; species Ctenosaura bakeri. The sequence continues at coordinate 229,429 of CAOLHI010000193.1, read as the reverse complement.
TGCTCTCATTTTCACTGGAGGAGCAGTGTGGGAAAAGTTTCCAGAGTGTCGACCCTGGCCGGGGGGGGAGGAGGAATCCTAGCGCCTTTGTCTTTTGCACCGGGCGCAGCTCACCCCCAGAAAAGCGCCGCTTTGCGGCCCCCTGGCCCTTCCACAGCACTCCCCTCCATGGCGAGTGGGACAGGGGCTGTGGCGAGGAGGGGGCCTGCTCCCCATGCTGCTGCCGCCTCCCCAAGGTGGCCCGTCAGACGGGAGTTCTCCCGGTAGTGGAGAAGGGGAGCAATTTCAGTCCCTTCTGAACAGGGAGCAGGAGGACGCGAGCACGTGGCTCACGCTTGCGCACCAGCACCGAGGAGGAAATTGAGCCTAAGACCATCGGAAATATGTATTTTCCGATGGTCTTAGGTGACCCCAGTGAAAGGGTCGTTCGACCCCCAAAGGGGTCCCGACCCACAGGTTGAGAACCACTGCTCTAAGCAATATAACAGAGATCACAATAACTGTTGCACATAGCATATTTATACCCTTATACATAGCTGGCAAGCAGAATAATTCTAACCTCTGCCAAATGTTAGATGAGAGAGGTCAGCGTGGGGCAGAAATGCCATCCTGCAGAAGAGTGAACTTCTACCAGTAAAGTCGTAAGTCTGTTCCCAAGCTCCCATCTGCTTGTTCTGGTTACAGAGCAGAACTTGGGAAAGTTATTTTTTGGGGGCAATAACCAGAATCCTTCAGCTAGTACAATGTCATCCAGAAAAGTAATTTTTCCAAGCTCTAGATCAAAGATACCTACAGCTGGAACACTAGAATAGAAAGGAGTAACTCTGGACTTATTTATGGATGCCTGTTTCTCTATCTATCCCCATCCTTAATACTTCCATCCTCACCTGGTGGATGAACGAAGTAACATAAGTGGGTTTGGATGGAGTGGTATCAAAGGAGTGGCTCTGAAATGACTGCAGGCTCTTCAAGTCCTCTTGCAGCTGTTCATAGTAGGTAGACTGGCGATAATAGTTGGACAACAGGTTCTTGTCAAGAGATGAGTTGCTGGAGAAACTGATATCTTTTTTACTTCCTGATTCAAAGAAAAGCAGGATTACACACACCATTCAACCTTCACCTAAGGTAAAAGCAGTTTGAATAAATCCAAGGGCTGGCCCCAGAAATTCCGCTGCCTGAGACAAAAGGTTAAGATGATGCTTCCATGTACAGAAGCTGACTAGATAGGTAGTTGAATTGTCCTTCAACACTGGCCGTGGAACAATATCCTTTACTACATCTGAGAGTAACAGGTATTGAGTACAGGGCACTTAAGGGAAGTGCCAGGTAAGCAAGGCCTCCTCAACTGAAGCGCTATGTGTTTGTCAGTAGTACAGAACTTCATCTTTTATCAGCACTGTTTACTCCAGATAAAAATATTCCTAAAAATATCACTTAACACATCTGCTTTACATTTTCTAAAGTGAACACAGATGCAAAGAGTTCATTTAGCTCCTCTGCACTCTCCTTATCATTCATTAGTAGTCTTTTAACTCTTTTCACCAAATAATCCAACTACCTTCACTGCCACTTTCCTGCTTCTAATATATTTGAAGAATTTTGCATTCTTGGCTTTAATGTTGTTAGTAATACATTCTTCAAAGTCCTTCATATATTTATGCCTGCCTGCATTACTTTGTGCAAGTTTGAGTTTCTTATTGTTCTTCTTGACAAGAAATTCTTTGTCTAATTACTGCTTGACACTGCTTAGTAACTAACTATGATCTTGTGGATTTAGTGGTACTTTCCTGAACTGTGGTGTAGTCTAGCTGAGTTTTTATTATTGTAGTTTTTCAGCAACCCAAAATTATTCTGAAGGATTTTACCATGAGGTGAAGAAATACGACTTTCTTGTCTCTTCAATGCCTTTTTTTAAATCAGTTCCTTCATTTTAGAGAAAACTCCTCTTTTGAAGATAAATACGACAGTATTCAACTTCCTTGGTGACTATGAAAGTTATTCATCTCTACTAATAAAGGAGAAAGAGTGTTTGTCTGTCTCTTCAATAGCTCCCAGGCCATTAAACCAATTATTTGCTCTTTAAAAACTAACTTTAATAGTTTAATCCATCCATAACCTTTTCGGCTACTAAGGCCCTTTCCACAGGAGGGAGCTGCGCTGCTGTGGGGCCAGGATGGCAGTGGTCAGCTGGTCGTGCTTCTGCAAGACATTGTTGCTGACCCACTACCTATCATCACATAGCACTGGTGCCGTTCTCAACTGTGCAGAAGGGCGGAAGCGTGTTGGTGATGCCTCCCATCCCATCCCAGCAATGGCAATTGCCTGGATGTGCTGCGGAAGGGAAGAGGCGGAGTCAGTGCGCTCCCCTCTGCAGTGACCTGACAAGGTGCAGACGGGAACATTCCTGGCACACTCTCCTCTCTGCAGGGCTGCAAGGGAAGGACTTGCCAGAGCCCTGTTGTGTGGAAATGGCCTAAGTGGCAGCCTAATCAGGTTAAATGTATCTGGAATCGGTGGTACCATCTTCACTTACTAGGTAGCAGACTTTCCCAGCCAACACACAGCTTTTATTTACGACAAATACTTTGATTAAAGGAATTTTTTTTAATAAGACGCAACAGCAACTGAGACTTCAGAAAAGCAAGTTTAAGAGACAAACAACAAAATAGATAAGGTTATATCCAGAGCAGTTCAAATTCCAAATACTACCTTGGAAATAAAAAGCCAAATAGAGCAGCTGAGACTATGAAGCTGAAATCTGCAACACAAGAAGCAGTGATGCCGATGGCATAGATGGTCTTATCTAGCAAGCATTAATAAATCAAAACTGAATCACTTTGCTTTTCCATTTGAATTGATTCCTGCAAAAAACCCACCTAAGTCTTCTCTAAACTGGGACTGCACAACCTCTCCACTGATCACATCCAAAAAGAAGTCTAAGGGATTATTAAACTGCTCACAGTGGTAGCCTGAAACAGAAATACACATGAGAGGGAGATTACATACACACAGAGATGCAGGGCTTAACACTGACTTCATTTCAGAGTATTTCCAGGCACAGCTTTTGTACTTTATGTTGTACTTTCAGAGAAGAAATATGGATTTTAGATATCTTTCTCATGTTATCTTTAAAAAAAAAGCAACCTTGAGGCAATTAAAAACCTGTTCAGAATTAAAATAAAAGCCATATTGTGAATCAATATATCAGCATTTCGTTTGGTAAAACCAGTTTGGAAACCCACACAATTTCTGTAATTTAAAGTAAACACGATGCTAACTTAGATTGATACATTTCCTCTTATAAAATACTAGCACATATACCCAGCGTTGCCTGTGATTTTATTTTCTCATAGGTAATACCTGTTAGAAAGATTTGAAATCCTGTGTATCTAATTCCTCAAACTGTCTTGTCCAGTACCTGTAACTTTTCCCCATATTCCCCAATTCAATCTGTATTCAGAGTTATTAACATAGAGAAGTTGTGTACACTGTCTTCCCCCTTCTTGCTTATCTCCCTATAAAACCCTGCTCAGTGCTTAAGATCCTTGGGGAAGGGCTTTCTCACAGTTCTATTGTCTTCAAGACCTACGGTGAAGAACTGCTGATCACCTTAGTTAACCTGGACATTGTATGTGTACATCCTTGTTGGTTGGAGTACACTGTCTTCCCCCTTCTTGCTGCTAGGCCTTGTCTCCTTAGCAACTGGTCAGGCGGAAGAGCTCTCTAGCTGAGAATTCTAAAGGCCGCTCCCTAAACTGCAAACCCCAGGATTCCACAGAATCTTCTCAGACAGCCAACCAAATGAGGTCTTCACCTGACACAGCCAATCATATGAGGTCTTCGCCTGTCTGAAACAAACAAACAAACAAACTTTGACTTTTATACATTAGTAGATTTTCATGGAGTATAGATCCACCAAAGGCTATTAGATATAAGTAATAGCTATTAGGCTTAGTTCCAGGTTATCTGAAAGACTGTTATCTCCCTATAAAACCCTGCTCAGTGCTTAAGATCCTTGGGGAAGGGCTTTCTCACAGTTCTATTGTCTTCAAGACCTACGGTGAAGAACTGCTGGTCACCTTAGTTAACCTGGACATCGTATGTGTACATCCTTGTTGGTTCTACTGGATATTAGTTTGGAAATTTCAGATGGCATTTCAGCTTTCAGTGGACAGCCAAAACAGTGCCGTTTCGCATGACATTCAATGTTTGAAATTGTTTTTAAAAACTGTTTTAAAACAGGATTCTGAGATTGTTTTTAGACTGCTTTTAGAAGTTTTTAAATAAATATTTTAATGTTTTTGAAATGTTTTTCTCTCTGTATCAATTGTTTTTTATTTGTTAATCCCCTTAGAAACCCTTGTGGGCTCAAAGATGATACCGAAACACTTTACATAATCAATCAATCAATCAATCAATCAATTTGATACTACTGATTTCAGTATGTATTTGAGGCATTTCACTGATGGAAGAATTGGTGTGTGTGCGATTTTGGCTCTAGTTCAAGTCTGGTTGAATGCTCCTCAAAGGTGGCACATAGAGGGGTTTCCTGCTGTTCTGCCTCATATCCACTAGCTTAAGGATTTCTTCAGGGTTCTTCAGTGCTCCCTATGCTTTTAAACATCTACACGAAAACACTGGGAAAGGTCATCCAAAGTTCTGGGTCTGGGTCTCATTACTATGCAGAAGATACCCTGCTCTCTTTTCAACAGATGACAGGGAACTTGAAAGCAGCAACAAATTGTACGCGGGTGGACAAATCGGAGCTCAAGCCAGACGAGACATGCTTTTTTCTGTTGTAAATTTTCAGGCATCTTCCTGTCTGAATGACCTATCTTTTGCCACCTGTTAACATTTGGATTATTGCCTGCTGGTGAGAGAAGTTTTTTAAAAATAATAAGAGGCAGGGAGATGATAGGAAACAGGAAGTGGCCATTAGCATTACAGAGGGCAGAAGAGAGCTGTGGAAGGAGCCAGTTATGTTATTGTGGAAGAGGGGAGTGCAATAGCTGCTGATGGTTCCCAAACTGTTTCCCAGTTCTGGAAACTTGAGTAGTCTTTGGTGACTGGTCCCCTGGACTGATTCCATCCTTTTACCTTTCTATAACCATGTTGTTGTTATAAGCCTTCAAGCTGACTTGTGACCACCCTCCCTCTGGGTTTTGTTGGCAAGATTGACTTACAGAAGTTTGCCACTGCCTTCCTCTAACACTGAGACTGTGTGATTTGACCATGCTCAACTATTGGGCTTCCACAGCTGAACAGAGATTCACAGCCTGGCTCCTGGAGTCCTAGTCCAATACTCAAAGTGCTACACCATGACAAACATAATCTATAACCATATTTTGCTTCTCATTCCCCTTCCTCCCACTGATTACTGTAATCATTCCAGAACCCTGGTGGCATGGTGGTTAAATGCCCATACTGCAGCCACAGCATTGTGAGTTTGATCCTGCAGGGCTCCAGGTTGATTCAGCCTTCCATCCTTCCCTAGGTTGGTAAAATGAGTACTCAGCTTGTTGGGGGCAATTAGCTAAATGCATTGTAAACCACTTAGGGAATGCTTTGCACTGATAAGCGGTATAGAAATGTAACTGCTATTGCTGTAACATGCAAATTTCTGCCAGTAAATTTCCCACAATTAAAACAAGCCATACCTACCTGGGAAATTTCATTTAATTTGTACAATGCAATCCAATCCAATCCACCCACAATTTTGATTCCTGGTGGCAAAAGTTTTGCTTGTTATCTTATTCTGGTTCAGGCTCTGTATGCTGAGATCTTGGGCCTTCTTGGCAAATATTTGCAATGGTATCTTCTGAAAACTTACTGAAGGAAGCAATCCTTCAGTATCCATAAATGCTAGGTCTGCTCTCAGAGGGATTCTTTCCTTACCAATGCTATTGAAATAGACTGTGGCTTCATCTGCTGGCCCTGCAAAGATTATTTCTCCCTTGTTCATCAAGGTCAGATGGTCGAACAACTTGAAGATAGAGTAGCGTGGCTGATGAATAGAGAAGATCACTGTTCTTCCTTTCCTGGAAAGTCTGTGAAGCAAAAATAACAGTAACAGCATTATGAGAGAATAGCTCCATCAGACCCTGCATATATGGTTGCACATGCTGAACTACAGTCCTGACAATATACTCCAAGGAAGTGACCCAACTGCTGCCTAAACATATCTTTCTCTGTACAGATTGGCATTTTTGGAAGTAAGCTAAAAGCCAGTAAATTATGCGCATCCATGTATGAGAACCACATACTGCAGAAGGTACTCACATTGCTCATTCTCCTGCAGAAGGTACCACTGTCAGAGGCAAGCTACTTACTAAACTGAAATATGGTTTCATCTTCAGGGTATAAATTATTACAGGAGACACAACATACTAAGTTCTCTGACACATGGTGGTCTATCATGTGTGTATATCTTTTGCTTGGCTCACAACCTTAAATCTTGTGTGCGTGTTTTTCAGAAAGTATGAAAATGCCTGTCTGAGTTAGTCTTGGGTTGAGATAGAGGGGGGAAAAGGTCAGACATAGAAACTCACTGATGCAACAGCTGCATGATGGAATTAGCTGTATTTGCGTCCAGTCCTGTGGTTGGCTCATCCAAAAAGATCAGAGACGGTGAAGTGATCAGCTCCATGCCAATGCTGCATCTTTTCTTCTCACCCCCTGAAACACCACGCAGGAATTCAGTCCCAATCTGATGCCATGGAGAGAAGATGAAGATGTGAAGAGAGAAAGGATGTAAGGGCTGAAGAATCCATTGAGTTTCCCAGGACATGATAGACAACAGAATAATTGTACTTTTCCAAGGTATGTTCAAAAGCACTGGTTCTCAGTCTTTGGTTTTTTAGTCTTTTGGTCTTTGAGTGTTGTAGACTTCAGCTACCACGATCACTGACTACCTACCATGCTGGCTGGGGCTTCTGCAAGCTGAAGTCCAAAACATTTGGAGGATCAAATGTTAGAAGGTTAAGAACTGCTGGCCTAAAGCAAAGGTATGGATGCCAACCAGGATGCTTCTGCATGAGAATTAGGGGCTGACTGGTCACTATCTTATTTTGTAAAGAATCAATGACACAGGGCTATTTCTCATGTAAGTCTAACTCTCCTCCTCCTTCATGGCAAAAGAGGAAGCAAAACTGTGCGCATACTGCAGGTAGGGAGTCACCAGGTTCAATTTTTGTCTATTAAAAACATTAAATATTTAAAATATACTGAGACACAGAAGTCTGGCATGGCAAGGAAAAAAGAAAAGTCTTCTTTCCAAGTTCTCTATGTGCAATGATTCATTTTTATACAGTAGAGATTTTTTTTAATCATATGAGCCTCTACTTGCAGGATGAAAACGGCACTAAGTTTGTGTTGCTGTATGCCGTCAAGTTGTTTCTGACTTATGGAGACCCTAAGGAAGACCCATCATGGGGTTTTCTGGGGCTGAGAGTATGTGATGCACCCAAGGTCACCCAGGGGGTTTCCATCACCAAGCAGGGAATTGAACTCAGGCCTCCAAGGATGTAGTCCAACATTCAAATTGTTACATCATGCTGGCTATCACTGTCTAAGATACATGCCTACTCTCTCATTAGAGATGGTTGAGAATTTTGTTTCCTTCCTTTTAAAAATAATAATTTGCTAAAATATGTGATTCCTTTGTACATTTAACAGAATGCAAGTTTTAAAAATCAACAAGCTTTTGGAACTATTAGATTTGGCCAGTACAAACAATGAAGTATTTCTTTTAGTTTGTTTTTGATGGCAATGTTCCAAAATTCATAATTTTTTTCTTGTAAATCCGATGGAAAGACTTTAAAACTCTGAATGAAGCAGAAAGAGCAATGGGCAAATTTCTCAATATCTGCCCTTGACCATTATTTGTGAGAGCTAGGTCACAATGACTTACTTTGGTGTCAGCACAGTCCTGCAGGCCCAGCTCCTGTATCACAGCCTCAACCTTGAGCTTCTTCTCTGCGTTGCTGTTTCTGCTTGTTCGTAGACGTAGATTGGCAGAGAACTGAAGATTCTCCCGAATACTGAGTGTTCCAGTCAGAATGTCCTCCTTCATGTCATGAAAATGTAGATGTTTAAGAAACAAAAAGGTTATCCAAGTGCAAAAAGGAACTCATTGGATAATAATAACTTGACATCATGTTGAGAAACCTTAAAAAATTATTGTGCCAGGGCACAGCTTGATGGACAATGGATAACAACATCTATCCAGCACTTTAGCATTTGTTTGTATAGCATACTAGCATATTTACCCAGCATTGCCCAGGATTTTATTTTCTCATAGGTAACACTTGTTAGAAAGATTTGAGATCCTGTGTCTCTAATTCCCCAAACTGTCTTGTCCATAACCTGTAACTTTTCCTCATATTCCCCAATCCTATCTGTATTCAGAGTTATTAACATAGAGAGGTTGGGTTCCTGAGGGAATACACTGCCCTCCTCCTCCTTGCTGCTTGGCCTGATCTTCATAGCAACCGGCCTGTGGCTGAGAATTCTAAAGGCCCCTCCCTAAACTGCAAACCCCAGGATTCCACTGAATCTTCTTATGCAGCCAATCATATGAGGTCTTTGCCTGACACAGACAAACAAACTTTGACTTTTATATGTTAGATATGTCACATTGCTGTGTATCAGGCTCCAAGACAACCCAACCCCACAGTTGCTTAGACTTCTTCCCGATGTTTATGGCCAAAGGCACAGGGCCAAGAGCAGAAACAGAACACAAACAGATGCAAACATGAAGGCTCTTTTCTTTTGCGAGTATATGAAAACAGCATTTACTCATAGGATGAAGACTGCGCCCTTTCACACTACACAATTAGTTTACTAATGACACCACTTTAACTCCTGTGGCTTCATCCTGTGGAATCCTGAGATTTCACCAAAGGCACTGGAACTTTCTGGATAAGAATTCTAAAGGGCCCTCCCTAAACTGAAAATCCCTGGATTACGTAGGATGGAACCACGGCAGTTGAAGTAGAATCAAAGCACTATAATTGTGTAGTGTGAAAGAGCCCAAGGTGAATGCCAGCAACAACGATGTACTGAATCAAGATGAGAATATGTCTAGAATATGACCTGTCACCGTGAGCCAACAAAAAGGGACTAATGTACAAATGTGTGTAGCAGATCTGAAATTTTCTTCTTCTCTTTGTTATCGTTTATATGATAAACACCTTTGGATCCCAGTTTGGAAGAAAGCAGGATATAAATCAAATGAAAGAATGTAAGGAATCACCTTTTTCACCTCGTCACTTCTCTGTTCTAAGACATCTCTGCTCACAAATCATAATTCCATCTCTGTACAAGAGGGTTCCAAGTACGTTTTTAGACAAGAAAAATTAGCTTGAAACACTTTGAGAAGAAATGCAGCTATGAGGGATATTTGGAACAGAGAAGTGAAAGCTGGAGAGAAGGGTCACTTCTCCATTTAGTCCCATGAACTACCAAATTGCTGAATGAGTACCAAAAAAGTGGTGTGAAGATGAAGTTACCTGTACTACATAGGCAGAACACTTATGAAAGTTAGCATCTACCAACTTCCCATCCATAAAGATCTCTCCGCTTTTAAGACCTTTAGGGTCTTTCCATCCTGCTATAACATCAAGGAGCCTAAAGAGAATACAACAACAATACTGCAAGTAAATGTCAATTCCTAAATCTACACACTGATATCTGTCCCACTGTGGGTCCGGAACTTTTCAGAAGTTTGGAACCAGCATCTGAGAACTGAGTTTGCCATCGAGACAGCCATCTAGGCAGTCCTTGGGGCCACAACGCAGTATGCTAAGGAAAGATGACTTAAAGCAAGGCATGGGGCAAGCGGAGTTTGGAAATCCAGGAGACACACTCCTTTGTCTTGGAGTACAGCTCTTAGAATCCCACAGAAAAACAGGGCCAGTGGACATGCTGAGTATGGGGTACTGAGAGATGTAGTTCAAAAAAGGTAACACTTCCAATCTCTGAAGAAGGGTGAGTTTGATTTGCTGCTGCTACATTTTAAAAAGAAAGCTAGGTAGTGATCCTTCTGCACCAGTCATAGTGAAGTCTTGCATTAGCCCTGAGCAGGTTGTACTTGAACTTTTGGTGTAACTGGCCACTGAAATGTTTGTAGCTAAAGAGAAAAACACAAAACTTGGGGGAAAGGTTCTTGAATCAGAAGAATCATAGTTTAATAGTAATAGCTATGATTGTTTCCACACTAGCCCGTCTTACTGGGATTAACAGTCTTAATTTAGCTGAATAGTATCTGAATGAGTGGTGCCACAGTGCTTTAGAATGAACCCAAACAGTGGTTCAGAAACTTTCACTTGGCACTAGAAAGACCCTGTGCAGAATGGACTTTGGTTGTGTGTGGAAAGGGCAGATATTCTTGGCCTTGGGAAGTACATTACTCTTCATTCATCATTGCATCATCTAGCAGTGCAGAATCTTCATTTTAATTTGATGTTCAGCTTATTGTGGAAAATGCTTTAGCATGACTGCATGTTGAAGCAAACTAAGGTCAGTATTCAGAACTATGCCTCGGTTCCATACCTGAGGCTAAGCAGCAAACTGTGTTCTCCACACAAGAAGTATCCTACATCAATGCTTTTCTGGTCATCTGGTGTAGGGGACCAGCAGCAGGGGTGGGTGGGTTTCATGATGTGATAGAGACCAGCACCACATTGGTGCTCACTAGATACAACTGCTTCTTTGTATCCTGGAAACTTGTTGCAGACCAGCAGCCAATAACGTATTGAACTAGCACTGATACAATCCCCTGGCTCACTTGGAGTAGCAGTTGCCCTAGGCAAAAATCTCCCCTCCTTCTTTCCAACAGTCAAAATACAACAACAAAACAGTAAATACCTAACAACATACTGACCTTTCAAGACAAACTAAATGTGGTACCTGAGGCAGCTGCCTCACTCTGCCCAATAGTAGGGCTGGCCCTATTTAGAATCTGCATATTATCTATGGTGATGAATGTAGACTGTATGGTTGGAACACTGATTTATCTACCCCCTGTCTCAGGCATGTGCAATTGTTTCCCAGTACAGGTCATAAATGCAATATGTGTGCCCTGAGTTTTATTCCACACTTTAATGGCGTGGTCTAAGGCTCTGAATCGTATCTACAAAGAAGGTCAGCACCTTGGACAACCCCCTTTAAAGTCTGGAATAAAACCCAGAGTGGATTCACTGCACCCTTATACTACTGGCTGCCACTGCCTGTGGAGAAACAAAGAGCCCTTTCACATTGTATAGTCACAATGCTATGATTCCACTTTACCGTAATTGTCAAGGTTCCATCTTGCGGAATCCGGGAATTAATTGCAATTTAGGAAGTGGTGCTTAGAATTCTCATCAAACTACGAACCCCAGGATTCCACAGGATGCTGCCATGTCAGTTAAAGCAGAATCATGCTACTATAATTATGCAGAGACAAGGGACTCCAGATCATCTTCTGGATAGTTATACATAAGTGCTGATGTAGAGCAAGAAAAATACCTACGAGGTTTTCCCACTGCCAGTTGGTCCCAAGATGGCATTCATCCCAGGTTTCATAATACCACTGTGGAAAAAGAAAGATGCAAGTTGGCAATTAGTTTCTATGTGAGCCATTTCTAATATGAAATGCATCGATTTCTTAAGATGGGAACTTGGGAGATTTAGGTTCAAGGTTCAAGTCCTCACTGAATCATGAAACCCACTAACTAATCTTGTTCTTTCTCTCTCTTTTCTCTCTCTGCCTGATTTATCTCACAGAGTTATTGCAAAAATAAAATAAGAAAGGGAAAAGAGTGGCTTACATTTACTTGATCTCAAAGGTAGGATATAAATGATGCAACTAAGAAAATAATGTTATAAACTGGCATAAAATTTAAAACAAAACAAAACACCTCATCTGTCAGTAAGAGTGTAATGAAAACCTGATATGAGAGCTACATTTTTATAGCCACACTCATGTGGCACACCCTAAGACCACAGAGATGTGATTTGTAGAGGGAAATAACATGCTATAAATAACAGCATTTCCTGTAAGGTGTCACTTTTAGGACTTATGTGCATAATGACATTCCTTTTGTGAAATAAAAGGTACTAGTGATGATGGAGTAAGCAGTAAAATACTTGTTAACTTTCAAAATGTTTTAAGGTATTCTGCATTTGGCCATTTCTGTTCATTTTGACACTGGCTAAAAAGTAAAAATTAATTAAAAACTAATTAAAAAAGGGTCACATTACTCAGAAAGTAATATGCAATGGTTAACACATTATTTTTTCTTTAAAAGGTAACAGCAAAGGAACTAACTTTTTCAAACAACATTTCCAAACTCTGGAGATTTAAAGCAGGGGATAAATGATTCATGGCGTTGTTTCTTTAGCCAGGTCACTACATCTCTTTACTATGAGCCCTTCCACACTACACTGTTATAGTGCTATTACTCCATTTCCAACATCTTATGGAATCCTGGGGTTTGCAATTTAAGGAGGGGCATTTAGAATTCTCAGCCAGAGAGCTCCTTGGCCTCAGTAAACTATAAATCCCAGAATTCCACAGGATGTCAAAAGTGGAATAATGGCACTATAACAGTGTAGTGCGGAAAGGCCCTATGTCTCTTTAGCCACTATGCTAGACAACCTCTCATCTGTGGCTTGCCACCAGCACAAGTTCAGTATATTTAAATGCTATTTATTTCAATGGGAGTGTACCATATGGAATGCAATTAACTAGTGTTGATCCAGCCGTAACTGATAAGTACAAGCAACACTGTAGCCTGAGAGGATAATTTATGTACCTGACATCCCTGAGAACTTCTTTTTCTTCTCTTTCTTTGAAAGGGAACGTGCAGGGTGTGGTGATAGAGTAACTAATGTTCTTGAAAGCCAATGTCAGACCATGGATGTTCAGTTCAGTAACAACATCCTGAACATTTGTGAGCTCCATTCCAAATAGTCACTTCAGATTGGTAGGAGAACATGCAACTGTTGCCTGTTTAATTTACCACCTGAAGAAGGAAAAAAAGCAGAAAGAGAGATGGGAAATATGCAACATTTTAACTGAGTTGCTTGTCTACCAGTTCTGCCTTGCTTTGTCACAGCTCACTCCCATTTGCTATCAAGCCCACAATCTGAATTTTATCTATTACGCTTGCTTGAAAGACATAATTCAGGCAAAGTCCTACTCGAGTAGCACTCCTGCACGTAGAGTTTTATGAATGCTGATAAAACATCTCAGATGCCCTTTGCAAGAATGATGACCCAAGGGTGTTTGTTAAAAAACATACACAGTAGTTCCTTATAGAGGAACAGTATGTGCTATATCCAACAAGTGTGTGCTGTGACCTCTGGACCTCTAGACTTGGTCAAAGTTTGGTATTTCAAGGAAGCCTGTACTACGTGTTTTCCTTTTTAGATTGTTGCCAACCACTCTTTAGATATTATACACACTCCACATGGCTTGAATTTTGAATCACAGAAAATATCCTTTCACAGCTACTCATTTTGCACCTGGTTGTACATTTTAAAAAACCCTGCTATACAGAGCCTGGATATAAGGCCTTCTAATACATCATTTGAAGCAGAGCTGAAGAGTGGCTCTCCTTGTGTTACTGGACTACAACTCCCATCCGTCATCACTACTGCCTATACTGGCTAGGGGCATGGCCTCCATACGTTGCTGCCCTGAAATGTGGAAGAGAGGTGTGATACAAATGCAGGGCAATGCAATGGAATGAAATCAAAGTATCTCACTGGTAGTGGTAACCAGAGAGCCAGCATGGTTTAGTGGTTTGAACATTTGACTACAATCCTGGAAACCAGGCTTGGCCATGGAAACCCACTGACCTTGGGAATGTCACACACTCTCTGCTCCAGAAAACCCCATAAGAGGTTTGCCTTAGGGTCATTATAAGTTGGAAACAACTTGAAGGCACACAATAACAAGTAGTAACCAGCTTCCCCAAAACTTGTGCCTTAGAGAAATGACTGATGAAGCAAATGGTTGTATCAACTTGAGAAGTTGATACATGAGATGTTCTGATATTCTAGGTCAAATCTGCCCCCGGGTTTGAGAAGCCCCTTTGTCTGAGGGTCCCCCTACATTGGTGGGTCCCTAGTGCTATGAAGCCCACTGCAAAGTAGCAGTGAGCTCAAGAAGCTGTCATTTAAAATTTCCCACAGTCCTCCTGAATGGTATTATATTAGTGCACTGTGGGAATTTTAAAATGGCAGTTCACCGATCCAGCCATCCAGTATGGAAGTATGGGACAGGTATCAGTGTCAGTGGGCCTGATGGTGGCATTAAGGCGTTCGGAAGCTGCCAAAAATTGCTGATAATGGGTTGGTATATACATATGTAGAGAGCCAGTGTGATGTAGTGGTTTGAGCATTGGACTTTGACCTTGAAGACCAGGGTGTAATTCCTCGCATGTCCATAGAAAACCCCTGGGTAACCTTGGGCACACACCCTCAGCCCCAGACAACTTCGTGCTAAGTTTTCCTTAGGGTCACCATAAGTTGGAAATGACATGGAGCACACTGCAACTACACACACACTTGTATATGGGTGTGCATGCATGATTCAGGCTGCCTGACCTACTGGGTGATGAATTTATAGCTTGGGATGGTGGCACAGGCTACATACATGTGGCTTCTTGCCATGTCAGACAGTCGGCAGCCACTTCTGCTTTCCCAGCAACCTGTGCAATGCTGGATGGCGACAGGAAGGCTCCTGCTGCTGGCAGCCAATCAGTTTAAACCTAGTGGTTTAAACTTATTGTTTGCCTCTTCTTGGACCAGAGCTGACTGCAGTCTTCCCTCTGGTCCAGGCAGGGCCTTTCACAAATACTCCTTTTATTCCTAGGTCATTCCTTATCTTGTTATTTAGAATTTCAGATACTCCTTTTATTCCAGATTACAGATACTCTTTTTATTCCTGGGTCATTCCTTATCTTGTTAATTCAGAATCATCTCATTTTCAAGAACCAGGAAGCAAGGAAAACTTCATGTATCAGAGGAGAACAAAATTAAAACTGAGGCATGTGATCAGAGCTTCCTAATTAAATAACTCAGATCCTGGAAACAAAATGTCTTGCAGCACAATCTTAGGTGATTTATTTCAAAAACAAGAGCCACTGTGTTAAATGGAGATGAATCCCTAGTGAGTTTGTTTAGGATTATAGTCATAAACTTTAATGTCTAATGAGACAGAGGAATAAAAGAACTGGATCTCTTAGGATTTATTAGATCTTTAGGAGCTCTGCAACGAAACAGTGAGAAGGTTGGCTTGGATGGCCCTTGTGGTCCCTTCCAACTCTATGATCCTATGACTCTGATTTCCAAACTGCTTTAAAATGAACCCCCTCAATATGGTTGAAATAAAGAAAGCCTATGTTAATCTGGAATACGGTACATTTTTGTGTAAATGGAGTATGTGCTCTATTCTCTTCTCTTCTCTTCTCTTCTCTTCTCTTAAGCCTTCTCTTCTACAGACTAAACATACCCAACACCCTAAACTGCTCCTCATAGGGCACGGCTTCACCATTTTGGTTGCCCTCCTCTGGACAGTTTCCAGCTTGTCAATATCCTCCTTGAAATGAGATGTCCAGAACTAGACAGATGAGGTCTGACCGAAGCAGAATAGAGCGGTACTATTACTTTCCTCAGTCTATACACCATGGTCCTATTGATGCAATCAAGAATTGCATTGGCCTTCTTGGCTGCTGCACCATACTGCTGTTCAGCTTGTGGTCTACTAAGACTCCTAGATCCCTTCCACATGTACTGCTGTCCAGCCAGATGTCTCCCATCCTATATTTGTGCGTTTCATTCTTTCTGCCCAAGTGTAGGACCTTATATTTCTCTCTGTTGAAATTCATTTTGTTAGCTTTGGCCCAGCTCTCCAATCTGTTAAGGTCATTTGAATTTTGATCCTATTCTCTGGGGTATTAGCAACCCCTCCCAATCTGGTATCATCTGCAGATTTGATCGGCATGCCCTCCACTCCTTCATCCAAGTCATTGACAAAGATGTTGAATAGCACTGGGCCCAGGACAGAACCCTGTGGCACCTCACTAGTCACTTCTCTCCAGGATGAAGAGAAGCCATTGGTGAGCACCCTTTGGGTTTGGTCAGGTTTTGAGACTGTTTTTGAGACTGAGAATTCTTTAATGCTATTAAGTATATGACTACTGCAACAGATGCCAGATGCTGAATCCCATGGTTCACCAAATATAGAAGCAAATAAGTAAATCCCACAAGCTTGTAGTCTCTTCACCTTTACCCTAAAGCTGCACTACTCAATAGTGGTTGTCCATAGACCAATCCCATTCCACCAGCCTTCAGCTGCTGTTCCCTGGAAAGTTTGCAAGAAAAAACCGAACAGTTGTAGCCAATGAATACAAAGATGCTGTGGACCCCTGGCATAATGGGGAAAAAATACCAGTCCCTCACATTGGATAGCATAAGGAGCACCAGAATAAAATACGGAAAGAAAACAAAAGAAATGCCATAATCACGTTGTGACAGTAGGTGGCGCTGTTTGTTCACAGTTAATTCCTTTCAGAAGGTCAAGGCTGGTGAAATAAAAGGGGCTTGTAGTTTGGAAGCTATGCTTCTTCCATAGATGCAGAGCAGTGGCTCATCAGCTGGGGTCCATGTACCTCCTAACGGATTTGATGATGGGCTTCAGGTCATCTCTAAATTGGGCACAAAAAATAACTTTTTCTTCAATTTCTTTCCTCTCACTTTTTGGTTAGGTTGTATTTTAAGACAAATATCAAGTATTTTCAAGTATTCCTTATGATTTTTTTCCCCCTTTCTACACTAATCTCTGTCTGTTCTATTCCCAATATTATCAAACAAACTGCTTGTAAAAGTTTGTGTGTATACATACAGTTGGCCCTCCACATTCGCGAGGGTTAGGGGCACAGGACCCTCGCAAAAGTGAAAGATTCACAAATATCAAAATCTGTGTGTCTCTGGGAAGGGGATTGAGGCACAAGTGGGGAGAATGGGCACCCAGGGTCTAAAGCAGGTCAGGGAAAGGAGACAGTTGGCATGGTGCTCCTGTACCTCTTCTCTCTTGTCCATCTCCTTCCTTGGATGTATGGAGGGCTTTGGGAGAGGACTTGTGGTGCTGAGAAATCAAGCTTTGAGCTGTCCTTAGCTGCTCAGGCAGCGGCTGGTGGAGGAGGGCTGGAGGTAGGTTTTTAAAGAGCTGTGTTGCCTGATTGGAGCCACCAAGAGAGAAGGTTCCCTTGAAAAAGAAGCACTTTAGGTGGCAGGGGGCAGGGTTTGGAGAAACTCGCAAATAATCTAATCCGTGAATGTCAAACCCACAAATGTGGAGGGCTGACTGTATACTTGCACAGATTTTTCTGGGGAGAAAATGTCCACAGTTGTTGTCAGATTCTCAAAGGCATCTATGGTGCAAATAAAATAAAATAAAATAAAGAACCAGCAGTGTAGAGAGAGATGGTGTAGTGGTATGGGTGTTGGACTATGACTCTGGAGACCAGACTTTGAATCCTTGCTCAGCTATGGAAACCCACAGGGCAACCTTGGGTCTGTCACATTCCTTTCAGTCTCAGAGGAAAGCAAAAGCAAACCCCCTCAAACAATTCTTGCCAATAAAAACCCCATTATAGGCTCACTTTGGGTCACCACAAGCTGGAAATAATTTGAAGGCATATAACAAAGTGTAGAGAAATTTTGACTTTTTTGATTTTCAATTTTGATTACAAAAACGGAACCATCAGAATCAGAGAGATGTGGCAGGCCACCTTCTTCTAGTTTTCTGAATTTCACACACTCTGGTGACACGAGTGTTCTGCCATTCAAACAGGCACTCAGAAGGATATTGTGGGAGGACTGGCTGGCTCAGCAGAAGCAGTATTAAAGTATTAAAAAAGGAAAACATGGGCACACATGAAAGAAATCCCCTCAAATCACACCTCAACAAGTACCTTTCCAGCTCATCCTCTTATCTTTATTCCTCACTGTAAACAAGGACAAGCAGGCTGGCTGTGGTGAATTATGCGCAGTGAGCAAGTCACCTCAGATCTGGCCTGGGGTGTTACAAAAGGGCAGCAAATGATTAGTTATTTTCATCTTTTTTCTGTCTCTCAGGGAGAAAAAAAATGTGATAGTTTCTGCCTCAGACGCAAAAAGAACTCACCCAACTTGATGGAGACAGTTTACACCCCTAGAAAGGTAGAGAGGGGAAGCATTTTCTATCTCCCTTCAAGACAGCCCCTGGGTTCAAGTATATGTAACTGTATTTGCTGTTGTGACCTCTTCTTTCCATTATGTTGCCTTCTCCACTCCCAGTGCAGAGTGCATATTACATCAGGAGAGTGGGTTTTAAAGTTATTTATTTATGCTTGTAAAAGTCTGAAGTGACACATGCACAAAAGGGGTTAATGTTAAATGGGGACCCCTGCACAATCCCACCATTCTTAGTTGTGGGACCAGGAGAGAGGAGGCTTTCTTGGTGGTCTCTCCCAGGCTCTGAAACTCCCTCCCAACTGCTCATGGTTGTTCTTCCCTCTGCTGTCCTTTTGCCTGGAGGTTAAAGAATTTTTGTCAAAATTCAGGCAGCTTTTGGCCATTTATCAGCTGCTGAAAAGGGGCTTGAAACTTGGTGGGTCCTACATGTTTATGTCAGGTCTTCTTTTTAAATTCTGTTTCTATCTGTTTTAAACTGCATGCTTGGTTTTAATTAATTAGGGTTTAATCACTGATCTTCTGTTGTATTTTAATTGTATCATTATTTTATGCAATATTATTATGAGCTGCCTTAAGTCTCGTCTTAGGAAGGAAGGAAGGACATAAGTCAAACAAATGAAGATTCTGCATAAATAACTTTAAAAAAAAAGATTCCTGTATATTTTCAGAAGAGGGGTTCCACCCCCCACCATGCTGTTTGTCACAGAGTGGAGTGAGAAATGCTGCACCTACTGAAATCTTGTACATTGTGGAACTATTTAATGGACAAGAGCTTCTTTCTCTATTGTTCCTAGCCACCCTAATATATTTTCACCTCAGTTAGCAAAGTAGATGTTCTCCTGGGCAGTTTAACTGAAAATTTGATCCCAGAAGGAGAAATAACATGGAAGGAACAGGGATAGGTTCCTGTACCACAAAAAAGAAGAGCAATTCAAAACTAATGATATGTACATGTGAAATGGAACAGCTGAGTCAGGTAAGCTTTGAAAATGAAAACATTTTGACTCTTCTAAATATGACTTGAAGTCTTCTTCCAAAATGCATCATGAGTTTTTGCCCCTTTCACCAGCCTCCACTTTTCTTACAATTTTCACTTTGGTGACCAAACATATAGTTTTATGCTTTTTGTTTTTTAATATGCTGGGAGAAGTTGGTAAGTCAACCTTATCTGTTCTCTCTTTCCTGTTTTGCTGTTCACAAATGCTAAGTAAGGGATTTTGAGGCAGCTGTTGCCTTGGCTTACCTTGGCTATTGTAGGTATGCACTCAAAGCTACAGGAAGGTCAGCTACAGTAGAATTCTATACTTCCCCAATTCAGCTTTTACTGCAATGTTTACTAAAGATATGTTGCTGCAACCTGACACTAAAAATTCTTCTCGCCAGGTCTCCTTCTCCACCACCCCATATACTGACAGCATTAAAAATCTTCCAGCTAGGCAGATGATAAAGAAAGAGAATGGGTGCTGGCAGAAAAAAGACTTTGTAAAAAGGAGCTTCTTTGCCAGAGGCTTTGTTAACTGAGATAAGCCTATAGCAGGTATCCCTACTAGTGAGCTCATACACGTCCATGTGCAGCCAAATCAGCATAGCCCGCAAACAAGAGATAATTTGTGTGGAACTCCATGGTTTTTAGAAGTACAACAGCGAAACACTTTGGGGTAAAAATGAGGTGGGACTGAGCGTGTGCTGTGGGCACCAAATACTGACCACTGAGGGGCAATAAGTATGGAAATCCAATAAAGAGGGAATGCAAGGGAGTATTTTGGAAAAGGATACGGCTGGCTGCAACCTTGAGCAGAAAGTTAACAACTTCAGTTTCCCCAGTATGGGTAGCTGATACAGAGGTGTTGGATTTTGATACATATGGGGTTGTGTTCATCCAGGAAATCTGCTCTGATCACACTTTCCAAATTACAGGTGAATTTCAATTTGTGTTACCCCAGTTTACAACATTTCAAGTTTAGCATGTATCTGCAGAAATAAATAAACAATAAATAAACTGCCCTGGTGGCACAGTGGTTACATGCCTGTACTGCAAGCCACAAGGTTGTGAGTTTGATTCTGCCGGGTTCCAAGGTTGACTCAGCCTTCCATCCTTCCGCAGGTCGGTAAAATGAGTACCCAGCTTGTTGGGGGCACGTACAGAAATACATGCTATTTGTAAGTTGTTCGCCACCTCGATCCATATGGAGAGGCGGCATACAAATAAATAAGAATAAATAAATAAATAAAATGAATAAGAAAGAAAGAAAGAAAGAAATCTAACAGCTCCCTCAGCACAACTGTGTAGGTGAGTGAGGCAGGAGAACAAGCAGGGAGAGGAGAGAGAACAAGGAGCATATGGTGAGAGTGAGGCTGTTTGCAGCTTTAGTGTGCACTACAATAAGAAAAGGCAACTGAATTGGTTTTCTTTTCCCTGCATAGAGTGGGGATATGGTGAGGGGAAGAAAGAAACTGCAGTCTTGGCATTATTAGAAGGAAGGAGTTTTCTTTGCCTGCTTCGGAGGGGAGTATGAATGAAAGGAAGAAACTCCAATTTTGCCATTGTCTGGAGGAAGGAGTTTTGTTTGCCTACTTAAAAGTGGAGGTGTAAGGGGGAAGAAGAAACTGGAATTAGGTGAGGTTGAGTAACTGTAGTCTTTCATCACTTGGCAAGCCTGTTGAAGAGTGAACACTACGCTGTATCCTGCCTCTACTCCTTTTGTACCACATGCACCTTCTGTGGAAGACATGGCAGGAGATGTGCTATCTCTTTCCTAATGTGCTTTCTCCATCTGGAAAGCCTGCTGGAGAAGGTACAGCAGAAAAACACAGTTCTTACTAGTTGCTTTCTGTTGGTGTGCTCCTCTGAAGTGGAATGGTAATCTAATAGCAAATCAACTCATTCCAGCCAAGCCCCTTGGGCTCAGCAGTTGCTGCCTCTTCTGCTCCTTTTGGAGAATGTGTAAACATTCCTGTACTGTGGAGAAGATAATCTCTGCTGTTTATGGTTTAAAGGTCTTTAAAACTGGTGTTGGTTTGAGTAAAACTGCTAAGAGCTACTTCATCTCTGTTGGAAGCCATCCCATCTCCAGTAATTCTCTATGGCACTGCCTCCCCACATTTACATCTGTCTCAATTTACATTGTGAAACCAGGAACGTAACCCTGATATAAATCCAGACTTGCCTATATTTCTATGCTTGATATGTTTACTGAAAAGATACCAGTGTTTCCCCACAGTGACTATGTAATGTACTACCATGTTGAGCTTCTCCTCAGTTCCCCTTTTGTTTGGATGCCAAATCAACCAAAGGACAAACTGTTCATGACTCTAAAAATTCTACGAAGATCATGTCAACTGTAAAAGAGGAAGTCAAAAGTGGCTCCACAGGGATTATGACTCAAGCACGGGGAAATGCAGAGATGCTGATCCAGTACCTTTCCCCTGCATTTTTGTCATCCCCTCATCCCACTGGTTTTAGTTCCTTAAACCAATCAGGCTTCCACCCTCAAAGAGAGTGAAGAAAGATTCAATCAGAGCTTGTGTGCATTTTGTCTCTGTGTGCGCTGCTGCAGCCAGTGTGAACAATGCAAAACTTCTGCAAGCTCCTCTTGAATCTTACTTCAACCCTGGCTGCCTTCTCTTGAGGAGAAGCTGAATCCAAACTCAACTTACAGGCTGGAGAAGAGGAAAGTAATGGGAGAGAAGGAGGATGCCATTTTGTCCTTCACTTTAGCCAGCAAAACCTGTTGGGCCTCCTCTCTCTTTTCTTAGCATGCAGCCTGACTTGACAGTGGGTGGAAGGAGCTTTGGGGTGTCTTGACAAGCCTTGATTATATCTCTCATTAAGTTCCCTAGTGCTATTTTGGGGGCCGAGGAGGAGGGCTGAACCTTCTTTCACTAATGAGTGTCAGCTACCACCCCAGGGCTTGCTCTCTTCATTATCTTTTCCAGCTGCTTCCCCCAGAGGTTTAACTACTTCATCACCAGGGCAAGACATAACTGTTACCACAGCTTCTTTTGAAGTGCATCCAGTAGAAGTCAGCAGCCCACCACTGGTCATTGTGTTGGATGAGGAGTATGTGGCAGAAAGAGATAAAGATGATATTAACCTCCCACCTCATTAAATGTAGCATCTGAATGCAACACTATTGTGGAGAACCTGATATTCCTCATAGAATTTATTGAATTTCTTCCGCCAGCAAAAGAGAGTTGACAACAGTTGAACTAAACTCTGTAGGTGTGCTTTTAACAGTCACTGGATCTGCAGACACTGGCAGGTGCTAATGCTTAACTCCATGCCTTTCTGATTTTTGAAGGGCAATTTAAACAAGTAGGCTAGGCCTCCCTACTTATCTGTGAGTTTTGTCAAGTCACTCCATGATCACAGACATTGCAAATAGGTTACACAACCTTTAAGGAATAGTGAAAAAATAAGTGCCTTCAGGTCCCACCCCAGAAAGGCATCTCAAAAAGATACTACAGTTGATGGTATCAAAAGCCAGTACAACGTAAAAGTGGTACTAAAGGGATACTCTTCACCCACCCATTTCCAGTTTCTGTTGACTAGCTATATATAATGACAGACTGAAATGGTTCTAAATAATTTGTCTCATTCAGCAAGTGCTAAAGTTGAGATTATACCACACATTTCAGCATCTTGTCCAAAGTATTGGAGATTAACAGGAAATTATCCATTATGTTGGTATTCAGATGGGCTAAGAAATCCAGGTCTCAGGTCTAGCTCTTTTATGGATAGTAACTATACCTTATCACAAAGGAGCATTTGTGATTGAATTTACTAGGTTGGCCCCTCTCTCACTGGCTAATTTCATATGTTAAGAAAAGCAAGGGTCAAGAGCACACTTCGGGGGCATCTCAAACTGCCAAGGAACCTGTCTGCAACCTCAGGCTATACAAGAACTGTTTATTACACCTGGTAAAAGCAGAGGCCAAAGTTATGTCTACTGCACTTGTGTCAATGATAATGTCCAGGTCAACAGAGAGTCAAGCAATTATGCCTGCAAAATGTTGCACAGATTGATCACAATGGGTTGTTGAGTCTTTTGCACTTTTCTTCATTCCAAATGTAACAGACTACAATGGTAGCCTGCAGAGAAGAACAAATAAGCTCTGTTTTCAGCTCATTAAAAATGGTCACAATATGGCCATGAGAGTAGCTCAGTGCAATCTAGGATGCTAAACAAAGGAGTCATGGAAGACAAACTATATAGCCTTTAGTGGCAAGGAAACAGAGATCCTGTATCTAGCCAGCTCGGTGTCCTCTAAATTATTATTGAGATTCTCATGAAATAGACATGTTTCTCTGAGAAAGGATTTTGGGTAATGTGTTTTTGGCTTCTAGTTGGCCACTTTACCCTCTCTCTCATCATTCACTGCAGACATCCCACAAATAAACCTTGGTTTTACCACCAGGTGTTTACTTCACAAAGAGCTGTGGTCAATCTCAACTTAGTGACCAAAGAATGTGCATGATGAAGATGTTTACAAACATAATTGTGTCACATTATATTCTCCCGCTTTCTTTTTTAGTGTACCCGCAAAACGTCTTAGGCGGCACACTTCCAAAATTTAACGTCTGAATCAATTCTCCCAATTCAAGTCTACTCAACCATTTAAAGACCCCGTGTCCTCTTACACTCCCTCCCCCACAACATCTGAAACAAGAGTTGAGAACAGCAGGCCAGCATCAAGCCACAATTATTGCTGGGTGTTGACAAGAATAAATGAAAAGAATGAAGGAGAGTTGTGAAAAGGGTCACTTTAGTGGCTCTTTCATTTCTTCTCTGAGGAGGAAGTTAGAAAAGCAAAGCCCTCAAAGCAGCATTGAAAGAGGGAGAGGAACAAAATCTCCGAGTGCAAACCACAGTATCTTAATTATCTGTCAACAATTACTCCTTTCAGGATGGAACATATGGTAGATGGTTTGCTAAAGAAAGAAAACAAAAATACTTTAGAAACTTAAATAATGTTGGGAAAATAGTACAAATTTCTTTAAAGAGATTGCAGGACTGGAGTGGGGAGGGAGGCATGTGGATGAAGAAAGGAGGTAGCAGAATATATACTTCCTGGGGAAATCAGCTAGGTTTGGTTTTCTTTGACACTGGTGCTCCCACTGCACATGTGACCAAAGATCCATGCCTCTTCCTCCCTCCCTCCCTCCCTCCCTTCGTGCTGATCACTTCGGGGAAAATGCTCTATGCTCAGAGCCAGACTCCTGGAAACCATACCAGGAGCACTTCTCTAGAGAAACAGCTCCCTGAGGGACCTGTGACCAGGATGTGAAATATTCCTCATGTTCATGGATACATTACTGCTTGTACTGCAAATAATTACACAGATGTACTGCACTGGGGCAAAGTCCTGCTGAATTGTTGGCAACAAGGTGGAACTGCAGGCAGGGAAATTTACGAATCTGTTAAGCCTGCACTCAGACTTAAAATCAGTTTGGTTAGGATACGTTAAAATAAACTGCTTAATTCACCCTCACTGAATTCACAAGAATGAGAGCAAAAAGCAGTCAGTATTCCTACAGGGAAAAATCAGGATTCCTTCCTTCTGTCCGTCCTTCCTTCTGTTCTTCTTTTAAGAGTATGTATGAACCTTGTTTTATCTTCACTTCTTGAAAAGAGGGGATTGGACTTGATGCATGTGGTCATTTGTAAATTTGTCAACTGACCAGAGGGAAGATGACCATTTCATGTAACTGCCTGATCTGAGGAAATCAACAGGGGAAGGTTTTTTTTTTTTTTTTACAGCATGAAGCTGTGAAAAATTGGCAACACCTGAATGATGTTTGAGTTGCCATGCTACAACTTCAGCCCACTCCTGTATTTCCCCCTCAACACTGCTGCTTCTTCAGCGCACCAAGACTGCACTACATTGGGGAAATGAAGAACACATGGACTGTCTAAAGGATTAGTCATACCAGTCCTGTGTCTAAGAAACAGAAATGCCAGAACTCACTCTTTAGATGAGGAAACATGGCTGCATCCTGGCTGAAATTATTCCCTTTAAAACTGAATCCCTGAAGGAAACATATAACTATCCTGAATTACAGCTGTGATGGTCCTCAACAGGCAACAAATAGGAAAGGGAGGAAGAGCCTGGAAACTGTAGTATGGATGAACCCTTTAATGCACTAAACAGCCAGGTGTGAAATGATTATATTATCCACTGCACTCTGGAGGATGCCAGTGGACTCCAGCAGATGATGTTAGATGATGCCAGGCAGTTTTCTGATCTCCTACCACTTTTACCAGGCATGGGATCGTGGTGATGGTAGTGGTGGGGCTGCAAGGACTTTATGGTAGGTCTAGTGGTTGGACAATGGCCAGCTGCATGTTCCACATGCAGAATACTACAATACATGGAACCATACAGGACTGCAGCCAAGGTGTGAGAAAGGGATTACCCAAAGTCATCAAGTGGGTTTCATGGCTCCTGGGGAGTTGATCCTGGCTGTTCCACAGCCAGCAAAGTATCACTACAGCATACCAGTTCTTAGTGCTTAGAAGATGCAACCTGTTTAGGTTCTTTGGAAGCTAGCCTAATTCTCCTTTCCTTTTGCTGTTATGATACACTGTCAATTAGTGATCTGAGCAGTGGCGGGATAGGGGAGAAGAACATTGCTCTACCATTTCAGCATAAGGTGACACCCCCCCCCAAGACACACTCTGCTTGGAACACAGAGCAGTCCTGGAGATATGGGAACCTGTAGTGCACCTTCCCATCATACAACAGCTTAAGCTACCTCCGCTGCTACAGCAACCTTCAAGTGGAATACATGCACTCCGTTACTAACCACATGAACTCAACCTACGCCTACTGTGCAGCCCCCGGTCCAGTGCTAACAGTGCCACTTGAAAGGGAGTGTTCAAAACCTACTTCTCACTGAAGGAGGACATAGCCTTGTTCTTACCTGAAAAATGAATTGTTATTTATGGCCTCTTCTAAAACGTTGCTTCTCCCAGGATCTCATTAAAACAACCCCAACACTGGTTGTTTTGCTTTTCTTGTCATCTGCATCAAACATTCCTGTAGGTCAACAGGTACCATAAGTCACCTGTCGACTTACGGTGACCCCATGAATTTCATGGGGTTTTCTTAGGCAAGGAATACTTAGAGGTGGTTTTGTCAGTCCCTTCTTCTGAAATATAGCCTACCGCATCTGGTGTTCTCCCTACCAAATATAAACAAACATGTTGTTTCTGAAATATATTCTTATCCTTTTCTAACAGTAATAACATATTCTTCCACTGACTTTAGTAGCAGAATGCTCTACTTGGAGCTGCTGCTTCAATGAGGATTTGTTGTTCTTTTCTCCTTCATCTTCCTTGTGATAGAAAACCAGAGACTACTATTTTATGTTTCTTTACATTCAATAAGATACCACGACAAAGCAGCCTATGCAAAGAATACCCTAGCCAACTTTTGGCAACCATGGACAAAAACAGACCTAACCTCTCTGTCAGCCTTCATCTGATGGATATTATAATGGCTTGGCCTTCCAGTGTCAACTTGACATCAAGCTATCACTGGTGAAGTGCAAATTCTCAAACATCAAAACCAATCCCAGTGCTAAGTTTGCAAGTGTTGAAATGTGAGTACATGCTCAGTGCAAATATGCCATGTGTATGCCACACTTTAAGCAAAAGAGACCGAAATTGAATAAATAGATAAATGATTGTTTATTTTATTCTCTTGATCTGGAACACTTCCAAAATTCATCATACTTAAAAAGCTAAGGTATCGTATTAAAAACAGCTGTAAATCAAAAGTTTTAAAGCATTTTGAAAATGTGAATGAGAAAAAGTGCAGTGCCCTCTAAAAACCCTTCTGGGAACTCTTAGGGCCTGTTTCAACCAGAAAGTCTTGGCCTGTTGGTGGAAGAAGAACATAACAAAAGCCAACACAGCCTTCTGTAGGAGGGGTTCCCCAGCCTGAGAAAAGTCTCAAAGAAAGACTGCATTGGAAAACTCCTCTCTTATGCCCTCACCAAACATTCCTGAAGTTGTTGGTACCAAGAGAAAGGCCTACGCTGAAGATTTTGAAATGTGGGCAGGCTTGTATGGGGAGATATGGTTCCTTTCCGCACGACACAGTTATAGAGCTATAATTCCACTTTAACTGCCATGATTTCTTCCTAAGGAATCCTGGGATATGTCATTTAGGGAGGGAGATTTAGAATTCTCAGTCAGAGACCTCCTCTGGGGTCTCACCAAACTACAATCTTCAAGGTTCCAGAGGATGCAGCCACGGCAGCTAAAGTGGAATATAGCACTATAACAGCATAGTGTCAAAGGACCCCTGATCTTTTAGATAGTCTGCTATAATGAGGGAGTTATACATTTCCTGAAACCTGCTCCAGTCAGTACTCCGGTCACAGGGTCTAA
Organism: Ctenosaura bakeri; assembly: GCA_948474755.1. Taxonomy (NCBI): domain Eukaryota; kingdom Metazoa; phylum Chordata; class Lepidosauria; order Squamata; family Iguanidae; genus Ctenosaura; species Ctenosaura bakeri. The sequence continues at coordinate 201,803 of CAOLHI010000193.1, read as the reverse complement.
GTTTTCAGACACTTTCTAATGGTAGCCCCATGTAGAGTGCATTGCAACAATTCAGAAAGGATAAAATCAAGACATGTGCCACCATGCTTAGATTAGACATCTCTAGAAAATAGATCCAGCTGGCACATTAATTCTAGCTGTGCAAATGTATTCCTGGCCACTTGCAAAACCTGAGCACGCAGGAGTCCAGGAGCAAACCTGAGATGCAAGCTTAATATTTTAGGGGAAGCGTAGTCCCATCTAGCACATGTTAAATCCCTATCCATTATTTACCTTTCCACCAACCAGAGCAATTTTGCCTTGCTTGGATTAAGCTTCAGTTTGTTCACTCTCTCCATGAATGACATCAGTATAGCACCAAAATTAGACCAGAAGTTAACTTTCTCCAGAATTTATTTCCCCCATGTTGTTGCAGGATCAGGTTTCTAAGAAACTGACAAGTATTTCAATATCTTTACATAACATAAATTCTATAGCGTGAAACTAGCCAGCCCAGGTACTGGTCCAAGGTTTTTCTCTGCGCTAGGCTGCAGCTGCTGGACCTCACACTCTGTTCCTTCACTGGTTTCCTCTGACACTTACTGTGGGGCAAAAGTGAGTTTTGGGGCTAAAGTAAGGGAGAAAGGGATAACCAGTGGAGGAATGGATGAAGAGTTCCAAGAACTGCAGTGTCCTTCAGTTCCTTGGAGTGCAAAAGGTATTTGCATATTTTCCTGTGCACATCTCAGAGCCTAATGCAAGCCATTCAAACATGTGCAGGCCTCCACAGAACATGTGAGACTTTGACACCAGTCCTCTATTGATGTTTTTCTTTAAAAAGAGAAGTTTCTAAATAATTGGAGTTATCTCTGACAAATAAAGGTGTTTTTTATTATCACTTGCCTTGTTACTTTGTATGGGCTGGGATCCTCCCTGTAAGTGGACCAAACTCTTCTGTGTGTGTTCCTGTGAAATGGGTAGTGTTGGAAAAGTTACTTTTTTCACAGTACATCCCCAAGAATCCTAAGCTCTGGGAGTGGCTGATTTTTCACTTTCACCACTAGTCATGGCTTATGGGCTACCATGGGAGAAACAGAGCGTACTTCACATCCTTCTGTGTGCACTCATTCTAACTCCACCTCACAGCAAATATGGTGGCACATTCCCTGATTCATAGACCAAACCCAATAATATCCATAGCTGGGCAACTCTCCACAATAGTTTGTATGCAAACCCCTGTATGGTTGAGCAGAAGAATATAAAAGAAGAATTGGTTACATGAGCACTCTGCTTCTTCTCCCGTATCTCATTTATGTATTTAGAATCAAAGTGAAACATGTATCACAGAAAGGCCATGTCCTCACTGCACTGTTATAGTGCTTTTATTCCACTTTTAACATTCTATGTTGCAGTTTGCAATTTAAGGAGGGGCCTTTAGAATTCGCAGCCAGGGAGCTCTTTGACCTCAGTAAACTACAAACCCCAGAATTCCACAGGACGTTGAAAGTGGACTAATAGCGCTATCACAGTGTAGTGCGGAAATGGTAAAAGGATCAGGAAAGCTTTCTCCGACCCGGGACCTTCCAGATCTGTTAGCACCCAAAACTTCGAGCACCCCCAGACCCTGATTTTCATTGTTCCTGGACGGTGTGTCTAATATAATATTTAAAAACCACTCATCTAAATAGCGACAGGCATCTATATCATAAACTGGGCTGTGCATTTGAGGGACGATCAAACCGCAGTTCTTTAAAAAGATGAAGCTGTTTCTCAGAAGATGGAAGGGAGGAGGGGAGGGAAGAGGAAAAGGCTCTGAAGGAGAATCACAGAATCATAGAATCATAGAAATCTAGAGTTGGAAGAGACCACACAGGCCATCCAGTCCAACCCCCTGCCATGCAGGAACACCCTCAAGGCTAAACATCTTACACTTCGGAAGTATTTTATATATGTTGAAATGAAAGAGCAAGGCTGTCCCCATGTGGCAGAAGCAGAATGCAGGAAGTGGCTCTTTAGAGCGCAATGCTGGACTTGTGGCTGCTAAACAAACAAAGTCCCAGGGCGTCCCTTGTAATCCCTAGCAAATTTGTTTAGGATGGCAGCTCACACAGGAAGGTCTGAAAGTACACAGAGCGGCTGGGGAAAGTGGCTGCGTGCAGCGCGCCGGGGATTTAACGTTACTCACTGTGCCCAAGTCCCCTTGGCGGAGAGAGCGGATGCAGAGCGGGGTTCCTCGCAGCCGTCTTCGGGGGCGGGCAGGCAGGCCTACTCCACAGCCCCTCCGCTTTTAGGGGTTGCTCTTTCGCCCTCTCTCTCCCCCCACCCGGTCTCTGGATCTCTAGGCTCCTCTCACGACATGCCGCTGGCGCCTCGGAGCCGCCGTGACAGGTCTCGAAATGGAGCCCTGCCTGTCTCTCGAAAGCGGGAGGAGCTGCGGCCGCGTCCCTTGGACTGGGTCCCCTCCCTTCGGTTGTAACCCGAGCTCTCCCACCCGCCCTCTGCGGAGCGCCGGTTTCACTCCGATTCGCTGCCGCGGGGGCAGGATGGCTCTGTGTGCAGAGAGCAGATCGGGCGGCCGAGCTCCCCAGAGAGGGACCGAAGGACGCGCAGGAACCATGACTGTGCTTGGCTACTGAACAGCAAGAAACCATTTCCGCACTGGCCTGTTGTAGCGCGATGATTCCACTTTCCACCTCCTCTGGAATCCTGGGGTTTGCAGTTTCGGGAGGGGCCGGATGGCCCCTCCCGAAACTGCAAACCCCAGGATTCCAGAGGAGGTGGAAAGTGGAATCATCGCGCTACAACAGGCCAGTGCGGAAATGGCCCTAGAAATGCTTCAGATCATCTCCTTTTTGGAAACTGTTGCCATTTCCGCACTAGTCTGTTATAGCACTATTATTCCATTTGCAACATCCTATGGAATCATGGGGTTTGCAGTTTCGGGAGGGGCTGGCTGGCCCCTCCCGAAGTTGCAAACCCCAAGATTCTATAGAATGTTGCAAGTGGAATAATAGCGCTATAACAGACTAGTGCGGAAATGGCCACTGTATTGGACCAAAACGCCTCTAACTACAACAGTTGAGATGGAACATAGCTGGGAAAGTGCGAAAGCTTTGCTTATTGAAATTATGAGACTATTGAAGAGGTCCTCTTCATCCGTAAGGAACGCTTTCAACAAAAACTATGGAAAGGCAATAACAAATCTGTAAATCTACAGGAAAAAGAGAGATAAAAATGCTTTCAACAAAAACTATGGAAAGGCAATAACAAATCTGTAAATCTACAAGAAAAAGAGAGACAAAAATGCTTTCAACAAAAACTATTGAAAGGCAATAACAAATCTGTAAACCTACAGGAAAAAGAGAGATCCACATGCTGATTTTTCTTACTTGTGTAAGAATATAAATAATGAATTGGATACGCCGTTTTCTTCATGCATAGGGCAACTTACACAGGTGTCACTGAGCTAAGGAAGTAGAAAGTTCCTGGGCATTATTTTTAACAGAAAATTTGGTAGCAACGTCAGAAATAAGGTGGAAATTTCGGACAAGGACAGTTCCTGTGTCACAGAAACAGATGAGCATGGTTCAGCAAACTTTTTATTAAAAATGCATAGGTCATAATATGTACATGTGAAATTAAACAATCAGGTAAGGCTCGCATTGGTAAACAAAAATCGTTTTGAACCTTTTAGAGGCCATTTGAAGGCTTCTTCCAAAACATACCTGTGGTTGACTTTTTCTTTCCCAAACCTCTACTTTTCTTATGTTTTCCCTTTTAGTGATTAAACTTACAGAATTCTGCTTTTTAAAGAACATGTTTGGGGGAGGTAGTGAGGCAGATTGATAATCCCCCCCCCTTTCCTGTCCATTTTGCTGTTTGCACATGCTGGTAAGAGACTGTGGAGGCAGCTGCTGTTTACCTTGCTTGTTGTAGGCATACACACACAAGCTAGTGTAGGATTGGATAAGAGTACAATCCTGCCTTTTCCCAGCTCCAGCTTTACTGCCTGTTTACTGCAGACATACTGCTGCATCCTGACACCAAAACTCGGTTTTTCTCCAACCCCTTTTTGCCATCTTGCCAATGTCAGGGCTACTAAAAACTTCAAGCTAGACAGAGAATGAGGAAGAAAGGAAGGCGGGTGGGCTCACAAAAAGAATTTGTAAAAAAAGAGTTTCACTGTTTGTTAATTGAGGTATATGTATAACCGCACAAGTCTACCGCCTCCTCCACAACTCCTCCTCCTCCTCCTCCTCACTCCTTTGCAGCAAGGGGCACATCCATCTACTCAGGACCAAAGTCACTTTGCAGATGTCATACGGAACAGGGAGGAATATTCAGAGGTGGTTTTGCCAATTCCTTCCTCTGAAATATGGCCCACAGCACCTGGTATTCATTGACGGCCTTCCATTCAAGTACTAACCAGGCCTGACTCTGCTTGGCTTCAAAGATCAGACGGGATCTGATGCCTCTAGGGTATTTAGGATCCTAATTTGTAGGAGCTGTTGGATGGAAACACTTCCAGAAGTAAGCAAAAATCTTTCAGCCTTAGAAAGGTGAAGAAAACTACATTTTAAAATCTATTTTTTTCTGCAATAAAATATTCATCAGTGCCCTTTCATATTGCATAATCATAGTGCTATGGTTCTACTTGAACTGCCATGGTTACATCCTATGGAATTCTGGGGCATGTAGTTTGTAGAGGTCCTAGAGCACCCTGGCCAAGAATTTAAGTGCCCCTCCCTAAACTGCAAGCCTCAGGATTCCATGGGATGTTGCCATGGCAGTTAAAGTAGATTAGCACTATAATTTTGTAGTGTGAAAGGATCTTTAGGTGATGGACTAAATTAGATTTGTTACTCCAACAAAGTGAATATCTCCTGACGGTATAAATTTGAAACATTCATTGATATGCTACGCCCCACTTGATATCATTTTGAATCACACAGGGGCCTTCATTAGGGTTGTGTTATGCTTAATATTTAAAACCTTGCCTAGAGTTTCTTGCTGAAAATGCATGGATAATAAGTGTAATGCATCCTACAACCAGAACAGTCCAGAACAGTCTTGCAATTGTTTTAAGTGAGAGAATATACTGTTTTTATTTTTGAGAGGTTTCTCTTCTCTCTGGCATTTAATATCTCATGTGGCAATAGAAGTAATTAATAATTACCTTAATTAATAATATACCTCTAATAATTACCTTTATCTATTACATCTAGAAGTTATTAGGTAAGTCAACTTACCATTGGTGGAAGTGATCAGATCAAATATTAGTTGTAGTGTGTCAGATGAAAGTGCTCAGCCCCAGAAAGCCCCAGTTCCCCATTCTGATTCTATTTTATCAAAGTTGTTTTTTAAGTAACTGGAAAGCTTCATAGTTGGCCAACCTAGTATTCATATCTTACTGCGAACATTCTTTTCCACCTAAGATGAATGGCAGTAGAGATGGATATGGGATATTAAAGGGGAGATAGAGTTGTGAGGGATCGATCTGTGATATTAAAAAGTTATGGGGAATTTTTTTCTCCCTCTTGATGCTGACTTCAGCCATCAGTAGAAGATGGGAACTCCCCTTTGCCCTTGGAAATCTTGCTGCCACCACCTACTGATTTTAACCCCTAACGGGACTAGCTAAGAACATTCCTATCTACTCACATTGTTATTCAGATGCTGGCATGGTGAGGTGGGGAAGAGGAAGCCAGGAGACTAGGCCTAACTTGCCCAGCCTATCACTGGCTCTCTTTGTCTCTCATGGATGGTCCTTTGTCTCTCATTCTCTCTCTGCCACATAGTCTCTCAGGCTTTTTTAAAACTTCTTGACCAAAGCATCTTGAAACTTCTTACCCTTTCACCTATCTGGTCTTGCTGATTGGGCAATTTATTCTCGTGACCTTTGATGTCCTCTGTGATGCTGACCCCCAATAAATGTAACCTAAACCCAACACCTCATTAAACCCTTGTTTATTTGGAGCGAGAACTATCTCTCTTCAGCTGTGTTGCCTAGATAAAGGGGAAGGAAGGTCTGACAGTAAAAGTTTGTGAGATAAGGAAAAAGCATGGTTCTAAAAAGATGGGCAAATGTGTATCTGTGCATGCACACACACACACTTTTTTTTCTCACCTTCTTTAGGCTGACAAGTGGCAGCCTGGCCAAATTACAGAATGTCCTTTGAAACAGGAGGTCTTCCTCCCAGTTTCAGGCTGGATGAATAGCCTGATGAGCATCTGTTGTGGTACTTTGCCTTCAAATCAACTTCACCTCATGGCAACCCTATCATGGGGTTTTCTTGGTAAGGTTTATTCATACAAGGTTTGCCAATGCCTTCCTCTGAGGCTAAGAGAGTGTGACTTGCTGGGTTTGCAGGGCTAAGTGGAGACTTCAGCCCTGGTCTCCCAGAGTCCTAATCCAGCACTCAAATCACTATGCACACTGGCTTTTATATGCAGGTATACCTATATACCTGCATATAAGCATGGTTATCTATCTATCTATCAATCAATCATCTATCTAACATGTTCAAACTGAGGAAGCATTTTTTTCTGCAATTTCATCAGATCCAGTTCAGTGACTAGAAGGGGGTAGCCCAGGACTGTCACTCCTTTCTTGGGATATAGCTGGTTGGCTGAGTAAAAACTCAGATATGGACTTTATTGACTATATTGGTAGATTTGACATTGTATGTCTATAAGAAACATGGTGCCCGTACAATATCCTATTGCCAGGATTTGTATCCTTCTGTGTACCCGCATGTAGATCCTCCAATTGGGGTAGAAATAAGGGGGGGTTGGCCATACTTCTAAAACTTTCCAGTTGTTTCAAATATACAGTATTACCACCCTGTGTACCAATAGCGCAGGCTCTCTCTTTGCAAATAAGAAATGACAAGATAGTTTTGCTTAATATTTATATTCCCCCTACTACTAAAGAGCCTAATCTAGCCACTTACTGGGACCAACTGTTTAGCTATGTTGAAGATATCACTAATAGGTACGTTTCTTCGAGGCGCATTTTATTGGGTGATTTCAACGCAAGAACTGGGCCCTCTAATGACTTTCTTTGTGAACATCTCATGATTGATCCAGACTTGCCACCCTTTCCCTTAAATCTTCCCCGTGTTGGCAAGGATCTAAAAGTTAATGATAATGGGTCATTCCTGATCAATCTTTTTATTAGCAACACCATTTTAATATTAAATGGCTCTGAAGGGTTCCCAAAAACTGATGGTTTTACAAATAATTCACCCATTGGGAGAAGTACTATCAATTATGTAATAATCAGTCCTGAGTTGTTGAGTCTAATTGCCGATTTTGATATCTGTCATAGGACAGAAAGTGACCATCTATCTCTATGTGTTTCCCTTAATCTGAGTCAGTGATTTTAGGAGTGATTTGATTCTCCATAGATATGAGAGAATGAAGTGTATCCCTTGGGATCCTAAAATGGAAGATTTTATTGGCAATAGTTTTAAGGACGTACGGCTTTTAAGTTGTTTTAATGTTTTAACTATTAGCACTAGGATAGACAATGCCTTGTCGGCATATATGGATATTGTGACTATTTTTCAAAATAAGGCCTCTTATCCCCCTAAACATATAAAAGGCGGAAGAACATGGTTTGACAAAAGTTGTCTTATTTGGAAACAAAAGTTAAGACAAATGTTCCATCAGGCTTTGGCCAATCTGGTGGTTAATCTTGGGCCCTATTACAAGGCCCATAAAGAATATTCTAAATTGGTGGAGGGTAAAAGGAAGGTTTTTTTCCAGCAAAATTGAACATCTCTGGATAATGCTTTGAAATCCAAAGATGCGAAAATCTTTTGGGTGGTGGTTAGGAAACATATGAAGAATGAGAACTCTATGGTCTCTCCTACTATACCCCCCTCAACTTGTTTTTTTTATTTTACTGATAAAATAAGAACCCAAACATCTGAGGGTAATCCACTAATAAAAAACCCTCCTAATTTATGGAGCTCAGTTTCAGCCGATGAGGTGCATCAGTTGATCCTTAAACTAAAATCTGGTAAATCCCCAAGATATGGTGGCCTCCCGGCAGAAATTTTGAAATATCGCCCTGAGCAATGGACAAAGGCATTGGCTAATTTATTTACTCTTGTAAATAACTCTGGTGAGATTCCAGCCAATTGGAAGGATTCCATCATAATTCCTGTCTTTAAAAAGGGGGATAGACAGAACCCTGGCAATTATCACCCAAAAAGTCTTCTTTCGGTAGTGGGCAAACTTTATGCCAGTTATTTGGATCTGAAATTATTGAGTTGGACGAATGCCCAGGCTTTGATTGGTCTGGAGCAAGCGGGATTTAGAAGACACATATCCACTATGGATCATACAATAGTGCTCTCATTCCTTGTAAATAAATACCTGTCGCGCCCTAAAGGCAAACTGTACGCGGCTTTTATTGATCTGAAAGCTGCTTTTGATTCAGTTCACCGGCCCTTACTATGGGACAAGCTTGGTAAGCTTAATATAGATCCCTGATTGTTGTTTCTTTTAAGCCAACCTCATACAAATAATCAGTGCAGAGTGAAATTTTCTGAAACCGGCTTATTAACAGACCCTATCTATTCAGATGTAGAAGTTAGACAAGGATGTGTGCTGGCTCCTCACCTGTTTAATCAATTTGTGGCAGATCTACCTGCCTTTATGGCCACAGTAGATTTGCACCCACCTTTGCTGGGTAATCGGCCGCTATTTGTACTTCAGTATGCCGATGATACATTGTTATTCTCCTTGTCTCAGGTGGGTTTGGTAAGAGCCCTGAAAAGATTTTTTTGAATATTGCGATAAATTTCACCTTCAGGTAAATTCTGATAAATCCAAAATACTGATATTTTCTAAGAGATTTATCCTGAGAATGTGGAAGGTTGGTAACCAGACAATCGAACAGGTCAAGAAGTATGTTTACCTTGGTGTCCTTTTCCATTTTCACAGGCACTGGTGCAAACAGAGAGATAAGGTAATTCTGGCAGGGAAAAGAGCTTTGCCTGTTGTACAATCTTTCTACTATAAAAAAGGCAACCAGGATATCCTGGCGGCCTTAAAAATTTATAAAACCAAATTAAGACCACAATTACTTTATAGTATATTCACCTGGATTCCAACCTTTAATAAGGAGATTGAACGATTGCAGACACTTTTTTTCAGGAGAATATTATCTGTTCCCCTATGTGTACATCATCTGACTCTTTATGCAGAATTGGGCTTGAATTCTCTTGAAACTGAAGCTTGGCTGATGACTTATAGATCTTGGTTTAAGATTCATTTTAGGCCTAATAGATCTGGCCTTTTATGTTTCCTTCAATCTGACGTTTACTATACCAGCTGGGCTACATTTTATGAAAGCAAAAAATGTCTATGGGTTTAAATATGGATTCTTTCCTCTTATCAACCGAAAAGGAGTATCTTGAAACTATCAGGGCCTGCCTTGCGGAGAGTGAATATCAGTTGTCATATTCAACACCTCCTAGGGTTTGTTCCCCGTCGATGCTCGGTATTCCCCCCTTGCAAGGTAGGATTCCGGATTATTTTCAAACTCTCTCATTGTTGGTGTCAAGGAAGGCCTTTCTACTTGCAAGGTTGAATGTACATCCCTCAAATGTGACTAAGGGTAGATATCTACAGACCCCTTTTCTGAATCGTATATGTCATTGTGCTCAAGTTCCTGACGTTGTCCATCATATTGTATTGTTCTGCCCATTGTATATAATTCCAAGGAAAAAATTGTTAAGGAGGTTATTGGAAAGGAATATCTGTTTGGATAGGTTATCAGTGGAATACTTATTGGAAGATTGGAATTCGCATATTACTAAGCTAATGGCCAACTTTCTGGTGGAGGCAACAAACTTATGGCTTAAATTTTCTAAAAATGATTGTTGAAGTTTTATTGTAAATGTATATGTTGTAGTATGACTAATAAAGGTTAATCAGAATCAAAATCATATATATCCATGCTACATAGGCTCTGATGCAGCAGAATTTTGATTTACAAAATGAAATGTGTACGTAATTAGTAGAGAAAAATCAAGACTGATTATCTTTAGTTAAGTGCATTGATGTGACTATTTTGTAGCATGTAAGACATAACTTGCCAAAGGAAACCTAGATACAGTCTTGACAACTTTGCAAAGGCATTTCACTGAAGACAAGCACTATATCCCCAGAAGAACTTGGTGGCATACGTTTAAATAACTGCATAGTGTGCCATTCCTTCAACTCTGAAAACTGCTTCTACTATGCCATTTTTCAAGTGCTGGGTCTCAGAGTCTCACCCAGAGGCAAATTCCCACAGCACAAAATTAAGTCCTGACCCCATCCCCCGGTCATAAAGGGAACCTAGAGTACACTATAGCTGTCTGAGTAACAAAACAATAAACAAGATGTAAGTACTTGCTCAATATAGTATTAGTACATATCCAGCACAGTGAGTGACTTTCCTGGAATTCAGAATTTATTTGGCCACACAACATCTGCATTATGCAACCGGCTAGAATGTGCTTTGGATGTGGCAGGTCCTTGTGTCTATTTTGGAATGTGAGTGCTGGACCTAAAACAAAGCAGGTACATGAGAATCTTTGTTTCATGCTGAAGAGAAATTATCAGTCAATTAGGAAAGTATGAGTCTTTGCTGGAAGCTGATGAGAAAAACCCCTGGGTATGTCTTCTCATGAAACAAACTGGATGGAATCAAACCAAGGCTGTTAGACTAAGTTTGCTACCTGACTTTTTCTTGTCTACTGTTTTCGCATATGCTTTTATTGCCCCTTGTCTGTGTAAAGAATTTCAGTTCCATTAAGCTGGCTTCACAAGTCTCTATCAGCATCTCTTAATGATCCCAGCAGTGTATAGGCAGAAGTCAGAAGACCTAAATGAGCCAGCAAGAGAAATCCATCTAGACCTAGGATAGAACTGGAGAGTTTGAAGCTGCTTGGAAATGTAACTTTTTGGACTATAGATCCCAGAATCTTCTAGCCAGCATAGCCAATGATCCTTATAGTTAGGGTGGTCCTAGGATTTATAGTCCAAAAAGTAATGTTTTCAAGGTCTAGTCTAAGCCATTACCCTGTTTCCCACAGTAGCCAACAAGATGCCTCTAGGAAACTTACAAACAGGACAGAAAGGTACTAACTTTCTCCTGCTGTTGCCATCAGCTGGTAATTCAGAGGCATACCTGGAGGAAAAATGACCATAGCCATCAGTAGTCTGTCCTCCATTAATTTGTCTAAACCTCTTTTAAAAGCATATACATACATTCAGGGTTGTCAAGACATCCTATAGGCTATATGAAAAAGGAGGACAAATGAAAAGAGTGCAGTTGGAGGGGACAAGGCATATAGCACAAGTGACAAAAACCATCCTATAATCAAAGATTCTACCAGCTGTTTTTCGGAGCTGGTTTTTAAAAAATATTTCTCCATACTTCTCCACATGTCCAGGTCTAGCTTTATAGCATTCTCTGAGCAAGGTAAGACAGAAAAACCCAATATCACTGACATATTTAAGTCTTCTTTTATAAAAAACCAAAACAAACCAAAGCAAAAGCATGCAGGTTTAGAAGGCTAACATAGCATGTGAAAGTCTCCAGTCTTTCAGACTTTCTTCTCTTGGAATCCAGCCCTCTTAGTTGTTAACAAGTAACATTTAATGTAAAGTCGAAGGCTTTCATGGCCGGAATCCATAGGCTGTTGTGGTCTTTCCGGGCTTTGGGGCCATGTTCTATGAGTATTTGCTCCTGGAGTTTTGCCTGCATCTGTGACTGGCATCTTCATTGGATCTGGTGGCCTGGAAGTAAGACAGAGCATATATACTTGTGTAGTGGGGGGGGGAGGAAGTAATTTGCATATGTTGTAGTTGCCTGTGTGATGGCCTGTTGTTAAATGGGATATCCCCCAGGGTTGTGTTGTTAGTTAGGGGATATGCATAACAATACATTAAGTACATTAGCAATCCATTGTATTGTTTCTTGTAGAGGGACCCCCAGAGTCTGGGTGGTGTTCATTGGCATATTTCTGACTCTTGATTTTAGTGTTCTTCAGCACTGGTAGCCAGATTTTGTTTACTTTTTGAATGTCTTCTTTCCTGTTGAAATTGTCCCTGTGTTTATGGATTTCAATGGCCTCTCTGTGTAGTCGGACATAGTAGTTGTCAGAATGGTCCAGAATTTCTGTGCTTGCAAAAAGCATTCTGTGTCTAGGTTGGTTTATAACATGTTCTGCTACTGCTGATTTTTCTGGCTGGATTGCAGAAAAGTTGAAAATTAGAAAAAGTAAGAAAGGAGACAAACTTCCTGGTACAAAAAGGTGACAGGCAAAAACAAATCATTATATCGTATCAGCCTTCCTTGGTCAGAAAAAGGAATGGTATAGCAAGAAAAAACTGAATATAATAATAAGGTAAAAATTGTTTTATTCCAAAAGTAACATTACTCTTAGTAGTAAATGTCTATTACTCTGTTACTGATTCCTTTTATCCTGCTAAATCATTTCCCATGGTGTGAGTTTTAAATATATGGGGCATATTCTCTTCCTTACTCCTGTTAAAGTTATTATTGCCGTGATGAATTTGAAAAAAAAAAGAAAAGATCTTGGTGTTGTGGTTGTATTTTAACTAACATGGCTTACAACCTCTAAGAGGAAAAAAAGAAATTAAATTTTATAAGACAATTATTAATATACCCTCATTCAATGACTATTTCTCAAACAGGGAGCACTGATTATAGATTAAGTTAATTTGGACCCAATCCCTTTCCAATCAGAACTGTAGAGTTATCAGATATTCAATTACCAAATCCAATTGCAATAGCATCTCCAATTATCACTTGAAGTTATTGCTTAATTGGTTCCCAATCTTTACAAAATTGGACGTTGGACTACAACCTGGGAGACCAGAGTTTGATTCCCCACTCAGCCATGGAAACGCACTGTGTGACCTTGGGCACGTTACAAACGGTCAGCCCCAAAGAAAACCTTGTGATAGGTTTACCTTAGGGTTGTTGGAAAGTTTTTGTTAACAAGTAACAAGTTATCCCCTTTCAAAAGGAACAACTCATTGGTTATTTTTTTAAAACTCAAATAATATTTCTAGCTCCAACAAGAGCAGTCATCTCCCCAGTTGTTGCTCCCTGTTTCTTCTGCTTGAAGTGGAAAAGCCCTCTTATTAGTCATGGTTCAAAAACCTTTATATTTTGTAACAACCTAGATATAAAGATGTAAAGCCTTTGACAGGTACAGCTGGCGTGATGCAAAAGCCCATTACTACAGAGGGTTGGGTTGCTCAAGAATGGTAAATCAGTATTCCAAGATTTTCACTGATAGTCCATTGCTCCTAGGACACAGTTTCCAGGCTGATTTTAAGCCTGAAACTATAGCGAAGCATCAGAAGAAATGTCATAAATAGTCCTTCTTACATATTACAGCTTGTTCTCATGAACAGCAGCTATTTATGAACCATGCCACTTCTGAGTGCAAAAAAAGGAATTCCAAGGATAGATGGCTTATTTATACCAATTAAAACAAAACTAAGGAAAGAAAATCCTTGCGTATTAAAAACTAGCATGTTAGAAAAAAGTCTTGGTTAGAATCTTTCCCCTTTGACACATGCGTTCTATGGCCCTTCTATGGCATTTACGTGAATCTCCAGCTACAGTCTGAAGCAGAGCCATGCCTGCCATTAACCAGAGTGAGCCAACCACCTCAGGGAGCAGATTTTGGATGTCAAGAAATAGCAGCAAATTCTTATTTAATTATTGTATTTTCACTGCCAGAGATAGACAGAGGCACTTGTCAGACTTTTATGCTTCATGGGTTGAGATACAATCTACCTTGACTTGAGTGATGAGAGAAGGGTGGTAGGGACTATATTTGATGTTCTGCCTCATGCAGCAAAATGCCTTCAGCCAGCCCCAACTTGAAGGAGTTTACTACCCTCTGGAGTTTCCTGGGCTAAAACTGGGAGGTTCTGTGTGCATCTGCCCCATGTGGTGATTTATCAGAACTGCAGCTTGGAACTTGGACAGTAAAGTATTAGGTGCAGGTATACCTCAGTCAATACACCTTTTCGCATGGCATTTTCGATGCAAAAGGGCCCCTTGAGCGTCGTGCAAATATGAGGAGCGGTCCACATGACACACTCACATTTGCGCAACGCTCCAGGGCCTGACACGGACCACGCACATATTTTTTCATTTTCGGCTTGAAGCCGCAAATGCTGTGTGGTCATGCATCTCTCTGGGGCCCCGCGCACACTTACCTTGAGTGCAGAGCCTCGGGAGCTGGTCTGGTCTGGTCATGCTTCCTGTCCAGTGCGGCCTGGGAAGGTCTGAGGCTGCACTGCGAAAGGAAGAGGCGGGGCTGTTGTGCGAGCAGGAAGCTCGTGCGGGGCCCAAGAAGCAGGCAGGCGAGAGCCTCTCTCCAAAGGCTGCTCGCGCGAGCACTGCACCCCAGTGCCAAAAATGGGTGAGTTGCGGAAAGGGCCAATGAAGCTGATGTGTTCCTGGGCACTACTGCTTTAACAGAAAATTGGAATCAGAGGTAAGTATAACATGGAAAAAATTCAGGATATATTTCTACATCCCCACCTCTCAAAAGGGAGCAGTTTACCATATTTCAGCAGCCTTTTTATCCAAAATTAATTATATAGTGGGCCCTTGGTATCCACTAGGGTTTGGTTTGAAGACCTCCTGTGGATACCAAAATTTGTGGATGCTCAAGTCCCATTCTGTCCAAACGTGTAGTAAAATGGTCTCCCTTATATAAAAAGGCAAAATCGAAATTTACTTTTTGGGTTTTTTTAAAAAAATATTTTCAAGCTGTTAGTGGTTGAATCTGTGGACAAACACATTTTGAGTCTTCAAATACAACTGGAAAGTTTCTTTCAAAATGCAACTAGAAATGATTCTCTTTCTTTAGCCAATCTCTGCTTTTCTTCTAATTTCCATTTTGGTGGTCAAATTTACGGATCCATGTTTTTTTGGGGGTAGCTGGTGAGCCAGGCTTGCTTGCACTTCTCTTTTTCCCCATCAGATGTATGAAGCATAGTGCTGAGTTACAGGGATATAATATATACATGTAGCAGGAAGTAAACAATGAGATGAGAAGTAAACAAAATCGAAAGAGTTCAGAATTACTTGGTTAACATTTAAAGACACAGACACGCTAGTCTAGATCAGTATTCAAAGGGATTTTGTAGTATCTGTGAGACAAATTGAAAGATAGAAGTTGGTAACATAAGGTTTCAGAGACTTAAGTCTACTTCATCAGATGCAGGGAATGAAGTGCCTATGAACAGATCTTTAATAGTTAGGAATGAGGAGGTTGTATGTGTGTGACTAGCAATAGAAATGCAAACCCTGGTCATTCACTAAACTGCTGGGTGATAATGACAGAGACATCATTGAATTAGTGATTTGATTGACACATATAGTGCGATTTTTTTAAAAAATCATCCTGGTAAAGAGTACAGCAAATGAGGCACACTGTAGATCCACAGTAGCTAGAGTCTTTAGATTTTTCATAATTTATTCATTCACCTATGGAGAATGCAGGCCATTTTACAACCCAACTGGCTTTAGAAGAATAAAGTCTAATTTAATTCTTGCACACTCTCTGAGGATGCTGGCATGAGAGGAAGGCTGCTTTCTTCTGTATTGGCCTGAAGGTGTGGCTGGAAAGAGTTGGTATGCTTTGCACCAACTTTCCCAATAGTCCTCAGGCAGTCAGCCAATCAGAGGTTCTGACAGCATGGCCAAGGGACAGATCTGCCTCTGAGTGGACCTTGAAGAGTAAGTTCTTCCTCTGCTCTACTGGGAAAACATTAAAATATTCCCCCAATGCAGTGCAGCATAATTCACATACCCTCTGACATTTCACAGATGAAAACTGGGACAACATAAGGCCAAGCAACGTCATAGTTTGGTCAAGATGGCAAAAGTTATTAATGAGGAAGGACAAACAAGCTGGGTGAGGCAGCATCAGTTTACTTTTGCCTGAGTCCACTGAGAAGGGCAAAATTCTGCCCCCTCTTCTCCACTTTTCTCTCCCTCCTACTGAGTTAATGGAATACAAACTACTTTTGCACATTGGATTCAACTTGCACCAATGGAAGTAAGCTGGGGGCAAAGTGAGAGGAGGAGGAGAGAAAAACTGGGACATTGTAAAAGCAGCTGTGAAAGTGAGGCAATAGAGGATTAATTGCAGATGTCCTTGCCAAATTGGGACAGTTGGAGGTTAAGCATTCAGCTGGTGGCAAGCATCCAAAGAGGATCTGCTGAAGAATGGATGAAGAATTGTTGGCAATGATGAAAAAAGTGTTGAAGGAGAAGTGTCATAGGAAGACAAGGGCCAATATAAAGGAGGCTTTGGGAAATGGCCCGTGGCACACCCACCCAATGATGGGATCAGCAGAAATGGAAAGAGAAGAATCAGTGGATCCATCTGAGATGTAGTGATGTGGTATGGTAGAATCTAAGAAATGCTCAGAGGGTCTCTAGTCATCCAAGTCACACCATCATCTTAGAGTTGCTGATCTGAGGAGCCAAAAGACAGGAAAGCAACCTTCAGAGCTGAATTGATGTGGTAGTGGGAGGGAAGGGCATCCCCTACCTCTTTCTGCTTTTTCCTTTTTCCTGTTTTTGAGAAGTATAGGCAAAAAGAGACCTTCTTTTCTTGGTGGACAAGGCTTGAGGCAGCTATGAGGAGCTGGGCAAAGAACTGGCAAAGGTAATGACTACTCCTTATGCATGCTCAGACTGTACAGGGCTGGACTACTTAATTAACTGAAAGCTAAACATTTTGTTTGAAAAGGGTTGGTTTTTTTGGAACTTGCTAGATAATTGCCCAAGGAAACCACTGCAATGTTTTCTAAGAGGGCTACTTGAACTGGTACAAGAATTCCAAGAGAGGGCTGAATAAATTTGGCACTGGCACCAGGAAACCTACTGCAGACCCCTGCTGGAGCACATATTTTACAAACAGCAAATGCCAGGTTTCTTGTCTGTTTCTAGCTTAGAGTGTTGTTCAGTTTATAGCTACCGAGTTTGTCTTCCGTTATTCCTGGAAACATCATGCCTCCAAAAATGGATACCTGGCTCCAGCCTCACCATAAACAGTTTCTCCACCCAGAATATGAAATAGTTAAGCAAGAAAATTTTGGGCTGATCTAATTCTAAATAGGTGAATCATAAGAGTTTAGTTCTCCAGGGAGCCTTGTACAGTAGCACAGCATGATAGCAATGTACTGCTCTGAGGCCTCTCCAAGACCCTCAAGCATCTGAGTGAGCAGGTTAAACAGCTTTCCTGGGCAGTAGCAATGGCTCAGCCAGTACTCAGGGTAAAACATCATGTATAGGGCACAGCAAGGGCAGGAATCCTGTAGAAACTCTAAAAAGCAGAGGCTTCTGTTGTCAGAATAAGCACTTCCAGCTGCCAGGAAAATAAATCACTTAGGCCATTTCCGCACTACACTGTTATAGTAGGGAATCCTGGGGTTTGCAGTTTACAGAGATGCATTTAGAATTCTCAACCAGAGAGCTCTTTCGCCTCAATAAGCTACAAAAAAATGTCCCAGAATTCCACAGGATGTTGACAGTGGAATAGCACTATAACAGTGCAGGGCAGAAATGGCCCTAGAAGGCAGAAGCCTCCAAAAAGAAAGGCTCACACGCAACAGTGGTGATATGGTCTGTACGCACTAAGTGTAGGGTCTCTGGTAGTGGGGCTTGTAAGCTTAGTCATAGAATCATAGAATCACAGAGTTGGAAGAGACCATAGGGGCCATCCAGTCCCCATCTGATGAGAAACCACTCGATCAGGATGTTGGCTGAAGGTGGGTGGGGGTGTGGCTTTATACATTCCTGGGCTCTCTGCATGGGTCATCAGATAGAAATTTAAGGCAAGATAGTGAAGCTAGGGCAGTGTGGCCAGAAGACTAGGCTCCTTATGATGCCTCATATCTTCAGCACTTAAGGACATTGAAGATCCTCCTGGGATCCATCTTGTCCTCAAAATCAGGTGGTGAATATTAGGTGGCTAGTGGTATTGTTATTTTGGCAACAAGGCAACTTTGATATATGATGATACTATGAATGAGAGACTTCCAGGACCCCTGGTTATCAACTGCCCTGCTCAGGTCTTGTAAACTCAGGGCTGTGGTTTCCTTGATTGGGTCAATCCAGTCTTCTTTCTGGTAAAAGATAAGTGGATTAAACACAAGTTGAACAATTTGACAATTTAAAATCCATTAGAACTGTGTAAAAACTTGTATAGATTTAGGCAAAATCAGACAGCAAAGACTACAGAAAAAACCCATGCTTTAGCTTGGTGTAGAGT
Source organism: Ctenosaura bakeri (assembly GCA_948474755.1). Lineage (NCBI taxonomy): Eukaryota > Metazoa > Chordata > Lepidosauria > Squamata > Iguanidae > Ctenosaura > Ctenosaura bakeri. The sequence goes on along the minus strand of CAOLHI010000193.1, from coordinate 183,480 downwards.
GAGAGTAGTATTGGCACCAATTGGGCTTCAAAGGGGAAGGAATCCTGCACCAGGGCATCACAACAAACAAGGCCCTTTCCCATGTATTTACTCTGTGTATTTCTTCCATTGGTGGGGCACAGAGAAGAGACTCTCTGGATACCTAAATCCTTCAGCCGACTTTAGTCACACAGTCAGTTGCATTTAGTTATGTGGAAAGTGGGCTTTAACAGCCAAGTATGACATCCAGTCTGCCTTCAGGCTGCTTCCAATATGCACAGTGGAGTTCCATCTGTTTGGTTTGCCTTGCTCATTCATCAGTCTGGGGCCAGTATACATAGCTATACAGACACTGTTAGAAATTTGATGGCTTTGATGGGAGGGAGACAGGTGAGGAGATGCAGTAAGTCAAAGATGCTCAACCACATACAGCCCAGATTGCAAGTCCAAACAGATCAGTGGGATCTGGAGACATGCATTTGCCTGAAACCTTTTGGTGGAGCCATTCTTGCACAGCCTCCAGTGGTTGCAAGCCTATCATCAGAGAAATTTGGGACTCATTCTTTCAGGATTGGAGTAGCCAAATTGGGAGTCTCCTCAACCCACATTCAGGCCATAGAGAAGTGGGAGTCATCCATGACAAAAATCTGTTTGCCTTGAGTTGGGAGGGAACTGCTAATCCTTTTTTTTTTTTAAAGTTTTTATTGCTGATCTTGTTCTTTTCCAGAACCAGCTATAGTTTCAAGCCTTCACAAGACTCATTTGGAACCAAACACTGGCACATATTACTGCTACAGCAAAAGCCTCATTGGTGGTAAATGATGCTGCAGATGGTATACAGCAGAGGAGTATTCCGTTCCTTTGACTGATGGGGTCCACCATCTCCTCACAGCCCTAACTAGATCCCTAAACAATTAATTGTAGCCAAGCTCAATCTGGTTGGCAATTAAATTCACTGTGGCTGACTGTGGGGACCCTGAACTGGGATGCACCCCCTTAGGGTGAAGCTGATGGAAGAGAGACCCCCCAAGGAGAATGTATTGCAGAAGCAAACAAACCAAACTCAAAATACACAAGCGTGACCCATCTCCTCCTTCCACAGGTATGAGAATTGTACAAGAAAGTTGGTTAACAGACAAAAATTTCCACCTCAGTCTATTTTCAGCCTCCATATCTTTTCCCAGCCTCAGATTAGTGAGATAATACAGGAAAGTATCAAAGTCAACAATACAAATTAACCCTCATTATACCACTGGATAGATATTATTATTTGGCAATGATGCTAACAATGACTCTAAACCCCATCTGCCTGGTGCCAGAGGCTCAACTCACTACAGATCTCAAGTTTTGTGTGAGTTTATGGATGCAGCATCATCCATTGGGCTGGAATCTTCATTTCACCAAATTGGTTGGACCCAAACACTTTGTGGACTGGATGGAGGAGAATAGAGAATGAGCTGTGGCCTACCATGTATCAGTGCATGGAGCAGACCGGGTTCCTGGAGGCACAGATTATCGTGCTGGGCAAAAACAGCCCTACAACATACAAAGGCCTTGTCAAGGCATCCAAGAGATACCTGGAGTTCTGTTTGCTCACCTGCTTGGGACGTAGCCATACTGGTCAGAACTTTTGGAGAGGTACTCCTAGCTGGGTACCCTCAAGTTTGTGCATGTTGTTGTTATCCCATATTTTTCCCAGTCCCTGTCTTAAGGCAGTTTACAGGAGTTGATGTTAGGAGAAAGGCCAGCAGGGTCTTCATCACAGCAGCTGGGGGGCCATCTGATTCAGTACCTGGACAGGCAAGACGTACTCTTCTGCCCTAATGGAGTTCATTTTTCCAACAGGGGCCAAGACCCATAGTTATATGGACTCTGTTATAAACTTAGGTCGCAGCTGAAATTGCAATAGCTTTGTTGGAAGACAGACAGCTCATGTGTGACTTTATTTTTGTAGCAGTTGAAGCAATGGGTAAGATCCATTTTAGGGAGAAGACAAAGCCTACATGCTCATCTTCCTCCATGTTGGATATTCACTTAAGGGATCTTGAAGGTGAAGAGCTTTAGGAATATGGCAAGCTCACAGGCTCTTGGCTTGGCTTTGCTCTCTGGTGGCAAAAGATCTACACAATGGTCTGTGCCTAGGTAGAATCCCCCAGCAGGTGGGCAAAGAGGCCATTTACTGGATGGCTGATGGGTCACCCAGTGGTTGGATCTGTTCCCCATGCTGTGACAAGTCTCTTTTGTTTCCATATTCAATATCTCCAATAAGCATAGTATTGTGTGTATTATGTTCCTTCTCCCATTCTTTACTCCTGCTCAACTCTATGGGTAAAACATAGCATCACAAAATACAGGTTCTACTTTGGGTTTTTTCCCCCCAGTAAAGCACAATCATACTAATAAGAATTTAAAAACAAACTACTATGTGGTAGGTATGATCTGGTTGTAAAAAGGAAACCAGGACTTAAAGAGAGGATGTGGCAAGGAGGAAACAGGAAATGGCTAACCTGGGGCTGTGAGAAGCAGCAGACCAAACTGACTGATAGAAGGCTACGGTCCTAAATATACTATCTGAAACTCAATGTGTTTCTATTTTGAGTGAATATGTTTGAGTGATTGTTTCTGTTTTGAGTGAATATAATATGTCTTCTCTTATGGGTCTCTCTATAGGGTCTACGACAATATACTAAACTTTGTATGGAAGCAGTTTCAATTCTTTAATTCTTTATTATTATAACTGGTTTTCAAGCTTCATAAGTCCCTAGACCCTGCATCTGTTTTCAGATGCTGAAGTTTTCTTTCTTGGGAATGTCTTTAGGAGGTATTCCATTTATATTCAAATTTGTGCCCCAAACTATGCTGTGTCAAATCACTCTGTCCTGTCAAAACAGTTTAGGACTTCCCTTCCGTACAAATTGCTCCATCTATATTTCTGAAAACTTGCAGGTTTGTTAACTAGGGTCACTGTATTCTTACCTGTTATTTTTGAAATGATGGATCAGAAGGAAACTTGGAGGTAAGTATCATTTTTATGAGAGCCAGAGTGCTGTAGTAGTTTGAGTGTTGAACTATGACCCTAGAGACCAGGGTTCAATTTGGCTATGGAAACCCACTGGGTGACCTTGGGAATGACATACACTCTCAGCCCCAGAAAACCCCATGATAGGTTTGTCTTAGGATTGCCATAAGTCAGAAATGACTTGAAGGCACACAACAACAACAGTCATTTTTAACTCTCCAAATAGAAAGGCTGCTTTTGCAACAACAACAACAACAACAAAATTCCTGTGCTCTGAAACATGGCAACCTTGCAGTCATTTGAAGCGGCAACTATGCCTGCAAAGTTCTTCCAGTTATGTAGAGAGGAAAAAAGAGTTAATACCAATTCTGTTTTTTTTTTAAATTAAAGGTACCCAGCATAATCACTCTTCCACATATCTGCTTGTAATTTAGCAAGTGTAATCCTCTTCTAGAGTAAGGGGTTACTATACTACAAACAGCACTTACATTTGACAAAAAAAAAAAATAGGCCCTTTCTGCAGCCTATCTTCTTGCATCATCATCTGGTGGCAATCCTGGCAGCAGCTCTGCCAGGAAGGAAGCGTGATGCCAGTGCCCCCCTCTGCACAGGGCAGGCTCCCTGTGGAAGGGAGTGCGATGGATATGCTGCTTCCTTCTGCAGCACAACCATGTAGTTTCCCGGGCTGAACTGCAATGGCAGCACTTCCTGTCCTTCCACAGGATGGATAAGTGCAGGATGGTGGCACGATTGTGGGTCATTGACAGGGAAAACTGACCAATGATTTAACCTGTTATTGTACCGCCTGGGGATGGGAGAAGGAAAAACTGTGATGACATCATGCAGAAGCGTTGCCGTGGTCCCATCCTTCTCCTATCCTGATGGTGGCGGGTGGGAGGCTGCTGTGGAAAGAGCCATAGTCAATGGGAGACATTGCCTATTGGAGACTTTACCTGTTGCACACCCAGCATGATACAAATGAAGACTGTTGGACAGGGAGACTGAAGAAGTTTATAGGAAACCAAAAAAAGACACACGAGATGTGAAAATGGTCAACCAGTGACCACATGTTTTTTGACATTAAGAAACTTATTGCAAAAAGCTTTCAGTGTAAAAAATGATTTATTGGGTTCAATTTTTCTTGTGCAGCAAATGGTGCATTTTGTGCAAGTATGCTGTTTTCTGCATAAGATATTGTATTTTACACAAAGCATGGTATTTTGCATAAAAATCAAGGGACTTTGCACAAAGTGCATTTTGTTTCAATAGACAGTTTTTCTTGAGGTTGTGAAAAATCTTTGGTCTCGTCCAAGAGGAGGTGAAAAAAACTTTTGAAATTATTTGTCCTTGCATATAGGAATGAAATAAATGAAGATTTACACCCCTATTGGGCCCATTTGCTTGCCATTTTTTGCCTTGATGGAATGCCTCACAGCATATTCTGAGACTAGAAGACACTATACTGAGCTTTTCATGAACGAGTGACTAAGAACTCTGCTTTTTATAAATATTTTAAAGTATGATTACAAAGAAATGAAACAGAAAAGAATAATAGAGAAAAAAATAAAGGAAAGGGGAAGGAAAATGCATAGAATATGAACAAGAATTAGATATACTGGTACACATTGTTTTAATGTGACTGTGTTTTCTAAAACTCATACATTTTCTTGAAATTGACATCTGAAGCCATAATCTTTTCTGTTGGTTAATTTGCACAGGACAATCTAACTCTCAGTTTCATTCAGTTCTAACTTCATTAACTTCAAATTTCATACTTTTCAGCAAACATTTATAAATGAAACTTTTTGGTTTCACTTTCTCTGAGGGCACAGTTTCCAACACAGCAGGTCTGGCTTAGGCACTAAGATCTGATGATTCATATATAGACACCAAAAGCTGTTGTAGTTGTAAATATTGTCATGGTGCAACTGGAAGTAACTGATAAGTAGGCTACAATATAGAAAATGCCCAAAATTCTAAGTTTGGACCAATCAATTGATTGAAAATATAAAACCACAATCAATCAATTTCTTCTATAAAAATGATTGTCTCATAGTCTTCAAATTAGGATGGTCCTATAGAGTTAGTTTAGCATGACTGTGAGAATTGAATGGTAACTTACAAGGATATAGTTTGCCAAACCATTCTAGCAGCAGTAATCACAGGGGACCCTAATCCTTTTGTCCCCAAATGAACAGAACTAAGGCAGTCTTTTCTAAAAGATGTCCCTAGTAAATTGATTCCAAAATTGCTCAAAGAGGAGTATGTGAAGTAGGATGATGTCTGACAGCTCTTTGATTGAGTCAGAAGATATGTCTTGTGATACAAACTCAGGTCCAGAAAATCAAATCCACTTTCTGAAAATTACTATTGCATCCTTTTAAGTGAAACATGGGGTGGTAATGCCACTCTATAAATTTCCTAAACCGAGTATTGATTTTCTGAAAGTAAATCTGAAGGATGCATAATGAAATACCTCAAAGAACATACAGTATCTGTAATAAAACATTCATCTTAAGTGAGCTATCCTTACTTCAAATACTTAATTTGATCCATATTTAATTTGACAAATCCAGAGGTATTTCAGCAAGCCCTGCAGAGAAATTCAGTTTAATTATCTCAGTAAGATTCCAAGGAACCAATATACCCACCCAAATATCTAATAGCCTCTGGACACCAGTGAAACTGCCAGTTGGCAAACAACCCAAAGGGAGTAGTAACCCAAACAGGCATAAGCTTCAGAGTTAGACAAATTAAAAGACTAGCCAGAAAAAGTGCCAAAGCTATCCCCTCTGGTAAGGAAGAATCTGGCCTATAAATAAACAACAAAAGATTGTCAGCATATAAAATGGCCTTATACTGTATTATTTTCTGCATATAAGCCCAGAAATTGCCAGATTTTGTCTAATTTCACCCAATAGTGGTTCCAAACACAGGTCAAATGTTAAACAGAGAAGGAGGACATCCTTGTCATGTACCCCTCCTGAAAAAAGACTAGAAATGATGCACATCATGTAGAGTCCAAAGAACTGTCTGTATCTTCAACCCTTAATGACCAGATACGTGCTAGAATTTATTGTCTGTGTTCCGTATGGATTCCTCCCATGGTGATTCAAGATATAAGACCACTATCCTACAAGATTCAGATACCAGATAATTTTGAATTACATTGCTCTGTGGGGTCAAAATACAGGAAAATTGTGAACCTCACCAGTTCTTGCTGAAAATACTGAGGATGCTGAATCTTCAGGTGGCTAGTTATGGCCACTCCAAAAATCAGGCAAGAATACATATGCGTAGGTATCAAAAGCTGAGTGAGATGCTAGGTTCCCTCTGCCACTGACATAGGAAGCTGCCTTAAACTGAGTCAGATCACTTACCTGTTTAGCATGGTATTCTCAGTTCTGGCTGAAAGTTGCTCTGTTTATTTCCAGCAGGATTGATTGATTGATTGATTTTAATTTAATTTAATTTAATTTATATCCCACTTGTCTCCCAATCTGGGACCCAAAGTACCTTAAGTTCAGCTAAAATCTTATTTCACAAAAATTAAAAAAACAGTAAATCAATAATTCTGCTTTTTAAAAACCCAGATGTTTACAATGTGTAAAAGGACATTTAAAACATAATTTAGAAGATAAAAGCACACTACACCACACTGAAAAACCCTTCTGCCACCTGATTTAAGAACCAAAGCCTGACTAAATGAAAAGGTTTTGCTTGCTATTAGAAAGAGAGAAGTGAAGGAGCCAATTGAACCTCTTGTGGAAGGGAGTTTTACAGCTTAGGAAGCAGCTACTGAGAAGATTCTGTGCTTCTCAAATGTGCCTTTGCTGGTAATGCGACTAAAAGAAAGCCCTCTCTCAAAGATCTTAAGGCCTGGGCAAACTTGTGCAGGATTCTTTCCTAGACCTAACTGGAGATTATTGATCTTTCCTTGGCCATCATCTAAGTACATAACAGGCCTGACCCTACTTACTGCTGAAAGCAGATGAGATTGGATATGGTCAGGGTGGGATAGTTGGCCAGCCAGCTATGTTGGTGGTGGAGTGGGGGTTCTGGCCCTATTGTCTAAGAAAAGGAAGTTTCCAACCTCTGCTCAGTAGTTATGGCAATGTGACCAGGCACATCTTCTGTTACAGAAATTACACATAAATGACCCAAGAAGGATATGGGTTACTTGGAGAAGCTGGCTGATCCTTTTTCTTCCGTGAAGAGGGGATAAGCTATGTAGAAAACAGTAGAGGCATTCTAGGAGACAGGTTGCAGCTTATTGAACATATTGAATAACATATTGAAAGAAATAAGACATATTAAAAGAAACAGAGGAAGAGAGAGCTAAACTGTCAGGTCTGGATGCACTTTGGGGAGCTGGTTACAACTCTAATGTAGGAACAGGAGATTTGGCTGTTGAGGAGTTAAATTGTATTTTCAGCAGAGATTGGAAGAGTTAATTTTTTAGGATACAGTCTCAGAACAACCAGCTCCTTGATTCTACAGAATACCTTCAGAATACCTTCAATGGTCTCTTTCTCCAGGGAAAGAAATCCAAGAAAGTAGAAAGGTCAGGCTAAACCTGTTCCCTGAATCTGTAAATCCTCTCACCTTCTTTCGCTGAACCCAGTAGGATCTCATGATATCTTATATCTCCTTTTCTTTCTCCTTTCTTTCCCTCTTTGGACCACTACAGGTTTTTTTTATACTTCTCAGTTACCCTCTTTATTTTTTGTTTTTTTTTAAATTATCACCCCTGGTCTCCATACATGCCATTATCTGCTTCTTCACCTTCTTTTCTTCTTCATATCTCACAGGATTCCCTGTTCTTTCTCTGTGCCACCATTCCCTTACACTCTTTTGTCACGTCACCTCTTTTTCTACTGGTCTACCTCACAATGTGTTGATTATTTGATTTTTAATTTTTTTTTTTTTTTTGCAAATACAGAGACAGAGGAGAAAAGAGTTCTCAATGGCATTTGTAAAAATGAAATAATACATGTGTATGTGTGAATGTGTCTTTAGGTCACCTGTTGACTTATGGCAACCCCATGAATTTCATAGAATTTTCTTTGACAAGGAAGATTCAAAGGTGGTTTGCTACTTCCTTGCTCTGAAATATAGCGCCTGGCATTCATTGGTGGTTTCCCATCCAAATACTAAGCAGAAATTACCCTGCTTAGCTTCCATGATCAGACAGGATTTAGTGCCTTTGGGATATTTAGGCAAGGAAAAATTAAGCATAAAGGTTGATAAAAGCAGCCCATCGCCCCCTCCCCGAAAAGTGTCTAAATACAATCAGCAATGTATTGATGCAGTTGTTAAATGTATATTCTCCACTCTCACTAGAAATAGTGCTCAAGGTAGCTAGCAATACAATAATATAAACTAAAATTAGCATTAAAACTAATGAAATATAAACAGATCCAATAAAAACATTTTTTAAAAACTCCACATCAACAATATATCCTCCTGTATTTTTCAGATAAAAACTGAGACACACGTGGCTGAGTAACATCAGAATATGGTAAAGATGGCAAATGTTTTTTAATGAGGAAAAACAGACAGGCTGGGAGAGGCTCTAGCAGATTGTTTTTGCCTGAGTCTACTGGGAAGGGCATGATTCTACACCCTCCACTACTTCCTGCTGAGTTAATGGAATACAAAACTAATTTTGCACTTTGAATTTGATTTGTAGCAATTGAAATAAGGTGAGGATAAAGTGGGAGGAGGAGGAAGTAACTGGAACATTTTAAAAGCAGCTGAAAAAAGTGGGATGACATTATTAATCAAGATTGTTCCTGCTTAATTGGGATACTTGGAGGCTATGCAATAAGAAAGACAGTGCAGGATTCATAAAAATTAAAATCCATTTCAAAAAACAAACGTCTACCTGACTAAAGATATCTTTGCCTGTTGGCAGATATTCTTCATAGGGGAAACAGCACTACACAATGGTGTCTTCAACTACCATTATTTATTGAAACATCCTAGAAAATAGAACAATATCTGACTTAAAAGAAACACCAGTGCTTAACTGAATAGACTCAGGGTAGTCCTAGTCTTTCAGGAGGCAATACAAACCCTGACTGTTCCTATCTGCTTCTGCTCCAAATGGAAAGCATGTCTGTTTGCAACTCATGTTACCCACTTCCCCCCTCTGAACACCACAGTCCTTGCTGTTCTGTCTTTGTCTGCACTATCCAGATCCTGGAAATAATGACTTTTCAGTTAATGTCTGAAACTTTGTTCAAAACAAAGTTACCTTTTGAAAACTATGCAACAAGAGCAAAGTTACTTTAGTGGCGCAATGTGCAACAGTTTCTAGCCATTTTCAAAGGTTGTTTTTAAAGGGAATTTTAAGAGGCATTTTGATAAGGTGTTTTGGGGTTTTATGTCATTCTCTTATAAATTCTAATGCATTTCTCTCTCTAAAAAGTAACAGAAAGTGGGGGGCACATAAGAAACAGTACAGCAGGCAACATAGGAAGTACACATTTTTAAAAAATAAAATCATAAAGAATAGCGGGGTTGCTTTTCTAACACTGTAATGATTGATTAAATGAAATACTTTTTACAAGTCATGTCTCACGTTCTACCAGCACTCACATTTATGTATCAGCGTTCTTCTCCTTTCTCATTGCATACATCTTGGAGCTCTTTTCTCTCCTTCCTCAGTCTCTCTCCTCTTCTACCCTGTTTCCTGCCGCCACCAATCTTCCCCTCCTCCTCTTCCTCTCCCTTAGTTTGGCAGTGGGTGGCAGCATTAGCACACAGAGCTTTCACTCTCCCAGAAATCCACACCAGTGAAGGAGTCTCAGATACAAGTGGACTCTGTAGCACAGCTAATCTACTGTAATAAACTGGGAAAGAGAAACTTACTAGCACCACTCCATCACAGGCCTCTGGACCCAAGGGGAAGGGCGATGCTGACAGAGTGGTGCAGGTGTTCCCCAAGCTCCACTGCTACTTTGGATGGGCCTGAGTAGGACTCAGATGTTCTCACAAAGGTGTGGAGGTGGACCAGAGAGAGTGAATATTTGGAGTGCCTTTACTGGGTTGCAAATAACCATGGAGGAGACTGCAGTTGACTTACAAGTCTCAGGATGTACATGCTTGGGTCAGCGGCGGAGCTTGGAGTGTGTGGAGGAGAGATGGGAGGGGGCGCGGCCATGGTGCACGGAGGTGTGGCTACAAGCTGAGGCACTCCGAAAACATTGCTGCCGGGGTGAACTGCCCCCATCACTCCCCCCCCATCACTACATGACTGGCTTGGTTAGATAGACCAGTGCTCTGACTTCAGAGGAGGTGGCTTCATAGTCCTTTGAAGTTATTCTGGAGAGTTTTGAAAAATTACTTCTTTGGAGTACAATTCTCAGAACCCCAGCCAGCAAAAAAGTAACTTTCCTTAACTCTGATACGCTGGACTTATTAATTCCTTCTGGCTGAACTTCCTACAGCTTCACATGTTTTCTGAATAGGATACCTGCTTTTCTGATACCCACCAGTAGGTAGGTGGCAACATCACTATTAGATTTTTTTTAGTTATTATTAAGACGTTTTAAATTTCCTCTAAGTGGCTTTGTTGATTCCCCCCCCCACAAACCTGGCATAATTATTAACAATAAATGGATATATTTCTGTTGAGATTCTTATGGAAATCATTATAGTGCTCTCTCTCTTTCTCTCATTCTCTCTCTCTTTCTCTCTCAGTTCTGTCTATTGAATAGATCCCTTCATCTTCCACATTACAAAAACTGCTGCCCGTATCACTTCTTCCATGTGCTTGTCAGCAGGAAACTGGGAGAAGACCCTAGTCCAGACAGGGAACACATTCTGGATGCAGGGCTCACAGCTACATATTCTTCCAAATCCATCCAAAGAAAAGCGATCAGTATAAACATAAACTCTTTCATGTTTTTAAACATATAATTTTAAGAAAAAGAAGAAGCGTGAAAAAATGTGATGTGTCATTTGTCTGTAAACATAATGTGACTGAAAAAGAAAAGCCCACAGCACCTTGGAATGAGACACTTGAGGAGTAAGGGGCAGAGTGTGGAAAGCGACTTCTAAGAAGAATGTGTATAAGGACATACTGAAGCCATGCCTAACAGAGCAGTGATAGAATGGGGCTTGGGTCCTAAAGCATCATCCAACCACTGCTCAGTTACTGCTTATATAATGAGCATTGTATAATGAGTATTTGTTGCTGTGTGCCTTCAAGTTGTTTCTGACTTATGGCAACCCTAAGGTGACTGTATCATGGAATTTTCTGGGGCTGAGAGTATGTGGTATGCCCAAGGTCAGCCAGTGGGTTTCCATGGCTGAGGAGTGAATTGAACCATGGTCATAATTCAGCATTCAAACCCCTACACCATGTTATAGGTAGGTACTTCTTCCTCTTAAATGTCACTTTTAATATTCTGGACTAGGAACTGGCAGAAACTGCACAACAGTTTCAGCCTGTGAATATCTCTCCCTGACAAAATATTTACAGAGCTAATTGTTGTGGCTGAAGGAAAAGAAGCTCTCGCTCCAACCCCCAAAGTCAATGGGTCTAGTCAGATGACTCTGCTTCTCTGGTGGGGTAGACTAGAAGATTGTCTGTTGCTAACTAGCCCCCAGGCATGTGTGTATGTTGCCCAGGAAGACCCCCAGAGACCTTTCTCTATGTAGACAGCGCTGTTTTTATCTTGTGTTTTCTTTGGACTGTATGCACAAAGGGCACTGTTTAAAAGGGCAGAAGATTTACTGTGCCAAAACACAACTGCCTGGGTTTTTATAACGGTCCTTTGCTTCGTCCCCTATTCACTGAATTAGAGACTGATTATTCCAAAGCATTTTTAAGTTAGCTGAGTAATTAATTATTTCCCTTTTTAAATACACCATAGATCTTTCTAGTGCAGTGTGTTTGTGTATACAAACTGGGAGATGGCAGGGGGTGGTGGACAAGGGTTGGGTAGGAAAAGAACATATTTTAAGCCAGCCTTTCAGAAATCAGCCACATTGTTTCACCTTGTGGCAATCAGGACAAAAATGGGATCTTCACATATCTTGAGGTTCAGAATTTGTTACATTGGAAACCAAAGGCCCTATTCCCGTGTTGATCAATCACTATGCCTGCTTGAATGGGTTGATCTTCCCACTCCTGTCCTTCTGCCTAAGTTTGGTTAATCACTGCATTTTTTAAATCTGGATTAGAGAAGTAGCTCATCTCTGCACCAGAAGACATCAGCCATTTCTGCACTAGACTGTTATAATGCTATTATTCCACTTTCAATATCATATGGAATCCTGGGGTTTGCAGTTTAGGGAGGGCTCTGCCAGCCCCTCCCTAAACTGCAAACCCCAGGATTCTATAGGATGTTGAAAATGGAATAATAGCATTATAACAGTCTAGTATGGAAATGGCCTCCCTTAGAAGTGATCCCCAGGGGCTGCTCTGTCCTGTACAGCTAGAGCCCAGAACCAATAGCAAGTGCAGTTGAACTATAATCTGACCTTTTTACTATAATAGACAGGCATTGCTGCTAAAGTTCTCAAACGGTACAAAGGACTGCATTCCCATTGACTCACAGTACTAGAACAGAAGAAGTGGAATCTTATACTGTTCATCTGCATGCAGAAGTAAATACCACCAGGAAGTTCAGTAAGGGGCTTAGTCATAGGCACCACCTTTAGGACTTCAGTACTGCTATTCCTAGAACATTATCAGTATCTCATTATTTGAATTGTAAGTATTGCACTAACATAGGCTGTTGATCCACTTAGCCCAGTTTTTCTTTTTCTTTTGGTTTTAACAACTTCCGTGGCACATTCCAGAAGCATCAAGTTCTCTCAAAGTCATTAAAAAACAACAACAATCAATATATCATAGCAATAAAAGAGAGTGTCTCTGTCTCCACTGTAGCTCCAAAACTGTGAAAGCTAGACACCTAAAAATAAACATGCATATTAAAGAGACTGCAGGAGACTGCATTATCAGGATTGTTTGGAATGATTTTAGTTTAAGTCAGTTTGTATTCTGCAGTACCATCCTCGTTCACCAGGTGGAAGACTTCCCTAACCATCAGAAAGGAAGCTGTAGTCAGGCCTAATTTATTTTTTTCTTCTGCGAACCTATTGGCAGATCCACATGGATCAGGGGAATCATAGAATCATAGAAATGTAGAGTTGGAATGATGGGAATGATAGAGAAAGCACCATGCTGGGTTTTCCACTGCAAGTTCCCAAAATTAATCAAAACGGGGAGAGAGAGAGGGAGAGAGAGGTCCAACTGTCTACTGAATAGATGGAAGAGTGCAGGGAGAGATAAAAGGTAAAAGAGTTCTTAAGTAGTAAGAAGGGACAGATCACATGATTGTGTCAGAGAAAGGAAAAGGGTGGGTGAGAGGAGACAACATCTGGATGGGTTAGGAGAGAGGAAGAGAACTTAGCTCCATGATTGTGAGAAATTGCCAAGTAGGTGGTCAGTGAAGAAAGAGGAAGACCACCCAGTCATGTGTGTGAAGATATGGTGAGACAGAGACCATTTTCTCACTTCGCTGTTATAGTGCTATTATTCCACTTTCAACATCCTGTGGAGTTCTGTGGTTTGTAGTTTACTGAGGCCAAAGAGCTCGCTGGCTGAGAATTCTAAAGGCCTCTCCCTACACTGCAAACCCCAGGATTCCATAGGAGGTTGAAAGTGGAATAATAGCACTATAACAGTGTAGTGTGGACATGGGCAAAGAGTACATAGGTTGGTGGGAAGTGATGAGCAAGCTGGATATTTCTACTGGTACTATCTGAAAATGTCACTTCTAAAATGATATTAAAATCCGTTAAGTGTTATAAGCAGAAAAGTAGCAAAATGCAACAAAATACTTAATGCTGTCAACTAACTAGTAGCATGTCCTCACCATCTCAACTATGAAGCTTTCCTAACTTGGAATCTTAGCAGCAAAACTTGCAATTCAGATGTTTCCCATATGTTATTCTTTTTTTGTTGGACCATTTCTTTGTGTCACCTTGTACTATTTGCTCTGCAAGCATCTTACTGTGGTCAAGGCTGACCTAGGACAGTTTGCTATCTGACACAAAGAACAAGACAGCATTCCTTTCTATTCCATGTACAAAAATCTGACTAGACTAACCAGCCTCCCTGGGGATTGTGAAAACTGTGAATCACAACAAGAAAAAGTCACCCTCCAGCCTTCACAAGAGTTTGGAAAAGTTTCTTTTTGGGGCCATGAATCCACAAATTATCCAGTAGGCATAATGGCTAGAAGATTCAATGAGTAGTATTCTTTAAAAGTAACTTTTCTGAGCTCTGTTCTCTGTTCTGATCTCAAATGGTAGGCCTAGACAGAGGAAAGCATCTCAGAGCATCAATAGATTAGTGTGGCAGCAGTTCCTGTAATTGAGGAAGAATCTAAGAGTATAAATCTCTTTCTGAAAAAGGAACAACACCTTCTTGTATTGTTCATTTGTGTAAAACACTACAAAAATAGAATCCAATAGTTCCCTCCCTGGGAAATATGACTGGTGCTGCTGCTGAAAGCCAGAAGAAATCTGGGACACCCTTACAAGACTTTACTGGAAGTGATCTTCCTTGTGATTGAAGACTCCAGATGGCCTGGCCTACAGTTTCTACTGCCACTGGCCCTACATATCTAAAGTGTAAATGGTTGGGAAATGCTGACAATATCATGCCACCTCAGTTCTTAAAATGTGAAGTACCTTTGCTTCATATTCTAGCACTATCATTAATACTAGAATTTAATATGCTGTTATTATTCAATATAAATTCAATAATAATAGAAGAAGTAGTAGCAGGAGTAGGAATAGTGGTAACACCAGTCATTTATTACATCAGATATTAGGAGCAAAATCTGTAGACCACATAATAGGAAGAACTTGTCTAGAAATATCTAACGTGGGCGGACATCCTAATGGGAACTTATATAATTACAAACCAACTTATGATCGCGTAAATTTGAATTGTACTGTTGCTCAATGTTCATATTCTCAGGGACGGGAGCAGAGACAGAGCTGTGGGACCACTGTATCAGTACAGCCAGCAGTGACCATTGCACAAAAGTTCTGATGCACAGCATGTCCTGATGTGTAACATGTCTCCATGCATAACGTGTCCTATTGCACAATGGGAGCCCCTGTTACAAAACAGAACATCTTGTGAAATTCCCCACTGTGTCTTATTGCAATTCACCAGCATGGTTGCATATTGTGAGGATGATGTAGCTCATTTGTCATAAAGTTGCACATCATAGCCTCTGATGCAGGCTCTTAGCCATGATTTTCCTGCACTCATATGCATGATTCCATTGTAGTCTTCTATAAAAAGACATAAAGAAATCCAGCAACACCTTTGAGACTAATTAGGAAGAAGAAGTTTCTAGCATATTCCAGAAAACTCTTCTTCCTAGTTAGCTTCAAAAATGTGGCTGCATTCCTTTATTACTTTGAACAAACATGGTTATTTCTTTGTCACCTACTGTTAAGCAATTGGTTTCTGTATTTCAGGGATGGGGAAAAGATAAAAAGCCAGATCCTCTTGTAAATAATTCATTTAGAATAATGTTTCCCAAACTTTGGTTTTCCAGGTGTTTTGGACTTCATCTCCCAGAATCATTGATCACTGACCAAGGCAGCTGGGAGTTCTGGGAGTTGAAGTCCAAACATCTGGAGGACTAGAATTTGGGAATCACTGATTTAGAGCCATATATTGGCAGTAGACAGAGCCAAAGTCAGCGGTGGGCAAGTTACAGCCAAATTGTGAACTGTGAGCTCTTTCATTCTCTCTTTCCTTTTCCTCAAAATCTCTCTCTCTCTCTTACACACACACACACACACACACACACACACACAAATACACATTCACTTTCTTTCTCCCATCCCAGTGGGTTGCTGCAGAAACACTAGATCATTTTTGCCAAAGGCTCTTAGCTAAGCACTTGCAAAGGGATTTTGAAATCAGGCTAAGGCTGTAAGTGTCAGGGATGGGGAACATACAACGCACAGGTCCAAGTCCATGGCGATTTTGTCCATGGCCACCATCAGTACAATTGGAAGATCTGCTATGACTGCTCATAGAACTATGCTAAGCATCAACAAAAGCAACAAATAATCTGGTCTTTTGGGCCTTTCCTTTCAGAAAGGAGGGGAAATGCTGCTTCGCTGACCATCATGGCACTATGGTTCAGCTGGAGGACGTGGTACTCTCCTGCCCCATACAGTGCCACAGATGACACTGATTTTAGAAGCAACTGCAACAGTGGTTGGAATATGGACACTGGACCATGAATTCTGGCAGTGGCAACAGGAACTATGGATGTGATTCAGGCCCCTGTGGGTTGTGGGTCCATTGCCCCAAGCAAGTTGCCTACTCTTGCCCTCAAGCCACATATTTTCCATTTGTGTCATATTAACTGAGTGGATAGCTGGGCAGAAAGCTTACTCTGTGGCAAAATAGTTAACAAATTAATTAGGAAAAAGGGGTTTGTTTTCTCTTATGGTATGTGACATGGCTCCCCCCAGTTATTTTTGGTCATATGATGTTTGAAATCCAGCTTGTACAATCTACTGTATATTGTTGTGTATGTGCTGGTGAGATCCTCCACCTTAAAATAGTCTTCTACTGAATTTTGTGAAAGCTTGTGAAAATTATGACCAGAAAGGGCCAAGTTCAAATGTTCACTCAGCTGGAATATAGCTGTCTTAAATGAATACTTTTTGTGAATGCGGTGGTATCATGACCACAATACGCTACCCATTTTTCCATGATTTTGTAGGATTGAGAACATTGCAACTGAAATTGAGTCAGAGCACTCAGGAAACATGCTCAATGGCAACATCTTTTTATTAAGTGATCATTGCAACGGAGCCGTTTCATCATTCTGTGCCCACTTCTTCCCTGCCCAAGTGTCTGCCCGGTCATGATGCTATGTATCCATATTTGGTATGTGCTATTCGTACTTTGGGAAATAGATCGTCCTGAGGCATTTTGCTGTTTGAGGCAGAAGAAGGGACTGCTTTCACTTCTATTCCACTGGCAGCTGTCACTGAGAACCAATCCTGAATCACATGAAGCTTCACCAAGTCTGTGGGAAAAAATACAATATTTTCCCCATAACAGTATGATTGGAATCTATGGTTTCACTTGCAGTCTGTTCCAGAGCCATGGCTGCTGCCATTGGCTGGGGTCCTTATTCTGTTCAGCTGGACCAAGAGACAGACTGTCTTTCCTTGGCTGAGAATGGCACAGGAAGTCCTGCATGGTTCCCCCTGTGCCCCTCTTGGCCAAGGCAGGAGATGGGAAGTTCTTTCTCAGCCAAGAGAGACACGGGAAGCCTGGCATGGCTCTCCCTCCATGCTTCTCTCAGCTAAGGAAGGAAATGGATACTCCTTCCTTTGCCAAGAGAGGCACATGGCTCTGAACAGCGAGACCTCTCACCAGATTTGGTTCCCAGGGAGGGGGCTACTCACCAAACCCTGTTGGGAAGGAAGGAAGGAGGAGCAAGCAGAGCTGCCTCCTCCCTTCACCACCTTGTCTGGCCTGGGAGTGAAAATATAGCATTCAGTATTATCTGTGTTTTTCTTTATCCATGTTAAGTCTAGCCCTCATAGATATGGGGAACTACTATGTCATGAGGCTTGGTAGAGTTTGGTGAGACTTTACCACACCTGGTAAGATCTAAGGGAGGCCTATATAAAACCTCTTCTAATGTGGGCCAGCCTCTTTTTGTGCTGTTCCAAATATTGGCAGCCTTAGAGTGCTTGGCCAGAAAGCAGACATTGTTCATGTTCTCTTCTGTTTGAAGGGAGGTGGGTGCTGCACTTTTATTGTAAATAAAACAAATTGGCTTTCCAGTGGCTCTCTGTTGCCTGACTATAATGGTGCTGGCCTGGTCATGGAGTGATACTCCAGCTGTGCCTGCTGGCTTAGTAGGGTGATGGCTTGGCAGTAATGCATGCCTCCAAGGTAGTTGCCTGCATTGAGGCCCCAGTGGCATAGCAGTGGTTGGCAAGGGTGCACCACTTCTGCTTGTGTGGCAGGGATGTGAGTAGGTACAGAGCCCGGCTTCTACTGCCTCTCCCAATCCACAACACAAAGCAGGTGGCTCAAAGTGAAGAATGATAGGTAGAGTCTGGAAATAATTCATTAAAAGTAATTTGTTAACCCTTTCAACAGTAAATTCAGAATTTATTATTTTCCTCATTTAAGACCAACAGCACGAAATTTTTTAAGGCAGCAATTTTCATTTCACAGTATTTTGAGTTGTTGCTTTTGAGGGAAAATTAGGGATAGTAACTTTAAATGACTTTTATTTAACAGTTTAAGAATTAATGAATTGCATAAACAGTTATTGTGATGAATTCTTCTGTGATGTAGTCTTGATGGGTTAACATCAATTAAGTAATTTTCCCTAGTGGTATCATAACACAATTGATAGCTCTGTTGCTTGGTGATTGTTGTTTCTGTGTGCCTTCAAGTCATTTCTGACTTATGGTAATCCTAAGGCAAACCTATCACAGGGTTTTCTGGGGGCCGAGGGTATGTGACACGCCCATGATCACCCAGTGGGTTTCCATGGCTGCATAGGGAACTGAAGCCTTGTTTCCAGGGTTGTAGTCCAATACTCAAACCACTACATACTCACTTAGTGGTGCCCCGTCTTAATAAGTACAATGAGTTTCCCACAAAGGAACAAATAACAGCTTGGCAAGATGGTGTTTTACAGTAAGAAAACAGCATTGGGGAAGGGAGTAACTTCCCCAGAAGTGCCATTGTTACAACCTGAATCCATCTTTCAATAGCTACATTTGAAAAATAGGAAAAAGAAAGGAGATCTGATCATGGATCTCCAACATTTTACCCAGCTATTAACACAAATTAGGGTTTCTTTTTTTCCCCTTTTTTCTTCTGGCGACTTGGAAATGTTACTACACCTCTTTCCCCCAGTCCCCATACCCATGAAGATCAAATGATTCTAGGATTTATACTCAAAAATAATTTCACCAAGTTTTGCTTTGCTTTTTTTTTTTGGTGGCCCTTCAAACCTAGAGGTATGGGGTTCCATGGTCGAATGGTCCCCCAGGGGAAAAAATCTTTTGCATATAAAGCAAGAACATATCAAGAATAAGAGTGCAACATGATAGACAATGCACCTTCAGTATGACATGATTGTTTTCTTGGTGCAGGGGCTGTGGGTGTGAGGTGGAAAGATTGAGAGAAGGAGAGAGGGAGAGGAGGAGGTGAGAGAGAGAGAGAGAGAGAGAGAGAGAGAGAGAGAGAGAGAGAGATGGGGCATTTAAAACTGCTATATGCATTTGCCAGCTACAGGCTCATATAGTACAGCTGAAGAAGACAACCACTTGATCCTACTGAATATATAAGCTGGATCTCAGGCTCTACCCAAATGGGATATTGATAGCAGGGTAAGCACCATGAGTAAGGTAAGCACACCTCCACATGAGTGATTTGTATTTATGAACTGTGAACTCTGCTGCTACCACTTGGATGTACTTATGCCAGTGGTGCTAAATCCCAGCATGACGTGGAACTGTTATTTCTGAAGTAATTTTTAAAAATTTATAAGAATGAGGTTTGAAATAATTCAAGCAATCTGCTGATACTGCAACTTTAAGTTCTCACTGCTCTGATTTTTGGCACCATTTATATGCTGCTCTTGGCAAACCACCTCATGTATTGTATCATTTTTTAAAAAAGATTTGAGTGCACAAAATGGCCTTTCTACGACATATTCTATGAGACTTAAAATAAGGTGACTTGTGCACCCAGAGACTCATTTATCACCCCTGCCTAGGTTGCACATGGGTGCCCAAATGGCTTCAGCCTATTTACCCCACTGGGACCAAAGACAAACTCACACTTTGGGAAAGTTACCTTTTGTACTATAACTCCCAGAATCCTCTGGCCGGCATGAGAGATTCTGGGAACTGCATCCAAAATGTAACATTTCCAAGTTCCGGTAAACATGTTTTAAATCTTGGTGCAGGCATGATCTGAGTATTGTTGTCTCGAGGAAGGCAAGTAGACACGTCCTTGTGTTTGCTTTGGAGAACTACTGCAGGGATTACTTGCTCCTGGGGTTCCCGGTAATGAAGGGCAGCACAGTGGAGAAGGTGTTGTGTGTCCACAGCCAAAATCACAAAAGGAAGCATTCTGAACTGTCCCAAGTCCAAAATTCTAGAAAAAGCACACAGTTGAAGTTTGTATCTTTGGTCAAGGCAAGAAATTCTCTTATTTGACTTGCAAATTTGTCAAACACAATATTTCATCTCTGCACTGACATCTTGCATTATCCGGCTTCAGATATTGCCTCACCTTTCCACACATAATAAATGGAAATGTCAGCAGTAATTTGAATGAGAAGTGTTTATAATAAAATTCTTACAGAAGCAGAAGACTGGAGGGAGAAAGGGGGTAACCTAAAGGGCATCGACTAAATCAGACCTTTGCACATTGGGAAAATGTTCTCAATTTCTCTCTTCCTTCTACACACACACCAGTGCCTTGATAGCCAGGTTGTACTATACCACAAAACGAATCAACCCCAGCAACTAAATGACATATGCCAAAACCCACCTACGCCAAGATCATCAGCCAATGATAAGAGTGGAGACAGAAATCACTTGATGATCAAGAAGACCCTGACCATATCTATATATTTTCTGAGTGAACTTATCTGTGACAGGGCTACCCCTACTGCTAGGCAAACTGTGAATGCCCTAGGCAACATATTTTGGGTGGTAGTGGTAGCAGCCTTCCTGCTGTTCCTTCCTTGGGATTTCTCAGCTGTTCCTCACTGTTTATGCCACACTGCCTGTGTTGCGTTCACCTAAATTAGCCTGGTTGCCTCAGGTTTGATGGCAGGCACCATCCTGCTGACTGTGTTGAAGTGAGATTCAAATGCCACTCCAACTGGTAGTTGTGCCTAGAATGGGAAGGATACCATCTTGGCCATCACCTCAGGCACTAGAATGTCTTGGGCTGGCCCTGATCTGTGGTGGAAGAAGCTTGTTGGCAGCTTCATAAGCTCAACTGTACTTCAGTAGCTGCACTGCAATTTTGCATGTGTAAAATTAACATCCATGCACATGTACATGTGTAGCAGACATGCTACTTGTGAAGTGGGGCATAAATGAACCTCTCATCTTTGATCATGTTGGCTGGAGATGATTGAAATAGTGGTCCAGTGTATCTGGAAAGTACTGAGTTAAGGAAGGCTGGATGAATGCACCACTGAAAGAAGATTTTCTAAACATCAGTGGGGGTGCAAACAACCTGTGCTATAAAGGAATCCATAGTATCTGAAGCGTTAAATGCATGTCCCAGACCACAGTTCAGAAGGTCTATTTAGATAGGCTGCATCTGTTGTTCATCGTCTATAGTATCAAGTTATGAATTTCTAAGGCTGGGCCAAGACATTTACTCCTCAAGGAAAAAGACATGACCACCCCCTGCCCAGCCACAGTTGACCAGACTGGGCTGGATTGGACTGGCACTTGAAACTTTAACCCTGGTGACAGGACAATGTCTTCCACCTCACCTGAGGGGAACAGGTTAAGGCTGCATGGCATCAACAGCTCTGTCCTCCAAGAGAGGATAATCTCTAAGAGGAGGAGTCCCTAAACAAAAATCTATGAGGGGCTGCTATTGCTGCCTCCCAGCATCTTCCACCTAAGGTGTCTGTGTCACTTTGCCTACAAGGAGAGCCAGCCCTGTGAATCCCCATGGACCACATTTTCTCATCATCTGGTTCCAATTCAGGCTTAATATTTTTCAGTGGAGAGAAACCACACATTTTGCAGAGATAAATTGTTGAATGGTGACATATGTTCTTGTTCTCATGTCTGTTCCTCAAGTTGTTAGACTTACCTATAAAATCTACGTTTTGCCTTTCTGTTTAAACAGGACTTGGATTATCTTACGTTTGATGCAACAACTTTGTACCATAATAATACAATAAATCAAACATAATATCAAATAATATAAGAGCTGGCATGGTGTACTGGTCAAAAGAGGCAGTTCCCTTCTAAGCTTGCAGTTGTTTGTGTGTGTGTGTGTGTGTGTGTGTGTGAGAGAGAGAGAGAGAGAGAGAGATGGGGTGAACTGATTTTAAGATAATTTCTGGGTTCCACAATGTTTAATAGAAATCTGCTAGCCAGATATGTTTGCAGACTCACACCACAACATGATAGAGCCATGCGACCCAGGTTCCCTCTTTGGCTAATATCTTTGGTTCCAAAACATAAAGCCCAAGTCCATAAAGAAAGATTTGGGCACAGATTATCTATACAAGAGGTGGAGAAACTTTGACCCTCCAAATGTTTTGGGCTACATTTGCCACAAGCCTTTGCTGGCTGGATCTTGTGGCAGCTGAAGTTGAAAACATCTGGAGAGCCAACTGTTCCTTAACCCTGGAGCACACAAAAAGATGGGGTTTGGTTTGTTCACTGTGGATACTGTGAAGTTGGATGGAACTTCCGGATGGAGATGGAGAGGCATGAGGAACTGATGTGCCTGAGCTCAGGCCACACGAAGGTTCTCCATACTGGACCAGAGCCAGACATGGGTGCTTGCCCTTCCACCACATTCCTAAAGTTGTTACAAGCCTCCTGAAATCTGAAGCCAACTGAATCATGCGGCTCTCAGACCTTCGGCATAAAAATGAGTTTTCTGGCTGATCAAGCCATCTCACTTTCTCAAACGATGGGGATGGGGATGAGGTGCTCCCCAATCGCCCCGTTGTGAGCTGAGGAACAATTAGTTCGCATTCACTGCATCTCGTGGAAAGGGAAGAGAGACCCGCGCCCTGGCACTTTTGCGCCTGGCGTTTGTTGCGTTCCCAAAGTTTGTGCTTGACGGTTGGGCTGAAGTTGAGGGGGAAAGGAAAGAAAGGGCATTTGTGATCTTTGACAATAAAGCGTCTCCCCCTTCCCAAAATGAGAGTCCTTTTTTCTCAGCGATGTGAGAGAGAAAGAGCAAGACGCCGAGGTGGCTCACCAGCGCTGGGTAGGTAGGTCGGGAGGAGCAGCTGTTCCTTCTCTGTGTCCTTCTGAAGAGCATACATATGTAATCACTCAACATATGGCCCCACAAATCACGGTTTCTGGCTCCGGCTCCCCTCCCTCCTTGGGGAACGGAGCGAGGCGAGGGGAGGCAAGCCAGGGAAGGCGAGAGGCGCTGAGAAGTCGCCATGGGCGCAACAGGTGTTCCCTTGCGCGCCCGCCGCACCTTTCCTGCCTTTGAGCCCCGCTCGGCTCCTCTCAAAGGTTCGTTTGTCCCTCGCTGAATGAAAGGTCCCGTGTGGGTCTGTGCGTGCATGTGTGTAAACACAAAGCTCTTTCTGCTTCGGGCCAGCCCCGTTTCCTTGTCTCATTTGTGTTGGTGTGTGCTTGTTTGTGTCTTTCTCTCTTTCTTTCCCCCAGTGTTCCACACGCGCCTTGGGTTTAGCCCAGAAGGTAACATATGGTGCCCCTCTCTTACCTCTCCAAAATTCATAACAATAATAAAAGTCTTCTAGAGATGCGGATGGCTTGATGTCTTTCCCTCCCCCTGATGGGGTGTGTGCTCGGTTGGGTTGTATTGACACGGGGCGTTTGTGTGAGAAAAGGAAGCCAGACGGGGCCCTGTTATCTCCAAAAGCTCCTCTCAGATTAAACAGCACCAGTTGGTCGCGGGCGGCAGCCGCTGGCAAGCCAAGGGCCAGATTGCACAAACTTCTTCCTGACGCCTGGCAGGCGAAAGGTGGGATGCTCGGGCTCCTCTGGTTACCATATGGTTTCAATAAAATAAGACAAATAGGACGGGGCGATAGCGATTGCAGTAAACCTGTTATAAAGTAGCAGAAGGGAAGGCCAATGTAAACTCCAGAAGGGGCCCCGACGGGCCGGTAGGACCATTTAATGCCAGCCAGGCATGCAAGCTGGCCCGGACAGGTGTGAGGAAGAAGCCAAGGCAGCCCCCCCTTCCTTACCCCGCTCGATTTTTATCACGTTTGTGGTAATATTGCGCTTGTTATGCTAAGTATGAGTAAACAGAAGCGACCAGCCAATTGTGGCAATTGGAGGGAAGTTATCAGAAAATGGTATAAAAAAGGGGGGGGAGAGGCGAAGAGAGAGAAGGTGATCTAACAATAACGTTGCCTTGTTTTCTTCTGAGCAGGTGATGGCTGCCCCCAGCCTCATGATTAATGTTTCCCCAAAGCACTCCACTTTACAATCTCTTGCCATTATTTATTAAACGAAATCTATTTATTATTATTTTAGCAAACAGTGCTACCAGGTGGGGCTTTCTTTTCCCTCTTCAGCTTTTGTTTGGAGGACGTTTGAAGTGGGCAGTCTAAGGGGTTGGTAACTCGCTCACCAGATTTTTGTCATCCATTTGTGTGCAAGCAGAAAAATCTGCCAGGGCTATTCAGCTCCCCCGTCCCCGCTCCCTCTCCACCCCGTTGTTGCAAATCTAAAAGGGGACGTAACATTCGAGAGGGGAGAAAAGTCTCTCTCTTTTTTCTCCCCACCCCATTGCCAGTCCCCTTTGGGGGGAAAGAGACGGCAAGTCTTTCACATCCTCCTTTTGAACGAAGAAGAAGGAGAGAAAGAGAAGGGAATCGAATGGCTGTCACCAGATGCTCTAGGCTGCAGTTAAATGGTGCCTCGCTTCTGCGCTTTTGGAGACAGCCGTGCGTAAAAGGGGCATCTGGAGGCCAGCAAGTTACCTGTCGCATTAAGCAAACGGCTGTGTGCCTGTGTTCAGCCTTGGAGCTCTGGAGAAGGAGCTGTTTCAGCACCACCGCTTTCTGGGTGGGGATCTTTTACAGATTCCAGCGAGGGGATTATAGAAGGCCAATCCAGCGCCAGTTGGGAATGGTTTTGGTGAAGGGAAGGGGTACCCAAAAAAACACCCAACCACTCCCTTTGGAATCAACAAAGATTCCAGCCCTGCTCCCCTCTCAGCTCTACAGAGATCCCTTGAACATGAGAAAGGCCCCTAAAGTTGGTCATTAACTTCGTAAAGCAGAAAAACTGACTTGCGGAGAGGCAACTCCCCAAGCTTGGAAGAGCAGCTGCGCAAAAATCTGAGGCCATTTTTGCGCACAGGAGTTTTTCCTTCTTTCTTTTGCCTCTGGCAACCTTTTCAAAGGGAAACCTTGTTTAGACTTTAGAGAGACAAGCATCATCTCTCCCTAGGGATCCTGGTCCTCCAGGTGCTCTAGCCTCTCTCCTTTTTGGGTGCGTCTGGGATGGTGGGAAGACGGTTACATGTTATAATCTGGAAAGGGCGTCTATTTTTGTTTGCATTCTAGTGGAAAGCAGGACTGGAGAAGTCTTTGTGGCAAACTCTCTTCCCTTCTTTCATTACATAAACAAAAACACCTGCTTCTTTGCCGGGGGCTGCCTGGCCATGTTAGGGGGTCGACGAAGCCTCAAAGCGATCCCTCATGCCTACTCCATCGAAGGAACGGTGGTCACCTCATCCGCCCAGGTTGGAGCAGGTGCGCGCAAAGGAAAGCCAGCTGTTGCGCTTACGTTCCGTTGTTCTCAGTTCTCAAGCACAAGTTCTTCTTCAGTTTCTGGTTGCATCTTTTGCACGTGGCACCGTGCCAGCGCTTTTGTTTCAATTCTTGGCTTCTAGGTGTGTATAACTTTAAGCACTTCCTGACAGTTAGCCTCGTTCCTGACCCATCGCCTCCCTCCAGGCTGTCTATGCAAAACTCAATCTAGCGGTTGCTTTTACAAGTCGGAGAGAGGAAGGAGGGAGGGGACTTGGCTTTTTCAGAAAAACGAAGAGAAATCCGGTGGAAGGAAGCGGGGACCGAATCACTTTCCCCCCTAAAACCCCTTTTAAGGGTTGGATTGGGAACATAACGTAAACTCCTTTCTACCTAGTTTGTGGATCAATCGTGAATATCAGATTTGTCACAAGGGTCAGCCAAGGATTACATAGTCACAAGGGTCAGTCAGAGGCTTCTGGAAAGATCACAAACACAAGATCAAAGCCATGGAGTCCCTCGGTCTTTGTCCCAGTGTCATCTGGCACTAAAAGATATACTGCTTTTGTACATGGAGGTCCCACGTAGAGTTTGTGCCTGCTGAGGCAGATCTCTTTTCCATGAATTTGTATAGCTCCCTTAGAAAGGCGTAGGAGGACTGGAGAATTCCTTAAGCTGATTGTGCTGTTGCAGAAATAGTACTTTCTCTTCCCAGGGCAGGACTTCGACTAACGCCATTCCGTGGTACCGTAAGAAGCCAGAAACACCCCTACTCCGGTGCAGCCAGGCTAGCTTATCACATCGTGAAATCGTTCCTGTTACCATGGGCGGGGGTGGTGATGGAGTGGGGAAAAGCAGACCACTGGTGCCAATCCACTTCACTGAGTGAGAGCGGTGTCAGTTCTAATTATAAAAAAAGAATGGGGAGCCTTCAGAAGTATTCATAACGCAACAATCTCCCGAACTCTCCCTGTATATATAAGTTCCAAAATAAATGGACTCAAAAGTTTTAGACTGCACCTCTATATGAGCTTACCTGGGAGTAAGTCTCACTGAACTCAATTGGATTTACCCCTGAGTAGATACGCGTAAGATGTGGCTACTACTCTTTCTCTGTAAGGTTGTGTCCCAATTCCATCACCCTACTCCTGCTTTAATTTAGCACAAGAAGTTGAACTCAGAGTCTTTTTACACGTTGCATATTTTTCTGTCTTGTTTAGCAGTCTTTCCAAACCAGGTTCTCTTCAGCGTGGTTGTGCACAAAAGACTTATTTGGGGTGAGTGGCAAGAGCAATCTTATTAGATCAAACCAGAGCTCAGTCTAACTCATGGGAGGGAGGAATGTACAGCCTTCCAGAGGTTGGACTGCAACTCGCATGATTAGCTGTCCTTGGCTAGTGTTGATGGGAGCTGCGGTCCAGCAACGCCTTGAGGCCATGCATTCTCCACCTCTGGTCTAAACCCGTGTACTTTCTCAGTTAATGTTCTGTTAACATTCAGAGAAAAATCACACGATGTCTTGATGTTGCACATGCTCCTTTCCCACTGCATTGTTGGGGTATGGCTATGAGAGCATAACATATAGCTGTGGGAAGTTAAGAAAAGTCCGCTTGTCCAGCCAAATACGTGACTGCAATGGACACTGAGTGTAGTCCAGAATTTATTTGTTCCATCAGAGAGTATTTAAACACCATCAAAATAATTCGAGGGGAGGGAAGGAGAAACAAGTTTATCATGGGAAGTTTCGATCCCTATTGATTTCATTGACACAATGCTGTGCACAATCAGGTTGGCGGATGCTTATCGGTATGCAATCGATATCTCTTCTATACCTCCTTAAGTACTGTCAATATTGCTTGACAACCAGCATTCAGGGAAAGAATGCCAGGAGAGAAAAAGAAAATGCTAGTATCATGAAATATTTACTTTCTGTGCGTAAGACAACCGTGACTGGGACAGCCATTTAACGCTAGTACAGAAAACCTTTCTTTTGTAGCATTTTTCCCTGGTTGCATTGTGCTAGAGTCTGGAAATAAGACTTCCCTGTATCCGCCCTCAATATCTACCACCGTCGTAGTCATGCAAGGCAGAACTTGGAAACGTTACTCAGTGGAAACTTAGCTCTCAGCATTCTCCAGCCAACACGGCCCCTGGGTATGGTGCTGTTTATCTTCCTAAAGCGCCCAGTTACCTCCTGCTTTTGCCTGAACTGTTTTAAATGGACTTGACTGTTTTTATGGTTTTTGTTATTGGTGTTTGTTTGTTTCAGCTTGCATTTGTTTTTAAATGGTAAACATCTTTGTGATTTTTGAAAAGGAAAAGTGGGATAGAAATGCTCTGAAACAAAATAAAAGTCCTTTCTCTTCTGCAGGTATGTTTCCCCACTTCTCAGAGCTCTTTGTCCATTGTTGACAGTCTGGGCAGGAAATCCATAAACCCATAAATAAACGAAGACATAAACAAACTGAAAGAGACCGGGTCTCATCCAGTCCTACTCTCCTCCCCGCCCCACGTACAATGCAGACTGTGAAAGGCAGTATGCCGTTACAGCATCCGAGACAGATGTTACCCACCCTCTGTTTAAATATCTCCAAAGTAAGAGCGCCTACAGAGTCAGTTGGTGTAGTGGTCTGAGAGCTGGACTACGACTCTGGAGACCAGGGTTCGATTCCGAGCTCAGCTATGGAAACCTACTGGGTGGCTTTGGGCGCATCACACGCTCTCAGCCCCAGAAAACCCCCTGATAGGTTACCATAAGTCAGAAACGACTTGAAGGCGCAAAACACACTTAACCTTCTCCAGAAGCGGTCTGAGCCACTGTTGAACCGTTCTTAGGTTTTATATCGGCCAAGAATAAGGTTGTTCCAAAAATCAGAATCTGACTTCTCTTCTCCAAGCCCACTTACACATCTATGCTTATTTTGCATCATTGTGATTAAAGCCCTCGGTGGGACCAGTTTCAGATGATACTAAGATAGATAGATAGATAGATAGATAATATATATATATATATATATATAAAAGAATAACTTCCTTTTACGGAAGTAGTTCATGCTTTTGAAGCCGCAGCTGAAAATCAATCTGTAGCCGCTATAGGAGTTTCAATGCCAATACAGAGCATGCTGCTCACAAAGGTTTTCCATGCAGTTCAGTGGGGGGAGCAAGGAACGTTCATGCAAAAGGATGCCTCCGTGGACCCCCCCCCCAAAGGAAGACTCCTAATACAGAATAAATCATTTTTCACACGGGCTTATGTGCACAGGGATTTGGATTAGACCAAATTGATTTCAAATAAATCATTGAAAACACCAAACATTTTACAGAACAAAAATATATCACACGATTTGTGGTGTTATAAAAATAATTCAGACTAATCATTTCAAAAGAGGATAGAAATGGAACACTCTGAGGTGGAAGCAAGCACTGTTTTATTGTTGCAACCAGTGAATAGTGTGATGAGGAGATCTTTTAGATCCTGTTCAATGGTAGATTTATTGGATGGCATTGGTTAATCAGATTGTACCTTTTGTACCCCAGAGCTACAATAAGAATTATGGGGGGGGGGGGAGGAGGAAGAGAAGGAGTGTGTGTGTGTGTGTGTGACAAGAAAGCATTTTGTAAACCCAAAATGCTAAAATCATGCAGACTGATGAGTGTGGGGGAATCACTTTGAAAAGGTTTGGTGTCCCTATTTTTAGGACTCCTGGGGTAAATAGTACCTTCTGTCTGGGGGAAGCTGACTTCTTTTATCTGTCTGACCCACACTAAGTTATTCCAAGATATTGGAAGAAGGAATATGCTGTCATGTAATAAAAAGGTGATTGAGATAACTCGTATAAGTTCATTTGTCTGTAACTAGGAGGTAGTAGCTGACATTGTAGTTTATAGCTGCAGAGATATTGTTTATAGCAGACACAGCAAGAAAAATAAATTGGTATAAAGCAGGGACACAGAAAGAGTCAAGTCCTTCAGATGTTGCCCCAGGACTCCCATTAGCCTTTGAGAGAATAGCCAACAGTGGTGAGTGATGGGAGTTGCTGCCTAACAATATTTGGAATGGCCACATATTCACCTTCCTTGGTCTAATGTGCAGAACTGGAATTACACTTTCTTAATATTTTCTACTTTGTTCCCCTAAAATCTGCTTAGTGCAAAATCTGCATTGCACAATATGAAAGCCACCTTCATACGGTGGATACTGCCCATGCCAGATCACTTGTTCAATATGCCCACACTGCCTCCAAACATCCCAGTGGGGTGAGGTGTATTTTCATGTGTGAGTGATCCATGTCGAAAAGAACAGTGGCTTGCTATGTGGAAGACCCACATTATACAAAATGAAGAGATGCAAACAGATAGGAAGTTAGTGAAAGTGACTGATCTTTTATTGGAGCAATGGCTAAACTTTTTCTAACAATATACTAGATTTGCAGTTATATAGATCCCATCATCACGTTGACAGTGAGAAGGAGGTAGAGATGCAGAAGGTTGCGGCCTTAGGGAAGGAATTTCCAGTTCATATGTTTATATGTGGTTTTGGTTATATCTCAATTCCAAATGTTTAATTCTATAAAAACAAACAGAGAATACAAGACAACATTCAGTGCCAAAGTTGTCATGATGAGGAGATATGGGAAAACAGGAAGGAATCACAACATTTGGGATCTTGGGGAAGAAGTGTTTCACCTTACTGAAATAGGAAAAGCAAAAAACACAGTTGAAGACCAAGCCATCTTGATCACATATACAGCTGCATTGTGGTTAATTATTTCTTGTTTCTATGCCTTTTACCAAAGGATGTCATCCACTCTCCCAAGTGTTCAAGCCAGCATAGGTATGACTGACTGGAGATGATGAGAATTGTAGTTCAATATGTCTGGGGTGGTGCCAGTGTGTGTGTGTGTGTGTGTGTGTGTGTGTGTCAGGGTAGAAAAGGCCAAAATTCCAGTTCTGCTGTCCGTTGGCCAAGAACTTACCATGTGACAGGTAAAAATCTACTGTTGTGGATTTTTGAAAGATACTGGTGCTTCAAATCAGTTTCTCTGTGTACACAGAAAACTGTCTGCATTGGTCCATTGGTCCATCTAACTGTGTGGCATCTACACAGTGACTGTCAGTGGTTCTTCAGGGTTTCAGACGGGAGTCTTTCCTAGTCTTACTGGAAGATGTCAGGAATTTAAAATAGCATATTTTGCATACAAACAAGCTCTGTCACTAAGCTATACTGTCCTATACATGGGGGGGGGAGTAATCATGTAACCCTCCAGATGGTGTTGGACTTGAGGTCACAGCAGCCCCAACCAGCATAGGCCAATGGTGAAGAGTGCTGGGGGGGGTGCAGTCCAGCAACATCTGGAGAGGCACATGATTCCCACACTTGCTGCATGAGACACTTCAGGAGACTGCTCCTGCTCAGTGGCTGCAGCACATAAAATCTATTGGTGGCAGTTGCTGCTGTCCAATTATCACACTGTTCTGCTTCCTCCAACAGTATGCAGTGGCTCAGTTTGCTTTGCTGTATTAGCATGAAGGTGTAGAATGAACAGGAAACCAAAGTTGTGTCATTCTGCTTGGCCAGCTGCCCTCACTAGCCCCTGAGGAAGCTGATATCTGCACCGTTCACACATTCAGGGAAAAAAAAAAAATCAAACCATGAGTTTGTTGGTGGTACGTTTTAAAAGAGCAAGTGGAGTTTACTGGTTAAGATAAGGATCCCAAATCAACTTTCCTCTCAGCCATTAAACTCATTGGATGATTTTGGGTTAGTCACTCCTTAGTTAATCTACCTGCTAGGGTTATCCTGATGACAAAACTCTGCGTGCATGTGGTATGTATGTGTGTGTGTGGGTGTGAGAGAGAGGAATATATGCATCCAGGTTTTTTTTCTAGAGAAAGGATGAGATAAGCATTTAATCAACAAAATTCAAAATAAATGGAAATCTATTAACTAACACAGGCTAACAATCCTTAGCCCATTTACTCAAAAACAAGTTGAATGAACTTCAAAGGGACTTAATCAGTGGGCTTGGGATTCCCTAAAACTTAATCTCCCTTTGCCAAGGTTGCAAATGGGAAGTGGTGGACTTCCCTGGAGGATTTGTAGCAGAAATGGGATGGTACTGGCAGGAGGGGCTGGGCCAGATGATGGTTGCGTCCTTTCCATGCTCTATGACTCTATGAAACTGAAGTCCTCATCCTATCCTTCCTACTCAGCATGAGACAAGATTCATAACAGCAGAGAATATTGGTGAGAGGACCACAAAAGGGGAGCAATTCAGCAGCAAAGCAAATTCCAAGCAAATCCAAAAATTTGGCCACTGCTGGCCATGCTGCCAGAGGGGATTCTGGGAGCTGCAGCCCCTCCAAGTAAGGATCCCAAACTGTTTATTTGGATATAGTGAAGGCTAGAATGACT
The DNA here is from genome assembly GCA_948474755.1 of Ctenosaura bakeri. NCBI lineage: Eukaryota > Metazoa > Chordata > Lepidosauria > Squamata > Iguanidae > Ctenosaura > Ctenosaura bakeri. The sequence goes on along the minus strand of CAOLHI010000193.1, from coordinate 151,553 downwards.
AGAAACAAAACAAAGCAAAGCAAAAGAAAGGGAAAGCAAAACAAAACAAAACAAACGCCTTGTGTTGTAAGAGTGCCCAATTAGTTGAAACACAATGAGTCCTAATCCTCTTTAGGAAAGCCACCCTAAAGAAAGCAGTGTGCGGCTGTCCCTGTTACCCTTTTTAAAAACAAAAAAACAAAAACCGAAGCTGCGGGACTGTAGGATGCTGTATCGTTTCCATTGACCGATTTTTCAACTGAGTTTTTATCCTTTTTAAAAAGGTGTGTATATCCGATTGGTTTAATACTGACTTTTGGGCCATTTCCGCACTGGCCTGCTATAGCGCGATGATTCCATTTTCAACCTCCTCTGGAATCCTGGGGTTTGCAGTTTCGGGAGGGGCCGGCCGGCCCCTCCCGAAACTGCAAACCCCAGGATTCCAGAGGAGGTTGAAAGTGGAATCATCGCGCTATAACAGCCCAGTGCGGAAATGGCCTTGGACGTGTTTAGCTATCTTGCCTTTCTTGGAAACCGTAAGCCGCCTTGGGTCCCGGGGCAAAGATGGGCTAGAAATAGTTTGGGTGTTGCTGGGGTGATATTGGTATTAAATAACTGCAATCGCGTGTGTCCTTGGCCCGCGCACCTGGCCCCGGACTCCTCTCACCCCTCTGGAGCTGCTGCTGTTCCTGAGAGGAGGAGAGACCGTCGTTCCTCGATCCCACCCCCCCCCGCTGTAAGCTGTCCCCCAGGGGTCTTTGTCGGGCGGCCAGCTGTGCCGGGGCTCGCGTGGCTCCGCTCGGAAGCGCCCCGCTGATTGGCTTCTCGACGGCTGGAGAGGACGAGGCCGGCACGCTCCTCGGGCAGCCCGGAGAAGATAAAGCGTGCCAAACGGCGCGGGGCGCGCCCAGGCGCTCTCGCGGGCCCTCGGGTGCTCCCTGCGCGCGTGTGTACGGGACGGGAGGGGGGTGAGGCCAGCCCCACCGCCTGCCGCCCCACCAGGAAATCGCGCATTGTCTCGGCGCGCTATATAGGCGCCCCGAGGCCGTCGTGTGCCCGAGTAGCAGCCGCGGCGCGCCGGCCGTCGGGGGGAGGCGCGCTCCTCTCCAGCGCCACGCCGGGCTCCTTCGCCAAGGCAGAGCTCCGCCGGCGGGCCCCAGGTAAGAAGGACGGCCGGCTGGCTTGGTTTCTCCTTCGGTGCCGGGGGCGAGGGGGCGGCACCCGAGGAGGTCGCATCCTCTGGCGGGCAAAAAGCGCTCTGTCTATGCCCAGGGACTTTCTCGCCCTTCTCCAGAGTCCTGAAGCGCGACGGAAAGGTCCATCTTTTCTTTCCTTACTTTTCCATTGGCTGCCTTCCGGCCTTCAGAGCTTCCCGAGAGGTCCTGTCCAAGCCTCCCCCCGCCAGGTGCTGCGACAGCCAAGGGGCCGCGGGAGAGAAGGCTCCCCTCGAGCCCCGAGGCGAGGCCCCGAAGGCGCGCCACCCGCCTCCTGGAAAGTCCCCTCCACGGGTGCGCACTCGCTCCTCTCCCTCTTCTCTCCCTCTCTCCCTTCCTGCAGGATGTCTCCCAAGACGGCCTCTTCGCCAGCCTCGCAGGGGAGCAGCGGCGAAGGTGGGGAGCCGCCTCTCGCGGGCCTCTCCGACGGCCTCTCCTCCTCCCCGTCCTCCTCCTCGCCCTCGCGGACCCCCGGCAGCCTGCCTTCGTCGCCCACCCACTGCCTGCTGCTGCTGGAGGCAGGAGACCGGGCGGCCCGGGCCTCGGAAGAGGGAGGAGGGGGCGGCGGCTGCCTCGGCCCCGCCAAGAAGGCCAAGGGCCGTCGGGGCCGCGGCAAAGGGAGAGGCGACGGGCCGGGGCCGGGCCTGAGCAAGGCCAAGAGGAGCCGCCGCATGAAGGCCAACGACCGCGAGCGGAATCGGATGCACAACCTGAACTCGGCCCTGGACGCCCTGCGCGGGGTCCTGCCCACCTTCCCCGACGACGCCAAGCTGACCAAGATCGAGACGCTGCGCTTCGCCCATAACTACATCTGGGCGCTCACCGAGACCCTCCGCCTGGCCGACCAGAGCGTCTTGGTCTCCGCCGCCCACGGCGCCCCTCCCGCCGCCGCCTCCGCCGCCTCCTCGGCGCAGGCGAGCCCCGAGGGCGCTTTCCCGTCCCTGGGCGGCAGCCCCGACGCCCTGGCCCTCTGGCCCCCCTGCTGCCCGTGGGACGCGCTCTACTCGCCCATCTCGCCAGAGAGCAGCAGCAGCCTCAGCCCCCCCGGCGACCCCGGCGGAGGCCCGGCCTGTCTCCGGCACGTGGCCCCGGCGCCCTTCCCGGACTTCGTCTGAGCGACGGCGGGCTCTCCTCCCGCCCTCCGCCTTGACCCAGGCAGGCCTCGAGGCGAGGCGAGGCGGCCCGAGGGACTAGGCTGGCCTGGCCAACGGGGCGCACTGAGGCAGCCCTCGCCCTAGGCAAGGGGGGAGCCCTCACGCCCTTCCGGAGACTTGCCGAAAAAACCCTTTGCCTTAAAATGGGGACTCTCCTTCCACTTGCTCTGCACTTTCTCCGACTCCCTCCCTTAGCACAGGACCAGTAAGCAGAGGTGAATGGACAGAGATCACAGCTCCCAGAAGCCCCCAAGCCCCCCCTCCACCAAGCCAGCCACTGGCCATGCTGGAGCTGAGAGATTGTGGAGGTTTTCCAAGGTCCGGCTGAAGAATTTGGTTATGCTAGGTGCTCATCTCCCATCAGCTGCAACCAAGGCAGCAAGGAGAGACTGGTGGCTTCCATGTGGGTGGGGTGGTGAAATCCTTCCAGAAGTTGAACAGCTGTCCGTGGTGCTGAAGCTATTTTAGGGCTAGAATTCAGTCTCTTGGATAGCTTTTCTGAAGATTGGACTAAAACCTGGAACAGGTTCACCATGGCACTAGCCTGGGAGCCGCCAGCTGGCATTGAGCATTGCCAAGAGTGAGGGATGATGAGAGTTACAGTCTAACAACTTCTGAAAGGCACTGCTTGCCCATCCTCTGACACAGGGCCTTTCAGGTTGGGAATGTAGTTTAACAGCTGACCAACCCTCAGCTGCCATCCTGGGGAAATTGCTGTTTTCCAGAGTTTAGATGGCAGCATTGAATCTGGGAACAAGGAGTTGGTCCTCCAACATCTCAGTGCAGCTGTGATTGCAAAACCGAACTTAGTTCGTGTCACAGACCTCTCTTTAAAAAATGCCTGCCCATAGTACCAGGGTGGAATCCAATTCTTCTGCCTCTTTACTGTTCAGAGATTGTATCTTTAGAACTTGAGTACCAAGTAACAACCCCACTGTTGCAATGCAGTGAGGCACAGTCATTTCACCATTCTAAGGTTAGCTCTTAGACTGAGTGAAGACCACAGGAAGTGTCTTACCATTTCAGAATGGGGAAAGCTCAGTTTTTGGACTACAGGTTCTAGAATGTTATTTTGCAGTGAGGGGCTAGGCTGGCTGGAGGATTCTGGGAGGTGTCATCCAAAAAATTCCAATCTCTGATTTCAAGTCCATTTTCAGGTCTCCAGTTGTTCTCACTTAATCCTTTGACTTCAGTGTCTTTTTTTTTTTAAAGAAAGGCTAAGAGTGCAGTTCTCTGCAGGTTTATTTAAAAATACACAAGTCCCAAAGAAGCATGTATTCAGATCTGAACACCATCATAAGGTGTATTAGAGCACTGATCCCTCAATATAGTGGATTCACACACACCCCCATGTGTCTGGGCAAGATAGTTGCACTGTACTGGTTCAGGATAGAGTAATATGTGGGAGTACAAGCCAGCCACTCTGCCATGTGCTCAGGACTCCTCCCATTTAAAATCTAAGGGCCTGACAGTGTTTCATATCTTTGGATTGCAGTCAAGAAAGTCTCCAGCCCTTCAGTTGAAAGCAGTCACTTAGAAGCTGCTGGTTTCAGCTGACCTTTAAAGCTTTGGCCTTGGGTTTCTGAAGAGTTCAGATTAGCCTTTCTGGAAATTAATCTAGAATATCTACCATTCCAGATTCTGCAGGAACTCCCACTGATTGAAAATCCTATTTGTAAGTAGGTTTTGAAGAGTGGCTCGATCTGCCTTTGGAAAACCTTTTCAAATCATTTGGGGAATATTTAGGATCACCTACTATAGATTAGTTATCCCTTTCCTCCTTTTAACCATCCTGTGTTGGAGTGATGTGCTGTGTAATCCTGTGACTACCCAGAGGCAAGCCCCATTGAGTCCAATGAGATTACTTTCTGGGCAGCACATATTCAATTGCAGCTGGAGAATGGTGGACAGTGGATTTTCCTTCCCTAGTTTTCCATACATATTGTAAGTGAAGTGGCAGGTTTGCAACTTGCCTGTGACTTTGATGGTCAGCTATGGATTTGGAGAAGCTGTTGTGTGAATAGAACCAAGAATGGTGGCTATCCTAGATTAACTAAACCACATGCGCGGTGTGATCATGTGTATATATTGGCTCAGCTAGCAGGAGGTAAAATGTGTCAGGTTGGGCAGAGAAGTGCCTAAATCAGAGATGGAAACCATGTTAGATTGCAACCAGTGGTGGCACAGAAAACAAACAAATGAGCAAATAAGTACATTCTGGGGCACTCTAGACTAGACAAAGAATATTTATTTATGGATTCCACATATGTGGCAAGTTGTAACTGCAGTTTTTTTAAAGGGACGGTATGAATTTGTACACATGAAAAATGCCTTTACTTCAAGGAAAGTGAGTAGTCCAGAAACAGGTGTTTCAGTGGGGGGTGGGGGGGTGTCATTGTTTGCAAGTTTTCTCCTCAGCTGGCTTTCACTGTATTTCTCAGCATAGGCTACTCTGCTGAGGGAGAATTGAGTCCAGCAATATCTGGGGGGCCAGAAATCACTCATCACTCTTGTATATCCTGTTGGAGATACTGTCACTTAATGACAGACGACATGTTTTCCGTCATAGAAAGCCCAGTGTCTGACTTGTCCATTGAGAAGGATCTTGTTAAGTTGCAAGTCCTAAACTTTGAAAAGCTGCTATCCTTCACAGTATCACTAAAAGCCACTGTCATTCCCAGGATCCTCCAATTTGTATTGCCATTGGCTCTGCTGAGTGAACAATTCTGTGGGCTGTAGGCCCAGAAAAGCAATTTTTCAACACACTGCTCTGACTTAGATGGACCAACATCTAATTCATTGTAAGGCACAAGGTTCCTATGTCTATACACTCCCCTGAAAAAAGGGGTAGGAGAATTTATTTGAAATTAAAATGGCACTGAAAACCTGTAACTCACTTTGGAATAAGTGATGTTGAAATGGGATGTGGGAGTCTCTTAGGACTCCCTTCTATCTCGGGACTCTCTTTTTAACTAGGAAGACTTGTGTGTGTGTGTGTGTGTGTGTGTTTGTGTGTGAGTCAGAGAGAGAGAAGAGAGACAGATGGAGGAATATATTCATCACTATTCTCTAACTGAGTACTCTCTGAATGTTTGACTAAAGCTTCTTTCATTCCTGGCCACTGTTCCCTATGCTGGTAAGGAGTGATGGGAATGGTAGTCCAGTGCAAATGGTACTAGTTGAGGGAATGTCTTTTGATCCATTTCAGATGAAGCTCTTATTTCTGTATCTGTAAGAAATCAATGAGTCTGCTACTTTTTTGTACTTGGAGACGGTAATTTATAACTTTACTATTTTGTATTTATTGATAACATTTTCAGAACAAATATGAATATATATTATATGTTTGTTATCTAAGATTATATTTTATATGTGTGCTTTTTATGGTGATGGCAAGAAGAATTAAAAATGAATGCTCACTGGTGGTGGGAATTAAATTTTCTTTGGAACAACAAAACTAGTCTCATGTCAGGCTTGATGTATACAGAGAAAGTTCTGCATGTGAACAGCAAAATTGCTTGCATCCACATAGACACTTTTATATCGCATTTTATTTTATGTGGCAAAAATTTGCTGGTTTTGATACATACTGGCAAAACCTGTTTGGTGGAAGGTGGTGTTTTGTTTTAATTAATTCTAATGTGAGTTCTTTTTCAGTGTGTATGTTTAGTATTTTGCAAAGAGTGTACATTACAAACAGGCTCAGGACTTATCACTTCTAACTTATTACTCTCACAGAGGTGTAATGTTGCTAAAAACAATTTAATAAGTGAGAATGACATTAGTTATTGTTTCTCTAGGTTTTCAAAATAATTTTTTGTTACTTTCTAAGGGTCTTTTAAAAAGCATCTTGGGTGGAATCTTTCAAGCATAATGAAAAGATAACAGAAAAGTGGTGGGTTGTAACTCCAGTTACAGTAACAAGTCACTAGTTTCAGACTTTGTCATGAGTTACACAATTAATTATGTTTTAAAAGTAACTTCGCAAGATCTGGACAGCCTTGGTATCAGCAGATGGGATCCTCAGACAACTGTCAACTCTCTAGCAATACTGATGCCACCCACCTCAGCCCCTTTTTCTGGTGCTGAAAGGAACATCAGGCAGTTGCCACTGGAAAATGCCCACAATACTCCGGAGTCAAATGTTGTTGTCCCAGGGCACAGTGAGAGATTTTAATGGCAGCTGTGAGGTGCTCATTCTCCCACTGCTGCTTAGTCACTCACCTTGCTCTAGTTTGTAGTAGAAATAAAAAGGAGGAGGAGCAACTGCCTTCTGCCCACCAACATGGGGCGGTGGCTAGCAGAGAGTTCCTGCAAAGGATCACCTTAAAATAAAAATTGAGGATAGATTATCAAATAGGTTAACTATGCCCCAATCAAGTGTCTGCAATTTTCATAAGATGGTATGAGTATGAGTAGAGTCTGCTAATTCTTTACTAAGAAAATTACCAGTTAAGGAAGACTTTCTTAGTGGCCTGGCCTACAGCCTGAGGACTCTCCTTTTTAAAATGGACTAGCAGTTTGGCACTCATGCTGGTCCTAAATAAAAAAGAACCCTGTTACTTCATTTTTCTTCAGCCACTGTGCTACAATGGTCAAATCTACAATTATGAGTTATATATGTATTTTGATGTGCAAAACAACATCAAAAATTTTAATTAGGGGTCTCTTGAGACCATCCTCTCAACAAATGAGAAGTGCTCCACAAAAATGAATGAAAGAAAGAAGTTTCAGAACAACCGGCATATATCTTCAGAAGCCATTTTCATCTGTCTTCTCTCATAGCATAGTTCTGTACCTCATGTTTCCATAGCAGATATGTCTTAAATCAATGACAAGTTCACTATGAGCTTCAGAGTGATTTGGAAAGTACTCAGGGAATCTTACTCCAGTAGAAGATTGTACGGATGAACTGTTAGAGACTCTTCTAGTGCTACTTGTCTGATTTTATAAATGCATATTCCTCTCCTAATCAAAGCACTGCAACCACATATTTGTGAATGCTTCTCACCTCACAAGGAAGCGGCTTCACTGTTCGGCAAAAGGTTCCCACTTTATTTCAAACATGATATATGGCAGTAATCAAAACCCGGATGAAGGGTAAATGGCAAACACACTGATGAAGGACTGTGTTGTTTCTTTCCCAGGGATCTGATTTCAAGCTGAGATTAATGCATTATTGGTGACGTTTTGCAGAGTTCAGGGGAAGAGTGAAGTTTGCACCTGGAGCCCATAGGCCAAGCAGCTTATGGATACAGGACGGGGAAACCCTAGCAGCAACAGCAAAAACAGAGATTTTTAGAGTGCATTAAAAACTTGGGCAAGTTAAAGCTCTCTCCATATAGAGATATGGCAGGCTGTTCGGGGGAGGGGGAGAGAGTGGCTAAGTAAGATTGCTTCTTGGCATTCTTGGATGTTTAAAAACCTATGTGGCTGGGCACCTGAAGAACATGCAAGACAAATGAAGTGAGCAGTGGCAGCTGGTGAGTTCCATGCTAGTGTTTGTGGTGTGTGTTTGAGTGAATCCACGCCAGGTTTTAGTCAGAACTTTAAAGGCACAACCAAAGATCCTGACCCTTATCCCCCAAATAACTTCAATGTCTTCAGTAGCTGCTTTAAGGTTTGGACTAAAACCTGGAGAGGGTTCACTCTTCCACAGATGTGAGAGGCAGCAGCAATCATTGTGGGCAAGATATTGGTGCTGGGACTATTGAAGTGGTCTGACAATGGTGGAAAACAAACAAAAATGGGAGGGGAGGAGGCTTCAAGATACATGTAGGATCCCTGGGTTGCCGGGAATGATCCATTGCTAGCAGGAGAGAAGTAGCAGTAGCCAGACTCTTCCGTTAGCCTCTTTGTCTGCAATGATAATTTTTTAATAGTGCAAGTGCTCATTATGGTTCCCATAGACAGTCTCATTAGGAGAGTCCAACAAACCATATCAATAAACTAGTTCTAGCAGTTTTCATCTCCACCAGAGCAAGGTCTTCTGTAAATTTAATAGGTCTAAATTGCTCATTCAAGAACAAGATCACCCAACAATATATTGTTACTAGGAAAGTAAATTCCCACTCCCTGCTGCTACTTTGAGGCCTGCAGCTAGACTCAGAGGGAACAGGGGAATCTGAGGAGGTTGTGGTGGTAGATGATGCCATCATCCCAGCTAATAAAAATGTTTCTATGCTTTCCTGGCTCTGGTACCCTCTGCCTGCCTGCCTGCCTGTCTGAAACCTCTAGCTGAAATTCTTCAAGGAGAGCTAGAGGAAGGGCTAGCTTGGTTCTTCTTCACATCTCAGGTGTAACCACTGAGAAGGCCCTCTCTTGGGTAGCCAGTCATCTCACCTCAGATGGTGGAAGAACCCTTAGGAGGTTCTTCACTAAAAATCTCAAAGTACAGATGGGTACTTATGGAGACAAACTGTCCTTCAATGTCCTTCATTATGAAGCTGTTACGGGCAAAACCAGGACTCTGAATTGGGTCTGAAAATGAACTGGAGGCCAAAATAGTTTACATAGCATAGACATTGTATGATCACAATGCTAACATGGATCTAATGTGGTAATTGTATTCTGCGGATGTGTAGTGGGTTTAATAATACTGTGAACATATTTGTTTAACCTAAGGGCACAAATCATTAATGTTGTGCACAAACCTCCTTGTATTGAACAAGAGTACAGAATTCCTGGTTTGGCTTGCTAAGTACTCAAGAATTTCAGTGAGGTTTGCAGTGCACCTAGAGTTACAGAGACATTAAAAAAGGTATTCTGCAATATCATTGTTTTGCATTATACTTGCCTGTATATCTACAAATAATAGAAACTTATATTTATCTATTCATCTGCATTTTCCCTTGTCCCTTCTCTGTCTGTCTAGCTAGCTGTTTCTCACTTTCCTCTCTGTATAGCATGTGCTCCATTCTGTCCCCTGGAACTTCAGTGCTTTATCTTTGGCTGGATGTAGACTTGTTAGCAGAAATCCTGTTTGAGCATGCTTTTAAGTGGGCTTGCATCTGCAGAAAACAGAATTGCAAAGATGTGCAGCATCTGCATCCAGTAGAGGGCCACTGTTATGTAACTACATAGCACAGCTGAGAAAGGGGCTGATGTGTAACAGGTGTCCCGTTATACATCTTTGCAATTCAGTAAGTAGGTTTGTTAGCACTTCTGCTACTTAGTTAAGTGCATTCAAATTTATGTTAAGTGAAAGGTCATACAGGATTCCATTAATTTTTATTTCTCACAGTCAAATGTCAAATGAAATATCTGAAAAATCTGGAATTTCAAGCAGCGAACACTGTCTTGCAGTCTAGCCCTTAGTGGGTGAGTCACTGAAGCTGATCTCTAACATTTAACTTGGCTAATGCAGGGTTTGCTCTTGTCCAAGTGGCAAGAGAACTTTGCAAGATGAGTTCCACTAAATTTCTGCCCCCACTTTTCAAATGAATACATTCAGACTTTTTTATTTTAATGAAAACTGCTACTTGCCTTGTAGAGGCAAGCCTCCCCAGCCTTTGGGGCTTTGTCTCGATTAAAGAATGCACAACCTACAAACCATGAATCTTGGATCTCCCCCTCCACCATCTTCTTTTTCTCCCCCCACCTCCGCCTCTTTCCCCCTCCACCCCAGACTCAGTTTGCAGTAGGTAGATTTATAGCACCTCCCTTTTCTCTACATTCTCCCACTGCCCTTTTGCAAACAAAGGAAGGCTTCTGGGCCAAAAGGTGATTGTCATGCTAACTGATGTCAGCAGGGGCCCATTTGCCAGCCAGCAAAGAGACCACTATTGAGGCAATTTGTAGAACAAAAGAAATTTGGTTACTGAGGAACAAAAGCACACATCCCTCCGTGCCTGTCCCACCTCCCCTACCCCCGCAGTCAGCAGGAAAGGCAACCATGCCAAACAGCTTGAACTGGGATCTCTGTCTGCTTGGGATTGTTCTTCTGGACCCTCCCCTTGGATGTGGGGAGGGCTTCCACTGATACCCCCATGCTTCTCAATATTAAATGAGGTGACCTGCTTCTCAAATGTGGCCTGCCAGGAGGCTGCTTTTGACTCATTCTTTTAATCCAAAGTGGGAAGAGGTGGGTCTCTGAACTCTGGACTACAGTCAAAAATGTAATGAAAAGATTGAAACGTATTAGTGGGATGTTAGTGGCAGGAGAAGATTGTAGAAGCTTGTCTCCCTGACAGGATCATGAGTGGTGTTTGCCTCCTCCTCATGCCTGTCAGGGGTGGGAGAGAGCAGAGAGAATGCTTCAGGCATGGGAAGGTTATCCCACAAACAATATTTGTTGTCTTTTCCACACCTCTACATTCCTGCCATCCCAAGTCCCTGGCTGAATAGTTGTTTCCTAGCCCTTGAACATATTTACTGAGAAACAAATCTCATAGATTGCAGTGGAATGCATTTCTAGGCAAGCAAGTTTAGAAACAGGGCATTAAAGAAAAGGTTGTTTAAATGATGAATGTATCCAGTGGGTGGCTAGTGACCTGGAAAAAATGGGTGGGTCACAGGGTCACCAGTCATTATCCCACCTGCGTATAATCCTAGCTCACCCCCAAAGTTCTGTCTCTTTTTAGCACTTGGCCTCATAGGTGTGGTTATACTCTACCAATTTCCTTTTGCCCTTTCCCCAATTCTTTTGGCAATTAATAGATCCACTGAAACAGATTATGTTAAAGAAGCATGGAGCATTTGTGCAATGCTCTGGTCTCTTTTGACTGGTATATGCAGCAGTTTCTTGGTCACAGGGAGTTATGTGTCTGTGATGCTGGGGGAATCTGGTGGAGCAGGAACACCAAAAGAAGAGAAAGACCATTTTCATGGAACAAAGGCCATTCAAAATGAAGACAAGCCACTGACCATGGTGCTGAAAGAGCAGAGCCACTGCAGGGAGCTTTCACAAATGGCATCAAACTGTTGCGCATGTGGCAGAAAAGTGCCAGTAACTACCTGCCCGGCAGAGTTTCTTTCGTCATTGGCTGACAGCATCTGTTTCTAAAGACAAAAGTGGATCTTGCATAGGAGAATCAACTGCCCGCATTCATAGCCTGCAACACTTTCCTGTATAAGAGTCTTTGGGATATTATATTACGTTACAAATCCTTCCAGATCAGGGCTCCCTATTCCTCTACTTACATGTCTGTGTTCTACACACATACTGGTCATAATTAAAAACAAAACAAAACAAAACACTTTCAGAACCACAGGGTTCTGTTTAGCTACCTCCTGCCCCTATATCCAATTTACACTCAATTGGTGCTTTGAAACTAAATTGAAATAGTAATTTTTTAAAATGAAAAAGAAAAGAAAAGAAAGAATATGCCCCTGGACACCTGATTGGTGGAAAACTTTGCTCTCAAATTCATTTGTGTTTGACCTATCTGGTCAGTCCCATGTGCTGGAAATGGAAGAGCTTAGGCATTTGAGAGAGAGAGGAAAAACTATCTCTGATAAACCTATGGGGTCTATATTCTCAATGGGTAGCCTATCATATCCATCCGACTACCAAATAGCCTGCAATGGTGAGTTATATGTGATCTCCCAAGATAGGGTGTTCTTGTATAATACAAAGCAGGGCTCATCCAGGCATGGCCCCTGGATGCTACTACAGGCTGCACTGCACTGCTGCTATCATGCACTACCAAAGTTCAAAGGTATGTCAGCTGGGTGAGAGGAACACCCATGTCTGGTTTGCTGAAAAGTGCATGTAGACCTTAAAAGAAAGTGCTTGAGTAGTGGATGCTTTCTTTTAGACTCAAATCATGTTTTCCAAAGGTTTTGGGGAATGCAATTCTGCTCTGAAGCAAGTCAAGCACTCCACCAGTACTTTGTTGTAGTGTCTAAAGGCAGCCTGTTTTGCCACTTTGCTGATAGCAAACAGGGTGGTAGAAGCTATTAAAAAGGTCCAGAAGACACCTTGGGCTGAGGAACATGTGTTACCCCGGTATAGAGAAAAAAAACACATCTCTGCATGCAATCTGTGGTTATAAATGGCAACCAAGAAGAATTTACAAAAACACAGAAGTTAGTTCATCATACCACCAGAACAATTGTTTACTATTGTGTGGGACTTCACATTAACGAAAAAGAAAATAGACACCAAACTAAGTTGAAATATTATTTCCAATAACTTAGATATTTACTTGGATATTATAATTGATGTATATCCAGTGGATGTAACTTTGACCCCTGATTGTCCAGTGACAATGGATACTTTTCAATTTGTGCAACAAATGGAATGTGGAAAGGATTCTTGGAGATAGCACCACAACATGTGGGGCACAACATGTGTGCAAGACCCTTGTCCTTCTTGTCTTATTAGAAAAAGGTAGAGGGAGACTGGCTGAGTGGGTAGAGTGGGATAACGCCTCACTAAAACAAGGCAGAGTTCCAGCTTACCTGGAGAAGGTTGTTATAAGACATTACTAAAAAAGAAAAAGAAAAAAAAAGAGCCCTCTTTGGCTCCCACTATTCTGGATAATTATCAGCAGGTCACTAAAATTCCATTTTTAGGCAAGGTTCTGGAGCATGTGGTGGCTCCCATCTCCAGGAGTTTCTGGATGAGATGGATTATTTAGATCCATTGCAACCAGATTTCATCCCTGGTTATGGGACAGAGATTGCTGGGACCTAGGTGGGGAGTGTTTCCCTATTGGTACTGTTGGACCTCTTGGCAGCTGCCATGGTTGATTTCTGGGTCGCCTTCCTGGGATGGCACTTGGAGGAACTGTTTACTGAGGCTTCATTCCTTCCTGGAGGGGCGAACTCAGAAGATGGTGCTGGGGACTCCTGGTTGACTTCTTGGCCACTGCCCCATGGCACTTCAGAATGCAGTTCTGTCCCCCATGCTATTTAACATATACATGAAATTACTGGGAGGTTCGGTGCCATCAGTATAAAGATGACACCAAGAATTATTACTCTTTCCTACCACAAGATAAGGAAGCTGTTTTGGTTCTACATGGGTGCCTGTCATCAGTAATGAACTGAATGAGGACAAGCAAATTGAAATTTAATCCAGACAAGACAGAGGTGTTCTTGGTCAATTGAAAGGCAAATCAGGGTACTGGGAACCTGCCTGTGCTAGATGGGATTACAGGCTCCCTAAAGATGCAGGTTCTCAGCTTGGGTGTGCTCCTGGATTCAGCCTGGAACCTCAGGTGTCAGTGATGGCTAGGAGTGCATTTGTCCAGTTAAAGCTGGTGCACCATCTGCACCAATTCCTTGAGCTGTCAGATATGGCCACAGTGACAAATGCCTTAGTTACATCCCGGTTGGATTACTGTAATTAACTCTACATAGGGCTGCTGTTGAAGAGTATTTGTAAACTTCAACTAATCCAAAATGGCACAGTCAGATTGTTAACTAGGGCTAATTAGAGGTAGCATTACAATTCCTCTTTTGCAACAGCTCCACTGGCTGCTGCTGTTTCTGGGCTCAATTCAAAGTGTTTGTTTTGCCCTATAGAGCCCTATACAGTTCAGGTTCAGGTTATTTGAAAGACCGTATTTTCCCTTATGAACCAGCCCATGCTTTGAGATCTGCTGGGGAGGTCCTTCTTTTTCTCTCATCACTCCCATAAGTACCTCTGGTGGGAACGAGGGAGAGGGCTTTCTCACTGGCTGACCCTAGGCTCTAGAACTCCCTTCTTAGAGAAGTGAGACTGGTACCCTTCCTACTTCCTTTTCACAAACAAGTAAGAAATTTTCTATTTCAAAATGCATTTGATGAGTGACTGCATAAGGCCCATCCCAAGCTGGACCTTGCTAATTGTTGTGCTCGTGTGTGTGTGTGTGCGCGTGCACATATGTGCATGCATGTTTAATGGTGTCTGTTTTAATCTAGTTTTATTTTTTATTGATTGTTTAATCTTCCTTAACTTTTGTATTTTGTGAAGTTTTAACAATGTGCTTTTTAATTTGTTCTAAGTCATTTTGGGTCTTGAACTGGGAAAAAGCAGGATAGAAATAATAATAATAATACAAGTATACTTTTCTGTCGGAAAAAAAAAATCAGTCAGAAACCCCAAACTAGTTTAAGAACTGACAGTGGGTCTCAGTGGGTGTGCCTCACTGACTAGCAGCCCCCTCTTTCTATGGGTTTGAGCCTTGTCCTGTATACTGCTGAGGGAATTTACAGCTTTCAGGGAAACTGGGCATGTTTTAGCATTTTGAATGCCTCTCCCCACCCCCTACCTCTTTGCGGACACATTATTAGGTTAATCATTGGTTCAGCTGGTTGCTATGGTTTTAGCAAGACCATGGAAACTTTATAATGAAGACTGAAAGACTTTCCCCATTTATTCCAGCTCAGTGTTTAGTGTGTGATGGTTTCACTTCTGTTCACCAAACTGTCCTAAAGCCATCATTATAACCATGGTTTCTTTGGGCCCTTTTCAAAGTGTAATGAACAGGTGGCCATTTGGAACACACCCATTTCTGCAGACTTTCAGAACTTTACAAAAATTGCAATACTTTAAGAAGAAGACAGCATTTTTGTTCCTTTAAACAGTACAGCCCAGTAACGTCTTTTAATAAAGAAGTAATATAGAATGTATTGGACCCAATGCAGGTAAACTTAGTTGTGACAAAATCACATTGCCTTCCATTTATAATTTAGTCATGACTAGATTTAGTTATCTAGAATGCTCACTCTCACTGACTGACTGACTGAATCAGTGGAACTTCTAAGTAGACAAGCATAGCTTTGTGATGTATAAGCATAATTTCTGTCATATGGTTCTAGAGTGAGCAGTGTGTGTGCACAACACATTTCTAACTTTGTGGGTATCTATCTGTCTGCCTGATTTTCCCTTCCACCAGCAGCTTCTCACCTTTTCTATATTACTTTTACCCCTCACAAAGTTTCCATCCTTTGAGGAGATTTTAGTTATTAAGTCTAGGGAGAATTTGTAGGGCTGCCATCAACAGGGGAAGCCAAAAACCTCCAGGGAAACTGTAATGTGATGAGGAAAGGTTGGGCGTTGACCATGAAAGCAAAGAAAGATACAGCCAAAGTGAAGAAAAGGTATCTTCAACCAGGGAAAATTTTAGAAGCTGTAGAGTTGTAACAATCTGAAAAATAAAGGAAAGGCTTAACACGAATAGTTTTCATTTCATGCTTACTTGGTTTCCGTTGTGGCACACTAACTGCTGTTTAAATGATTGATTAAAATATATCCAGTATACTCCTGCGATTTGCTATTTGTTGTCATATGACAGTGGCATGTTTGTTGTCATACGCTATTGCTTGGCAGATTTTCTGAAACTACTATCAATAAGGTGTACATTTGCTTCGGCATGAGACTGCTCAGCCAGAATACTCGGCATCTAGATTGGTATGTAGTTAAATAAACTGCTATATTCTTTTCACTAATGCCTCCATTATTCTTGAATGCCAAAGGGAAAGTTTCCTCAACAAAGATCACACATAATACTTTAGACGTGGGCCCAAGTACATGGTAACAATTTCCAATGGCTTCTTTTATTAATCATAAATACTTAGATATGCTTCTGTTCCACATTTTCTAGGTTTAAAGTAACTATCCATGGTGCTGAACCTATTTAGGAACAGGGTTCAGTACCTTGGGAAGCTTCTTTGAAGCCTGGGTTAATACCTGGAGTGCATTCCATGCCCCCACTGATTGGTGGTCACGCCACCAATCAATGGGATTTTCTAGTGCTGGTCACTCCCCTGCTGAAAATCCCCCACAATATGAGGGGTTCTCAAAATGAGGCACAGAGTGGGTGAGGGCAGCTAGTTCGGTGGACTGTGCCAAACATTTTCATTTTGCTCCCTTTGTGAAGAATCCTCACAAATAGGCATCACCTTGGAACTGGAAGGTCAGCAACCGTTCTGGAAATTGAGAGTCGGCAGTCTTTTGCTCTTCCTGATCTACCACCAGAGGCAAAGGGACTCACTTTACATCATGAGAGTACCCCTGGTAGAAAGGCTATAACTGTCTACTGATATTTGCAGTGAAAGGCATATAAAAAGCTGCTCCTTCTACTGATGTGAATGGAGAAGCTTATTCTTTAGAATTATGTTTTGATCATCAGATGATGAGATCTGGTGACATATGCCTTAGTTGCATTCTGGATTCTGGAAGTCATGGTCCCCCCAAACAATTTTTTTTTCAAGCTTCACAGCTGACATGTCAAGTTGGGAGTGGCCCTAAATAGTTATAGCTCAGTTGTCCCCTCCTTTTCTTCCCCCTCCTCCTACTCCTTTTTAATGCAGTAATGTTTCTCCTATGTGCTTTGCATCTGAGAGGAACCCACTGGTGCCACAAACACCATCACAGCTGCATATTTGCTCTCCTTTACTTCCCTATGTGTTGTTTTCTCAGTTGCTCTTCAGATCCCTGGATGATGAGAATAGATATTCATGCTACACTGAACCTGTATATCCTGTTTACATTTGAAATTTTAAGAGTAATTTTATTCTCTCTGAAGTAATGATTCCTCAACCCCCTTTAACTGTTTTTTTTTAAAAACACCCCCCAAACAGAAAACCTATCATCTGCCCCCAGGTTTCTTTCACATGGCCAGAATTCAAAAGTCTCCCTCCCTTTCCCTCTCTCTCTTTCCACACCCCTTTCTTCCAACTATAATGACAATCCAAAGAGTTCCTGATAGGGTTTTAAAAGATGCTTATTCATTCACTCTTCAGCAAGCATGAAAATCCAGCTCATTTGTTTCTATTCTTTGCACAAATGACCTCACAGAATTCAGTTCAAGCTAAAGCCAGTTGCTGAAAACTTGTCACTCACACTTTTAACTTCTTTTTGTTGACCTCTTTTTGTGCTCCCACCATCACCTTTTTTTTTGCTTTGTGTTGTCTTGGCCTCCGCCTCTGCTGTAGCCCCACCCTGTTCTGAGGTCACAAAGCAAAGTCTGGGAATTTCTGTAAAGCTTCAGGGCCTGCCCCTTTAAACTTATATATATATATATGTATGTATATGTATATATGTGTGTGTATATGTGTGTGTGTGTGTGTGTGTGTGTGTGTGTGTGTGTGTGTGTATATATAATTACAAATATGTGTAAGATAGAAATGTCACCTTCTTTAAGTAGCAGTCTCTGCACGCTGTTGGACTTAAAAGGTGGAAAGTGTTGAGCCTGAACAGCAGATATGACAAGATACCTCTGTGTCCCTTTGGGAATGAGTCAAGTGTCATCCTGTTGCAATGAAGTGGATTCTTTCCTTCCTTGTGCAAATGGAGGTTTGTGCTTCACAACAATTGCATTGAAGCCACCTGTTTGGGTTGAGGGGCTGTTTACAAACAGGGCTGGTCTAAGACATTTTGCTGCCTGAGCTGGAGGAACAAACAGCACCCAAGGCAAACTATAGGGTCTAAATCCAAGTGCTATATCCCAGTTAAACAACTGAAACAATGGGTATGATGTGAATGCTGATTTGCCATTCAGCAGTTATTCTGCTGTAGCTGGGATTAGGCCGGGGTGAAATTATTCCACTAGCTTAGGGCCATTAGGAGTTGTAGCCCAACAAATACTTGGAAGACCAAACAATTACCAACCTGATTTTAGACCATACTATTGTAGGGCTGCCAATTTCCCCAGACTGTTAGAGGGGATGGATGGATAGAGATTCTTTCTAGAAAGAAAGGCCAGCTAGAGCCTTTACTCCAGCAACAGCAGAAGTGCCCATCTGGGGAGGATGAATTTAAAAGAACCAAATTGCAGGCAGAAAATACATTTAGCATCTTCAACAGGAAGAGTATTCAAGAAATACATTCTTAGGATAGGACAGCCTGATCCTATCTAATCTCCACTAAAAGAGTTAAGAAGGCAACAGATATGTTAGAACATGTCTTTCGTTGTGAGAGGAAACAGCGGAGACACACAGGCCGTGAAAAAACAAGATGGAGAGAGATTGTTCAGCCTCAGTTCCTTTTCCTTACAACAGAGGGCAGTCAATTAATTAGCCCTGGCTGAACTAGAAAATGTCATGGGCTCATAATGCTTTGGAATCGGTGGCTGACGGAGGAAGCAAACAAGCAAGCAAGAAAAGGCAAATCTCTCAGTGCCTAACTCATCTCATCCCTAGTGGACAAAAGAGCAGCAAGAACAAGTGCAGAAACTGTGAGCTGTGGGAAGCAATTTTACTACCCACTCTAGCTATTTTAGCCTCAGTAAAGGTCTCTTTTTCAGCTGGAAGTGATCATGGCAAGATCATGGCAAAATCATGGCAAAATTGGCCCCAATGCATCCTAAGGGGGACAAAAATGTTTTTTCATTTTTTTCCCACAGTGGGCTTGGACTTTGTGACCTCCCACATACCCTTGGGGGGCAATATAGCTCTCAGCCTAGCCTACTCCAGCTTAGACCCCACCAAATTATTTTGGCACATGAAACAGAAGTCCTGTTTTGACAGTATAAATGCAATGAACTGGATAAAAACTAAGAATATGCTGCCTTTTCTTGGCACTCAAATTGTGCTGCTTAAGGCAATTGCCTCAATCTAGTGATATGGATGATACTGTTTACAAACTTTACAAACCAAGATTCTCTGTATACAGTATATTGAGGTTGGAATCAGGAACTTCTAGCTATCCAGATGTTTGAATGTGAGTGACAGCAGAGAGTGAGACAGTGAAAATTGTTCACATCTAGAACCCTTATGTTTGTTGTAGTCACATTCCTTGGGTAACTTTGCCTGCCTGTTTCCTGTGGATACCTAAGTTGTATTTCTAAATGGCCAGCTGAAGTTTTAAATAACTGCAGTGATGGACATGGGGGGGGCATCATTCTTATTTGGGAGGACAGTGTCCTCATTCCGCCTTCCCATAGCGATACTCCTGCTTATAGACCAAACAATTGTGAAGACTGAAATAGAGAACCTTATCAGAAAATGCACAGAATGTCCTCTTCTCTCCCTTGTAATGCTGTTTATCTAGTCACTGAAGATGAAATAATTTTTAAAAGAAATGATTACTGTTCAGCCAATTACTGAATATTGCAGTGACAGTCACTGAGTGCCTGAACAGTGGAAGTAGACTTTTGGTTAAACTTCGTGAATTTTTTATTCTTTTGATAAAACAGATGAATGAAATCTCCTTGTCTGAGGGGCTATGCTACATAGCCTTCCACTCTCAATTTCTCTCTTATTTTCTAATGTTATAAAAAAAACTGTTCAGTGCTGGTCTTTCATAAAGAAGTGTGCAGCTGGCCATCCTACCTTTGAGTCAAGTATTTGATTTATGAATGAAATCTCCTTGTCTGAGGGGCTATGCCACATAGCCTTCCACTCTCAATTTCTCTCATATTTTCTAATGATTATAAAGAAAACTGTTCAGTGCTGCTCTTTCAATAAAGATGTGTGCAGCTGGCCATCCTACCTTTGAGTCAAGCATTTGATTTATCTCTTGTGGGTAGCAGAGATAGTCATTGGCAACACTCACTCCAAGACAGATAGGCACACACACAAACGCATGCACTCACTTCTTTTACCCGCTGGGTACCCATCCATCATTCAAAAATGCTTCAGAACAGTCCCAGTTGCTTAGCAACAGCAGGTAGAGGGAGTGAATGCCACACCTTTGGTCTTTTTCAACCTTTCTGCCTGGTCAGCAAATAGCCTGCCTTAATGCAAACCCTCATGCGCCTAGGTCAGGAGATTAATGGATTCAGAACAGGTGTTTTGAACTGAGAACTGGAAATACCACTGATAACATTTCAGCCTGAGATATGGCCACATCTGGCTGTGACCAGTTGGAAAGGTAGCCTTGTCTCTGAAGAACTGGAAGGGCGGAAGACAAAACACCTACAGTCTCTTTGGCTGCCATTAAAAAAAAAAAAACTATCTGGCTTGCTCTGTATTTATAAATCTCTTCTCACTTCTCAGTATTTAGAGATCTGTTCACAGCCTATTTGAATTCAAGGCAGTGTTTCATACTCACGTTCCAAAGAAACCACAAAGAAAGAAAAATCATGAAAAGAGTAAATAATACCTGAGTGGATTTTAATGAAGAAGCAATAGAAGTCCCCTGGGGATTGTTGCTAACAAGGCAAAGGTTAAAAACTTCTGTCTTGAGTATAAACACACCAGAAATTGTTGCACTAACTTCTGATAGGACATAGTTTGATAGGATTCCTCTTCTTAAGCATTACCACATAGTAGTGTCCCCTTAATATCCCAGCTTGGATATCATACAGGTATATACTCGTTCTCAGCATACCATCAAGACTATGGCCATTTCTGCACTACACTGTTATAGTGCTATTATTCTACTTTCAACATCCTGTGGAATCCTGGGATTTGCAGTTTAGAGAGAAGTATCTTTGGCCTCAGTAAACTACAAATCTCAGAATTCCACAGGATGTTGAAAACGGAATAATAGCACTATAACAGTGTAGTGCAGAAATGGCCTTTGACAACATGTGAATTCTATCTAGTTCCAAATGAAGCAACTTATTTAAGGGACAAGGGAAAAAGTATTAGGAACTGCATCAAATATTCCTGCGAGTGGATTCTTTTGAGAAAACATAGTTAGGGCTAGAGGTGGAGGCATGGATCTCCATGTTGTCTGTGCAGAAAATGGCCCAAAGACACATGGTACAATTTGTCAGTTATTAAATTATTATATATTAAAAATACTCAGTAAGGCTCCCAAAATGATGTACAACAGGATAACTCAAAGCAGCTCATAATTAAAAAAAACAAAACAATTAAAAACATACAGAAAGTGAATAATTGAAATAGAATAAACCCATTTACAATATTAAAACCCTAACACCTCCATAAAAAATAAAAATGCAATTAAAAAAAGATAAAAAGCTCTTAAGAATAACAATTATTTAACCTTAACAGAAATTTAATATGTAGATTTAGTTTTCTTGCCTCATAATGTGTACTGCTGCAGTTGAGTTTCAGATTTCTGATGCAATTACGTGTCTTAGAATTGTGCTGCAAGCCAGTTGTGGTCAGATAATCCCAAGATTTGCAAACCGCAGCTTGCTAACACACATACACATTTAGAATGAAAGAATTTTGAGCTCAGGAATTTGCTTTGAGTACCAGAGCTGAAAACAGCTCAGTTTACTTTCACACAAAAATCTACACCTGGCCATCCCCCTCCTTGTGTCGTCTTCATTTGAGAAATGTTATTTTTGGGGAAAGGGGAGTCATTTTTGTTTTTGCCATCGTTACGCAATAATGGCAGAAATCTTCGTTGATCTACTTTAAATTTTCCAGAGATCTATGGGTAGATCTCCATTTATCTTCTGCCCACATTTACATTGGTTAGAGATTACATCAACCACAGTAGGTCAGGGGTGGCACAGACTGCCAAAAAGTGAAAATCAACCCAAACCAAAAGAAGCCAGAATTCTATTTTGAATTTTGAAAAATGAGCATATTTGATGTTAAATTGGTAAGTTTTAAAGGTAAATTGCCACTCCTGGTGCATTTTGGGGAACAGAGGAGGGGTGTTCTGGGGAATCTAGAAGAACCGAGGGTCACCAAACAGGCTTTGGGGCCACATACAGCCCCACATACACATACATACAGGGCTGTACCTTGCCACGTACAGGGCTACACTTTGCCTACATTTGCTGTAGATTAATGACCATGTATAGGCCCATCCGTACGACTGCTTAGGGTCATAGCAGCATGCTGGTTAGAACAGATATGAAAACATCTATGTATTCCATGGATGAAGAAGGCCAGGATGGCAGAAATGCAAGACCTAGGTGTCAGAAGAATCAAAAGTACACATGTTGCCAAGTGGGAAGCCAGCCATCGGAAACGGTGTTTCCATTGAGAAAAAGACAACTGCACCCTGCCTGCTCCCCCCTTCCCCCTAAAGCACTCATACAAACAAGCCAAGAAAAAAGTCGATTTAAACTCTAATGTGAGGCAGACGGCTTAGTGTCTGACCTTGTGGCTCTGGTAATGATTTAACAAGACATTGGTAAACCTGTCCTGTGTTATGTGTGCATACACAGTGCTTATGTGTGCATACACAGTTGCAAGGAGGGGAGTTCCATCAACTGTGTGTGTCTGTGAGGATCTGGGTGAGTGGAAAGAGGCAGAAGGGCAAACTTTCAGCTTGTGTTCGTAGCCTCTATGCTGTTGAGTGTCCCCCACCTGGCCTCTCTTCAGCCATCTGCTGTGGCTGGCTGATTCTATTGATCAAATGCCACTCAATAGCTCATCTTCCCCCAGCTAGAGCATGCAAAGCCAAGGTTTCAACCTTATTGTCCATTAATAATTCCTCAGGGGCTGCTGCCTTTAAATTTATCACTACTCCTTTAAAAAAATAAAATAAAGCACTCTTCGTGTCTCTCCCCTCATGCCCCACCATACTCTTTCTCTCTATTTTAATGTATTGGTATTTCATCATTCAGCACAATGACTTTTAAATGTGCTTCTCTTTTGCTCTGTTTGACCTTTCTAGGTTTCTCCCATTTTTTCCTGGATAAATGGCTGAAGTTCCTTCCCTTCCAGTCCACAAGGTCATTTGCCCACCACATTTTCCTCTTTTCATCTGTTGCCCACTTATCTCAGTAGCAATTGCTTATATGTTTCGGAAAAAGTATATCTTCAGGAGAAAAAAGTCATTCTAAATCTGGAGGTCAACACAAATGCCACCAACACTTTGAAACATTCTTTCTTTTTCTACAGCCTTAATTACAATGTGAGCAATTGAAGAACTTGAATATCTTGCCATGAATGTGAGTAGCTCCTCTAATACTTTGTGGTCAAAATGCAACCTGTGCAGCTCTAAGGTGTGGCACTTGAAGCCCCCAAAGCCTCAGACTCGCCCACATAAAATAAGAAAAAACAGAAAGTCATTTACCTCAGCTCCCTCTCCAGCTAAACACTGCTGCAGAATGTAGTAATTTTACCTTCCACTGTCAAACCAATGCATGCTCCCAAAAGCAAATTTTAAAAGGCCTTATATCAGCCCACATCAAAATCAGAAGTAATACAACATCACTTCCGGTTGCATTAGGCGAGCTGGTGTGACCTGCTGGGTGGCATTAAAAATCTGTCTCTGTCTCCTGTGCAATTATGCATGTGCACACACATGTGCACACACACATGTTTAGGAATCAAACACATCACTCAAGTATATGTTTACATCTATATTTAAATTGTATTTGCCTGAAAAATAGTTTCACTGTGCTTCAGGGGAGCTGTTTTGTATAAAGTTGCTGGCCATCCATATTGGTTTAATTACTTATATAGAATTGCTGGGAAAGAGAACTGTGCAATTTGGAGTTTGGTGCCCATGATACATCAGTTGTTATTTTTCTCTCTAAAGGTGAAAGTACTGCACTAGATTAGTGCAAATGGAAAGCAAGCCTAGAAATGCTTTTGTTCGAGAGATCTATTCCAGATATAGGAAGTTTACCACTGTCATCTTGCTTGCGATAGAGATGAACCGATTCTGAGGGTCTAGTGGAAAATGTTCCATTCTCAGAAGCAACTGTGAGTTTCACAATGATATTAAAAAAGAAGAAGAAGGGGAAACTAAAAACCAAAATGTCTACTTCTGGTTTTGGTTTTCTTTTTTGGGGGTGGGAAAGGAGGGTGATTGAAGAAAAACTGAGCCTGCTAGAGGCTTCCAGGAGTAGAAAATGAGTCTCCATATTGGGGTGGGGATTCAAGAAAGAGTCTGGAGAGCCTCAAGCCTTTGGATCCACATGTGGGATGCTTTTTGTCCACTGTGTTCTAGACCCATCTGCAATCTAGTTTTCTGTATTTAAGGAAGAAGACCTTCAAGAAAACAAAGTAACTCTTTGTCTGTGTTTGATTTAACCAGAGTCCTAGGGAATCATTTCCCTGCTGCAGCTCTCTGTTCTGAGGAAGGATCTGAACATTTGAAAAGGGCAGTTTAAACTGCCTTTTAAAAATACCCATGCATGAGATGATTTTGTACTGATTTCTGACATTCTTTCATACTTTAGCATGGAAAAGAAAGAGAACCCAGGGTACAAGCTATGCAGGATCCAGTCTAGCCTTGAGTTGACACATGACATCCACTGACTTCTGAATTGAACTCTCATTTCTTCCTGCTCTCATTGATTAAACCCAGGATAACCTTTTACTCTGATGTTTTCTCTGTAATCCCAGTGGGAGTGCGTGGGTGGTACTTTTTATCAAAACAGTATGAGGTGCGGCAAGATGCATGCTGATATTTTTATACATGGGAACCACTTTCTCCCCACCTTTCCAACCTGGAGCATATATACATATGCACCAAATATTTGAGAGCCAGCTTGGTTTAGTGGTTTAAGTGTTGGACTATGGCTTTGGGAGACCAAAGTTCCAAACCCCACTTAGCCATAGAAACCTGCTTGGGAAAGTCACTTTTTTTTCAGCCACAGAAAAAGGCAATGGCAAAACTCCCCTGAACAATTGACATTTGTAGTCTAAGTGGTAGAACACCCTGGTAAAATACTCATAATAGAGAAACAGACTCAATGAGAGCTTTTCTAGGAATAGTTTTTCTTGAGAGGATAAAGTAGGGATGGGCCAACCGACTCCGCGAATCCCTGAATTCTCAGCAAAGATTCAAGATTCGTGAATCTGGATCCCTCTGCTAAAACAGGCAAATCAAATCTATTGAATCCACCAACCAAATAGTTTGTTGGAGCCTGGGACACCTGAAAACCTGGGAGACCACACACACAAGGGGAGATAGCAAGTAGGTGAGTTTTTCCCTTGGAGAAATAATAGTATTTGCTAACAATTTCAGAAATTATATCTGGGGTTGTATTCTAATATATTTAAACTGAACATTTCATATTTAATTTCAGCACTATTTTCTGTGCTGAAAATCAATGGCATGTATAAATGCTGAGGTCAGCGGCTCTGATGCCTATCAGAAGTAGTGGGGCAGAGGGCAAGGTCACACAATCTCATCCAGTGATTGCCACATGTAGGCCAGTGTACCTCCTTCCATAAGACCAGTGCCTGGCTGTAAACCTATAGCTAGAAAAGATGAGAAGTGAAATGTCTGTCATGGTTTCTCATGAATCCACATGACAAACCACATGTAGCAGAAAGGAAAAATTCTTTTTAAAAATTGGTGTCTCCAGGGCCTGTCAAAGGCCTGATTGGCTAGAAGGTACAGTCTTCTTGAGATTTCAAGGACAGCCGAAAAATTCCTTTGCATAGCTTCCTTGCAAAGCTCTTTCATACACAATTCTGGAGTCTGTAGTTTTACGAGGTGTCACAGCCTTCTCTGTCAAAGTGTGCTGGTGCATATCAAACTACAAACCCCAGGATGCCATAAGGAGCTATGAAAAGAAAATCCAGTTTTGACCTGGATTATCTCTGTAGTGTAGCATGTGGCCCTGTTTACACAGGCAGGAAAATGTGGGATTAATCCACATTTCCCTGCCTGTGTAGAAAGGGTCTTCATGTCATTTTCAATCCGGGGAGATCCTGAGGCAAAACTAGGACAATTGTCCTGGCCACATTTCTTCAGAGGGAGGTTTGCCTTTGTCTAGGCTTTTGCTAAAACTGAGAGAGTGTGTCTTGCCCAAGATAATCCTTCTTTCCCTTGCTTCTTAAACCTTTTTTTTTTTTAAAGATTCAAAAGATCCGAGATTCGTGGATTCCCAGAACCTTCCAGGGATTCGGATCTGGATTCGTATTCGGAAAATTCTGGATTTGCCCCACCCCTAAGATAAAGCTGTATGCACTGATGCACTATGGAAATTCATCTGTGGTACAGAAGGGTGGATAAATAATGAGATGGCCACAGATAAAAGGATACTGCATGATAAAGGTTCAGGGCTCTTCTGAGGGAAAGGGGATTGTTGCAGAAGTGTCCAGCAGATCCACTGCTACAGAGGTTGTGGTGGTGTAGTGAATCCATTCTCCCCACCCCCCACCCCCACTTTTTTATTGCAGGTATTCGTGCAGCTGCTCCAAGTTAAACAAAAGCTCTGTTGGTGCCAAACCTGTGAAAGAATAAGGACCAGCAATGGCAGAGCTCCCGTTCAACTTGGACCACTTGCAGAAGGAGTAGAATTAAGCAGTAAAATTAAGAGTTGATTTGCCATCTGTGTGGTAGTGGATCCACCAGCTGCTTCTCGGATGAGTAAGGAAGTGGAAGTTGGAAAGAGAGAGAGAGAGAAAACACATTCTTTCATTCCTTTCTACTCTTTCCAAAACACAGGGAAGGGGAGCAGAGATCCTTAGTATGAGATATAATTTAAATATGGGATTGCAGAAAAAAGACATTCAAAGTTGGAGAGTCAGCCAGGTTATTCCTACAAGAGGCTTTAAAATTTACCTATGCATGGGAAGGGGAAACATGCTAGCTCAACTCCAGTTCCAGTTCTATTCCATTCCTATATGCAGATAGTGACAGTCTGAGGTGGAACCAAACCCTCAGCTATCCATGATGGCCCTCCATGTGAGTTGAAATCCTGATTTTCCAGAGTTTTACCTCAAGGAAATCCACTTTCAGATCCACTGCTCTCCAGACATAGAAGGAGAAAGAAATAATGATGGTGTGGTGGTACAGATAGAATTTCCTCTCTTTTGTGTGTAAGAGTCAACATGAATTTTAAACATTCAAATAGGACTATCTGTTCTGAAATCACCCAGGTTTCAGGTGCTCAGCTGTGGACAAAACTAGACACCTCAACCTGGGAGTGCAGGACTCAGCCAGACTGCTTTGATTATTCATTTCAGCTGCACTTGTAAGCTATTGAATTGTCTTCCATTTTCAGTGCTTTGGGCATGGAATAAATAAGTAGAGAAGGACAATCAATTGTGTTACCTCAGTTGTGTGGGTTTTTCTTGTGAAGGTTTCTGTTGTTTTTCCCTGGCTTCTGTCCAAATCCTATCCTTACAGTCCACCACCAGCTCCTTTTTGTATCATACAATGAGGCTCAAATGAAATATTAAATGGAGTTCAACAACACTTTTGCCAATTTTTTTTTTGATGAAAAACATTCTGGGCCCTGAGCAGACTGTGAATCTTAGTGGGAAACAGCGTGATCAGATTTATATAGAGGCAGACAATGCAGCTCCTATACTTTAATAGTTGAACTGAAGAGTTATATACCAATGATACATCATTTTGTAATCCAAAAAGATGTTTTTGAACATAATCTCATCTTATATTTGTTCCAAAGTTTCAATACAACACAACTGATACAATAATTATTAAAGGGGACATTAATTTTGACTTTATCATACTGTAAGTATATGTGCCAACCAAATCTTAGATCACATCCTTCTAAATTCAAAAGTTTGTTATCTTTTAACATAATCCATTTTTAATCCAAGTCATACATGAGGCTGCAAAGTCTTATAAAATGGTTTTTAAAATCTACATTTACTTGTACTTTACATCACAAATATCAATTCCACCTGAGTCTTAAATTACGTCCCTCCAACTCCAATAACCTACTATTCCATAATGTTATCCACTCTGTCAAACAAATAAGGCAGCACGCAGTAAAATATAATATCAAGTTTGGTATACCCCAAACTCTTTGTAACTTGTGACATTTTAAACCTGACACAGTGTTTACTTCCTTTCCAAATAAATTTAGACAAATCATCCTACCATTTCTTGAAAGGTACACATTTGTCAAAACTGGTACTGTCTGGAACAAAAGCATCATTCTAGGTAATACGTTCATTTTTATCACAGAAATTCTATTCCATAATTGACAATTTTAAATTCTCCTATCTCACCAGATCTTTCTTAATTTCATTCCAAACTTTTACATAATTGTCCTAGAACAACAAAAACAATTCATATTTGACAAAGTGGCACCAAGATACTTAACTTTCTTCTCTGTTTCAAAACCAGTTTTATATATTAAATCATTCTTGCTTTGTGTATCCACGCTCTTTAACATTTCTGTCTTTATTTATCTTTGTTTGTTTAAGGTGGCAGCTTAGTTCATCCACGGAGAATCTAAAAGTAACACCAGCCCCCTCCACTCTTCCCACCCCTGAGAGGAAGTGCTAAAGAGCTGCCATTGAGGCTGGAGAGAGCAGAGGGACTTGGAGCTTTTTTCAGCTTCTCCCAACCCCCTCCATTCTCCCCACCCTGGCAGGGAAGCACCAAAGAGCAGCGCTGTGGCAGAGAGAGCAGAGGTGATTGGGGCTTAGTTTGTCTGGGAGAGCCTAAAAGAAGTACCGACCTGCTTTGCTCTCTCCACTGTGATGGGGAAATGCCAAAGAGCCACTGCCACTGCCATTGTTTCAAGCAGGCATTACAAAAGACCAGAAACAGAGCCATGGTGGACACATTGACCTGTGTATAAGTCAAGCCAGTTTTTTTTGATGCATAAATTAGATTTATTTTGGCTTTTTTTGAGTTGTACATGGATATACACAGTAATAGTCTGCCTATATTCTGTATTGCTCAGGCCCCATCTGGAGTACTGTATCCAGTTCTGTGCACCTCATCTTCAGAAGGATATAGACAAGTTGGGGCAAGTTGAGAGAAATACAATGAGGATAAGAGGTACTGAGAACAAAACATAGGAGGAAAAGTTGAAGGAGCTGCATACATTCATCTTGAAGAGAAGACTGAGGGGTGACATTACTGTACTGTTTAAATACCTCAAGGGCTGCCTTCTTTGGATATCTTCAAAAATAGGCTGGACAGCTAACCACTAGGGATGTTCTAGCTGGAGATCCTGCATTGAGCAGGTGGTCGCACCTGAGGTCCCACAGGACTCCTTCTGTCTCTATGATTCTATGACAGCTGGGATGGATGAGATAATTATTATTGCCCATGGAGTAAGAATATTGCCCTTGCAGTATGCACAGATGTATCTGTTGGGAAGCCCTTGTCTATTGAAGAATTCCCCAAAGTATAGTCTATATAATATTCTGAGGGTTATCACCTTTTTCCCCTCTGTCAGGGTCTGTGTGTTTTTAACAACCACAAGAGAGGGAGAAATGAGGATACCATTTTCCACCACTCATTCTTCATGCTGGAAAAAGCTGCTCTTGATACATTTTTACCTTGCCTATGTTTATGCATAAACTGCATAAAGGCAGTTCAGTAATAGAGATGGTTGACTGAAATGGCATGGCCTCCTCCTGTGTACCACTGTATTCTGCATTGGTTAGGCCTCATTTGGAATACTGTGTCCAGTTCTGGACACCTCAGTTCAAGAAGGATATTGACAAGCTGGAACATGTCTAGAGGAGGGCGACCAAAATGGTGAAATGGTGAAAGGTCTGGAAGTCATGCCCTATGAGGAATGGTTTAGGGAGCTGGATATGTTTAGTCTGCAGATGAGAAGGTAAAGAGAGAACATGATAGCCATGTTTAAATATTTGAAGGGATGTCCTGTTGAGGAGGGAGCGGACTTGTTTTCTGCTGCTCCAGAGACTAGGACACGGAGCAATGGATTCAAGCTGCAGGAAAGGAGATTCCACTTGAACCTCAGGAAGAACTTCTTGACGGTCAGAGCTGTCCAGCAGTGGAATATGCTTCTGGAAGTGTGGTAGAGTCTCCTTCTTCGGAGGTTTTTAAGCAGGGGCTGGATGGCCATCTGTTGGGAATGCTTTGATGGGTGTTCCTGCATAGCAGGGGTTGGATTGGATGGCCCTTGTGGTCTGTTCCAACTCTATGATTCTATGTAGCTAGTGTCTTGTGTTGAAGAAACTGGTGTTTTTTTTTCATGTCATGCAGATAAGCTGCCTTCTCTTCCTCACAAATCATCATCATCATCATGAATTTTTGGTTGTAATTCAGAAACTTGGGACAGGAAGACAACAGGAGAAAGAAGGGAAACCAGTTTAGAGAAGTATGAATGCTCTATGCCATGCCCCTCTGAGGACTGGCTTAAGGAGTTGGGTATGTTTAGTCTACAGAAGAGAAGGCTAAGAGAGGACATGGTAGCCATGTTTAAATTTTTGAAGGGATGTCATATTGAAGAGGGAACGGGCTTGTTTTCTGCCTCTCCAGAGACTAGGACAAGGAGCAATGGATTCAAACTACAAGAAAAGAGATTCCACCTGAGCATCAGGAAGAATTTCCTGACAGAGCTGTTTGGCAGTGGAATATGCTGACTTGGAGTGTGGTGGAGTTTCTTTCTTTGGAGGTTTTTAAAGAGAGGCTGGGTGGCCATTCGTTGGGAGTGCTTTGATGTGGGTTCCTGCATGGCAGGGGGTTGGACTGGATGGCCCCTGTGGTCTCTTCCAACTCTATGATTCTGTGATTCTATGATACTATGACTGCGACTGGTGGCAAGAGCAGCCTTGTGATGTTTTTCTGTCTGCAATGGAATTGCAAATGGTGCTCCACCCCACTATGCACCCATGTCAATGTGCATTGTACCCGAAGTCAGTTTTTTAGGCACTGGAGGTAGAAAATCTCTCTTCCCTTCCAAGAGAGGAAATATACAAAAACAAAAAAAGTAAATAACAAACAACTCATTATCCTTTAATTAAGAGATGGAAAGAATATTTGAAAATATTTGAAAAATGGGGTAAATAGTGTTTCTGGGTTTTCAAGAATCTTGATGGGAAGAATCCCAAACTGACTAGAGTCTCTGCAATTCAGGACTTATTTGCAAAATCTGCATGGAATTACTTTGCGCACAAAACAGCATTTTTTTTTGTACAGGCAATTATATTTCTTTCATGCAGAAATACAATTTTTTGTACTGAAAACATGCAGAAAATGCTGTGATTAGGGATTACTTTCTGCAAAATTCATGCTAGGTTGTTTTGCGCAGAAAATAATATTTTGCAGTACAAAATACTGCATTCTGTACAAAACAAGACCATATGAATTTTGTGAAGAATTAATTCTTGAACTGTGAATAATCTTTGAAGAGTACAATTTTTTTTGAAGACTTTCTTGTAGTGGAAAGAAATTAGTCATTGCTTCCTTCTAGAAGAAAATTAGCAAATAATTGTATCCCTCTTTTATTTACACCAAAACTCCACAGTCAGAGGTGAGAGCCTCCATATGAATGGTAGGGGCTGAATCTGACTGGGTTTTGAGAACATGTCTAAGTGACTGTCCATGCTAGGAGAGAATTACGGAATCTGTACTCCTAAAAAGTAACTCTCTCAAGCTATAGCAGGAGCACAGATGGGCTGCAGTGCGGAGCCAGGGTCTGTAAGAACAGCAGTCACGGCTTTTGGCTGGCTGATGTGTCAGACACGTCTACAGAGTGTAGTGACTAATTGGTAGTGAAAGGGAAGCCGTATAGTCTCAGGAAGGAGCACGTTGCCTGCACTAACTTGGCCATCTAGTTTCTAACCTTTTAACCTTAGAGATGCTGCTGGGGACTTAAAGTTCATTCATTGGGCTGGAAAGAAAATGAAGCAATCCTTTCTCTCTCCCTCCCCCCTTCATTTTCTTTTATTCTCTCTTCACCACTGGCCTTCATGGAGAAACTCTTGTTCAGTTCTTCCAGAAAAGGAGAGTTCAATTAGCTCAGTCAATCGTCAGGAGAAGAAAAAGACACAATGTGTGGGCCTCATTCAGGGCCTGCAGTGACTTTGAAGATGCGATTTGCTCAGGCTGGGCAGAACCAAACAGATGCTAATTTACCTGCAGTGTGTAGCTGACCGCTTCGAGTAAAAGCTTCTCTCCCAGGATGGTGGATAGCCAACCAAGCTTGTCTGAAATGATGGAAGAGTGACTTAAAAGGAAACTGAACTGGATGTGTATGTGTGTGTGTGTGTGTGTGTGTGTGTGTGAGAGAGAGAGAGAGAGAGAGTCCTGAAATTCCATTCATTTTTCTTCTCCCCTCTCTGTTTCTCTTTCTTTACATTATTCTGTTGAATGACGATACAGTTACTCGCTTTTCCTATTCACTCTTTGTTGTTGACAGAAGATGAAAAAGACAGCTGCCCATGGAGGAACCCTCAGGAGCCTCACCTATATACTCCCACAGGACAAGACTTAGGTTAGGCTCTTACTGTATTTCTCCTTCCTTTACTTGGAACAAAATATTTTGCTGCTTGAGGTAGAATAGCAGATGACTTCTCCTAGGTCAGGTAGCAGATTCATCCTGACTCTTTCTGACTTCCAGAAGGTAAACTGGGCCAGGTCTGCTTAATACTTGGATAGGGAACCCCCTCATGGGATATTAGGTGCTGTAGGCTGTATTTCAGAGGAAGGCAGTGGCAAGCACTTCGGAGTATTCTTTGCCCAAGAAACCCCCCATGAAATTCATACGGTCACCATAAGTCAACAGGCAATTTGAAGACTGAAACATATGAGATGGGGAGAGAATGAGAGAGAGAGAGAGAGAGAGAGAGGTCAAAGGGCGTAATACGCCAATCTATCCAAATTATTCTGCAAATTATTTTGCAGAAAATTCCTCCAGTCTAGCAGCAAAGATATAATAACATGATACCAAAACCTGGTGCTAAGACAGACCACCTCATTCTCCCTAACAGTAGGGTCATCTCTATAGAGATATGTGCTAGAAAGTCTCAGAGATGTGAGAGAACTTCTAAGTCAACCAAACTCATTCCCATTTCTAGGCTCAATATGTGAATGAAAACCATTATGCTTTATATTGTACCCTTCCCTGAACTTTCCAGTGTTCTTATGTAACTCAGTAAATTGTTGCAATGTGCCTTCAAGTAGTTTCTGACCTATGGTAACCATGGGGTTTTCTTAATAAGATGTGTTGAAAAGGGGTTTGCCTTTGCCTTTCTCTGAGGCTGAGAGAACATGACCGGCCCAAGATCACACTGTGGGTTTCCATGGCTGAGCAGTGATTCGAACCCTGGTCTCCAGAGATGTAGTCCAACATTCAAAACACTACACCATGCTGGTTTTCTCACTCAATAATATCGAGTACAATATTGTACACTAATGTGGCGTACAAAAATGCATTTATTGGGGAATGTTGCATACAAAAGCACATATTTTAAAGAAAACTACTATAAAAATGTGCTAATACTAGGGAAAACACAATACAAAAATAAATGGAAATGCTAATCGTTGTTTTTTTTTAATCAGGCTGATACAGAAAGAGAGCAGGATGTATACATGTAAAACTGAGACTGCCCAGAAGATAGCTTTGCCCATCCCTTGTCTGTCACTTTAAAATGGGAATGAGCATGGTTCATGAGCTACATGTTCTGCCTATTTTTGCTCCCCTAGGTTCTCCCTCCACTTTCACTCAAAAAAAAAAAAAAGGAAAAAAAAAGAAAAAGAAAAAAAAGACCAAAAAAAGAAGAGTTAACCCTTCTGCAATTCCTGAATCATAATTCTCCTTTTAAATATGGCACAGGGACGACCCCCCCCCACATGTCTTACTTTGCCCATCCTCAAAAGAGTGAACTTTTCCCAGTCATGACTAGATTACTGACCACATCCAGTTTTTGTTTTGAGGGTCTGCTGTGGCTCATAGCAACTCCTAGGTGTGGAAAATTGGCCCCTGAAACCTTGAGAGTTTACCCATCCCTGCTTTAAGAGAAGGAAGCCCTCAGAGTCAGGAAATGGAGACTGAAAAGAATGAATCAGATCCAGGAGTTTCAAGCTAAGACTGCTCACCAATTTTATGATCCATAAAATTATACAACTTTTAAAACTAGTGAACAAAATATGTAGTCGTCTGTCTTGCAATTTCCAGATACTTTCTTCGACTTTACACTTCTTGTTTTTCTTCCTTTAAAATAGAATTTAGCATATACCTCTGTGTGGGACAATATAAGAGAGAAGTGTGAAGTATGTGTGTGTTTTATCAGCAGGAAGGCAGGCAAATACACTATTCTATACACAGACCCTCTTCCCTTTTGCATCTATACTTGGTGAGTTATAGATCCAAGGAAATTATATCCTCTGTAATTAGATATGGGAAATTGGGAATTTTCTAATAGAGAAACACTTTTTGCAAGGGTGACAATATTAAAGCTAGTCAACCAAATAATGTGTTTTCTCCTCCTCTCACTCCTCAATTTCCTTTATTTTCCATAAAGAAGGAAGGTAAAAATCTTAAATTAGGAATTATTAAGCACTAATGAATGGCTTGAAGCTGAAAGCAACTCCCCGCCCTCATTTCTGATCCTTTTTGGATCAGTGGCAGCATTTTCAAAGAACTCATTCTTGGTAGTTGAAAGGCTGTTGGCCAGCACCCAGATCCTGAGACAGCAGTGCCACAGAAAAGAAGACAAATTTTGAACCACATGTTTTTATGTTTACTATATTCGGAGCAACTGTCTTTTGTGTTTGTGTGTGGAATATTAGTTTCAGAAAAGTAGTGATAAACTGGAAGTATTTGAAGTAGCTGTGGTTGTAAAACAAACAAAGCTGAGGTAAGGATGAGCATAGGCTGGGAGAGGCTCTGAGACAGTTTATGCTGACCTTAGCAGCTTTACCAAATTATAATTGAGATATAGTCACTGATACACACAGACACAAACCCAAAGATTCCATTATAATGACACTGGCAATACACACTCCTGTTCTTTTGCATGGTAAAGTCAAAATGGGCTTTTTCAGCAAATTTTAACACTATTAGTGTATGAGTCACTTACTGAAATGCTTGTACTTTCTGGAATTTGGTTTAATATTTTTGAATATTGTATTACTCTTCTTCAGGTTCAATTGAGATATTAATATTAATTTAAAATAATTTTCATATCGTTTATAGATTTTTTAATATCATAATTTTTGTTTTCTGATGTTGTTGCTAACTGATTTGTGCTTCCTTTCTGGAAGGATAAATGAGGAAGAACTTTGAAATGAAATTGGAGAGAGTAAGGAATCCTGGTCGAAATAACTTTTGAGAGATTTTCCCAGTCATAGCACCAGCCTTCACAAGACTGGTTCTCTTCATAAAAACATGTCCCTTGGCATCTTTAATCCAAATAACTCATGAAGGAGATCACTGCAATAACAAAACTCCTTTCTTTTAGAACAGGCAACTCTTTGCTCTCCAGATGACGCTAGATTGCAACTCCCATTATCTCTTACCACTAGCTATCTTGAATTAATAATCCTGTTGAAGTCCAACATCTGGAAGACCCGGTGTTTCCCATCTATGTTTTGAAGGAAGAACAGATGATGCCACAAAGCAGAGCCAGAGTGATTTGTTAACTGTTGTTATTCCATTCTTTATTTTATTTTTATTTTTTTAATTAATTATATAACTAGAAAACGTTATTCCATTCTTTACTGAATACAGGAGTAAGCATATGTTGTAAAAGTACTACACACAACCTTGTATGAAGAACAGGTGGATTCAAGAAGCATTTTATTCCAGCACATCACGTTTCCTTTTTATAAAACATGTTGACTTTCCTTTGTACCTGTTATCTACAAATAAAACACCCCAAATGGGCGTACTTAATTTTTGAAGCAATACAATGTGGCCCACAAAAGAGGGCTATAATGTGAAAGAGCCCCACCATCTAGCAGAAGATAGTCATTCCTAAACCCCTATTACTTTTGATTACTTATTATTATCCCTTATTACTATTGATCTCAGTTGGATTAAAGCCAGTGAGTATTCTCAAAACTGGGGCAATCATTTCATAGACACCCAGATAAACAAGTATTTTCCTTCTCAGCCCATTTTTCACCTACCAGTTTTCTTCTGCTGCTCCTACCACTCTATAAGACCATTGCTTACATTCATATTCTAATATGACTGTGCCTTTTCATTTGACTGTGAACATGGAGTGTTAATGTGGGATACTCTTTAGGAATGACTGTTCCAGGCAATGTCATTCAGCTCCTAAGGCTGTACAAGGTTTTATGTGAACAGGTGTTGAGATTCTGGAAGGGATAAAGAGCTGGTGTTTGAAATGTTATTCTAATCACTTTAGTTATATTGGTCTTCAGTGGCCTAGAAATCCTTCACATTGTAGATCCAAGTTTGTTTTTCCAATATAGTGAGGAAATTTTCCTTCAGGTTCTTTTCTTAAAAGCATGACCCTTGGCATCTGTCTGGCTTTAATCCAGTGTTGTGGTAGTTGGCGGTCCCCACGATAGGGCTGCTTTGCCTTCTGCCGGAACGCTGCCCACATTGTATCCGTCTGGTTATACTATAGCCACAGAGCTCTCTCCCAGACTTTGGTTTGAAAAGTAGTTCCACCCCTCTTCACCCAGACACACACACACCCCTACACTCTCTCTCCAAGTTGAATGGCCTATTAGGGAGCCCCTTTGTGATGTAATTGGATTTCTCCCCTTGTTAGTCTGCAATGAAAATGTCATCTAGATTGAGGGAGGCACCCATTCATATCGAATTAAATTCAGTCATCTCTTGGGTGAGCTGTGAAACTATTCATCCTGCAGCAAGCAGCTGCAACTGGAGGTGCCCTTGACAATAACGTAAAGCTGCTCTTGCCCAGCAAAGCCCACTCAGTTCTTGACAAGTTGGTTTGCTCTCTTTGGAGCCTTCTGATTCTGAAAAATGAATGTTTGTCCCCATTTTCAAGATGGGAGTTCCACTTGATTATCACACTCCCTCAGAATCCAGCTGTAGTCTATTGCAACTTGGAGATTGGATTTACAGACCAGGGAGCCCTGTGTTCAAATGCCCATGCATGAGGAACTCTCACATAAATGATTTCTTAGCTCTAGTGCCTCCTACATACATTATGGGGTCAATCCTATGCTAGGCAATGCATGTAAATAAGGCATTCTGAACCATTTTATAGGAATCAAACATGATGTACAGTATGCCTGTCCATTATTGACTGAGCTACTTCTGAAAACTGTTTTTTTGGGAGGGGGGAGTTATAAGAGGGAGGCAACTTGTGGCCCTCAAAGTGACTGCAACTGCTACTAGCTCTAGCAGCATAGCTAATGGTTAGTGATGGCAGGAGTTGAAGAGCAATGACATCTGGAGGCCAGCATTTGCCTGCTCCTGGTTTGTTGCATCTCATCTGTCTACCCCGTTAAGAATAAAGGAAATCAGTCAGACTTCAGCTGGTCATGATTAATTTAAATTCCATTAAAGTAGCATTCAAAAACATAGAAATGTTAGTCTGTATTAGGATAAAACAATACAAAGGAATCCTATAGTTCTTTTGAGACCTAGAGAAAGGAGTTTGTAGCATAAACTGTCACAGACGCAGGCCATTTCCGCACAACGTTGCTATACCATGATAGCAGTGGGTTGTTAATGGTCCAGAAGCCATACTTCCACACATCATCACTATACAGCGGCCATCTCATCCCCAAGTGTCACCAAAGCACACTATTCTATTTCCAGAAAAAATCCGTTACGAACCTCCTTTAGCGCTTAAATCCCATCAGCCAGCTCAGTGAGGAACTGTTATAGTGCTTGATAGAGCTTCCAGTCATCACAAATCCACCAGTGAGCGGGCTGTGGGTGTGCCCAGCTTGTCCCTCTCTCAGTTACTCCCATGGTGGTGGTAACTTCAAAATCTATCACCTCTCTGTCTTTATCTGAAAGTTCTCCGTTAACACTTTTTTTTTTAAATATTTTTAGGCATTATAGTGTGAAAATGCAATAGTGTACTGCTGTGTTTAGTACAGCTTCCAAAGAAAAGCAAAACAAAAAAACCCAACCAATCAGGGGCAGTGGGGTGGGGTGAAGGTGGGGATAGGGAGTGGCTAAGGATGCTGTGGTGCAGAAGGAACACTGGTGGCAATACTGCTACTCATCTGCTGATGGCGGAAGGATGCAGAAAACAACATTCCTAACCTGAGGACATTGCACAAATGGCAATGCCGCAATTGTAATGGTATATCATGCTAATGGCCTCTAGTGTGGAAATGACCCTAGTCTCCTACTTCTCAGGAAGTGTACTAGAATCCACAAAAGCTTATCCTACAAACTTCTCTCAGTCTCAAAGGTGCTACAGGATTTCTTCATAACAGCTAAATCTCGATCTGGCACTTTATGTCAGAAGTACTTATCCCTATGTCTGTTTCTGACCTATACGTTTGAAAGCCTATTTGCTTTCAGCCAGAACTTGGAAAAGTGACTTTCTAGACAGCAAATCTTAGAATGACTCTATGGTTGGGGAATCGTTCATGTTCTGCTTCCAGCTGTACCTCAGACTCACATGCAAGCAGATAGAGAGGCACATAGATCAAGGTTGGAGAGAACTTAGACCCATTTGACTGGAAGAGTAATCCATTAAAGTTTTAATGAATCAATTATTTTGGGTGCAAAATAACTGGAGGCAAATTTTAAACCATGGAGTTGAGA
This sequence comes from Ctenosaura bakeri, assembly GCA_948474755.1. Classification (NCBI taxonomy): domain Eukaryota; kingdom Metazoa; phylum Chordata; class Lepidosauria; order Squamata; family Iguanidae; genus Ctenosaura; species Ctenosaura bakeri. The sequence continues at coordinate 113,072 of CAOLHI010000193.1, read as the reverse complement.
CTGAAGGACATGCTGCTGTATTTTAGAACACATTTTAGTACAAACATAATAAAATTTTACTTATTTATGTAGTTCTCCCACATCCCAAGTATTCTCATGGTAGTGAACATCAGTTTAGGTGGGAGGAGGAAAAGAGAAATAATACTGTAATTGCACTCAATTAAATTGATGCAAACATTTACATTGCTCCAAAATAGCTTTTGTTTTGTTTTTACATTGGAACTTGATTAGTTTTAATATACCTTCACATACACCAACATATTTATTTATTTAGACATTTATTCTATTTTGAAATGTGAAAGAATACAACACATTATTTTAAAGGTAGGTATAAAGTCAAGTACATAGACTGTGCACTTTTTAGTTGCCCTGTTGCTGTGATTAAGGTTGTAATTAAGGTTGTCCCAGGTTCCAAAGATGTAATGTGTCTTTATTCTATTTGTAGATTAGTATTCCATCATTTAATATCAACCTGAATAAGATCCAATGAGAATCCACATAATATGTTTGCCTTTATCTTAAACGCATAGTGAAGAATGTTTTAAGTTTTTAATCAGGCAGTATGTTACAGAGGGATCCAAAGATCTGCATAAAAAAAGAAGATTGCAGAAAAGTCTCATACCATGAGCAGAATCAATGTTTGATTCAAGCCCACAACTTCATTGCTTGTATGTCATTGACTCTCAATATTACTCAACAGAAAAACTCCATGTAACACAACATAAGAGCCATCCTAGATCAGATCACAGGACTATCTAATGCAGCATTCTGTTCACATAGTGGCCAACCAGATGCTTCTAGGAAGCCCCCAGACATAGCATGAGTTCAATAGCATAGTTATTGCTTATGCTTCCCAGTAACAGATATACAGAGACAATATGCATCTGAAGCAGAAGTATATATTTACATACCCTCTACTTGTTCCAGTTTAGCAGGACAGCTTGGATTAATATTCTGTCTTCTCCCTTTTTCAGCTGCTTTTTAAAATGTCCCAGTTTCTTCTCCCACTTCCCCATTTTTCTACAGCTTACTTCAATGCTGCAAATTGAATTCACAGTGCAAACTCAAATCAGCAGGGGGAGAGGACAGGAGGGGCAGAATTTTGCCCTGCCCTGTAGATCCAGGCAAAAGCAAACTACTGCAGTTTTTCCTAGCTTAGCTGTTCCTCCCCATTAACAATATTTGCCATCTTGACCACAATGTGATATTGCTCGGCCTCATGTTTCCCAGTTTTCACATGTGAAATGTTGGATGGTAGGTATCTGCCATTACTAGCAGCTAGATTGCAATATGAGACACTGTGTTAGAAATCTCCTTACCCAGTTTCTTTTAATAGTATCTGCATCCCCATGCAATTGTCTCTGTTTTTGTGCTTTGTTTTTCTCATGTGATTTCCTGGACTTCTTTTGTTAACTGTTGGTTTGAGGAATGCATGATAGGCCACAGTCTGATAGATATGAATTCATCTCTCTTTTATGCATTCAGCAGTGGTCTTCCTTTCTGAGCAACTCTCCCTTGTATGATATGATGTAAATGCAGAACACCGACAGAAAAGTCTGAGCTAGGGAGTCAATGGATGCCTCGGAGATGAAAGGAATTCAGAATGCAGGGCGGGAGGGCTGTGTTCAGCAGAGAGATCAGGCTTTGTTCAGCATCTCCCCTCCAGTTCATTCATACCATGATGAACTAGATGGAAATGCTGAACAATGCCTGATCTTCATGCTAAACGCATTCCACCCCACCTCCTGAATTCTGAACTCTTTCCATTGTGTAGATGAGGAATCACCACTGCTTTAGTGAACAGTATTGGAAAGGCAACTTTACCTCCTCTATTAAAGATTTATATCTACTATGCCACAAATTTATTCTAATACAATGGCCATTTCCTCTTCCCATTTCCATAAAAGGTGGTGGAAATGATGTGAAGCTAGGTTTCTGGCCTTTAATCCTGGTCTTTCACCCTTTTCAGAAGTTATTCTCCAACCCATTTAGCTACTCCAAAGTGAGGAGAAAGAGCTTTACTTCTTCTTCATGGTCTCTGTGCCTCACACACTAGGAGCTTTTGTGCGTGCGCAGTAGCGTTTGGAAGATTCTAGAGCTTAGTAGCTTGGTGGGAACCCCTCCCCCATGCCGGTACTGCATATGCTCAGCCTGCCGAGCAACGGTCGCTCCTCAGTTCTTTCTCGTCTGCTGTAGCGAACAGAAGGTTCTTCTTAGTGGCTTGTGCTTGACTAATGGACTTTCGGACTCTGACTACGGATTTGGATAATGGACTTGATTTGGTATTTCGAACCCCCTCCCATTTTTCTCCTTTTCTTCGCTTTTCTCAGACTTCTTCACCTTTCTCGGACTTCTCCTCCTCCTTCGAGTTTTTTCTCCCCCCGCCTTAGACTCCCGGTCTATGTTGGCCCTTTTCAAAAAGTGTATTACTTGTGGTCGGAAAGTTGCCCTGTCCGACAAACACCGCGAGTGCCTCTTTTGTTTGGGGGAAACCCACAACGTAGGGGCCTGTTCTATTTGTTGAGAGTTCACATCTCAAACTCTCCGAAACCGCTCGTCAAGGCTAAAGTCGTATTGTTGCGAGGAGTCCTTACGAGCAAAAGAACAGCCCGAGGCCTGCGTTGTTTTGTCAGAAAAATCGACAGCTGGACAACCAACGACCATTCCATTGACGGTGTCGGCGGCTGCCGCACCGTCTACCTTGTCGGTACCGGGCTCGGTACCAACATTGAGACCACCCATCTCCTTGTTACCAAGGATTCCGAAGTTGTCAGGAGCCGCTAAGACAACTCAGGAGGCACCTGCGGGCTCGCAGGCTTCTAAGTCATCTAGGCCTCCAACAGCTGCACAACGGAAACATCCTGCTACCCAGAACATCGGCAAGGAGAAGGAGAAAAAGAAGAAACGGAAGGAGAAGAGGCGCTCCCCTTCTAAGGAGGCCCGCCTCCCCACACCTCCACTGATGCAGCTCACTGGGGATCCAGGCGAGCAGTCGGACCAACAAGAGGTCCTTGAGGTGTCGGACGAGGAGCAGACCGTGGAGGTCATGCCCTCAGAACCGCCCGTTCTGACAGCTGCGGTACCCCCGCCGAGTCACCGCAGGTCGGAAGACCGCCAGGAGGAGGTTATGGCCCAACACTGGTCTTTTCCCAGGCACTGGGCAGCCTCTGGCAGGAGCGAGTCCTGCTCTCCTGAGCAGAGAGTCAGGCCTCCAACACCACGCCACCGGGAGATGTATTCCGAGAGGGCCCACTTTCGCCCTTTTACCGACTCACTGTATACCTCCGCCTCCTATCTTGGAAGGTACGGCCAAGAACACCTGTGGCCAGACAGGCACTTGCACGGCTCTCGTCCCGCAGGTTAGCCAGGAGCGGGCAGAACCGGTCCAGCAGATTTCTGAGGTAGGCTGCCAGACACACCTCCCTGATTGCCACCCTGGCAATCAAGGAGGAAGCGGTGTAGAACCTCCTGCCGAAGGTGTCCAGCCTACGGCCTTCGCGGTCTGGTGGGGTAGTGTGTGCCCTGTTAACGCCTTTGGTCTGGTATACATCAACCATCTTAGCCTCGTCATTCCTTCAGTTCCCGACCATCGTGGCACAGGCCGTCGTCCTCCTCCTTCCAACAGTGGTCTCCTCGATCTACGCAATCCCGACCGTCAACCGCCTCCTCAGCTCGAAGACCTTTCTAGAGACACCCATCCTCCTCTTCGAGAAAGTCTTCATCTGGGACGAAGTCTCGGTTTTGACCGCCTTCACAGGTTGCCACTGCATCCAACCTTCAGCCTGCCAGCATCCTTCAAAGATCAACCGAGCCTGGCCAGACACCCTGCCGAGTGGCGTCACGTCACCATGGACTCTTGGGTTCTTTCCATCATCCGTCTTGGCTACGCCATAGAATTTCAAGATATTCCACTGCGAGGTGTCTACTATTCCACCCTGGCCAGCTCTGCTCTGCTCGAAGAGATCCAGTCCCTACTTCAAAAAGGGGCGATTGAGGAGCTTCCGTCTTCAGTCAGAACCACCGGCCTCTTCTCCCGGTACTTCACGTTACTGAAGACAGACGGAACCCTGCGGCCTATCCTAGACCTCAGAGGGGTGAACAACTACATCCGCCCCGAGAGGTTCAAGATGGTCACGCTATCCTCGATCCTGCCTTTCCTTCAACGAGGGGACTGGTTCGTCTCCATTGATCTTTGGGATGCTTATTTCCACATCGCCATTTGCCCGTAGCACAGACGATACCTACGGTTCGCAGTTGACGGCACCTGTTACCAATACAGGGTGCTACCGTTTGGACTCTCTACCATGCCCAGGGTCTTCACCAAATGCATGGCCCCAGTGGTATCACACCTGCGGACGAAGGGAGTCTCAATCTACCCCTACCTGGACGATTGGCTGTTGGTGGCATCCTGCAGACAAAAACTCTACAAAGACATCCACCGGACACTCACACTTCTGACCCGTCTCGGTCTCCGGGTCAACCCGAAGAAGTCCCATCTCAAGCCCGTGAGGGTGCTAGACTTCATCGGTGCAACCCTAGACTTGGTATTGGCGAAAGCCTATTTACCGATGGACCGTGCACAGATGCTTCGTCAGGCTGCGTCTACTGTCTTCAATGCCCCAACGGTAACAGCGAGGAGAATCCAGCAGCTCCTCGGGTACATGGCCTCCACTACCTCCATGATCTACCTCTTCAGGCTCTGTGCACGGCCTCTTCAGCATTGGTTCATCCGAGGTTTTGAACCGCTCCTGGACGACCAGAGACGTCTGCTTCGACTACCTCTGCAGGTGCGGTGCTCCCTGCTATGGTGGCAGTCTTACGAACATCTCCTGTCAGGCATGCCCTTCCGGGAGCCGACTCCACAAATCACAGTGACAACAGATGCCTCCCTTTTCGGATGGGGAGCTCAGAGTCTGGGGCTGGTGGATCGACAATGAGACCGTCCTCCACATCAACGCCCTCGAGCTGCTCGCCATTTGGAAGGCTCTCAGGGAATTCCGCCATCTGGTGACGGGCCGGACGGTGTTGATCTTAACAGCGGTATGCTATATCAACAGGCAAGGAGGGACTGATTCAACCGCCCTCCTCAGCATAGCCCTTGACCTCTGGGACTGGTGCATCTCTCTCTGGATCCATCCAGTGGCGGTACACCTGGCCGGGCAGGAAAACACCACAGCGGATGCACTCAGCAGGGACACCTCTTCCCACCACGAGTGGTCCCTCTCCAGCGAGGCGTACCAGATGATACAAGACCAGTGGGGCGAACCGACGATCGACCTCTTCACCACCAGCCTCAACGCGAAGTGCCATCGGTACTGCTCGAGGGCCGGCCGGGATCGCCATTCCATTGGCGATGCCTTCCAGTTCAGGTGGAGCGAGGGATTTCTCTACGTGTTTCCTCTGTTTCCCCTCCTGGGCAGAGTGATATCGAAGGTCCTCGCGGACCGAGCCGACATCGTCCTCATAGCCCCGTACTGGCCGAGGCAGCACTGGTTCGTGCCCCTGCTCGAGGCCGCTCGCAGTCATCTGCTCAGGCTTCCAACAACACCAGATCTCCTGTCACACTCCAACGGTCTTGTGCTCCACCCAGACCTCCAGCTCCTGGCCCTCCATGCCTGTGATGTGATGTCAGGCCAAAGGACCACTTTGTCCCTGTGGAACACGAGGTAAGGCTCGTCAGACTGTAGGGCTGTCAGCTCTCCTGCCCGTCGAGTCTGGGTAGAAGGTTGGTAAGATGATGTCCTGACTGAGGACCATCTTACCAACCTTCTACCCAGACCCGACTACGCCTTTGGAACAATCCCTTCATTCCTTGGATGTTCGTCGGGCCTTGGCTTTCTAAAAGGACAGGACTGCCTCTTTTCGACAGACTCCGCACCTCTTTGTGTGCTATGGCAGGTGTCGAAGAGGCCACAAGGTATCCACCCAACGTTTTTCAAAATGGGTGGCCCAGACTATCCAGCTGGCGTACGAGCTCGCCAAGAAGCCTCCGCCAGACTTGCTCCGGGCTCATTCAACCAGAGCCGTGGCAACATCTGCAGCCCTCCTGCGAGGAGTCAACCTGCAGGAACTCTGCTGTGTGGCGTCCTGGTCCCAGCTATCGATCTTCATGTGTCACTACAGGCTGGACTTCTGGTCCCGTCGAGATGCTCATTTTGGACGTGCTGTGCTGGCTTCTGTTCTATACGACCTGACCCACCGTCCAACTGGTAAGGTACACAGTCTCCTAGTGTGTGAGGCACAGAGACCACGAAGAAGAAGAACAGGTTCCTTACCTGTAACTGTGGTTCTTCAAGTGGTCATCTGTGCCCTCACACACACCCGCCCAACTGTCCCCTCTTTTTCAGGTCCCTTATCGGCGGACTACAGAACTGGGGAGTGACCGTTGCTCGGCGGGCTGAGCATGTGCAGTACCGGCATGGGGGAGGGGTTTCCGCCAAGCTACTAAGCTCTAGAATCTTCCGAACACTACCGCTCAAGTGCGAAAGCTCCTAGTGTGTGAGGGCACAGATGACCACTCGAAGAACCACAGTTACAGGTAAGCAACCTGTTCATATTGATCTTGCAGAACAACATTTCTACTGACTCCTTTCCTGATCTCTGTATGTTGGGTGGGATGCCGGGTTGGCTCCGCTCTTAGGCAGAGTGAGGCATGTCAGGCAACAAATGTTGGGTCTCGTCATGAAAGGACAACTAAGTGTTAGTCATTTTAATTATTTTGGCTCCCCCCCCCAAGAGATAGGGAATGGTGTTTTTTAAGTTCTGTCCCTTCTGTGGCAAACTAACTTGATAGGCTTTTGAGACTGTGCATCTTGACTTAGGGGGATCAGAAAATGGCATGCATTGCTCCACTTCAGGCAGTAAAATGTTTTGTTCTGAGTAAGAGGGAATCTTTGCTTGTCCAGACGGAAGTGCTTAGACTCGTTCCTGCAGTTGGGAATCTTTCTTGAAAAGGGTCCCAGTGAATGGAAAAGTCTAAGCACAGTCAGCTAGAAGTACAAAGATTTCTGCTCCTGAGATTTTCATATTCAATGTCTGAAGGATGAGCATGGTGTGAACAGGGACTGGGATGCAGGGAACAGGGCTGGTGCATGTGAAACCTTCTGTGAACATGGGAAAAAATAACTTCTGAAGTGTGCTTACAATTCCCAAGATTCCTTGAACCACCACCACCATCATCGTTGTCATTGTCGTCGTCCATACCCATGCTTTTAGTCTGAACTGACTCCTCCCCATAGGTGCTATTTGCTAATGTGTTAAGAAAAGGCTGGTCCTGCTGTAGGGTATCATCTTATTTAGTTAGGCTACCTTGGGTTCCGTATTATTACAAATTAAAGAAAAATACACCAATACAAAATACAAAAATACATCAAATAATCCCACATGATCCCATTAATGACACAGATGTGCCAGTTTGTTTGTTTGTTTGGAAGAAGTTGGTTACCTTGCCCAAAAGATTGCTTGCCTCCTCCATATGTACTTACTCAGACATTAAGATAATTTTTGATGCTCTTATGTGGTTGCCACCAAAGCTGTGCCAGTTTGTTTGTTTGTTTGTTTGTTTGTTGTTTGTTTGGAAGAAGTTGGTTATCTTGCCCAAAAGACTGCTTGCCTCCTCCATATGTACTTACTCAGACATTAAGATAATTTTTGATGCTCTTATGTGGTTGCCACCAACATATGAAATGAGGCTGGTAGCTACTAACAAGCAGGCTGTTTCCAGGGAAGCAGCCAGGTCTACAAAGCTTTTGCCAGAACCTAGCTGGCATCTTCACTGTGATTCTTTTATTTTCCTAGGATTTTCAGACTTAAAACATGGTACTGTTTGTTAGTTCTGGAAATGACATTTGATGCTGTGTTTTAATTTTATAGTTTTCGCTCCTTTTCAGATCTTGTTTTTCCAGTGATGCTTTGCTTCTTTTTACAGTCTCCACATGTACAGTGAACCACTCAGAGAACTTGACATATCTCTGAACAAGCAAGCAAGCAAGCGAGCAAACAGCTTACATCCTTGCTCACTGCTCACAGAATCTCTAATACTTTAACTGAGGGCTCAATTTTAAACCCTCAGAGCTACATAAATGAACTGAAACTGAATCACAAGGTATTCTCTCAGAAGATCAAAAAGTGTCTTTACTCTTCAGCAATCTGATCATTTTTAGAGGCAAGCTGGTAGAATGTGTCACCTAACATGCTCAGCAGTCCTTCTAACTGGTGTTACAATTGTTTCTGAGAAAGTGGAAGGGAAAGGGATTGATGTAGCAGCCCCAAACTTTGAGCTCTCCTTTACTACTCTTTAAGAGTCCATCTACCAGTTAGGGAAAAAAAAGGAAGTCATCTGTTAAAAGGATTAGTTCTGTTGCTCAGGCTCACAATGTGGATTTACAGCATCTCTTTGTCAAAACCTTTTGGGATCTTGTTTCTCTTCTACCTCCTAAAGAACAGATTTGAATGTATTTATTAAGACTATAGCCTCTGGATGCTGGCTTACAATATTAAATAGTAAAAATCAACAAATTATAAAAGCACTTTAAATTTATCAATTTTAAATGCCAGTTAAAATAATGTGATGCAAATATGTAGCAGTAGCAAGTACAATGAAAGCCTTTTTCTGTTAAAAGCCAGAGAAAGAAGATATGTGTTAAACACGGGTGAAAAACCACCACCTGTCAGTGCTGCTGAGTGCGAAAGACACACCCAAGCCTTGCACTCAAGGCCTGCCCAGCCCAATACCTCTTTGTGTTCAGGTCTAAACAGCCAGGGAGATCTCTGAATCAAGCCAGGGCCAGGACAATCGGGTCTGCCTCACTTCTCCCTCTCTGAGAACGCAGTCCCTTCCTCACTTCCTCCCCCCTCCTTGGCCTCTTCCTTTCAGGACTCTCCTCCTTTTTACTGCCTTCCCTAAACCTGCTCTTCTCCCAGATGTAAGGATAAGCGGTGATTTATATTTTCCAAGACTGTGGTACTGTTGGCACTAAGGTCATGATGATATTATTGGTAGTGTGTATATTCCAGGATTCAAAATAAGACTCTCTGACACTGTTTTAAGGAACCCAGAATTTCAAACATTTATTGTAATACTGTTGCTTTAAATGTGTTTTGTATCTAAATGTTTATAAACAGCACATCTCTCTTTCAACTCATTCACTATCTCTCATACACCCAATTTCTCAGTTCTCTCTCCCACAGAGCTCTCCAAATCTCCCTCCTTCCCCAAACATACCACAAATCACACTCCTCTTCAAACGCACACCCGACAGTTAAAATCCGTTATTTTCCTCTTTCCACCAGCCCCTCCCCTGGGCTATCCAAAGTTCCATTTCACCAGCCAATCAGCTTAAACAGTCTCAGTTGCCAAGGAGGCTCTGTTGTCAAGACCCCCTCCCATCAGGTTTGTCACAATAGGTTTTAAAAACCATCTTAAAGGCAACCACAGTGGGAGCCAACTGTATGTCTCTTGGAATTCCACAGACTAGGGGCCATCCCTGAGAAGGTGCTTCTGTCTAGTGCCCCTTGTTTGCAGTGATGTTAGTGGTGGTTCAGTGAACAGAGCCTCCAAAGATGATCTTAAAGCATGGGCTGTTCCATATGATGCAGGAAGTCTTTTAAATAACCTTAGACCCAGCCACTTAGGGCATTAAAGCTAGCACTTTGAACTGTGCTTTAAAAAAGATTAGCAACCAGGGGACTTGATCTTAAATCAGGGTAAAATGGTCTGACTGGGGCGTGGGCCTTTGATTCTCCAGATATTTTGGAAGGTATCTCCACAATCCCTTAGCACTGATCACTGTAGCTTATATTAGTGGGAATTGAAGCACAAATCACCAATGAAGTTTCACCATGGATGCAAGCAGCCCTATTCTGTGATAGCAGGAATTTTCAAGCCATCTCTAAAGGCAGCCCCACGTTATGCTTATTACAATTGCCCAATTTAGATTTAGCCTGTATGAAGTCAGAAAAATTCATGACCTGTTCAGGTCTTGCAGATTCAGGGATGTGTCTTCCTTGATTGAGTCTATCCATCTATGTAATGCAGTCTTCCTCTTTTCCTAAATCCAATCTTAACTTTAGTATTCAATGATATATCTTTACACTTGAGGACCTTGTCTTGTTCTGTCATAGCTACTTTTCCAACTCCTGGTCTTCTTCTGATTTCTTGACTGCAATCTCCATTCTGATTAATGACTGAGCCAGCGTATGGAAAATCTTGAACTATTTCAATGTCTTCATTGCCTGCTTTAAGGTTATGTAAATCATCTGTGGTCATTATTTTTGCTTTCTCAATGTTTATTTGTAAACCTACCTTTGCATTTTCTGCCTTGTTTCCAAGTCTCTCCTGTTTCCTGCTAGTAGCATGGTGTGATGTGTGTATCTGAAATTGTTGATGTTTCCTCCTCCAAGTTTCACACCTCCTTCCTCCAGGTTTAATACTGCTTTATGTATGATATGTTCAGCATATATGTATGACAGGCCCTTACTTCTTACCAGACTGGTCTGGCAGTTCCCCAATCTGATAAGGTGCCTTGTCTCTACCACACAGCTCTGCCTTTTCCCTTATTGCACCACCTTTGTGTAAAAGGGTGAAGGCTTTCAATGTTTATTTAGAACCCCTTAATAGCTTTATGGTAATGTATTTTCTGTGTCATTTTAAATACTGTATGGAACTCAGCTGAGTCAGCATTTAGAAAAATAAACAGTAACTTTGATTTAGATGACCATTAACGATTGTGCTTTAGATTTCCATATAAAGCATAGGTATAATAAACAGTTCTTTGGTTACACTCCCACCAAAGGCTCAACCCTCGATCTAGGTCACACTCTCTGACCAAATTTTATCAAGGTTCAATTACTTTTCTGCCTCTCACTACACTTCTACTGAGAATTAAACCTTCCCACACAGTCACCCTCCCTAGCTGACTGAGGGGCTCTGCTCCATAGCTTCTTGCTAGGAATCTCACTGAAGGACACTTGGTACTTGGCTTTATGTAATTTTCTCTCAGCCACCAGCTACTCTCACTCACTACTGGGCTGGGTTTCTCTCCTGAGGGGCTATTCTGGTTGCCTGGCAACCCAGTTCCAGGCTGCTCTGGCACTTCAGATAGCCACACTCCCAGAACTTTGTCACAATAAGGGCCTATCTGCACTACACTGTTATAGTGCTATTATTCCATTTTCAACATCCTGTGGAATCCTGAGGTTTGCAGTTTAGGGAGAGGCATTTAGAATTCTCAACCAGGGAGCTCTTGGGCCTCAGTAAACTACAAACCTCAGAATTCCACAGGATGTTGAAAGGGAATAATAGCGCTATCACAGTGTAGTGCTGAAAGGCCCTAAGTTAAACCAATAGGGTGATAAAATGCAGCCTTGCCGGACCCCCTTGGCCAGTTGGAAACCATTGTGTTGCTTTGCATTCTGTCCTAACACTAGCCTCTTGTCCCGTGTACAGGACAGTCAAATATTGTGGCACACCCATTTTTTAAAGAGCAATCCATATTTTCTCATGCTCTACACAAGCAAAGGCTTTGCTTTAATCCACGAAGCACAGTCTGGTTTTCTTTTGAAATTCCTTGGTGCAGTAAATAGAAAGGGGAAAAGGAATTCTGCACCCATGTGGTCCTTGAAGTGTTGCTGATTACAGCTCCCCTCGGCCCAGTTAGCATGGCCAAGGGTCAGAAATGATTAGAACTGTAGTCCACTAACATCTAGAGGGCCACATTTCCCCCTTATTTATATAATAATCTTATTTCTGCAGTGAGAAATACCCTCTACCTGTCCCAGTTTGCCAGGAACAGTCCTGATTAATCCTCTCCTATCCCAACTTTTTCAGTTGCTTTTAGAACATCCCAGTTTCTCTCTGCTCCTGTCCCTTTGCCCTCAGCTTCCTTCCATTGCTTAGACTGATAGTCCTATCACACTACCCTGTTATTGGCCATTTCCACATTACAGTGTTAAACTGCTGCTATTCCACTTTCAACGCCCTGTGGAATTCTGGGGTTTGTAGTTTACTGAGACCAAAGAACTCTTTGGCTGAGAATTCGAAGTGACCTTCCCTAAACTACAAACCCCAGAATTCCATAGGAGGTTGATAGTGGAATAGCAGCACTTTAACACTGTAGTGCAGAAATGGTAATTGTGCTATTATTCCACTTTAACTGCGGTAACAACATTCTGCGGAATTCTGGAGCTTGTAGTTTACAGCTGGGAATTCTCAATGCCTCTCCCTAAACTGCAAATTCCAGGATTCCATAGGATGTTGTCAAGGCGGTTAAAATGGAATAATAGCGCTATAACAGTGAAATGTGATTTAAGGCCCTGAATTCTGCCCAGTGCAAACGCAGTAGTTTGCACTCATTTAATTCGGTTCCGTTTGTGTGTGGCCATTTCCGCACTACACTGTTATAGCGCTATTATTCCTCTTTCAACATCCTGTGGAATTCCGGGGTTTGTACCTTACTGAGGCCAAAGAGCTCTTTGGCTGAGCAGCCTCTCCCTAAACTACAAATCCCAGGATTCCATAGGATGTTGAAAGTGGAATAATAGCACTGTAACAGTCTAGTGCGGAAATGGCCAGATAGAGAACACACTGTGATACAGCTACAGTAAAAAATAAAAAAATAAAATAAAAGCACCTGCCTTGATTGATAGGGGTTTCTTCCTGCTTGTGATTCTTGATCATTCTTATTCTAACGACACCCCCTCCCTTCTTCCTCCAAAGTGAAGCGACGTCCCCTTGAAGACCAGCGCGACCTTTCACGGAGCCACCTGCAGTTCACCGTGGCGCCGGAAGAGGGCGCCGGACGAAGGCTCGGACTGCGAGCAATCTCGTTGGGACTTTTTAATCGTCTTCCTTTCTCCTCTTCGCATGGCGTCACTTCCTGTGATGACAGCGTGCCGGAAGATGCCGAGCTTAGGGGGCCTCCCTGCTGGAGAAGGAAGAGAGAAGTCGAGCGTCGGCAGAAGAGGAGCTTTCGCGGGGGGAAATAAAGGGGTGAGCGAGCTGGATTGGGGCCCCTTTGCGGTGACACCGCCCGCTAGAAGTCGCCGGTCGTAAGACAAATGAGCCAATGCAGATCCCTCGGAAGAAGGCAGCGGGGCGGGTGCTGGGATAAGCCCGAACCCCGGAGAGCAGCAGGCAGGGTTGATCTCTGCGGTTTATAACAGGGGGAGCCCCTCGATGCCACTCAGGGGAAGTCAGCCCTGGGATAAGCGAGATACACGAGCGCCCCTGAGCATGTGCAGAGTGCGCCTGCCTTGTTTTTTGTCCAGCCGCAAACCTGCTCTCGCACCTAAAGTTCTTGTCATTTTGTAAAGGGTTTCTAGGCTTCCCCAGGCGAGTATTCAGTACCACATCGTGTAATTTAAAACCCAGGGTCAGTCCTCCCAGCAGTTAATCTGATGCTCACACAACTCCGTACGTGTAAGCAAGGGTTTGTGTATGTTCAGAGTGCTTCACACTTTCCCAAGGATTGTTCTTGCCCCATTAGATAAGGTTGCTGCTGCTGCAGAGTGAGAGCGGGGACTAGACCAGAATGGCTCTCCTAAAGCTCTCAAGGGACTCTGTGATGTAGGTGAGATTGAGACAGAGATTTTTATTTATTTATTTATATCCCGCCTCTCCATATGGATCGAGGCGGCGAACAACTTACAAATAAGCATGTATTTCGAAACATTTCTATACATGCCCCCAACAAGCTGGGTACTCATTTTACCGACCTGCGAAAGGATGGAAGGCTGAGTCAACCTTGGAGCCTGGCAGGATGGAACTCACAACCTTGTGGCTTGCAGTACTGGCATTTAACCGCTGCGCCACCAGGGCTCCTTGATGTTTTTAGAGGAAGCAGATGCACATTTTGCTCTTGCAATAGAGAGATGTCTGGGTCTTCTCTTGAGTCGATCAGCATATTTTGAGGTGAAGGGTAAATGACATACATTTGCTCATTCACCATCCAGAAACAAAGAAGATGGTAGCTGAATCCTCCTTGCTTCGGTGCAGCTGATGGGACGGCGTCTTTCACAACAGCTGAGGATAGTACACTTGCTTGGAAGGTATAGAGAAGCAGTGGAGCTTTGTCCTTTGGATACTTCATGCACCCTCTTCAGCATCTGCTGCCTGAGGCATCTGCATAATAATGCCAAAGGACTGAGACAACCCTGCCCATCCTCATTGAAGTGAGGCACTATAGGGTGCTAATGGGGTCATGTACTTGCTGTGACGGTGATATTTCTAAGGTCTGATTTTACTACCAAGCAGGGATGTGGGAAAACTGTGCAGGAGTGCAGCTTCCATCAGAAGTAACCAGCATAACCAACAGTGAGGGGTTAAGGGAGTTGCAATCAAAAGCAGGAGCCACACTTGCCCACTTCTGTTAAATGCAGCTGTGGAGCATTATCAAAGTGGTGGAACTGTCTTGGGAATCTGTCAGTTGTGATTTTGTTGTCTTCTGAGGAATGAAAGAGAAACTGGTGTTTGGATATTAGGCTAAAACCATTTATTAATAAGCTAAATTAAACAATTAAATACCTTCTGATTTACCAGAAAGGTGTTGTAATTAGCTATTTAGCAGACATTTAAATACCTACAGCTTGTAAAAATTAGCAGGGTGCTGATTGCTATCTTGAAAGTATTTCTCATTTTCAGTCAGAAGAGACTGGCTTTCCTAAGATGGTGCTGGTTTTAAGAGGTTTGTGTGTCATCTAAAGGTCTAGCCTGTGCTGCTTGCTATAAAATTATTGTTTTTCATTTGGATGTAGATCTATTCCATATGTAAAATTGTGTGCCTGGTCAGCTGAGTTTTTTTAACAGTTCAAAAAGCACTGTTTGATAAATGATATGATTTTTAAATGGAAGCTTTAACTTAATGATAGCTCTGTAATATAGGAAGCAATGAGTCTGCATTTCTTCTAGCTGGCCTCTTAAAAGAAGGTGGAACACACCCACAGGCAATCCATTGCTTCAGTCTGCTTGGCTGCCAATGAATGCTAGAGAATACAAGTTTCAGTGTGAAAGAGTACAGGCTTTCAATAACCTGTCTCTGGGTATTTCTTTTAGTAGCAGGTTGTTCTTCATTTGTAAATGGATTATCTACCCATTTGAAATATCTGGTTGACAATACTTCCTGAATTATATTGTAAGACATTGAAAGAAATTTGCTAGATAAATAGCTGATGTATCAGTACAGTACAGTGGCTGTGCAATGGCTGACACATCTCTGCATAAAGCTATTCAAGCATGTCCCACTGAGTTCAATAGGACTTACTTAACTAAAATTGTGTAAAAGACTGCAGCTTAATATTCTTTGGACAAAGAAATAGTTGCTAGATATATTACTTGCCAACAGGCTTTCTTACCATTATATATTTCATAGCATTAAGAAGCGGTGTCCAAGTTTTCTTGTTTTCTTTCCCCCTCTCCTTTTGTTTTCCTGCTTTCAGAGTATTTATATATTTAAAGTATTTCTGTATCATCTCCCATCCCACAAGGGCTCCTGAGATGATGGACAAAAAACAAACAAACAAAAAAAACCCCAAGAGAAAAACATTTTAAAAACACATTAGAACACTCTTTAAAAACTCCTGAGGCCAGTCTAAGAAGAATTCTAGAATCTAGTTTGGAAGCAGTTAAAACAGCAATTTCAAACACTGAATGCCATGCAGAACTGCATTATTTTGTCTGCGCACTGGAGACTTGAAACAGCTGGATTCATACTAACTTCCTTGGACAGGGAGTTTTCTAACTGATGTGCTGCTACAGAGAAAGCCTTGTTATATGCACCTACCAACCTAACTTCATGAAGTGTTATGATATGCAACAGAGCCTCTTTTGAAGATCTCAGATTTCTGACAGGCTTGCATGGGAGAAGGCTTTCAGATATGTTGGCCCCAAGGTCAACATCTGCAACTTGAATTAAGCTCAGAAGCAAATTGAAAGCCATTGTAGTTCTCTAAAATGGACACTTGGCACCAATCTGGTTGCTTCATTTTGCACTAGCTGCAGCTTGTGAACACTTTTCAAGGGCAACCCCACAGAGAGTACATTATAGTAGTCTAACTGAGAGGTAACTAAGGCATGAACCACTATGGCCAGATCTGCCTTTCCCAAGAAAGGGTGCAGCTGGAGCACTAGCCAAAGCTGGGTGAAGATGCTCCTGTCAACTGCAGCGACCTAGCTTTCCAGGAGCAGTTTGAGTCCAAGATCACCCACAAGCTATGAAACTGATCTATCAGAGGGAGAGCAACCCCATCTAGAACAGGCTGTGATCCCAGTCCCAGGTTGTTGACTGTCATCAGAATAGTGGTGATATCCAACCCTAAAGCTCTAGATGACCTCTCCCAGCAGTTTCATGTAGATGTTGAAAAGCATAGGGGGAGGTATTGATCTCTGTGGAACCCTATAGACTAATGGCCAAAAGGCTGAACAACAGTCCCCCAGGACTACCCTCTGGGAATGTTCAACCAAGAAGGACTGGCACCACTGCAAAGCAACATCCTCAAGTCTTATATCAGCCAGATGACCCAGAAGGATACCATGGCTGATGGTATCAAATGCTGCTGAAAGGTCCAGGAGGACCAAAAGGGACTCACTGCCTCATCTAATTCCAGATGTAGTTCATCCACCCAGTTGACCAAGGCTGTTTCTGACTGTTTCAGGCTTGAACCCAGAGTGGCATGGGTCTAGGTAGTCTGTTTCATCCAAGAAAGTCGCCACTTGCTCTAGGACCTTACTTATAAAGGGGAAATTAAAGACTGACTGATAATTACCTAGGGAGGTGGAGTCCAATGAAGTCTTTTTCAACAAAGGCCTTACAATTGCTTCTTTTAGAGAGGTTGGAACATAGCCCTCTTTTCAAAGAAGCATCTACAACCTCCACTGCCCATTTGGCCAGTCCTTCTCTAGCAACTTTAATTAGTCAGGATGGATATGAGTCTAACAGACATATGGTTGGCCTTACCTCTCCAAGCAACTTGTCCATGTTATCAGGTTGAACAATCTGAAACTCATCCATCTAAAGCAGACAAATGTGTGCCTCAGTTACCTCCCTAGACTCTACCTTCATTGTGGAGTCCAAGTTAGAATGAATCTGAGCAGTTTTCTCTGCAAGGTATTTAGCAAATTTGTCACAGTGCTTTTATGAGGGCTGCTACTCAGCAGTCTGAGATCTAGGATATCATAGCCCTTTAAGTACACAAAACGACTGTGCTGAATGAGGTTGAGCTGATGTAATAGAGATAACAATGAATTGCGGTTTTGCTGCTCTCACAGCTGCAAAGTATGTTCTAAGATGGGCCTTTGCCTGTGCTCGATTGCAGACATCCTCAGTCCTTCTCCACCATTGCTGTAGTCTTCTATTCAAGTGCTTAATTGCCCTGAACTCCCCAGAAAATCAAGGAGCCTGTGCTGCACCTCCAATAAAGAATGGTGGGAGCAACTTTGTCAGTTGTCCAGGTCATCTCAGTATTCCACAGATCAACCAGCGCATCAACAAAATCACAAGCTCTAGCAGTTGGAAAATCCCTCATAGCATTCAGGAATCCTTTTGGATCTATTAGTTTCTGGAGGTGGACTATTTTAATGGGTCCACTGATCCTGCAGAGTTTAGGAGTCCCAGGAAATCTAAACTTTATCAGGTAGTGCTCTGTCCATTTTGGTGGGGTTCTTTCAACCCCTGCCCCGAGATCATCATCCTGACCAGCAAAAATCAGATCAAGAGTGTGACCTAATACATGTGAAGGACCAGATATTAACTGAGACATACCCATGGTTGCAATGGAAGCCATGAAATCCAGAGCTGGCTCTGATGAGGGTAGATTTGGGAGAGATTAATACCACTTCTGCGATCATCTCTGACAGGGAGACAGTTGTGCAGGGAGGCTGACAGTACACCAGCAGGATCTCCATCCTTTCTTGTTGCTCTGTTGCCAGGTGTATATGCTCAAATCTTGGAGATTGTTGGATGGGACAGGATACTACAGTAGAGGAATGGATTCATGATAGATCACTGTGACTCCTTCTGGTTATCCATCAGATCTTGCTTGCTGCTGCATGTGGAAAACTAGTGGGCATAATTGGGTCAAATTGATACCCCCCTCTTCAGTTAACCAGGTTTTAGTTATATATGAAAGGTCAGCTTGCTTGTTTAGGATCATACAGTGGAAAGGAGCAGTATTTTGTGGTCTGATGAGGTTCTGCTGGAGTAGCCAGGAATCTGTTAGCTGGATGGTGAAGCAGAAGGAGGAACAAGATGACTCTCCTCACTTCTCCATTGGCTTGTTCTACCCCCACTGCCATATCCCCCCATCTAATGGCTGAAATAGCAGCACCCCTTGTATTTTCTGAACACAATGCATAGTACTGTATTTGCTGGCATGTAAGACTCATTCATGTATGAGACACACCTCATTTCTACACTGGCAAATACTATTTGTCAGTCTTTGAGACACACCAGAGTATAAGATGCACCCCATTTTCAAACAGTATTTTTCAGGGGAAAAAGTGAGTCTTATATTCCAGCAAACACAGTAGCTTGTCTTGCTCCACTTTCCACTCCATCTGGATTCAGTAGGCAAAGCAGGACTTGATTGCACCCCAGGCTAAGAGCCACAGGGCGATAGTCCTTGTACATACACCCAGAGGCTTGCTCCTCTGGCAAGATGCCTGCCTTAAGAATGCCTGCACAGGGGGAGGAGGCACACACGGTCTCAGCAACTCAGGTGTCCTCAGTTTCAACTTCCCTCCACAGCAATCAAGCCTCCTCCGTTCCTCTGGTAAGTTTCCTACCTTAACAATACTCCTGGGCAAGCATGTCTAAGATAGCCTCAAGATGAATTTCCAAAGTCATGGGAAGGGAGCAGTTGCTAAACAGACAGGAATACACACTTTCTTTCCCCTGGGGCAACACTCAGGAATCTCTCACAGGAGCACAAAAACTGTACAAGTAGTTGTTGAAAGAGAAAATTCACTCCCATAGCCCATTTCCAGTTTTCATATTTTTTTCCTAGCCTCAGACTGCTGAGTTGAAGCAAGAAGTATCTAACAAAGTCACTAAATACAAATTAGATCTTTCTGTGACTCTGGACACCTGTTAGCATTTGGCTCTGACTCTACTAAAGGCTTCAAACCCATTTGGCTGGTGGCAGAAGTCAAATTCACTATACGTTATTGATTGCTTCCTAACTGATATGTGGTCTTTTCCCCATTCTAAAAAAATGGAAATGCCTCTGTAGTTACCTACAGTACAAGCCTTAATCTAAATATGCTGGTGTTTTTTTGTCAACCCTTTTGCTTTTGGCTCCCTACCACTGAAACATGGCTTTTGAGAGCTGTTTGGCTGAAAAGGATTCCCCCTGCACAACACATTGGATAGTGTGTCTGTCTTCAGAGGTGATGTGGAAAATATCTTCCCCCATCAGGGCTTGCTCCATTGTTACCAGTTAATTCCTGATAAAGGTTGGGTCAGGTATAACACTTAGGTGCCCTGTTAAGTAGAGTAAGAATTCGAAAAGTGAAGTAAGAATTCTGGTTTGCACTTCTGTATTGGAAGCTGTGACTATGGAACAAAGGCGTTGGGGTTCATTCTAGAACAATTAACTGAGTGAAAAACTCTCACTTTATGGTATGGAGGTATGTTCCATCTTGTCATATTTCATCTCCCTGGGAGCAGTTGATCTTGCTAAACACCTTTTTTGTGTGTGTGTCTGTTACAGGTGTGACTAGGCAAACGCTATAGAGCTCTAAGGATGGTGCGGATTTTGGCCAATGGAGATATTGTACAAGATGACGATCCTCGAGTGAGACAGAGCACTCAGAACAGGGAGAATTCCTCCCGACCGGTGAGGAAAAGTGAATATCTGGTGTTCTGCAGTTATATTAGATGATGTGAGAAAGATGGCCACCAATTCAAATGGCTTTGAAAGGGAATTAGACAAGTTCATGGTGGCCACCAATGGCCATTAGTGGTCATGATATATATTACTTCCGGTATGAGAGGCAATATGTTTGTGAATACAAGTTGCTGGAAAATGCAAGAGGAGGGTGATAACCATATTTATGTTCTGCTTTTGGCCTTCCCATGAGCATCTGGGATGCTGCTGCTGTATATAACATAAAGGCCCCAGGTCTTTAGCTGCTGCTGCACATAACATTACATAGTGATGTTTTCTTGATTTCTGTAGGCGACCTAAATGACTGTATTTCCTGCTTTTTCTTCTTACAGCTGTCCTTTCATTAGCCAGGTATGGCTTCATGAATTCATTCCCTGTCTCTGTGTCTTCTCCACAGACTTTTTTCAACACAATGACTAATGCAGGTCCTGCGCCACAACAGCATTATCAGCAGCAGCGTCACCACCACCAGGGTGCAAGGCCAGGGAACGCTCACCATTTTCAGACATCAATCAACAGTTGGTGAACATGGGATTCCCAACTTGGAATCTTGGCAACCAGGTTGTGGAGCCAGTCATGTCCATCTTATTGCTGTTCCTCCTCATGATGGTGGGCGTGCGTGGTTTGCTCTTAGTGGGCCTCATCTACATTGTTTCCCACTTAAGCCAGCGATGACAAGGACTTCTGTACAGGCCTTTGACTGCTGTCTAACTGAAAGAGAACCAACTTTTCTTGGTGTGTGTGTGTGTGTGTGTGTGAAAGAGACAGAATGAAAATTACTGAGAAAAAAATTGAAAGTCGTTATGCCCTCTTCATGAGTGTGATTGCATTTGTATATTCTTTCTCCAAAAGTCTTTGTAAATCAAGTTTATTGGGAACAGATATGAGCATTGTGGAATGTGAGCTCATGAGGGTACCATTTTTTCCACTTCAGTTGCTTCCTGCTGAAGTGTGGGACCTGGCCTTGCCAGTGGCACAAGTCACTCTCTCAGGAAAACGAGATTCATAGATGGAACTAATGCAGTGGTGAACTTGGGGGGTGGGGAGTTGCAAGATGAAGCTGGGGGACTGGGGGATTGAAAGGACATCAGCTAGATCTCTTTGAGAGGTAAACAGCAGGAACAGGAAAGGGGATGCAATAGAAGCTAGGATGTAGAAAGGCACTTTTTTCTATGTGGTAGAGTACATGTGGGAGGAGTTCTAGAAAGCAGATGGCAGCAGAAGTCTTAAATCAAGGATATAAGTAATGTGTCTGTCCAGACTGCTTGAAATGGGCTTGCAACTGAAGAGTAGTTTTGTAAACCAAAGTTCCTCATTGGGGTCAATCACAGCACCAAAATCCCATCTCAGTAGTGAAGGAGGCTTGCATTCATTTCTTGGGACCATCCTGAGTTATACCTCTCCCCTCCGTAGTCAGAGTTTGGGGACATCTCTGGATTTACTGCTTATCACTGTTCATGAGAAAGGGCCATTTTGAGAACTGGTGTCTCCATGTGGGAGCTGTCTGCATGGCTTCTGCTGTGCCCACAGTCCCCTTGTAGGACATGTTTGTTCTTACAAATAGTGTCTCTATACGGGTGCTTGTTCAAAGGAAGCTCCTTGGATGCTCATATGGGGGTCCCTCAAGTGTGAAATTGTTTCATAATATCATCTGAGGTATTTGTGTGGGTTAAGCTTGCTGTAGTGGAGGACAGTGGGTGTGTATGAACCAGTTCTTTTTTGCCCTAAATAAATGGAGTGAATGGAATTGTCTTTGTATTTTTTCACCCCAGTCCAGCCTGGTGGGAATGCTATCCCATATGCTTCCTCTGGTAGCAGTGATCTTCAATGGCAAGGAGCCATAAGATTCATTGAAGGGAGAACTTTTTCTAACTCACCCCTTCCTTAACTCTTTAGATGCAAACCCTTGCTTAATGCAGATGTCTTTTTTTTTTTTTACTTTCTGGACAGGTTGTAGCGTACTTTTCACCCCCTGTAATAATGAACACTACAGGCTTAAATGAAAAAGAAAAAGCCAGTAAATATGCCTGCCAGCCATTTGTGGTGGCTTTGATGGTGGCTCTGAATTTTTGAGGAATGCAGTTGAAGTACTGTGTGATAGGACCATAGGAAGCTGCCTTACAAGGAAACAGACCAATGGGCTAACTAACTCAGTGTAGGAGCCTCTTTCGGTCAGAAGGCTGAAATTTATTTCAGATAAGTTCTTGAAGACGCATGTTCCCTTGGTGGGTGAGGCAAGGATGGGGTTAAAAATACAAGCACATTTTAGTTTAATCTTTTAACTAAGCCATAGGAGAGGGATTTTAGCTTTTTAGAATGGAGGAAGTGTGCAAATGCTAGGAAACTTTGACCCAAAAGTGTTTTCTAGAAGCAGGGTGTAGCCATCTGAGGAACCCCAGCAGGGCTGGATTTGGTCACAGGTCCTGAGGTTTCCCACATTTGGTCTGTCTTGACTGCCAGCAGTTCTCCAGTGTTCTGAATATGGTGTCTTTCCCAGCAAAGGACTCTGCATGCAAAGCATGTCCTCTGCCACAGCATTCCAGTACCCCTTCCCCTTCCCAGGTGGGATATTCAGGTGGGATGTTCATGGTGGTTTCTGAAACAGAAACATTTCCCGAGGTTTAGAGAAAATACTCATGGAGAAATTTGCTAATTTGGTGACATGGGATAGTGTCACTTGTGATTTTTTTTGAGTGACATATGAATGGCCACAGATTTGTAACTACCTTACAGAGCAGGCAGTAGCAGTGACCACAGTACCACAAGTTCTGCTCACCTGGGACTATCAGACACGTGTTTCTTCAGCAGCAGCCACCTTTGTCATGTGGCAGGGACCATCAAAATTAATTTGTGATACAGCATGCAAGTGTGGGTAGATGGAGTGAGGCTGTTTGAAGTCAAATACCAGAATAAAAAATGTCTAGGTATGTGTGCCCTTGGAAATTGTTGTCAATAAGATTAGCTGCCCCTTTAGAAAATAGCTGGCAGCAGCGACAAAATGCAGTGGTGCATGCAAGGACGCTCACACAGGTAGGACACCCATCCTACAGCTGAATTTCACAATTGCAAGTACTATGCATTCATTCATAACTAGAAACATCAATCCATCACTGGATGCTGTATTTGGTGCACCTAGACCACTGAGGGGGCTCATTTCCCCAGAGGTTCATGATGAAATGTTAAACCTGTCCTTTGAGTAAATCAAAAGTATAGCTCATGGGCATATATCTGCAGCAGCTTCTGGGGCTTAATCATGTACACTATGTGAGAAACCTTTGCCCTCCAGGCATTTTGGACTACAACTCTCAGAACCTCTTACCATTGGTAATACTGTCTAGAGCTTTGGAAGATTGAAAATTCAAGATTCTCAACTCTTGCTGTAAAATCAGTATTGTGGCTGACATGTTGTTAGCTGCTGGATCTCCAAGTTAAGTTGTTCATGAATAAAGGACAGTGATCAATGATTCTTCCCCATGTTGCTTTGTTGCATGGTATTCGTACCTCTGGAAACTCTTTTCTGAGTTCAAGTAACAGAACTAATCCTGTTAACAGCTTCTTCCTACACTTGTGATGCTCCCTACGATAAAAGGACAATGAGGGTGTTCTTCCTGCTTATTCCTCAAGTAAAATCTCCTGAATAACAATACAACAAAATCCACAAAGCAGCGATGTCGTTACTGAGCCAGTTCCAAAGCATAAAATACATTGTGCAAGCTTTCGAAGCCTGTGTGGCCAAAATGGCTACCCAGAATATATTTTCTAAATAATAATAATAATATATAATAATAATAACAACATCCTATGGAATCTGGGGGTTTGCAGATTCGGGAGGGGCTGGTGGATTCCATAGGATGTTGCAAGTGGAATCATAGCGCTATAACAGGCTAGTGCGAAAGTGGCCACAGTCAATGGATCAAGATCAGCTCCAGAACTGAGGGGGACCTTAGCAGGCCACTGCTTGGTGGGCCCACTTCTACCATACCGAATCTTCTCCCCAGCTGTGGGTATATTTAATGACAAGAAAAGATGCTGTTAGAATGTTAGACTGAGTCATCTTGGAAAATCAGTAGATGACTGTAATCCAACCTCTTTCTCAGGTTAATCTATGCTATAGGGTTGTTTTAAGGACAAAACAGGAAAGAGAAGAAGGATGCATGATACGTTAAGCTCACTGGAGGAAAGGTGGAACATGATTGTGACTGACTGGCTAAATGGTGTAGCGTTTTGCCAGGACATTGTGGAAAAATTCAAGTAGTGACTAGTAAGGCCAGTTAGCTTCCTCCAATGAAGTCTGCTAGAGTGGCTGGGACTTGCCAAGGGTGGCTTGAAGGTGCCAGCACCAGGCATATCATAGCTTCTCGTTCTACTACATCTCTGTTCCGTGAGTTTATCTGAGTTCAGGTGTCAAAAGACCTTGATACTCATTTTTGCCAACAGGACCAGGATACCAAACTTTTAGATAAAGTACCATGTGCTTGCGGGCAACCACTGGTTTGTGTTGTCTGAGAGAAGGCTGAACTTGGAGAGCAGTTCTAGGCTATTGTCAAGGGCACCTCCGTTTGCAGCTGCTTGTTGTGGCCTGAATAGTTTTAGAGCTCACCCAAGTGATGATTGGATTTAATTTGAGATGAATGGGCACCCCCCTTGATGTAGATGACATCTTCATTGCAAACTTACAAGGGGAGAAATCCAATTACATCACAAAGGGGCTCCCTAACAGACCATTCAGATAAAGTTTAGGCAAGGAGTGGGGTTTACAATTAAAAAAAATGAGTTGCAAAGGGAAGCTATACAGGCCACCCATCCGTCAGCCTTACAAAGGAAGGCAGAGGGAGGGAGAGAAACAACTTTGTATGTGTGGGACTCAAAAGAAAGCATCATTTGAAAAGTTCAAGAGATGCAGCGAGAGGGGGTGAACAGCTCTCTGCCAAGACGGGGTTGAAAGTGTCACTTCCAACTGGGCAGTTTGCCTGAGTGTGTGTTTACACTTGAGCCTCTATGTTGATTAAACATGGCTTTGTGAGCCTGCAAGAAGTGTTGGGTTTGGAAAACCAGGATGTGAGAATCTCTTGGCGTGTTTTCACAGGTGATGCAAAGAATGTGTTCCAAGGGGCTCCCTGCTCTGTGTGTGTGTGTGTGTGTGTGTGTGTGTAAAGTACAACTGTGGTTGGTTCCTCAGTGTAACACAGGAAATAAGTCGTGTTTAATGAAAATGACAGCTTTTAGAAATGTGGGGCCAGGTATATATATCCAACAACCCTCCCCCCTTCAACATCAAGTAAAACAACATGTGTGATGATAATGTAATTACATCAAGAGCGTATCCATCCCTTGAAGAAGAAGCAAAGGCATATGGCTTTGTTTGTTTGTCTGGATATAACAGGGCAGGAGAGGAGAGAGCAGGAGACACACAGTAGCCATTTTCCAAATATCTTGTTTTGCCTCAAAGTTGTATATATAGAGATATTGTTCTTGTTGTTAACTGCTGTCACTCTGTCATCAATAGCCCTGCTCAGGTCACTCTTTCTTGGTCACTCTGTCATCAATAGCCCTGGTCAGGCCTTACAAACTCAGGAGAGTAGACTTCCTAGATTGAGTCTATCCATCTGTAATGTTGTCTTCCTCTAGGGTCTTACTGATCTTTTGTTGCCGAGGGGTGGAGGGGAAGCTGCAACTGGGTTCTCTTGTGTGTGTGGCTTCTTCTCCACTTTATTGTTGTGTGCCTTCAAGTCATTTCTGACTTATGGAGACCTTAAGGTGGCCCTATCACTGGCTTTTCTTGGCAAGATTTGTTCAGAGGGGGTCTGCCTTTGCCTCCCTCTAAGGCTGAGAGAGTGTGAGTTGGCCAAAGTCACTATAAAACAGCAAAGTGGTATTTTCTAAGAACTAGTGAATGTAATTTTGGTCTTTGGAGGTGGAGGAAATTTAAAATTTTACTTAATTTTCTTGAGAAAATTACACATTCTTTACTTTACAATGTCTGTCTTAACTTCATTTGGGCCTAGCGGACCAATAATAATATAATAAAGGCCCACATTTTGCAGAAAATAGCAGGGGCTTAGCAATACTTAACATTGATGTTTATTCAGGTTGTTCAGGTTGTACTTTACACAAATTATAGTTGAGATATTTATGTAATTTATTTTTTTTTAAATTAACTTATATCCTATTTTTATCCCAGCATGGGATTCAAGGCAGCTTAAGACACAGATTAAAACAAAGTACCACTACAAACCTAATAATCAAAAGTTTAAAAAGCATTAAATAACCAGCTGCATTAAGGACACTAATTTAAAACAGTCCAAAACACATTTAAAACATAATTATGAAGATAAACATACAGCAAACACCATTAAAAGACACTTCTGCCTTCTTTGGGCCCCTCCAGCTATTCCATTTGTTGGGTAGATCTGTGTATGCTCGATGGCTCGTTCTAGTCCCGTAAACTAGCCAATAGTCATTGGTGTGGTGGAAAATGCGGTCCCATTGCCAGCGCAGAAGTATATATTCCAGCATCTGGCCATGTTGGTTGCGGGATTTCCGGAGTTTTCAGCGGCATCACTAGGGTTGGTGTCACCCAGTGCAGTAACTCATGATCTCACTCCATGGAGGCTTTTCCAACCGGGGTTCCTGGTCTACTGCAATGGGAACATGGTCTCTAGGCATTCTGATCTACCTACATGTCTCTGAGTGTGTGGAGGCATTGGGAATCTCATCCATTCATAAGGAAAATGAGGACAGTTGTCCTACATAAAATTATATGGGCTCTCATGGAGGTGGGGGAAGGGGCAGCCTGTTATTTTGGTGTTACCTCCCTTTGATGATCTTACCCGGTGTAGTCCACCCCTGGAAATTTTTCTGTAGTTTTGACTTTAATCCGATACTTAACATAAAGATAACATGAAGATTTTTTTTTAAAAAAGCATCTTTGATGCTGTTCTTTTGAGGTGAAATCTAAACTCTAGAAATGTTGAATTGTATGATATTTGCTTCATACTTCAAATATGCTGTTTGAAATGTGCTCTCTTGGAACAACATCTGCTTTTGTTGCAGGCATATGCATCTCTTTCTCTGCTCCTTTGCTTAATCAGCCTCTTATCCTTTCTGTTCCATTTCACTTTCTGCTAATCTGCAGTGAATCCATTCTATTTACATAACTTCCCTGAGGACAGTTACAAAATTCTCTCAGTTATGTCACTACAGTGATAGCCACTTACATGGTTGAGATGGAAAATCTGATTGCTCCATAAAAACTTTTATTGAAATTCTGGCACCTTCTTTATTGGAAAGGAACAAAAAGTCTTAGCTACATCTCAGAAATAACTGACCATCTGTATGAAAGTAGCCATGACCAGACTTCCCACAAGGCAGATGCCTCAGAATCCAAAACAATTTAGGTGACCTGAGGCCTAAATACCCTTAAGGCACCAGCTCCTGTCTGATCCTGGAAGCTATACAGAATAAGCTGTAGTGAGTACTTGGATGGGAGACTGCCAGTGAATACCAGATACTTTAGGCTATATTTCATAGGAAGGAACTGGCAAAACCACCCTCGAGTATTTCTTGCCTAAGAAAATTCTATGAAAATAATGGGGTTACCATAAATCAACGAGCGACTTAAAGGTGTGTGTGCGTGCACACACAGAGGACACTATATGCACCTTGATCTTGGGTGTTGGGGATGCTATATTTGCTGCTGTGCTTCAGGTAGCAACATACCTTGGGCTGTCCCAAGGGGAGCAAGCCTTCTGCAAATGGGAATAGTAGGACATTTCAGAGACATATGTGTGCCCATTGACTACTACTGTCTTCACCTGGAAATGTGCTGCAGACTGGTAACCCATGGCTTATGGACTGGTTCTGATCCATGGGGAGGATCACTGATTTAGAGCAGGGTTGGGCATGTGCTATGAGGGCTGAATTTTCTCCCTTGTAACCCCATGGCAGTCTGTACCTCCATGGACGGCCACACCTCTAAATCTTCAACTACTTCTGGTTTTCACATCTGAACTTAAAAAAAAAAAAAGGAGTTAGATGAGTCGAGGGGCTGTTAGGAATAAAAATGACATTCTGTGTGGTGTTTTGGGCCATATAGGGGGAATATTATCTTATAGGCTTGAAAGTTCAGGGAGAATTTGGGGGTATGAAATGGGTTAGCGGGATACATGCAGCCCTTGGGCAATACTTCACCCTCTAGACTCATTTCTGTCAGACTTCTGACAGAAGTCTGGACATGTAATACTCTGACCTGAACATCTTGAGCTGTGCCTAGATTGGTTTTGGAGCCCAACATACTACTGATCAGCACACGAGAAGGTGGTATGATCTGAACTGCATTCCATAACTCATGGTTCTGGGTCTCCCCTTCTGTCAATCCAACATTCTTAATATCCCAGTGTGAAACAAAAAGGAAAAAAGAGTATAAGACTATAAGATGCTGGTGCTTCTTTTGAAGGGGAGGGTATACTACAAAGCACACTAGGTGCCAGTTTTATATGGTGGAAAATGGCTCAGGATGCTGCATGTACAGCTTTCTCCCATTAACTACCATCAGACAGAACAATTGATTGCATATCCCTTTTAGCCAAGGATGGGCGAAGTTGTGTTTTCTTATTCTTCCCACAAGATGGCAGTAGCTTACTAGTTCCTGGTTGATATTAAGGTGACAACAAGCAAGGGAGCTGGAAAAAAGCAACAAGTTGCATTGGGAAATGTGAAAGACAGCCCTCTTTGAACGCAGTCTTGTACGGCTTAAATGCCCAAAAGGTACCTGATCCCATCTGATCTTAGAAGCTAAACAGGATAAGACCTGGTTAGAACTTGGATGAGGGACTGCCAACGAATAACAGGTGCTGTAAACTCTATCTCAGATAATGGAACTGGCAAAACCACTCTGAGTATTTCTTGCCTAAGAAAACCATGTGAAATTCACAGGGTCCCCATAATTTGACAGCCAGCTTGAAGGCACATACACATGGAGTAACTAAGCTGTTCTGCCTTTGTTATGAAGGTGAAACTGTTTTTATCCTGCTCACTGCATGGATGGAAGAGAAGCAAAGAACAAGAAGAAACCCATAACAGAATAAATGAAATTTATTTACTATTTTATTTTTTAACTATATATCCTGCCTTTCTCCTAGCAGGGAACTCAAGACAGCTCACATCAAAGTGAAAACAAAGTACAGCTAAAACCTATTTGATACAAATGTTATATATTATATACAGTTCTGTTGAAAACAGTAAATTACGTTACATCTATTTAAAACACATTAATCACAGCAAAGATATACACCCATAACATATTCCATTAAAAGATCCTTCTGCCATAATAAGTTAAGAGCCAAAGCCCTGCTTAAGCAAAAAGGTTTTTGCCAGACAGTGGAAGGAGGGCAGACGGGGCCAACCCAGCCTCCTGTGGAAGGGAATCCCATAGTTTGGGAACAGCCATGGAGAAGGCTTTCCCCTCATCCTCTCTGAATGAACTTGCCATAGTTACAGGATGGAGAGAAAGCCTTAAAAGTTGAGTAGACTCATAGAAGGAGACACAGTCTTTTAAGCAGTATGGGTGCAAGCTGTTTTCAAGGGATCTGGAGAAAAAGCTACCAAATGTGCACCTGCTCATTTTGATACTTTTTAGACTCTCTATCAATAACTGTCACTAAAAATTGAAGATGAGTTTTTCTACATACCTTAGAGCAGGTGTCCCATTCACACTATGGAATTATAGTGTTATTATTCCACTTGCGTTGACACATCCCATGCAATCCTGGGATTGGCAGTTCAGGGAGGGGCACTTTGAATTGTCAGCCAGAGTGCTCTGGTGCCTCATCCAAGCCCCAGGATTCCATAGGATGTTGCCCTGTGAGTTAAAGTGGAATATAGCACTATTCTTGTGTAGTGTGAAATGCCTTGATCCATGTGGAGAGGCGGGATACAATAAATTTTATTATTGTTGTTGTTGTTGGAATCATGTGGCCCCAGTGATTTTGTTGGCCTGCAACTCCTAATGTCCCTAATTAGCACAGGCAGCAGTGAGGAATGGTCGGAGTTGCAGTCCATCAGCATTGGGAGGGCTGCATAAGTGCTACCCTTGCTCTAGAGCATGGATGGGGAGCCCTGAGCCTGTGGGCTTCATCCAGCCTATGGAAGTTCCCCATCTGGCCCATAGAGGCTCCTTCCAAAACTTCTACTTTCCACCTCCTAGATGCTACCATGAAGAGAAATCACCACTGTATTCATTAATTAGTGACTGGCAAAACCAGGGGGGGTTCTTTTCAAGCAGCGTGTGCTGTCCTAAGTGAGGGCCATTTCTCCAAACGGAGTCCTTTTTAAGGTATAAAAAGGGTACAGATCACTGCTTTACTTGCATGATAACCTCCAAATTCCTCTTTTCCTGCTACTGAAAGAAGGCGGCAAATTACTTTTTTGGGGAAAAAATACTTTTTGACTAGAATGCTTCAATCTCCCAACTGGTATGAGGATTCTAGAAGTTGTAGTCCAAGAGTAACAAAGTCTTATAGATACACATGATCACTTGCTGAAGGTAGAGAACTATAGCAGCCACCCTTGTCTCACAGAACTTTTGGCGTTTCTTTGAATATGAAAAAGGAACTTTCTTTAAGCATGCACCATATGAACTGTTACATTGTGGAGAAGCGAGAACTACAGAAACGAATGAAAATTGTGCAAGCATCCTCATTGCGACAAATTGTTTTAAGAATGAGCAGAGTATAACCCTTATTCCCAAAGGCCTCTTCACTTTAGGAAGTCTTCTTAGGTCCACTGTATCTGTCTTTGGGGGAAAGCTAACTGTGCCAACATCTGATTGTTGCTAATGTGTGAATCAATCAATCGATCGATCAATCAATCATGTTTTAATCTTGTGCTCCTGAGACAAGGCTCAGAATGGCTCACAGCATTTTAAAACAGAAACACACACACACACTTCTCCCAATGTGAAATGCATTAAGATTTCTATTTACTTATTCTGCAGGTATGTATTACATTTGTACAGCCAACATGGTGTAGTGGTTTCAGCACTGCATTACAACCCTGGAGACCAGGGTTTGATTCTCCACTCAGCCACAGAAATCCACTGTGTAACCTTGGGCACATCATATACTCTCAGCCCAAGAAAACCATCTGATAGGTTCTCCTTAGGGTCACCAGAAATCAGAAATGACTTCACTATACAACAACAACCAATTATATTTGTATTTAGATACTTTGTCACGCTGGGATCGAGGTGGTATTTTGAATTAGTTGTAGTTATAGGGAGCCAGCATGATGTAGTGGTTCGTGTGTTGGAGGAGGATTCTGGGAGACCGAGGTCTGAATCCGTACTCAGCTGTGGAAGCCTATTCAGTGACCTTGGGCAAATCAAATTTGCTCAAAAGAAAGGTTATGGTAACCCTTTTCTGAAAAAATGTGTTGAAGAAAATCCTATGATAGAATCACTTTAAGGTCACCATAAGTAGGAAATGACTTGAAGGCCAACAACAACAACTTCCTCATCTTGAGCCTAGGATGTGACTTTTAATTAGCTGTAGCTATAGTTCCAAGATCCCTGGAAGTAGTTACTTGACATTATACGCTTTCTTTAAAGTAACACATCATTTCGTGAAAGTAACTAGAATTGTTACTTTTTGTTACATTAAAAAATGCACACAGATCTGAATGCTTCAAGTTGCTGGTTAAAATGATTCTTTTTTCACCTTATCTGCTAGTCAACTCAGCACCTATAACAGAAGCCCTTTCCATACCATCCTCCCAGTCTGCCATGGGAGCGGGAGAAGGACGGGGCCGTGATGAGAAGAGAAGGTTAAGAGGGGACATGATAGCCATATTTAAATATCTGAAGGGATGCCATGTAGAGGAGGGAGAGGGCTTGTTTTCTGCTGCTCCAGAGACCAGGATAAGGAGCAATGGATTCAAGCTGCAGGAAAGGAGATTCCACCTGAACCTCAGGAAGAACTTACTGATAGGCAGTGAAATATGCTGCCCCGGAGTGTAGTGGAGTCTCCTTCTTTGGAGGTTTTTAAGCAGAGGCTGGATGGCCATCTGTCGGGAATGCTTTGAGGGTGTTCTTGCATGGCAGGAGGTTGGACTGGATGGCCTGGGTGGTCTCTTCCAACTCTATATTTCTATGATTCTATGACGTTGTCACAGTCCCATCCTTCTGTACCCAGGTGGTGCAATCACAGATTAAATCACTGATGAGTTTTCCCTGTCAATGACCTCTGATCACGCCTCCATCCTGGACATACCTGGTCTGCAGAAGGCCTGGAAGCGCAATGGCTGTGCTTCCTGCCCCAGTGCAGCCTGGGAAAGTACCTGGCTGCGTTGTGGCAGGAAGAGGCAAGGCCATTGCACTTCTATCATTGCGGAGCCAGCTGGTGCGCAGGGGAATGCTCCCGTTGCGCTCCCCTCCCAGCAGAGCCAATGCCAGAATCCTCACTGGACACCACCACAAAAAGGGTGCAGAAAGGACCAGAGCATGAAGCAACACTTAGAAAATGCTGTAGCTCCCCCCTCTGCAATTAAGTAAGGCCACACACCCTAAAAGTAATTAAAACATTATAGTTATCCTACAAAAGAATCAGATTATCCCTCATTAAGTTATTCATAAAGTAATACAATTAATGCCTCTGTTACTTGGGGATGTAACTCATTTCTTATTTCTCACTAGTGACTTTCAAGCTCCTTATGCCATTAAAAAAAAATCCAGCAAATGTTTGACCCCAAACATTGCAACAACCACTATGGCAAATCTCTCTGGCTCAGACCAATTAAACATAATATTAGGCACGTATAATTAGTCCTGTAAAAGACCAGGTGGCTGAAGTCAGCAGTGGAAAACAAAGGAGACAATACCACCCACTTTTCCAAAAATTCTGTAAATGTAAAGCAATTCCAGGTGTTACTCTTCTTTCATTCTTAGACCGTATCCTATACCTGCTTACCTGCAAGTAAGCTCCATCAAACTCAAAGGGACTTGCTTCAAAGTAGAAATGTCTAGGATTGCACTGTCAAGGATCCATCCAATGCTCTTGTATTTGTTGGCATGGGAAGGGACGGGTCGTGTGAAACTCTTTGCCAAGAATGATTCAGAATTTAATTTGCCACCTTTAATAAGCAAAAGCAGGAAATTAGAGAGTAGAAGTTAGCCTTTAAGCCATAAAGGGATCTCAGTGGGCAGTTCTTAGCTTTACAAAGCATCGGCATTGTCTTGAGAAAGCTAGCAGAGTGTTCCATTTATTCACCTTTTGCTTGGCACAGCACAGTCCTGGAATATATGAGAGAGAATTACACTGCTATGCCCAAATCCTTCCATGCTCACCGCATCTTCTGACTCTAAAGAAGGAGAAGAGAGATATAGTATATAGTGGGTGGAGGGCAATCTGAAAGCACTTCCTTTGCATTTATTCAGACATACCTATTCCTTTTGGGGGTGATATCTTGTTTAAAAAAAGATTTCCAAGTTTAAGAGGAGAGTAGTAGTTATTTGCCAATATTTGTAGAACGGAGGTCAGAAAGGCTAAACCTCAAAATGGGCTCAGGCTTGCAAAAGAGGCTAAAAATAATTAAAAGGGTTTTTTCAGCTATGTTTGGAGCAAGGGGAAAAACAAGGAAATAGTAGGTCTGCAGCATGAAGAAGACAAAGAATTGCTAATGGGTGGCAGAAGGAAAGGAGAACTGTTCAAAACCTACTTTGCCTCTGTCTTCTCAAGATGACAGAAAAAAATGATGTAGTGATGTCCCAAAATAGGGAAAGAGATGGTGTAATTTCTGAAGCCAGAAGAATTGCATCCAAAGATGCTAAAGGTACTTGCAGGTGTAATTTCAGAGCTTCTGCCTACAATCTTTGAGAATTCTTGGAGAACAGGTGAGGCTTCGATAGACTGGATGTGGGTCTTCCTCCATCTTAAGAAAACCAAAAGCAAAGGGAGAGGACCTGTTAAACAATCAATCTCTGTTAAACAATCAGTCACTTAGAGAAGAAAATAATAATTGGTCAAAGGCAGCATGAGTTACTGCGAAAACAAATCATGCCAGACTAATCTTATATCTTAATGTATATATTGATTTCAGTAAGGCTTTTGACAAAGTTCTCTCATAATATTCTTGTAGATAAGCTGGTAAAATGTGGGCTGGACAATGCTACTGTTGGCAAATTTGTAATTGGCTTATGGACAGTACTGGTTCCTCACCATCTTAGAGAGAGATGACATGGGACATTTCCACACTAGACTGTTATAGCGGTATTATTCCACTTGAAACGCCCTATGGAATCCTGGGGTTTGCAGTTTAGGGGGGGTCTCAAGGGGCTGACCCATTCGATAGGGTGTTGAAAGTGGAATAATTCCACTATAACAGTCTAGTGCAGAAATGGTCACGGAGTGCTACAGGGTTTTGGCTTGGGCCCATCTTTGGCCCTTTCCACATGAGGCGAGTGAATCACTCTGTGCCGTTACTTACTGGTTCTTCTTGGGTCTGAAGTAACACAGACCTTCCCTTGAGCCCTTCTGCAGGGCTCCTCCATTAGTCCAGGGTGAACCAGAGCAGTGCGAGGTCTTTAGATCCGCACTGCTCCGGCTGAAATGGCAGCTTCCGGTGTCTTCGTGGGTGTGGACCAACTGGCGATGCTGGCCACGCCCACAGCCCACCCTCCGCTGATCACAGGCTCGCATTGGTGCAAGCCTGCGCATCTGCACAGGAAAGTAGGAACGCAATGATGTGCTCCAGAAAATTGAAAGACCGGGTTTTTCCGTTCTTTACTTAGCGTGCTGGAGGACCACTTGGGGTGGTTTGGATCGGACTAAGGTGTGAAACTAAGTTAAATAGTCCGCACCTAGTCCAACCGAAGGTGCGGATGACCTCCGTGCCAGGACGCCTTGGTCCGTTTTAACATCAACATGAGGAAAGGACCATAGTTCAACGTCCATCCATCCATTCATTCATTCATTCATTCATTTAATATCCTGTCTTTTCCCTGGCATAGAATATATATTTATAAACGATTTTGATGATGGAATAAAGGAGAAGCTCATCAAATTTACACATGGTACTAAAGTAGGAGAGAAGCTAGTACCTTAAAAAGACAGTATTAAGTTTCAAGATAAACTTAACAGATTGGAGAACTGGGCCAAAACCAGAAAAAATAATTTCAACAGCAATAAATGTAAGCTACTTCATTTGGGCAGGAAAAAAAAAATCAAATGAACAAATATAAAATAGGTGGCACTTGGCTTGAATGATCAGAAAAAATGCACAAAGATTTATGTGGCAAGACAGATGATGTGCCTGAAACACTGGAGTTTGATGCCTGACCCAACAATTGAACTACTACAATATCTGTCTATCATTACCTTTGTGAGACTGGGATGTAATAAGTGCCTTTGTAGGGGCTGTAAACTCTCTTTTTCCATAACAGTTAATTCTACATCAACTCAGACTTTATTACTGGAACTCTAAATAATATCTCCTTTTGTTCAGCAAATCCCAACATGGACAGTTGCCTGATTAACATCCGCTTAATTTTGAAAACAATCTGTGATCCAGAATTCCTTTTCAGGTGCAATGCATATTTTCCACATTGAGACCAGCATGATTTTGGATGCCCTAATAATTAGAGGGGAAGATAATTGGGAACAGAAACATTTGGGTGTTTGGGTTTTTTGCTTCATTGCCTTTGGAATAATCCATTTCTCTTTCAGTACAGCATGTGTTTGTCATAACCACAAATCCATGATAATTTTGGGATAGACAACAAAGCGTTACTTTTTCAAATTTCCCTCTGTACACATGTACATTTGCCAATGATAGGCAAATACTGTACTGGAAAATTAAACATGTTGAGATTAGACTTAAAACTGCCAATCCTTTTCATGAAAAATGTTACTGATTTCCTTCTCTCCATCCTTTTCCACCTACCACGACTATCTGGCAATGTATATTTTGTGGGAAATTAATGTAGAAGATTATCTGTGGAAAAATTACAACCAATGAGCCACTGTATATGTGGCTAATATGAAATTAGATTGTCTGTTTTTCATTTAACCACTAGACTTAGATAAGAAATTATTTTTGCTCCACTACCTTTGGTTAACAACCCACTCCCATTCCCAGGTAAGAATATCAGAGGGAAGTAATAGGGAAGCCAAAGGGATTTTTAAAAATCCCCTCCTTCCTCATAAAATTCTGCAAAGTACATGACCATTTTATGTTTGTTGCAGTCTCTTTTTTAAAAGTCTACTACACATGCATTTTATGTTGTTCTATAGTGTTCTTATTTTTTTAAATGCAAATCTTTTATTTCTAATTTAGTTATACACTCTGTCAGGCTTTTTAAAACCTGCGTAATTTGTTTGTAAAATATCATGTTCTTGTTGTTGCTGTTGTTGTTGTTTGCCTTCAAATTGTTTCTGGCCTATAGTGATCTTAAGGCAAATCTATCACAAGGTTTTCTGGGGCTGAGAGTATGTGACAGTGCCCAAGATCATCCAGTGGGTTTCTATAGCCAAGTGGGGAATCAAACCCTGGTCTCCAGGATCATAGTCGAAGGCTCAAACCACTACACCATGTTGGCTCTCTCTTGCCCACATTGACAAGTTTTTTTTTTAAAAGGTAATCTACTTTTGAAAAATATCTTCACCAATACGCACATTTCTCTATGCACATTCTGCTCCTACATATTTTTTAAAATTATACTGTAAAATTTAGAAGGGTGGATTGGAGCCCGTGTGGCCTAGTGGTTTGAGTGTTGGACTATGACCCTAGAGACCAGAGTTCAATTCTCTGCTTGGCCATGAAAACCCACTGGTAGACTTGGGGCACATCACACACTCTCAGCCCCATTGAACCCTGTGATAGGGTTGCCATTACTCAGAAATGACTTGAAGACACACAGTAACACAACAGTAATCTATTTCAATAAACACATACTAAACAAATAAATGGAAGCTATATTCTTATGCACACTGGCTGGTAACTTAGTTAAGTTACCTTTGAGTAAACATGTATAGGGTTGCATAGCCTGCCTGAATAATAGAGGAAGGGCTAGAAGGTTTGTTTGTTGGTTGGCTTTGTGCCTCACCTAAATGATGTTGGAAAATGTGAGAAACAGTACTGGATCCCTTAAGCAAAGTAATCAAATTGCCAAGGCCAAGTACAGCCAAGTCCCATGCCACCACCCCCACAGACTAGCAAAGGAAAGAAAGCTTAATTCTCTTTGTAAAACACATAAAATTACCATTACTTACAAATTCCTTGTGCAAAGTCAAGCACAGATTTTTATGGAGGAGATAGTGAGAATTAAAAATGGCTGCAGGGTAGAGTGATATAGGAAGAGAGTGGGTGTGGAAACACAAAGAAACAGAAAATCTGCAAACTAGGAATTACTGTACTGCAAAGGTTGGTATCTGTAACAAATGATGTGCTAATTTTCTGGTGTAAGGCAATCCTATTTTGAATTTTTTTCCAGTTTGAGTGTTGCATACATGCATACAGTCTCTTCTATTGATTATTTTTTTTTCCCATTCTGATTACTTATGGAGACAGAGTCACAAGAGTTAAGGTCCACATACTCCCAATGGGATCCCTTGGGTTAACATTTGCTTCCTGAGAGAAGGCCATGAAGATGGTCACAGTGGAATCTTTTTCTTTTCTTTTCTGGAGTATTTAGATATTAGCAAACTTCAGTTTCACAGGGCTGGCTTGCTACACCCAGGAAGGCTCCTTCCATATGGATGTTGACTGAACCTCCCTACTGGACCAGACAATGGTGAGAACCCATGGCTACCTCAGAAAATGGGAAGAGAAGAGGCAGAACTCTGCCTCTGCCAAGAGATGTATAAGGAACTCACACTCTTGCTTGCTATTCCTCTGGTCTTAAAATTCAACATCCATTTTCCTCTCAGTGCCCCCACAGCCACTTCTTCTTGATGGCATTCATTATCCTAGCAAGTTACTGGCACATTTTATCCTATGAATCTGGAGGGCACCAGCTTGGGGAAGACAGTGCTATGGAGCGGTGCCAGCACAGCAGCTTATAGGATCAGACTGTTATCCACTTACTGAGTGTCGAATCAAATCCACTGCACCATTGGATTATTGTAAGAATGTCAAACTTTGTTCTGAGCTGGAAGCCAAAGAGGAAAAGAAATCAAAGCTCCTTTGTGCAGGGGAATCATTAAAAGTCAGCAGCATAGCTGGTGAAACACAACATAGATTTCAGAAGCTGTTCCATTTTTTAATCCTCCTAAGTGCTATTTGTCACGCAGGTTGGGATTTCTCTTTCTCTTTCTTTTGTTTTCCAAGTTCAAATCAACTTCTTATTTGGCAATGTCACTGTTGATTACAAACAATATAATTTCCTATCTGTTTTTCTGACTGGCTGCAAAACCAATTGCAGCTCAAGCTGAGACTCCTCTATCGTTGGTTCTCCTACTGGTTTCGCAATTGATATATTAAAAAAATTGCTAGCAAGAAGGCCATAGATGACAGAGGCTAATTAAAATTACATATCCCTGGGCCTCCTTACAAGCAAGAAGAACCTCTTGAATGATACAGGAAATTCTATCCTGTAATTTATCAGGATGAAATGAATTTTCATAGGTGATAGGAAAAAAGGAGAGCTTATTTTCCATTAGTGATGTTGCAGATCTTTCCCACATAAATATCACATTTTAGTAAACTTGAAAAGTGTATGCCCATATCATGTTGGAGGTGTTGACAGAGCACCCATTTCTTGATAGGCTAAACCTGTGTTTAAGCAAATTACATCCTTTTGTTTAAGGGAAATCTTCCTAAACTATTCTTTTCTGCAAATATCTTCCAGAATGTGGTCTATATAAAACCAAGAACAGCTTGTTTTGGGACACTAGATAAAATATGTAATTTATTAGAGAAGGAGGTGTTACTGGTTGTGACAAATGGATTGATTACAGGTTAAATGTTGGGGGGAATGTGATGCAGAATGAAAGTAAAGAGAAGTGGGACAAGAATTTTAGGACAATAGACTTGACATCAAAGGTAAAGAACCTGTGACCTCCCAGACATTGTTGGACTACAGTTCCAATAACCCTTGAACTTTGGACATGTTGACTTTAACTAGAGGGAACTGAAGTCCATCAATATCTTGAGGGCCACAGTTTATAGCTATGCATACAATGGGCCCAACGTATATGTGGGGGTTCTGTTCTAGGAATCTCTGTGAAAACTGGAAATCATGAATGCTCACATCCCATTATATTCAATGGCAGTGATGTGCACATGGATGCTTCAGCCCATCCATGTGCCCATTGCTGCCATTTTAGGTATAGGACGCGATACTCTGCAGTCACGCAGAATCACAGATCCTGAGGTCACAGGAAAAGAGGGCTCACTGTACATTTCAGAGTAAGTCCCTTGAACTTAGCATGACTTAGTTGTACATACATGTGTACAAGTACACTTTCCGGTAAACTGCTTCAGATTGTACTAACTCATCTTACCTCATGGTCCTGTACAAGAGCAATACTGAATTCAAGGCACAATTCTTTCTTTATACATGTTCTTTTGTTAGCCAGTGTGGTGTTGTGGTTTGAGCATTGGACTTTGACTCTGGAGACCAGGGTTAAAATACCCACTTGGCCATGAAAACCCATTAGCTGACCTTGGGCAAGTCACACTCTCTCAGCCTCAGAAGAAGAGCAAGGCAAAATCCCCTCTAAAAGATCTTTCCAGGAAAACTCCATGATAGGTTCACCTCAGGGTTGCCATAAGTCTGAAATTATTTGAAGGAATACAACAACAACAATATGTTCTTTGCTTTTTTTGGCTCTCAGTTCTTTCTCCTCCCTGTAATGGAGGTGTAAATTGTTTCCATTTGTTGTCATTTCCAGTCATAGTGAAGATGACAGACTATGTGTTTCTGTACTATTGGCTCATTCTACTTTCCTGTTTGGTGATTCCAATACAGTATGACTATGTGGTGACAGTATGTCTTATATCAACTCCGCCCGCCGCCCCCGGCCATCGCACTCCTTTTCCTTCCACAGCATTGC
This sequence comes from Ctenosaura bakeri, assembly GCA_948474755.1. Lineage (NCBI taxonomy): Eukaryota > Metazoa > Chordata > Lepidosauria > Squamata > Iguanidae > Ctenosaura > Ctenosaura bakeri. The sequence goes on along the minus strand of CAOLHI010000193.1, from coordinate 73,149 downwards.
AACCAGACACAGAGATCAATTTGTTCTGCAGGGCTGGCATTATAATTAGACAGACTGAGGTGGCTACTTCATGCTGCAGTAGCTGCAGTCTCCCAGCTGGACTTAACCCTGTAGCTGTTCCCCAGTTTTGGAGGACAGAGTTGTATGACATATAGCATGTTGAATCACTACTCAAAGAAAGGAGTGAGGGACATCGACTCACATCAGCTTTAGTTTTGCTGGTTTCCTCTCTTGGAGAAGAGTCTGGACAAATGATTTCCCCCTACATGTGGGTGTTCACCGTGCTATTAGGAATGTGATGTTTGATGTAAAGTTGAAGGCTTTCACGGCCAGAATCCATAGGTTATTGTGGGTTTTCTGGGCTTTGTGGCAGTGTTCTATTAGTATTTTCTCCTGACATTTCATCTGCACCTGTGGCTGGCATCTTCAGAGGATCCTCTGAAGATGCTAACCACAGATGCAGGTGAAGCATCAGGAGAAAATACTAATAGAACATGGCCTCAAAGCCTGGAAAACCCAGAACAACCAATGTGATGCTTGTTTGTTTGTTTGTTTCTTTATGGATTTCAGTCAGTTACTCCCTGTTAGGTCCATCAGTCTCCACATGAGGACAGCAACACAATAGGAGACAGAGGAGATAGGAGAAGCTTGTTTGCTTGTTGATTCAACATGCCTTTTAAAGCAATGACAAAGGGCTTATGCCACACAGCCTTCATAGTGTGGTGAAGACACTGTCTCATTACAAAACTTGCAGCAGAACTCAGTTGCCACTCTGTGCAGACTAGGTGGGGCAATATACTGAGGGAGGCCATGGGATAGTTATGTTCCCAGTTATGGAACGAACCCCCTCCCTTTGGGGGCCTGACTGGCATCAACTGGTATCAAACACTGCAGTTGTTCAAGTGAGGGGAAAACATGGTTGTTTACAAAAGCTGTTGGAGCCTAATTAATTTTACTAAAACCCTAACAAGTACATGATTTTTATTTGTTTTATACTGTTTTTACTCTTTTAATCTGTATTTGAAACTTGTTGAATTATTTAATATATTTTAATTAATTCATTCAATTTGTACCCTTCTTCTTCTTGCCCAGGGGCCCTAAAGGGCTTAGAAAATGTGTAATAAAAGTTTAGCTAAAAATGTATTAGGAAAGTTTTAAAAAGCAAACATCAGTTCTGTTAAAAGCACATAGATAAAAACACTTTAGAATATATTTTAAAATACCTTTAAGTCATAATTAGCCTTTAAAAATCATTTTTTGTATGATTGTCAGACTTGTTTTATTATATTATATGCCATCCTGAGATCTCTGGATAAAGGGTGAGATCAATCAATCAATCAGTCTTGTCCTTCACCTCTGTACAGAACTGGAATGATGTACAACCAATATAGGCAAGACTTGTAGTGGCAGAAATGTAGGAGTGGACTTCAACTTTATTCCTTTGTGTTTTGTATTTCTGGCTTACATCTGGTAGATCTGAGAGTTCTTCCACAGACTTTCCACTTCTTCCAGAGACTGCAGTGCCAAAAACATGGCGGAGAAGTGGGCGGGTAGAACTGCATCTTACAAGCATAGGCGTTTTATTCTACAATTCCTGGCTCTGCTCTTCTGTTTCTGAATTTAGGATTGTCAGTTGTTCATAATTTTTATAGGTTTGTTCATGTTTCAGGAGCTCTTATTAACCATAATAAGTAAGAAACACAGTTTTCCACAATTTTTTTTTTGTAAGTCGTAGAAGGCCAAGTTTTGTGGGCTGCACAGCCAAGTCCCAGGTTTGTGTTTCCACGGATTGCAATGAGACTTTTTCTCAAATACATGTGCAGATGGTTTCAGCTCCTGTGTACTTATTAGTACATCTAGTGGGCTTTTTAGTGCTCCCTCTTTGCTCTCTTTCCACTGGCAACTAAGAACATTCCTGTTCCTTCAGGCTTTTAGAAATTGACTGTGATGGGCTTTAATAGTGTACTGTGCTGTACTGTTGATTTTTATGTGATTTCTCAATGCATTTTGAGTGGTTTTACCTTCATAGGTAAAATTTTAAAATAACTTTTACGTTTATTTTTTTACAGCTTTTTATATAGTTTTTTTTTATATATACCGTATGCTGTTTTAAGATGTTAACTTCCTTGAATCTGATTGTTGGGAAAAAGTCAGGATATAAATTGATGATGATGACGATGTTTTGGACTGGACTTGTAAAAAGGGCAAAGAGCAACAGCCAATACAGTCCTCCTTCCATAATTGTGGATTTGACCTTTGCGAATTTAATTATTAATGAAGTGCGCAAGTGCCTTCCCCTCACATTTGTCTCCTCCCGTTCCTTTGCATTTTGAAAGGAGCAGAGAAGAAAGGCAAGTGTGCTGAGGCAAAAGGCAAGAGAATGGTGTGTGGGGGGGGAGGCATGTGCATACCTTCTTTCTCCCCTCTGGAACTCCCCCTCCTATTCCCTTGCCTTTGGTCCTGGCACTGAGAATGCACGCTGAGGCAACAGGCAAGGAAAGTTGGGGAAAAGGCACATGTGCTCCCCAGCACAGAGAAGGAAGGCTTGTGCACCAGGGCAAAAGGCAAGGAAATTGGAGGGAGGTTGCGGGGGGGGGGTTATTTCTGGTTGTTCCACTTTTGCAAGGGTTCTGTGCCCTGAGCCCTTACAAAAGTAGAGGGGCCACTGTGTGCTTTCACAGCTGCCACCCTCAGCCTAGGGCAATTTATAAGCAACATAGGGTAGGACTGACAAAGGCCTCTTTTCTGAATTGGGAGTGCAAGGTGTATTGACTCAAGATAAGAATGCAACAATCTTTCCGCCTTGATGTTTTTGTATTTCTCCAAATTTGACCTGCAATTTTCTTCCTATCCTTAATTCATATAAAGTTGTGAGACTCTGTTTTTGGAATTCGCACATATTTTAAGGCATTTTATTTTATTATTTTTTCAATAATTTTAAAACAATTTTAAGTTATTTTACCTAATGTATGCATTTGTTTAATTTTTCTTATTTTGTGCACACTTTATTTCTCTGAAATGTACTGTAAGCCTCAAAAATGTGTGAAATTCTTGAGGCATTTATTCTTGCTTTGAGTCTTAGGAGGTGTCAAGACTGTCACATTCAACAGAATTCCTTTCCACTCCTAATTCAGGGAGCTGAACACTCGTGATCAGCCTGCAGGTGCCATCAATGCAAGAGACAAACTTGCCTTGACCAAAAATTATATTTTCAGCCAGATTTAGTAGAAATCTTTGTCTTTTCCAGGTGGTTTAGTAGTTTTACTCAAATGGCCCTTAACAATTCCTTATGCTGCACCATCAGCTGAGGAATCTATTTAAACTGAATGCTGCATCTAATCCCAGTATACCGTATCTATTATAGTGCTCACTTTTGTCATTAACTGCTGAAAAGTTGAACTTATGGTATCCATAATGAATGAGAGATCACTCCGAGCCTATTCACACTACAGAATTATAGCACTATTATTCCACTTTAACTACTATGGTTCCATTGTATAGAATCCTAGGATTGGCAGTTCAGGGGGAGGTATTTAGAATTCTTAGCCAGAATGCTCCAGTGCTTCACCAAACGACAAACTCCAGGATTCCTTAGGATGGAACAGAGACAGTTAAAGTGGAATAATAGCACTACAATAGTATAGTGTCAATAGGCCTCCAATCATTCATAACTCTATTTAGATCTTGCAGGCTCAGGGCTGTGACTTCCTTAATTGAGTCTATTTTCCCTTCTCTTTTTTTCTACCTGTGTTCAATTTTGCCAAGCTTTAAATATCAAGTGGTGTCACTAGGCTGTTTTGAACTCTGAATCTGTGGGCCTCTTGTGCTTGTGTGTAGCCATATCACCGCCACCACCACCACCATATCCTGCCCTTCCTCAAGAAGCTCAGAACATCATTTTTTTTTTTTTTTGCCTCACAACACTCCTGTGAAGTAGCTTCAGTTACTGGATGGTTGGCACTCAAGGCCAAACTTGAGGTACAGGGAACTGTCTTGGGGCCTGGCTGTCCAGCGAAACAGAAATGTAAAGAGATTATTCATATATTTGTTCACTTTATTAACTGTGGCCAACACTCCAGCATCATGGCTTCTGACAAAACCCAAAATGGTCCCACCTGGAAAAACCTGGACAGGCTGTACACTGTGGGAGAGTCTAGAAGCTTATAAAGAGACGGACAAACTAACTTACTGGCAGCAATATATTCAGTGTCTAAGTAGCCCACACTAGGTTGGATGAGACATCTAAGAAAGACTCTCCCACGCTGAATTTTCTAGTTCAAACCCATCTGGACATATAGATATAGATATATACATATATATTCCAAATAAGTCTCAGGAGACTACAAACATGGCTGTTTAATCTTGCAGGAGGATGCTAGGCTTTTATTGTCATGTCTTATATTGGAACATGGTCCTTTTCCATCTGGAAATAAATTGGAAAAGAAATTCAAATGGATCCCCTGAATTTCAATCATTCAGGCTAATTGCTCCAAGCTTTTCCTCAACCTTTTTTTTTTTTAATTTATCCTGCTGGATTGTTTTCTAAATGATGAAAAGCATTTTAATTCTAAAAAGAAAGCAGGCACTGAAAATCAAAGTCTCTCCTTAAGATTTTCTCGGAATTATAGCAACTGGGGCTAATAAAACCTAGGTTATGAAGTGACAGAGAGCCTGGAAGAGTCCGTCTCATTCCATTATGTGAAGCACAACAGAAATCTATTCATAACTGAGGGTGGGGAAAATGTCATATGGAAAAACTGAGTCATTTCCTATAGGTTGATTCTGTGGCAGATTGCACACAAATATTGATATCTGTTTAATACACTACACACATAAAATTGGCATGTGTTCCTGATGTATAAAACATACACGACATAAAGGTGCAAGCAGTGCAGTTAGTTACCTGAACAGACACTAGGGACAATATAATCTCAAGAGCAATTCCCCTGGCTTTGCCATAGAGCTGGTCCAAGCCATTTTGGTTTCTGAGGCAAAGGACAAAATGGGTGCCCAAATATGAAGTCTGAATGGACTGTTAGCTGTAGCTTGCTTCAGTGCACTTAATGAGATAATAGATTCAGTTATTTTAGGACAGTGCTTCCTAAGTTATCTAGTGTGGCAGAGTGGCAAGCTTTTCTTTTTTAAAAAAGGCAAGCAAACAAAACAATGTACAATATTTGTGTCCATCGGCTACAGCTGTGTCTTCTTTCCCAGAACTTGCCACAGGCTGGCAGCCAGTGCTTCACAAACCAGCACTAGTGCATTGACCACCATTTTGAGTAATGCTGTTTTTGGGGACCCAGGACTGTTAGTGTAGCTTTTACACCTCTCTCCTTGCCTAATGGGAACAGCCAGGGGGTTCAGAAGAACAACCAGAAGATGGCCACTACAGATAACTTTCTGATGCAAGTGCCTCCCTCTTCCTAATGAAGCTGCCTTGATCACTTAATGTCTGTGATATTCATTCTTTTTTCTGGAGGGCAGCTCACTGGCTTCATTCATCCTATAATTGCTCTGCTCATGTGAAAAGTGATGGGTCTGAAGAGACAAATCTCTATCCATTGGGGTGCTCCTTATGAGTCAGAGCCCTGATTTTTCAGCATTCTTGCTCCCGTGGAGACATCTCCATGGCTACAGGAGACTGTCGTAGTTAAACCTGCTATTAGCACACACCCCATGTCTTGATTTAAACCAAAAACAGATTTAAAGATGCTGTGTCAGAATGTATTTTTTCATGCTTCCACTCAGGTCTGGTATAAGACTATTTGCTGCCTGAAGTGAGGGGCAAATGGGAGAGTTAGAGGAGGAAGATACTGACATCATACAATTATGTGAAAGAGGCAGCAGGAGCACACTGTATGAAAACCTCATTAGGAAACACCATCTTTCTGTCAGGCACTATGACAGGGATGGATATCACACAACTGTGCAGAAGTTGTTGGTGTGCAGGTCCCAGCAGCACTAGCTGGCATGGCCAATGGTGAGAAATGCTGGAAGCTACAGTTGAACAACATCAGGAGGACTGCATGGTTCCCACCTCTGAATTTTACTACCCTAGCTCTTCTTGAGTGTATTCACACTATGTAATTAAAATGGTCTGATATCACTATAACTCTCGTGGTTCCATCCTATAGAATCCTGAGATTTGTAGTTTGATAAGGTACATAGAATACTTTGCTAGAGAGCTGTAAGTCTGTAATTCAGAGAAATGTATTATAGTATTCTGAGTACTTCATTAAACTACAAAGCCAAGGATTCTATTGTATTAAATCATAGCAGTTAAAGTAGTATCAGATGTTATAACTGTGTAATGTAGATACACTTCTAGTCTTTTCTTTCTGTTGTCTTAGAGTCTAAGACTTAGACCATCTGTTGGTTTGGTTTGATTTATTGTTCAGTGCTTTGGCATCTACTGAGATGAGGCTATATAAAAATATAATTAACTAGCATATATACCTGGTGTTGCCTGGGATTTTATTTTCTCATAGGTAGTACTTGTTAGAAAGATTTGAGATCCTGTGTCTCTTATTCCCCAAACTGTGGCCTTTTACGCACAGGACGAGGGAATCGCCCCGTGCCGGTACTCAGCGGACCTGTGTGCTCCACCCACGGGTCCAGGCTGGTCCGGAGCAGTCTGTGGCTGCCGCTCTGCACTGCTCCGGGGATGAAAATGGTGGCTTCCGGTTGGTGGAGGTTCTCCACCAACCGGTGAAGCTCGCCAGCCTAAACCTGGTGCGAGCCTGCAAATCTGCACTGGAGTGCGGCCACGGAATGGCACACTCTGTGCTTTTGAAAGACCTGTTTTAAACAGTCTTTCAAAAGCATGCTGAACGACCACTTTGGGTTGTTCCGGAGTGGGCTGAGGTGCAGAACTACACAAAGTAGTCCAGACCCAGTCCGCTCCCAGGTGCAGTTGTCCTCCCTGGAAGACGCTCTGCACCGTTTTAAAAGACCCGTGTGGAAAAGGCCTGTCTTGTCCAGTACCTGTAACTTTTCCCCATATTCCCCAATCCAATCTGTATTCAGAGTTATTAACATAGAGAGGTTGGGTTCCTGAGGGAATTCACTGCCCTCCTCCTTGCTGCTAGGCCTTGTCTCCATAGCAACCAGCCTGAGACCCAGGAGCTTTCTGACTGAGAATTCTAAAGGCCCCTCCCTAAACTGCAAACCCCAGGATTCCATAGAATCTTCTTAGGCAGTCAATCATATGAGGTCTTTGCCTGACAAAGACAAACAAATTTTGACTTTTATATATTTGATAAACAAGTAAGAAACTGGCAATACCACCTCTGCATATTCCTTGCCTAAGAAAACCCTATGAAATTCATGGGATCAGCATGAACTGGCAGGCAACTTGAAGGCATGTGTACACACACAGGGTTGATGGATGAGTCAGTTTTCCTTCGTGTCAGTATACATATGCTTTAAAAATGCTGATGGAGGGTACTAATATTGAAAGTATGTTGTAACAGAGCATTGTGAGAAAGTGCATATATTCACAAATATCTCAGAAAAAAATAACGAAAAGCCCTGTGCAGAGTAGAGACTAGCGAATTTATTGTAGCATGAGCTTCATCAGATGTATGAAGCGTTGTCTAGAATATGGGGATATATATATACAGTGCACACAAATGGTGGTGGGATTGTAGACGATGAGGTCAGAAGGGAAATAAAAGCAGAAAGTACTGACAGTGACAATGAATTATTAACAGTGATAATTCACCAAGCTGTTGTGGGTCATAAATCTGTGAGTCTTTAACAGAATTCCTTGATGTTTTTGATGCAACAGACATAAAGGTTACCCTTTTGGAAACTGTTATAGCAGAAGATTTTAGAGAAAGATACTGGTGCTAGGACAACATAGGTATGGGAGTAATCAGGTAGTCACTTGAGACCTAAGCTAATGGACTAAATTCAAGCATTATTCTGAGAGTACCAGAGTGGACTAAGCTCGAAAGAACGCTGGCAAATACTTGACATTTTCACAGCACCCAAACTGCCTGCCCTTACAGGGCTCCATAGAAGCAGGAAAGACTTAAAATGGAATTGGCATGGCCGAGAGCTATCTAACTGCCTCAGCAAGGAGGAATGCTAACCCATTTCAGTTCAGGGAAGGGGAGATTGGTGGGAATGGGAGATGGGAGGGGTGGCAAGGGGGGGGTAATGCAAATTTTTATTATGGAGCAATTTAGAACTTAAGTAGGACCCTCAAACACAATCCCTGCAGCTGACGTAAAGAACTACAACCCTGATTTAATAATAAATGTATTTGTCTGGTCTTTATTACATGTTTGACATTCTTCCTCATGCAGAGGCTTCTGATGTCTTCAGCAACCAGTCACAGCCGCTCCAGCAGGGGTTGCTTATGCTCTCTGATAAAGGGGAGACAGTACTCTTTGACCTTGTGCAGAGCCAGTTACTTGTCCTCAAGTGCTTTGATGATCCACAAAGGCTCAAATGGAATATAACAAGTGCATTGTACAGCAGGGAACATTGTTGTTGTTGTTGTTGTGTATCTTCAAGTCATTTCCTACTTATGATAAGCCTGAGGTGAAGCTATTGTGGAGTTTTCTGGGGCTGAGAGTGTGTGATGCACCCTGGGTCCACCCTGTGGATTTCCATGGTCGATCAGGGGATTGATTCCTGGTCTCTAGGGTCATAGCTCAAGGCTCAAACCATGGCACCATGCTGGCTCTCAGGGAACATTATATAGGCGTAATATTTGCTGCTGCAAACTTTATGAATGATATGACTGGGAACTGGACCTCAATTTGAACACAGGAAATACAGTTGACCCATCATACTGATATTTGTTTATTTATTATTTACAAATAGGAAGTGCTATATGAAGGATTAAATCCAAACCATTTTTAAAAAGTGGTTAAGTTACTAGTGTTGTTGTTGTTGTTGTTATGTGCCTTGAGGTCATTTCTGACCTTAAAGCAGACCTGTCAAATGGCTTTTCTGGGCAAGATTTGTTCATAGTGGATTTGCCATTGCTGTCCTCTGAGGACAAGGGAGTGTGACTTGTCCAAGATCACTCAGTGGGTTTCCATGGCCAAATGAGGCTTTGGACCCAAGGCCATTTCTACACTACACTGTTATAGTGCTATTATTCCACTGTCAACATTCTATGAAGTCCTGGGGTTTGCTGTTTAGGGAAGGGCATTTAGAATTCTCAGCCAGAGTGCTCTTTGGCCTCGATAAACTACAAACCTCAGAATTCCACAGGATGTTGAAAATGGAATAATAGCACTGTAATCATGTTGTGTAGAAATAGCCCTAGTCTCCAGAGTTCTGGTCCAGCACTTAACCACTACACGACACTGGCTCTCTAACAGTCTTGATGATCAGCAAAAGCTATCTAATTGATATTTGTGACTTTGAACAAAATGAAAGAGATCAAACTGGTTCACTGAAACCCTTAGATGAGAGTGTTACTGGTGAAGCTGTGGCGTAATCTGTCTTTTAAAAAGTTTTTATTATTCAAATTGTGACATATTTCCCCACATCTTTACAAAATCTAGAGACAGTGTGGCTTAGTCAAGAAAGCAGAATCTGAGTCTTGAGTATGACTCTTGATCAGACAGATGGGGTACTTCATTTTTTTTTTACTTCTACTGGGTCAGAGATGAAGAGTGTAGACATGTATAAATATCAGGGTTTCCCCATATAATTCACTGAAGCATCAGCAGAGAAGTGATTGAATATTTTCTCATGTGAATTTTAAGGGGAGGGGAGTGTCATGACTTTTCTGGATATGTAACTGACCTGATAAATGTGTTTTTAGTGCTTTGGTGCCTGTAGTAAATACAAAGCATGTAAGAAGCAGCCCAGAATTCATCTGGGTGACTTTTCTTTCTAATCTGTACTTTAGCAGTTGAAGGTTAGATAAGTTACCTTTTTGCATTACATTACCCAATGTCCATGTTGGCTGGAGTATTCTGGGAGTTGTAGCCCTGGACCTGAATTCTCTTGATTAGTGTCATCTAGAGTAGAACTATTGAATCAACTGTGGAATAGTAATAGTAGTAGTACAAACAAGACAACAATATTCATTTATAATGCAGTTTCCACCAAAGCACCCAAAGCATCAAATATATACAATCAGAGACAAAGACAATAAAACATAACATTATAAATGTATATAAATTCCTCAACATCCCACTAGTCACCACCCACCTGTTATCTCAGTGGTAAACCCTGTCCCGGCGTCTACAATTTTGATATTAAAATATGATTCAATGTGCCTGAGAGGTCACCCAGATGGGCACATAGGTAGCAATGGTTAAACGATCGAAAACCAAGTCAGGCCAGTAAAATCCCCAGTCACGTAGCCCCAGGAGACCTCAAGCTGTGCAAACCACACAGTAAACAAAGGGTCCTCATCCACTGAGGAGCCAACTTGAGGGGATTAGCATCTTTTCCTCAAATTGAGCAAAATCCCAACAGGCAAGGACCATTTACATGAAGTCACACCACAACCCAATGCAGCCAAAGATCCTGAGACTTTGGCAACATCTTGTGATCTCATCATGCAAAGGAAGTTGCCATTGTGGAGCTTCTTTTCCGTTGCAACACCCATTGTTCTCTCTGGGAAAGGATTAGCCCTCCAGGTACTTTTCCCCCTACAAATAGTCCCAGTTTTTGAGTGTTTCTTTGGATTACTCCTGGTCATCCCAGCTGACTGTTTCTCCATCCGTTGAGTAATCCCCTCAGCCCTCTCCATGCTGAGCTCCAATTCTCCGCTGTTTTTCCTGGACCAAGGACTTCAGGAAAAGGTACGGTATTACCCCAGTTACAGTCCCTTCAATATTCCCCTATCCAGTTTCCTCTCTTTTGCTTTTTAATAGGTCTTCAGTGAGTGTGTGAGAGATTGCGTTGGTGCGTGAGACTTTCATTCAATAAAATCATTTATTAGACATCTTTGTGTGGTTTTTGGCTTGGCCTGACCCCATCAAAACTGGGTAAAAAGACCCTGCTAGGTTACCCTGCCTCTCACATTGCTATTGCTTGTGCTCTGGCTAGTTTCCATTCCCCATCACGTGAAGCAATTGAAGTGTCCCCCAAGGGATGCCAGAAATCAGGGTAACACACCCTAGCAACCTCAAGTATAAGTCAGTGGCTTAATCCAGCAAATCAAAGATAATCTTTTATTCCTTATGAAAATGGATGAGGTTCTCTTCCAGCTGAAGGTCCAAAAGAAGACTGTTCCACGGATTCTGAACCAGTTCTTGAAAGGCTCATTCCTGTGCACATCATTGCTGGTAGACCTGGTAGAGCTTTGCTGGTAGAGCTTAAATTCCTAGATGGTGCATACCATGCTAGCTGAGGTGCCAGGCACTGGAGGAGATTAGAGTGCAGAGCCCTAAATACAAGAACCAAAAGTTTGAAACAGACTGTGGCCCAAACTTTTGGCCAGTAAAGGAATTTACAGGAGGAAGAAGCATGTGAAGAGATATGTTTTAGGTAGATTTAGAACAACTCAGATGGCAATGTTCTGAACTGATGCCAGAGGAAGAAGAAAGCAAGAAGGCCGACCTGCCAGTAGGCTGTTACAATAATCCAGGTGTGATATAACCAAAGCCTGGATGAGCAGATGGGCAGTGTTGATGGTCAAGAACCTGCAGATCCTACAGCTGTTCAAAAGATGGAAATTACATATCTTTGCTATCATACCAGTAAAGGGGTGCAGGGACAAATGGTCATCTGGCAGGACTCCAGCATTCCTGACAACTGAAACAGGAAACAAGGTGCAACATTGCAAACACAGTAGAGGGTGTGAAAGATGGGAACTGAATGGTCAGGCTAAAACACCAAGATCTCACTTTTTTCCATGTTCTGTTTAAGACGGTGGTCATCCACAAAGAAATGCTGAACAAGCAGTCCATCATGGACTTCCTCACAGAAGTATCAGTTAATTTAAAACCCTGGAAAATCGGTGTGCCATCTGCATAATTGTGATACTGAAAACTCAAATCTGAAATAAAAAGTTTAAGAGGGAGGGCATATGATGAAAAAGAAGAGGACACAAAACTAATCTTTGTGGCACCCCTACAGGAAAAGGCTTTGAAGTAGATTTCTGAAATGGAACAGAGAAAAAGGTTGAAATAGATATTAAACTAGGACAAAGTAGTCCCTGTTATTCTCAGTGATGCCTACCTTGATATGATGAATAAACACATAGGCAACCCCTCTGATTTGGTGGACAGTCTCTGGGACTAACAATAAAATTCAACCCCCTAATCATCCTGTAAGACCCAGTGTAGTATAGTGCTGGACTAGAATTCTGGGAGACCATGTTCAAGTCCCTACTCAGCCATGCAAAATCCACTAGGTGACCTTGGCTTAGTCACATTCTCTCAGCCTCAGAGGAAGCCAAAGACAAACCCACTCTGAATAAATCTTCCCTAGAAAACTCTGTGGTAAGTTCATGTTAGGGTCAGCATAAGTCAGAAATGACATGAAAGCACACAACAGTTGTCTTGCAGTCCAAAAAAAGCAGATTAATCAAGCTTGGCTTAGGGATACCGGTATATGTCATGCCTGTCTGAGTAAAGATGAGTAGGAGATGGTTGGTCTGGATAGTAATTATGCAGTCAGGCATCTAGACTTAAGCCATTTCCACCTTTCACTGTTATAGTGCTATTACTTCATTTTCAACATCCAATGGAATTCTGGGTTTGCAGTTTAGGGCGGGGCATTTAGAATTCTCAGCCAGAGAACTTTTTTGGTCTCAGTAAACTACAAACCCCAGAATTCCACAGCATGTTGAAAGTGGAATAATAGCACTATAACAGTGCAGGGCAGACAGAGCCATAATTAATCCAACCAGCAAGTAAATGGGTCTAAACTGTCTGAGAGCAGTTCAGCCAATGAACTCAGATTAGAGTTAGGCCATACAAATTGTTATGTTAAATGCAGTCCTAGGATCACAGCAAGCAAGAAAGATTTTTTAAAAAAATGTCTCTCCCTTGCCCATGCTGCTATGTCTGCTTTGTAGTCCTTTAAAAAGATTATCTCCCAAGATGCTCTTGGCTGTGGCAGTTAGAAGTAATTGTTTTCTGCTGTGGCAAATAGGAGTTTCTTTGGTATGATCTTCATTAGGGCCAATCTACAAGGGGGTATGGGTTAATTTCCAACCCCAGATGGGAAGGTCACAATGCCAATTCTATTAGGCAGAACAGGGCAGCTGCTTGAAGCAGAGATTTTGGCATTGGAGATGGCAATAGCAAGGCATGGGCTGGGGTGAGGACTGTACCTGTTTAAGTTGCCTATCACTGCTGGGAAGGTTTTACAAATAAAACCAACATTAGAGATTTAGAAATCTGTCTTGTTGCAAATGAGGCTATTGGTGCATCCAGCTCAGTTATGTACAACTGAATGCCACTGACTCTTGAGGCTTTCAGTTTCTATCAGTTGTCTATGTGGAGACGCCAGCTTTTTTACCCGGGACATTTTAATTGCAATGTTAAACATTACATGGAGCTATGACCCTTCTTCTAATATGTTTATGTGTAAGGTCCATTGGCTTCAGCAGAACACATGTCCAAGCCTATAGCCATTGGTCTTGTCTCTGATAGCTGTGGGAAAGGACAGCATTCAAGAGCCTCATTCTGGAACAAAACCCTATTTGGGAAATCATATTAATTCTTGAACTCAGTTGCTGTGGTTTTGCATCTTAAAATATTTCCTTCTTGAGTATTAAGAAACTTTGTGACTGGAGGCAAGGATACAAATAGCATTTTCTCTCTCTCCCATTTCCCATGCATATTTATATGGAAGTTTAGGAGAGTGAGCTGGAATATAATGCAACTTAAAAAATTGTCTCTGAGAACATTTCGGCATGACACTCTTATAGCACGATGATTCCACTTTCAACCTCCTATGGAATCCTGGGGTTTGCAGTTCCGGGAGGGGCCAGCTGGCCCCTCCCGAAACTGCAAACCCCAGGATTCCATAGGAGGTTGAAAGTGGAATCATCGTGCTATAAGAGTGTCGTGCTGAAATGGCCTGAGTCTTACCCTTCCTTTGGTTTAAAGTCCCTCTTATAGTGGGTGTAAATAGCCTGCAGGAGGAGCTGTCTTTCAGCACTCAGAAACTTTCTCTGTGTGTGGAAAAATCATCAGGAGTGGCCAAGGGGGAGTATGTAGCCACAGAATTCATTTCCTGGCAGAAATGATAAAGACAGAGTGAAATGACTGGGACAATCCAGCAGACTGCAAAGCTAGCATATAGCCTGGTAGATTGTACACATTTAGTGGGGAAGCCCTGAACCACCTAAGTTGGTAAGACATTCCTTTTGAGATTTGTCTTTATAAGAGAACCAGCATGGTGTAGTGGTTAGAGTGTTGGACTAAACCCTGGAGACCAGGATTCAATTCCTTGACCTGGGGTGTGTCATACATTCTCAGCCCCAGAAAACTCTGTGATAGGTTCAGCTTAGGGGTTGCTGTAAGTTGGAAACAACTTGAAGACACACAACAACAACATTTATTGGAGGAGTGGGGCTGGTTTCAAAAGTCCCTATATCATATTAAGTACAAATAATGCTTCTTGTGCAGGGAAGTTATTTCTGGTTCTGGTAAAACTTTTGAAAAGTCATTCCTTCAGGCTTGGGGCCTGGTCAGTTCAAATGTGTTGGCAATACAGTACTTTTAAATTATTTATCAAAAAAGAAAAAAAAGAAAAGAAAAAAGAAATTAAATATACAACAATAATCTCAAATTGCCTAAAATGGCCAGCCCTTTAGACATTACTCATTACACCAAAAATAAGTAGTGTTGTTGTTGGGCACTTTTGAGTTGTTTCCAACTTATGACAACCCTACGGCAAAAATATCACAGGTTTTTCTTGGCAAGATCTATCAGAGGGGGTTTGCCACTGCCCTCCTCTGAGGCTGCAAGAGTGTGACTTTGCCAAGCGGGTTTCAATGGCTGTGCAGAGATTTGAACTCTGATCTCCAGAGACATAGGCCTTTTCCACACACGGGCGGAGAAACAGGCTGCTCCACGCGGAAACGGGGCTTACCTTATTCCATCGCCATGTGGAGCAGCCCGTTTTGCCGCTCCACACTCAGCGGCATCAGCGGCATCCGGCAGAGCCCAAAATGGTGGCTTTCGACTGGCGGAGGCTCTCCATCAGTCAGAGAAGCTCGCCGGCTGGAAATCCCGTCCCCCCGCGATCTGCAGGCACGCTCTTGCACACGCCTGCAGATCCATACCGGCGCTGCGACGGGGCTGGACGGGGCTGCACGCCCTGTGCCTTTTAAAAACCACAAAACAAGTAGTTTTTAAAAAGCACGAGGTGGCGCCACTTCTGGTCGCCCCTGCGTGGATTGGGGTGTGGAACTACACAAACGTAGCCTGCCCCAATCCACGTTATGGTGTAGACGACCTCCGTGGAGGTCGCTCAACACTGTTTTTTTAACCCTGTGTGGAAAGGGCCATAGTCAAAGCACTAAACTATGCTGACTCTCCATGTCATTAACAGGCACAGTGACCTTTTTTTCTAAAAGATGTTGTTATGCTTTCATTTTCCCCAAGGATAGGGTATTACAGGTGACACCATGACTTTTAACACAGATGGTAGAATCCTGTTGGTGATGTCCAGTTGCACTTATATCCCGATTGTCATTGAACAAATGGAGTTATGTCATATAACTACTGTGAAAGTGGTTGCATTTTCAGCATGTTGTATAAGTGCATTCCCAGCACACATTAACTGGGAGCCTCTGCACAGTGGGGATGGACATTGGCATGATGACAGTTGAATTATCACTTGCAACAATGGCCAATCCAGTATCTGGGGCATGTACCACATTCAGAGCATAGTTACACCAGTGTAATGTTATGCTATGCAACCCTTCTTGAATCTTGGCCACAGTTTACAAGGTCTGGATTTTCATCTGTGTTTTTGAATAGTTAGAATATCAGAAGATGAAAGCAGAAATATAAATATCTCTCTCCTTTTCAAAATAAAAATAAATTTTGAATACTAGGACAGAGGGAGTAGAACAATGGCTGTTCCAGTGTCCCGTCTACTAGAAGACATGCCTGGGGTGGAGGTTATGAATCCAAGATTACATCATAGGGACCTTTGGTGATTGCTCTCAATCATTTAAAGTTAAATTTTTAAATCTCACTTTTCCAGTACTTACAATGCTCAAAATGACTTGTAGGAATAGAATAAAATAAAATAAAAGATAACATACAAAATTAGAATGAGTCCATAAAAACTAGTACCTTAACAACAAATAAATAAAAGTGTAAAAGTAAGACAGAAAGTATTCAGCAGTTAAAACCTATTTTAGCAACAAGTTATTGTAAATATTTGTTCAAAAAGAAACTTTCTTTTCTTCTGGCAGAAGAATTTCAAAGATGGAATTAGCCTGGCCTTCCTTTGCCATAACATCTTACACTTATCCTCTGCCATTAATCTGAAGGTAGAAACATGCAATTATAGACTAACAACAAATGCCTAAAAGATATTTTCATTATGAACATAGCTAAACTAATTATTAGAATTAGAATTAATTATTTAAATTGACTGATTAATTTGCCTTATTTTTTTTATTACTAACAAGAATAGTAAAGTTAAAATTACATGAAAACCCAGAGGTCGTGATGTTTAGAGCAGAGCCATTAAAATCAATTTGCTCAAAGCATGACTAACTTTGGATCCACTCCAATGATAGAACCCACTTGGTGTTCACCTGTTGCTTTCCCTCATCCAGAACTGTGCTCACACTTCCAGATTCCCATGTGCATTAGTCAATATGAATGGCTTCCAATACTGAATGACCAATCTGGGGAGAAGGTAGTTTTCCCAACGTCAATGTTATGCAATCATTACAACAGAAGATGAGGTTTAGCAACCAGTGTGATGTAGTGGTTTGAACATTGACTAAGGCCTTTTCTGCACGATGACACTCTCACAATCCTGGCAGCACCTGTGCTGGGATGGGAGCATGTTCCCAACACTCCTCTCCACATATGACCAGCCTGTGGAAAGGAGTGCAAAGGACAAGTTCCATCATTCCAGGCTGCAGCTGACCTTCTTCCCACATCGCAGTAGAGGAGGAAGCAGGTAAATTGTGCTTCCAGCCCTTCTGCATGGCTGGCTGCAATGGAAGACTCATGAGATTGGGGGTCATTGACGGAGTTTTTCTGTCAATGATATACCCCTCGATTGCACCAGCTGGTGAAACGAGAAGGGCAGGACTGCAACGATGTCATGTGGAACCATTGTAGTGGTCTCGCTCTTCTTCTGTCCCCATGCCAGGATGCCATCATCATGTCAAAGACCCTGGAGACCACGGTTTGATGCCCTGCTCAGTCGTGGAAAGCTACTGGGTGACCTTGAGTGCATCTCACACTCCCAGCCCCAGAAAACCCTGTGATAGGTTCGCTTTAGTATTGCCATAGGCCATTTCCGCACTAGTCTGTTATAGCGCTCTGATTCTACTTTCACCATCCTGTGGAATCCTGGAGTTTGCAGTTTCGGGAGGAGCCGGTGGCTTCCACAGGATTCCACAGGATGGTGAAAGTGGAATCAGAGCGCTATAACAGTCTAGTGTGGAAATGGCTATAGGTTGGCAGTGACCTGCAGGCACTCAGCAACAACTACAGTCTTCAGGTTGCCCAGCAATTGATCAAACAAGGCTGGTCACAAGGGTACCGTATATCAATCTGTCATTGTTGGTTTCTTTTGGTTTCTCATTTGGTCACAGACTTGGAAAATTTCCCCCATCTTAACTTTGATATGACATGAGAAATCTGAGACTTTTTTTTGGGGAAAAAACCCCACACATTTTTTTTGTGTGGGTTTTTGACCAATACACTTATTTCTGGCAAGTTTTTTTTTTAAAAAAAATATAATCCACTTTTGAAAAATAGCTTCATCAATATCCACACTTCTGTATGTACATTCTGCTTCTTTACATTCTTTCTTTTTTTTTTAATTGCAGAGCTACACTGCAAAATTTGGAGGGGTGAATTGGAGCCAGCATGGTGTTGTGGTTTGAGCATTAGACTATGACCCTGGAGACCAGAGTTCGATTCCCCACCCAACCATGGAAGCCCACTGGAAGCCTTGGGCTCATCACATGCTCTCAGTCGAAAACAACTTGAAGGCACAGAACAACAACAACAACAACAACAAAAAACTGTTTTAATTCATGCATTGGCCTATAGGTGTGATATTAGGTAAATTTATATTAAAATGTAACTCATTTTCCTCCTTGTCTGTATTCCAATATAGCTGCACTGTGGAGCAACAAAAGGGAGATTTCCCTTGTCAGTTGGGACCTTCTTAGAGGTTTTTTTGGGGGAGGGGGTGTCTCAATGGTGTGAGAGGCTATCAGTTCAAACAAATGGCAAATGGAAAGAAAGATGCTTAGGGAAACAAATAAATATTGCTCCCAGAATCTTCACCGTGTGATTCTTTAAAAAGAATCTTTTGAAGTATCACTTCATCTGTGTCATATTAATTTACCGCACTGGCTAGAAACAGTAAGCATGGTTTCAATGTCTAGCCTGAAGATGACTCACGAGATCGTGATAAATTGCCCTCCCTGCTAGTAAAGCACCAGTAGCAATACTATGGGGGATTTCTAATGACAGATCAGCTTCCGTGCAAAGCCAAAGACAGGCAGGATGGGCGACTACCGTTTTGTGACTCAGTCCGAAGATTCCATATGTCTGCACTGCCTTTGGCAATTTGTTATTCCCATTAAGGAGTGCAGCGTTGCTATCCCAAAGGACTTAACTGCAAGTCTGAGGTCAGAAGTGTGTTCTTATAATAAGTGGTCTGCAAGGGAGGGATTCTAAAGGAGTTATTCTGCTAAAGATCATGCTGAGCTCTGGATGTGGGAAAACGGAAGCATGCTGCTGAGGTTTTCTTTGCACCTAGATGGAGATGTCAGGGCAGATATTTCTCAGTCTCTAAAAAATAGAGCACATATGCTTGGTCTGTGGTGTATACAAAGATGTCAGGTTCTACAGCTTTCACTGTGCTTCCAAAACGTAGAGGAGATGGACTGTGTGAACAATACTTACTTGTTTTTTATACTTTCTATCTGTCTTGCGTATGTTGAACTATAATGGTCCTCAAACCTGTGGCTTTGTGGCACTCTCACTCTGAGCTCCTTGTAGGAAGGGCAGGACACCATATAAGATACGTGCAAGTCTCTGTGGTTAAAGGCTGAAATCACATACATCTGGGAAAGTTAGAGGTTGTATACCGGGGCAGAGGTCAAGTAGTTTGACCTGCCGCCCTAGAACAGCCACATTGTAGGAGGACAATGTTCCTCTACCTTTCAGAGTTTTGTGGCAGAGAGAATTTCAACAAGAGTAGCTGTTCATCCTGCTGAGACAGCTGCTGAAAGTCCTTACGCACCACTGTTAAAAATACAGGATCCCATCCCCTTTTTCATGGGGCCACTATACTCCATCCTGGAGGGAGAGGTCCTGAGAGGAAAAAAGTCTCCACACCCGTCACTCTGCAACAGGAAAAACAAAGGTATTACTGGGGCAGAAGGGAAGGTGACTAGAGGCCACAGAGTAACAGAAGAATAGGAGACCTGGCCCATTTCCGCACTAGCCTGTTCTAGCACTATGATTCCACTTTCAACATCCTATGGAATCCTGGGGTTTGCAGTTGGCCCCTCTCTAAACTGCAAACCCCAGGATTCCATAGGATGTTGAAAGTGGAATCATAGTGCTAGAACAGGCTAGTGAGGAAATGGGCATGGAAGAGGTAGACACATGCCTGGTGTTTGTGTGCGCTCGCGTGTGTGGTGTGTGTGCCCGTGTGTGTGCGCCCTGTTTCTGTGGTGCTTTGACAGCTTCAATGTAGCTCTGCAGGTGTTAGCATAATGAGGCCTTGGTAATGCCATGCCAGAGAAGGCAGACAGTTTAAAATGAGAGTAACTTCTGCTCTGCTCACTTCTCTTTCCATAAGGAGAGAAAGAGTTGTTAAAAGCACACCATGTCAGGGAAATGGGTTAATGTGGCCAGAACTGTAAGTAACATGCTGTCTTCTAATGACCTTTCTGGAGCCATAATTTTACAGGAATGAAACCCAGTACCAAGAGGTACATTGTTCTGAGGCTTGTGTTTTGCACAATGTTTAGACACTTCCCTTTCTATCTCTAATTGTTTTAGGTTTGGCGGATCCTCTGTATTTCTTGCACAGGACTAAGAGTCATTCTTTTCTCTAGCTGTGGCTCTGAACTTCCTACCTCCCCCAACTCAGTGCTTTTGCAGGTCTTGAACTATTTCCCTCCTTGTCTGTGTGGATAATCCATTAAACAGACAGATGATTCCTGCTGGGCACAAGAGAACCCTGTGGTCACGAGAAACGGTTCTCTTGTTACGTCTAGGCAGGTGGATAGACTGTCTAGCCAAATGTAAACACAGTCCATGTTTTCATTTTCTGCTAACACCTGAGAATGAGTACTCCCACACAACTAAAAAACCCCTAGGAGGTCCAGAGGATCTGGAATCCAAGGCAGCTACTGCCAAAGGAAGTGAAAAGGCAGAAGGACTGGGAAAAGGAAAAGGGCTCAGTTAGTCCTAGATAAGTTGTGGGGTTGAAGAAGCACCTTCCCCCATGCAAGAGACAGCAAGCTCTCTTTGACAGTAAAGCACCATCTGAGAAAACATTGCTCAGGAGTCTGTTATGCTACTGTTATGTAAAATATTCCTCATATCCTGCCCTTTGTCACTCTGAACAAAGTCAAATAAATATCAAAGTCTTTTCCAGTATGAAACGTCGGTTTGTCTGCAATGCTTTCCGATATCTTTGTGAATACTCAGATATCATGAGAAGAATGTTAAAGTTAAATCAGTAGAATGTTATGGCTCAAACTCTGGGCCAAAAACATAGCTCAAAGTTAGGGAAATGAAAATGAACTTTAAGAATGCCATTCTCTGTAAGATGGTGAAAGATGGTGTTGTGTTATTTTAACAGAATGTATGCAGGGATCATGTGCATGCAGGCACAGAATATCTTCTCATATACATTTATGAACCAGTTTGAGAAAAAATATTAAACTTGGTGCCCAAGCTTCAGGCTGCTGTAGTTTTCCAGCCATTCCCCATAAGCCATGAACATAACCAGCATGTAGCTTCCTTTTCAAACTCTGCCAATAGTCTGCAAGTGCATTCATGGGAGCCCATCTGCTCAAGAAAGAATTTTAGGTTTGACAAGTTCTCCAGCACTTTTCTCTATGGTTTTAGTATTCCACCCCCACTCCATTTTCTTTGGCAGTGGAAAAGGAACACTGCCTGGACATTGCCAGAAAATGCCTAGCTTGGCACCCTTCTTCAGTACAAGCATCCAAATAGACAACCCCAAAGAAATCTGTACAGCAGAAAATGTCAGAGGAGAGATTAACCTTTTGAAAATCCACATGCACTGATAGAGCAACTCATACAAAATAATAGTTCTATGGCTGAGCACTTGGGATGTCAGCAAATGGCAATACCAGAATGTTCAGAGAGCAGTAGGAAAGCTGTGTGGGATGGACAAACATTTAGTTCTGTGTGGAAGAAGCGTTCCAGATAATAAAAGGCTTGGGAGATGATAGCTCCAGAGGAGGAAATACTATGAATTCTTCTAATTTATTACCCAGGCCAATATTTCATAAATTTGTTTTCCCACTCTTGGCATAGATTAGTGCTATGTAGGTTCACATCCCCATTTTTTCCTGCCTGAAAGTTCCCAAGACACAATTCTGCCAACACAACTCAATTCTGACTCACAAGGGGATTTATTGCTCTTATTAGTCTGCACACGGGCTATGTCCTTGTTGTAGGCCATTTCTGCACTACACAGTTATAGTGCCATTATTCCACATTCAACATCCTGTGGAATTCTGGGCTTTATAGTTTGCTGAGGCCAAAAAGCTCTCTGGCTGAGAATTCTAAATGCCCCTCCCTAAACTGCAAATGCCAGGATTCCATAGGATGTTGAAAGTGGATTAAGAACACCGTAACAGTGTAGTGCAGGAACGGCCGTAGCTGTGTTTCAGACACACTACATCACTGATACCAGCCTTAATCTATGAAGTGCCCCCAAGAACGAGGCCATGGTTGATTGTTTCTCATCCTAAACCTCCCTGGGGATCACTTGAAATTGGAATGACATTGTACATGACTTCTTTGCAGAGTGTTTGCCCTAAATTTTATTTTATATGGACTATACTGAACTTGTGTTTAAAGCAATAGCTACCCTTTATTCTTTGTGTTGGTTTTTGTTTATTTTTACTTCTACACTTTTGAGTAGAAAAGTCTGATTCAAAGGGGTGTATATGAATGATAGATGCTGGAATTCTAAGCAGAATTATTAAGGAGGAAGGCACACAAAGAACCAGCATGGTGTGGTAGTCTGAATGTTGGACTAGGACACTGGGAGACCAGGGTTTGAATCCTCATTTGGTCATGGAAACCTTCTTGGTGATCTTCAGCCAGTCACACTCTCTGTCAGCCTCAGGAAAAGGCAATGGCAAACCTTCTCTGAACAAATTCAGCCAGGAAAACTCTGAGATAGTGTTGCCTTAGAGTCGCCATTAGTTGGAAATGACTTGGAGGCACACAGCAATAAATAAACAAAAAGACCCACATGATATAAAGGTACTTTCTTCCAAGTAGGAATGAGGGGGAAAAAATCAGTGTCTTTTTGAGATTCTCACCACAATTACCCGTTTCACACTGCTTAAGACTCATTACAGGAAAAGTGCTCTTAGAAATCTTCACATTCACAAAACTTGTATAACTTATGCAGAAAATCATGCATACTTTTTAAAAATATGAATGGCTAAACTGTGTGCACTTGTAAAATACACATAAAGATACACTTCAGTCATGGGCAAAATGTTCACAAAAAAGTGTGTTTTAGGCAAAATGTATAAATGAGCAAATACCTTATGGCAAATGCATATGGAGAGTGTACACATTTCCATAGAAGACAAGTCTCTCAAACTGATACAAAGAAAGAATCATTCAATTGGGATTTCAAAAAGCGCAAAAACATTATTGAGATAGGTTTTTGCATCCCTACTGCCAAGAAAACATGTATAGGACACATAGGACCCACTATGAATTTCTTTTTTCCATTGTCTTTGGTGTTTTGAATTGTCTAATAAACACTGACATTTCATATAATGGCAAGAAACATAATAGCAAGGAACATACTGGGGTGAGTTTAGACATATATCATGATTAGAATAGACTCACTGTATTCAAATCAGTGAGACTAACCTATGCCCCACTGACGGCAAAAAGTCATTTCAAAGTGTGACTAAACATGGATCCAATTCATGAATCCTGTCACTGGTTTGTTTGTTTGTTTTTTTTGTAAATTAGCCCCATTCTTGTTCTGCAGCCTTCCGGCGGGGAATGAGCACCTCTACCTCTGCCCCAAGATACATACAGTCAGTGCCATAGGGATCAGAAGAACGTCATGGACCAAGATCCTCCATGGGGATATGTATATTTATCATGCTCTTGATGCTACTGTCTAGTAACTCTCCTCTACTCTACTGCCTAGTAACAGTGCAATCTCTCCACCACTGCCATTTCCATGTTGTTCTCTGAGAACACAGAAATGGCTGTGTCTTTTGCGGGGGGGCTGCCGTGCTCACAATATGAGTTTTTGGGTTATTACATGATTGGAACAAATTCTGACATCTGCTATTACCAAAAAACAAAAACAATCAGACAAAACTGAGTCAACTTATGCTGTCACAATTCATCAACAGGATACCGGCGATGATGAAAATGGAGATGTGAAACACATTTGTATTCCTGACCACACTAGCAAACTGTAAGGAAGACAACCTATGTATGGATGAAAGGAAACACATTTGTTTCAGAGTTTGGAAAAGTTCTTTTTTGGATGATAACTTCCAGAATTCCTGAGCTAGCATAGCTAATATCTTTTTTAAAAATCCTGTAGTATAAAAAGGTAATTTTTATTATCCCTGATGCACATACAGTGGGTCTGCTGTATCTATAAGGGATTGGTTCCAGGACCCCTCGCAAATACTAAAAATCCCACATGTTCTTGTTAAAAAATAGCATTGGAGGTAGTGACAAGCTGCAGATGCAACAGAGGTGTGTCAATCGGCACTGCCATGTCCATATGGAAACTCCTCATCACTCTGCGATTGTTGATGACGATGGTGCTGATCCTGCTCATTCATTAGCAAACAAGCAAACAGGAGTGGCAGTGGCACTGCCAACAATCACAGGGTGGCAAGGAGCTTCCACAGGGACATGGCAGTGACAGTGGTACCAATCTTGTTTGCTTGTTTCTTGGAATCAGCCTCAACCTTTGGAGGGGGTGGCGTGGTGGCAGTAAGCATACTGCAAGGCAAACTCTCAGACATCACAAAAGACACAGACTGTCTTCCTGATGCCTCACCTCTGGGGAGCAGCAAGACATCTGCTTTGCAAGGCCTAAGGCCATTTCCGCACGAGTCTGTTATAGCACGATGATTCCACTTTCAACATCCCATAGAATCCTAGAGTTTGCAGTTTCGGGAGGGGCTGTCTGGTCCCTGCCGAAACTGCAAACCCCAGGATTCCATAGGAGGTTGAAAGTGGAATCATTGCGCTATAACAGACTTGTGCAGAAATGGCCTAAGAATGCTTGCCTGGTGTTCAGGCTGGGACTTGCTGTCACCTTTCCTGCTGGCCTAGAACTGCTTCTGCAGTATAAGCCAGGCTTTTTTTTTTCTTTTTTTTTTTTTTGCACTTTTCAGTTTGTGGTGGGTTAAATTTGAGGATCTCAGGCTCACAAATACAACTGGCCCACTATATTACTCTTCCTGGATTGGGATGAGGATGACAAACCTTTCTTAGCTAAGTATTTTGCCCCATTCTTTGTGCCTGGATGGGTGATCTCTACTGGACAAAAACTGAAGAAATCCTTTGTGGAAAAGGTTAACTTTTTGGTTATGTATGTCAGATGTATGGCTGGTTTTCAAAATGATGTGCATTTAAATGGTTATCATGTTTCTTTACTATCACCTCCCCAGACCTCTTACAGTAAAAGGCTACCTTGGTCAGACATTCATATGAAAACTCTCCTTCCTTAAGAGAACTGGATACACCTGGGATCATTACATAAGGGGCTAACGATCCAAAGTTTAATGTAACCTTTGAGGTTCTAGTCTGTTGTTTTAAAAGACATCATGCTTCCTTAACCTATTGTCTATTGTTCTCTCAATGTTTTTTTCCAGCTAAAGGACAAATCTTTAATGCAGTGGAATTTAAGAAGGCAAAGTTTTACAATGGGGCTTCCATCCTATGGTGACTGATGAGCCAGTATTGTTCTTGAAATGTATTCTTCAAAAGCTTGTTTTTCTATGTATAATATTTTTCCATATTTTTTCCAAGATTCTGTTTTTACACTCATTCACTCACATGCACACATACATATACAGTCACACACCCGTGTACATTAAAAATGATACATCTTCAGAGTTGTACTTGCACCCATACTTTCATCAGTGGAAAATTTGAAAAAACTATTTGTGATTTAAAAAGGGTGGGAGGAGATGGTTGCTCTATCTAATAAGCTGGGAACATGATAGTTGCACAATACTTTTTGCAGGGTGCTTTTGTTAAAACTCTACAAAAATCTGAGGTAGCAGCACCCACACATGGAGCCTGTGAGAGAAGAAAATCAGAATGCATTCCTGTAAGAGGAAAAGTAGCTCCTGTAAGAATTCAATGTGTCTGAAAAGGGAGTACCTATTTTTCAATCTAATAAAGCAAGCAGTTTGCTTCTGGAAATCTCAAAACATGTTATCTTTTACCCTCCCAATGCCAAGGGTAATGACTTTCCTCAGTGAGCCATGCTTCAAGCCTGTGACCTTTTGGCCTTGGGTGGATTGAAGGCCTGTGACAGATGCCCGAAGTTGGCCTTGAACGGCAGGAAATGTATTGCAGGCATTCCTTAGGCTTAAAAAATTTGGGGGAATTGAGAAGGCACCGACAGGTCAGTGGAAGTTTGCGTTATCTCTCAAAATGAGAACTGGGGATGGTAGAGAAGGGAAAACTCTTTCTAACAAGGAACAGGACTCTGGCTTCCAATCAGCAGGAAAGGCAGGTGCAGTCTTCAGTTGAGCAACATATGTTAAATGGCTTTGAGGAACCTTTCAAGGCTCCCTTGTAAAAATCCACATCTTTCTCTCTGTATTTAAAGCATCTTTGTACAGACACTAATTCCTCAAGTATCCAATCCGGGATTGACTTTTAGTGTGTTTGTCCAGGCAAGCTGCCAGCACAACCATTCCTACAA
The DNA here is from genome assembly GCA_948474755.1 of Ctenosaura bakeri. Taxonomy (NCBI): domain Eukaryota; kingdom Metazoa; phylum Chordata; class Lepidosauria; order Squamata; family Iguanidae; genus Ctenosaura; species Ctenosaura bakeri. The sequence goes on along the minus strand of CAOLHI010000193.1, from coordinate 46,836 downwards.
TGCTCCCAAGCTCTGACATTTTTGTTAACGCTGCAGTAAATCACAGCAACTTTTTGAGTTAAGTTTTTCACAGAAACATAGAAGGGGGTAGAGCCACCGCAGAAGTACAAACAGAGATGTCTTTTCTTTTCTTTTTTTTAAAAATCTCCAATCAAAAGAGAAATAATTGGGGTGAAAAAAAGGACCACCAGATGGGAGCTGTTAAGGAATGAAAATACTGCAAAACAATCTATTGTCACCCCTGCTTGGTGGCCTGAACAACTGTGAAATGATTTGGGTCCCTACTTAGTGGAGAAAAGATGGCATATGGATGAACTGTGATACAAGTACAAAACCAGCCCAGAGTTGTGTTTGCCTTTTCCTGTCAAACAGAAAGGGTTAGGAAAGCATGCTGAGGTTGTGGTGAAATTGCTAGAAGTCTGTAATCTGAACTCTTGCTTTACAATCCCTCCATCTCCACCAGGCACCAGGGGAAATGATGAAGACCATTTAATCTGGCGGACTAACAGTAGCAGCAGTTTCATACCAGATTTCAGCAGGGAAAATATAAATGTGTCTGTGTGTTTGCATGGAGTGGATGGGGGCTGAGGACACACACAAACTGTGGTGTTATTGAATACCAGCCACCCACCCACCCACATATTGGAGTTGTGCCTATAACTGAGCATGCCTGTAATTTTGCCAGTATTTTGTTCCAACCCCCAGACTCTGCTGAGAAACACATTTACAGGCATACACTTTTTTGGGGGGGGGTAAAAATCTGTTTCTTGCCACTCTGATCAGAATCTGTGCATTTTCTGAAAACAGCTGAAGGAGACAGAAGACTCCTAACACTTAACTCTCTCAGACTAATGAAACAGGAAAAGCTTTTTCTTTTTGCAAGAGTGGGCAACTGCAGAGGGAGTGAGGGCCATTTTACCTGCCAGTGCCCATCTGGCAGGTCACACTACCAAGTTTCAGCAGAACTGAAGTGATGTAATGTCATTTCCTGCCACCAATTTGGCTTTTTTTGGCTGATTTTTTTTTGGCCTTTTTTGGTGTTTTGGGGAGGTTTGGGGGGCTTTGCATGCTTAGGGGAAGAAAAACACTACATTTTAGATAGTTTTGGTCCAACTGGGGACAACAAAATTGCCTGAAAATCACCCCTCCGTTTTTTTTTTAAAATTGGGTGGGGCTGGGGGCTGGAGAGATCTTCTGGGAGGTGGGTTTCAAGGGCTGCCCTTAGAAGTCTCAAAGACTATATGTAGCCTGCAGCCTTCACTTTGTATACCCTTAGTCAGGGGCCTTGAAAAACAAATGTTTTGTTTGTTTGTTTTGTTTTGATCAGTGGCTGTGAGGATGGCAAAGCAGTGTTAGGTGCTGATGATTCCTATGTGTGGCTTAATTTTAAGCACCTTGGTCCTAGAAATAGGTGTTCTAATTGCCCTGTCCATGATGTATCTCTTTTGGAAGCCAAATTCTATTTCTTCCTCCTACCCCTGATTTGTGGCTAATGCCCTTCCTTCCTCAATTGCTTCCCCACTTCCTCTGAATTCCGTATCCATTCTCTTTGTAAAGAATTTGCAAAGCAGTTCAGGTGCCTCTTCACATTACAAAATTACAGCATTGTTATTCCATTTCAAGTACTGTGCCCACATCGTTTGGAATCTGTGTCTTGTAATTTGGTGAGGCACTAGACTTCTCTTCTAAATATCCCTTCCCTAAACTGCAAATCCTGGGATTCCATTGGATGGAACCAGAACATTTAAAATGGAATCATAGTGCTGTAACTGTGGATTGTGATTATTGCAACCTAATAGGAATTTGCTTGCTGTGCTTCAATTAAACATAATGCTAATTCAATGTATTTGATATACTGTTGTAGTACCGCCTCAATCCATCGGGAGAGGCGGGATGATGATGATGATGATGATGATGATGATGATAATAATAATAATAATAATAATAATAATAATAATAATAATAATAATAATATCAAGAGTAGAAGTGTGGAGACCACTTAAATCCATCTGGGATAGTTTCAGAAGGAGGGCTGTTAGTTCTAGCAATCAGAATATGTTATGCACCTACTCAGTCTTCTTCTTCAACAGACTATTAGCAGAAAAAAGTGCTGGCAAAATGCAGCAAAGTTACAAATGGAAGGAAAAAAATGGAGCATTGACAGTCTCTGAGCACTCCTCCAGGTAGGGTAAATGTGCTGGGAGGTTATGGTATTTGTTATTGTTGAATTTCAGTTTGTTTGTTTATTTACATATCCCAACAATATTTCTGTTGTTCTGGATTATTTTCTAACAATCCCCAACAGCAACTGCAGCATATTATTCCTACTCTTGACTAGTTTTTTTTATTGCAAGACACATTAGAACTAAAAAAAAGGCCCCTTCTTTTCTCTCTCTTTTTGAGTTATATTGCATCAGTGAAATAGCATTTTTACACTATGACTCAAAGAAATTTGGGGAAAAAATTCAAAAAGGAGAAATTGCCTTTCAAATCATAAACCATTTCAACAAACCATACTCCCAGTTGTTGTTGTTGTTTTTTAAATATTATTGTTACTATTTTTGGAAAAGCCTTAGTGCAGACCCAAGAAACCACGACAAGCATTTCTCAAAAAAGAACTGAGCAAGCAGACCAGGAGGCAACAACAACTGAGAAAACCCAAGGAGCTACATTATATATCAAACTTTTGGTCCTGGTATGTAAAGCTTTGCACTTTAACCTCCCTCAGTACCTTGCAGCTTGGCTTGTTTGGTACGTTCCATCTAGGAATCTAAGATCTGCAGGTGAAGGATTATTGTCTGTTCCACCAACGCATACTGCTCTGTCAAGGCTGTGAGCCTTTCGAGATCTGGCTCCGTATTTGTGGAACGGGTCTTCCTTTGGACTTCCAGCTGGAGGAGGATCTCACTCCTCTTTGACTCACCATCTTAAGCCATTGAATTGTGTTTAAGGTGCTGAGATGGGTAGTGACCGGTGGGGTGTTGAGGATTTCATGCCATGTATTCTTGCTTTTTTTTAAAAAAATGTCTTTGTCCCTGACTGTATATGTCGTTGTTCCACTCTTTGGTGTAAAAGGTATTAGAAATAAATGTTGTTGTTGTTGTTGTTGTTATTACCATGAGGACTCACACTTCTTTAGACCAATCTCAAAGACTCTTTAATCAGGCTAGGAAACTGTGTGAGAAAAAGCCTCAAATGGAAACATCCCTTGTTAAAGCTTTCTTGTTTGTTCCTTTTGCTGGTGTTAGACAAAACGAGCACAGCCTACTACACTTGTGGTCTTGTAATGCAACCCCACAGCTATTGCTGCTGCTGCCACTTTTTTCTAATCTTTAGAAATCCTGCCTCCGTGAGCTCAACAGAGGCTAGATCTACATGAGGGCTGTATCCTAGCTCCACTGTGTAATTTCCCGGCCCCAGTTTGACCTCTTTATTGCCACACACATTTGTTTTAATCCAGGTGTGGACCCCTATTACATAGGCCTTTTTTGCATTGCATTTGTCATTCGAAAGGGCCTCTGGACCATCATGCTATTGCGAGGAGCATTTCAGATGAAGTCCTTGCAATCACACGACTCTGCCAGGGCCAGCAGGCGCTAATCACACACTATATCATTTTTGACTTTCAGCCAAAAATGGTGTGTGATTGCGCATCATTCCAGGGCCCCACGTGCACTTACCATCCGTGTGGAGCTCTGGAGCCATGGCCCTCGCGCTTCCTCCCCCAGCGCAGCCTGGGAAAATACCCGGCTGCGCTGTGGAAGGAAGAGGCGGAGTCCTCATGGTGTCTGCTGGCCGGCCGGCAGCTCCTGTGGAGCAGAAGCAGCGGGGATGCAAGAGACTCACGGAAGAGGCTGCTCGTGTGATCCCCACGTGACCACCCCGGACGGAGGCAAGTTGCGGAAAAGGCCATAGTCACATCAGTGCAAGAGGGTGTTTCTACTGTGTGTTTGTCATATTGGATTATGTCCTGTCACACAACTGCAGCAGCTGCAGGTTTGTTTTGTTTTTTGCACATATTTGCATATTCACTTATTCAAATAGCCTTTTTCACTTTCTGATTGCCCACGTCTATAAAGTGAAGCTGGTAGAACAGGAGAGGTGAAATGCCAACCTGCACATGCGTACAACAGTATGTATGTGAAAGTTTGCCTACAAACACCCTTCCCCCAAAAAGTGACACCACGTTTTCCAGACACTGATACAAATAGGAGAGCTAGTTTTCTTTGGCAGAAATGATCTGATGACTTCAGTGATCACCTGAGCTAGGTGACCACTGCTAACCTGGCTCCACCCTCTCCCATTTGCAATTTGCTCCCTCCCACCCAGGGGACTACACAAGTATATATACTCTGTTTCACTTCCATGCCACCATATCCTCTGAAGATGCCAGCCACAGATGCAGGCAAAACGTCAGGAGAAACTACTAATAGAACATGGCCTCAAAACCCGGAGAACTCACAACAACCTATGGATTCCAGCCGTGAAAGCCTTTGACTTTAGAAGACAAAGATTTTTTTTTAAAATCACCTTAAAGCCCCCAGGCATCAAAAAGATGTGTTTTCACATCAGAATGGTGGTGGGGGGGGACATTGTATGTATGTATGTATAGGACTGAGGCTGAGGTAAGGATGTATTATTTAGCCGGTAGATTCAGCCAGATTCAGCCAGAGTCTCTGGTTCTGAAGATACATTGGAAGAGTGCATTATATACAAATGTTACAGCTTGTTTCTACTTAAAATTTTGGCAGCTTTAACCATTCATAATTCTGGCTATTGGATAAGCGTAGGATTGGAGAAAGGAACCACCTGGATGAAACAACAAAAGGGAGTGGAAAGAAGAAAAAGAAAGAGTAGAACTCCAAGCAGACGGAGGAAAAGGAATAGAGGGGTGAGAAGAAACAAGACAACAAAAATTGTTACACAAAGGAGTGTGGTCTTGGCCTTTCCCTAGGCATTTGCTTTAGAATCCTGAGACTTCAGAGAGGATACGGCACAGCTGTTAGAGGAAGCTGCTACAGAATGTATTCTTTTGGACTGGTGCTTCATTTTTACCTCCAGAGTCACTAATTTCATATCCTCTACATGAAAGATAAGGGGGGGGAAATGAAGGAGAGTTTCTTCCCTTTAAACATTTCCTGGATTTGGTCATTTTCTGCTTTCCTAAAATTAGGAAAAAGATTCAAGGAAGGAATGCTAAATCACTAAAAACCCTTTTCACACCTTACCCTTTCACGGAGCTGGGGTGTGGGGCTCGTGCGAGCAGCCTCCAGCGAGAGGCTCTCATGCCCCGGTCCCATCAGCTCCGTAGCTGCTTCCTGTTTGCGCGAGCGCCCCGCCTCTTCCTTTCACGGTGCAGCCTGGGACCTTTCCCAGCCTGCACTGGAGAGGAGGCACAATCGGCCTGGCTCCCGAGGCTTCGCACGCCAGGTAAGTATGTGCGGGGCCCCGGAGCAATGCGCGACCATGCAGCATTTTCGGCTTCAAGCCAAAAATGAAAAAATGCATGCGCTGTCCACGTCAGGCCCTTGAGCGTTGCGCAAATGTGAGTGTGTCGTGTGGACCGCTCCTCGCATTTACGCGATGCTCGAGGGGCCCTTTCGCATCGGAAATGCAGTGCAAAAAGGGCCTAAGAAAGATCACATTCAACTATGGATTTCATTTCCTGGAGGAAATTGCTTCTGTTTTTGTGCTATTTCCAGGAACTGCTAGAACTCTGGAGGAAAATCTAGCAATCTTTTTTTGGGTTATTTCTGCAATTTCTGACAATATGAATGACAATGCTTATGAAAACTGCACCTTCAAACCTTCAGTGATCCATCCACCCATCTGCTAAGCCATTTCTCCTTGTGACAGAGAAGTGGTTTGATACTCTGGAGCAAAACTCAGGAAAAAAGGAAATCTGAGGATTTAATGAAGAAATAATTCTGTTTGTTCAGGATAGAGTTAGCTTCTTATCATGTGGCCTTTCCTCAGGTCAACCAAATTAGTGCTCCAAGTTGGAGATCACAAAATGGTTCCTGACTGTCTAAAGTGGTTTTTTTCAGACTTTACACATTTACAGAATCGGTTCCTCCATGTGATCTCTCTGCCAGGGAATACCAGGGCTTCTACTGCAGAGTATAACAAAGCTCCAAAGCCTTTCCTATTCCCTCAACTCTGGCTCACCAGGTAGTGAGCTGCAGCATCAAGGACTGACTTAGGAGAGAGCCAGCTCAGATGGAACAGGAACTTCACATTGCAAATCCCTGAGCACAATGGCCCTTTCTGCATCCTACCTTTTCTTGGCGCTGGGGTGCAGTGATTGCACAAGCAGCCTCTTGTGAGAGGCTCTCGCTTCCCTGCTTCTTCATCTCTGCATGAGTTTCCTGTTCTCACAAGAGCCCTGCCTCTTCCTTTTGCAGTGCAGCCTGGGACCTTCCTAGGCTGCACTGAGACAGGAAGCATGACTGGCCCAGCTCCCAAAGCTCCGCACGCCAGGTAAGTGCACGCAGAGCCCAGGAGCAATGCACGATCGTGCAGCATTTTCCGCTGAAAGCCAAAAATGCAAAGGTGCATGATCATTGCCTGCTGGCCCCTGGAACCTTGCACGATTGCGAGGGCGTCATGCAGATTGCTCCTCACAATCGCGCGAGGCTCCAGGCCCTCTTTCGCATGGCAGATGCCATGCAAAAAGGGCCAATGTCAGTTAAGGGACTCAAGCTTCCAAGTGGTACTACTACATGTATAAACAGCCTTATATTCCCCATTCCACACTTACGGAGCAATTGGAATAGGGTGGGCAGATGAGAAGAAAAGAAGCCAGATGGGACCAGTACTTTTTATGCACCAGTATCTTTGAATTGTCTGTATAATAAATCTGACATCTGTATGTGCTGGAGTCTGATAGTAGGACAGGGTCCATGTTTTGCATCCTACTGTGCTTTCCACCACCTAGGGCTGGCAGGAATCCTGCTTTTCCCACTTGATTTTCAGAATACATAGCCCCATTCCACTCCCTGCCCTGCTTTCAGCTCTCAAAGGGGCTGCCTACATATTTCACTGTCAAAGAGTAAGTATTTATTTTTTGCCAGCTTTCCTTCTGGTTCTATTTTCTTTGCCTTATTTATGGTTCTTCCCTTTCAGCTCCTTACTGTCTCATCCTGGACCTTTGCTTTATGCTCCTTCTCATCTAGGAGGCATTAATCTGTTGGAGCAGTGTGTAGAGTGATGGACTTCCCCCATCATCATTAATTCTCTTTCAGCTTCTAGATCCACAGCAGCTGGACATGTTCTGCTGGCAGCTTCCTGAACCCTAGTGCCATACGTTAAAAAGTTTCATTGACAGAGGCCTATTGTTTCATTCTCTCTGGTTCATTCATGCTAGCAGGCCAGACAGACAAATAACACATTTGGCCAAGACTTTGAATGAACATCCACAAATCTGTTCTTGGGGGATGGCGGTTGTTTTGGGCAAAATGAGTATAGTTTATTCAGGGAAGTGCACATGTATGTTTCTGCCATTCAGAATCAATATTGTTCATATTCTTCAAAATATGAACTTAAAAACCCCCATGGCATAAGGCATTTGTGGGATAAAGTCACCTCAATAGCAATATAAAGTATTGTTGTTTTGAGTGCACATGGAACCCATTCATGCTGCACAATTATAACACTATGATTCTACTTTGACTGCTCTGGCAATGTCCTTTGAAATGCTGGGATTTGCAGTTCAGAGAAGGGTATTTAGAATTTCCACCCAAAGAGCTCTAGTGCCTCACCAAATTACATGTCTTGATATTTCATAGGATCCAGCCATGACAGTTAAAGTGGAATCATAAGGCAATAACTGTGTAATGTGAAAGGGCACACAGAGAGAAAAAATGTAGTGTTGGATGCAGGATCTGCTTTCCACACATGAAAGGTCCCCTTACATCCTTGAAAGCCTTCTGAGGCCTTTTCCGCACAGGCTTAAAGAAACGGTACAGAGCATCCTCCAGAGAGGACGTCTACACCTGGGAGTGGACTGGGTCAGACCTACTTTGTGTAGTTCCGCAACTCAGCCCGCTCCTGAACGACCCGAAGTGGTCGTTCAGCGTGCTTTTGAAAGACTGCTTAAAACAGGTCTTTCAAAAGCACAGAGTGTGCCATTCCGTGTAGATTTGCAGGCTCACACCAATGCGAGCCTGCAGATCTGCTGGGGGCGGGCTTTAGGCTGGTGAGCTTCACCAGTTGGTGGAGAAGCCACCATTTTTGTCCCTGGAACAGTGAAGAGCACGGCCACGCACTGCTCCGGACCAGCCTGGACCCGCGGGTGGAACAGAAAGGTTCGGTGAGTACCGGCACGGGGCGATTCACTCGCCCCATGAGGAAAAGGCCTGAGTTACTTGAGTGTGGCTATGAATGGGATATGAGAAGAGGCAGGGCAGCCAAAGATATTTGATTGCCTGGGGCAAAGCAGCAGTGGTCGTCTTCCTTCATCAAGATTTGCAGCACGCCTAAGTGAAATTGACACTTCTAGTTCTTCTCATAGAGACAAAGCTAAGAGTTTCTCAAGCAAGTTTTTGGAAGCAACCTGTTATATTACCTATAACACATTTCTTTTGGCACTGTGACATTACCAGCATGGTTATTTTTAAAAAGATGATCTGACAGTGTCATTAACTTTTTGAGAGTTTCTTTTTCTCCTCAAAGGTCATTGAGTGAAAATTTTGTTCATGTTTGTATTTTTCAAAAAACTCAAAGTAACTAAGAAAGTAACTCTATAACTGAAACAAGGAACTCTTACAGGAATGGGTAACTACATACTTTAAAAAGGTATTATTCAAAGTTCTGTCCACGCCACCCCACCCCCAGAACTGAGGCAGGGTCAGAGATAAATATTTTTAGAAAGTTTGTGGGTTTACACAAACTTTCCCCCATTTTTGCTACATTTATCAATGGAGTAGTATTTCCTTAATAGTAGGGCTGACCCTGAGAAAGAGGTGATCTTGGGTCATTCTCCCCTTCCTATACAGCCCTACAAAATTCTTCCCCCAAAGGGTTGCGGAGATCTTGAGAACAGTGTGATAGATGGTGCCAGGGGATGCGGAGGGGGGGGCATTGGAGGAATAAATAAAGTTCATTCTCCACTTCCATTGGCCAGAAAATCCTGATTGAAGCCTGCTCAGTGATTGTTCTCATTTATGGGAAGAAACAATGGAATCAAGATGTAGTGAGTAGGGCCAAAAGTTCATGAGATATGTGGGCATGAGTAAAACCAGATTCTGCCTGTTGAACATTAGTTCAGCCTTATAGTGACCTTTGTATTCCAGCATTTTCATTTCCCCTTCTAAATCATATATGTATATTGTGTACAAGCATATGTCTACTAATTATGGTCCTGGACTCACATGGCAAACAGAGCTGCAGGGGAAGGGCCATCTTTGATGGCCTCCATGGGCAGAGACCAGGACACTGTGAGGTGCGAGGACACTGTGCATGGGAGATGAGGTTCAGAGGCAATAAAGGCCTGTCTGCTCCTTCACATGCCCCTTTCTGTTTGCTGCTTCACAATCAGCACAAACACACACAAGTAGCTGGGGAACAGGGAGACTGGGAGGTTGAGCAGCAGAGCCTTTGGGAGGGGGCTGGATCCTGAGGCCTAGTCACATTTTAGTGTCATTTAGGGCAAGTTGGGGTGGTATTGGCTGAGGTATGGGTCAGGCCTGCCACCTGCCTTCAGGATTTCAGGGGCTTGCGTATAAATCCCCCACCCTAAGAACGCTGCAGGAAATTTCCTGACAATTTGGCTGTTTGCAGCCTGTGTTCGATAAGTTCTCTTGTGAGGAGGAGATGTGCTAGTCTGGGCAGCTGGGAATCAGATAGCTGTAATTTATTTCCATTGTTGCTTTAATTTGAATTTGGGCTGGGCTGCTTGGTTGTGTTTGGGAGAATGTGCAATCACAACCCTGCTGGCTGGTATCCTGGTGAATCCCATTGCATAGGTTGGTAGAGGCCTGGTTTTCAAACTGCAGGATGAGCCTTGGTTGCTAGGTTACAGACTTCCTTAATCTGGGCCCTCTCTGGCTTTCTTACTAAGCAATGAGCACCCCCCCCATCCCATTCTCTTTTGTAGCTAGCTTTACTAATTCAATGTTTGGATATAAGGGTTTCACTGGTGAGAGCAGCATGTTGTAGTGGTTTGAGTGTTGGACTATGACCCTGGAGAACAGGGTTCGATTCCCCACTTGGTCCTAGAAACCTACTGGGTGACCTTGGGCAAATCATATACAGTCCTCCCTCCACATTCATGGGTTTGACCATCATGAATTTGATTATTTGTGAGGTGCTTATCCCTCCCCCTTCCTTCCTCCCCTCCCCTCCCCTTTGCCTCAGCACATGTTCCTTCTGCCCTCTGGAGCTCCCCCTCCCATCCCCTTGCCTCTGGCCTTGGTGCAGAGAAGGAAGGCTCCCGTGCCAGGACTAAAAGTAAAGGATGGGGATTGTGGGGGGAGGGAGATATTTGCAAATTTTCTACTTTTGCAAGGGTTCTGTGCCCCAAGCCCTTGAGAATGTGGAGGGGCCACTGTACTCTCAGCTTCTAGAAAATTGAGTGATATGTTCGCCTTAGGGTCACCATAAGTTGGAAATGACTTGAAGGCACACAACAGCACAGCAGGGCTCTGGAACTGCCTCTTTAGGTCCTTGGACTCAGGGGGTAAGAAAGGAGATTACCTTTGAGGTGGACCTGCGGGTTTTGCTCTCACTGATAAAATCTTGGAATTTGAGGAGGAGTGCTCTGGGTTTGACTTCCAGTAGGTGGCTGGCTGGGGAGCAATCCAATTATTGGAGTGCCCTTGGGGTTCAAGTGTTTCACCCAAGGGAAACTAGGGAGGTATTCTAAGGGTGACACCTAGTCTCAGCTGAACCCTCATCAGGTTTGCTTCCCACCGCCACTCCTTTCCAGGTTTGTCACAGTTTCAATATGTTTTAGGTCAATAATGTGGCCCTTATTTAATCCAACTCTTTGGTCTTGTCATTCCATGCTTGGTCATCAAGCCACTTTGTGCATATTTTAAGTAAGCATGTCAAGTCATAAGTCCTAGGCAGGTCGAGGACAAGTGAGGGTATTTGACAAATCCAGGAAGAGGAATTTGTTTTTCTCTCATCCTTTTCAACTCACTACAGGATAATCTTGGATGAGGATCTGTAGTCCTCAGGTGACCAGAATGTAAATCAGAATCTACTGGTAGGTCTCTGGAGGATGTGTGGTCAGTTTGCAAGAGTTTTTGTGGTAACTCCAGAAAGGGTGCAATTAGCCAGCTCTATTCCTCTTTGCTCCTTAACAGAAAAGGCGGATAAACTTCACACTTGGGTTTCTTTTTTTACTAGAATGCTGATGTGTTCTACCGAGTGTCAAGTGGGAAATGATGGCTGGAGAGGCAGGGACAATTACTTATTGCACACCATAAACTCTACATTCATCCCATAAACCATAAATAAACCAATTATTTACTAAGGCCCATAAACCATACACTGACACACATGTGAATTACCAAGAATTAGAGATTCTAACATAACATTGTAAAACAGACTTTGGAAGTAACTAGCTACAAATGTAATGATTGGAACTTTCTGATTTATGTCAACCCTAAGGTTTGAGTCTTAGACTACAATCCTGGAGACCAGGGTTTTATTCCCTGCTTAGCCCTAGAACCCACTGGCTGACCTTGGGCTCATCACACACTCTCAGCCTCAGAAAATCCCATGATAGGTTCACCTTAGGGTTGCCATAAGTCACGAATGACTTGAAGGCATACAAAAACAGCAACAAGCAACAACAAGCAACAACGATAACTAAGAGAGGCTCCAGGTGAGGCTTTCATCATATCACCTCCCTACATGCTTGCTGAATTTATCTGACATTTCAAACATCCTCTTTTGCTACTTACATCCCTCCCTTGTTATCCCACCGCATCTTTTGTATGTGTTTTTTTCCCTATGGAAAATTTGTTAAGGAGGAAGAAGATGCAACAGATACATGGTTCCTTCTAAATGCTAGTGTGAAAAGGATAGAAATTTTGGGCTGGGGCTGGGGATTAAGACATAAACCTTTGCCATGGCTGGTCTCAAACTAATTGCTTATTTTAACCTTAATGTGCTTTTATCTGTAAAAAAGGAATACATATTGGTTGGTTTTGACAGGTCTTTGCTTGTTGACCAGTTTTACAGAACAGCATGTGAAGTTCTTTTGAAAGCAATTAGTAACACTAATAGTTAAACCTCCCACATTTATTGTTGTAACTGGCATTTTTAAAAAGTAACTCCTTGGCCCTTTTCGCACGTTACCTGTTTGCGCTGCTGGGTTGGGGTCCTCACGCGAGAAGGCTTGGAAGGAATGGTGCCACTTCCCTGCTGCTTTGGCTCCACAGCTCCTTCCTCCTCGTGTGAGTGCCTCACCTCTTCTGTTCGCAGTGCAGCCTGGGACCTCCCAGGCTGCACTGAGGAGAGGACGCGTGACCGGCCCGGCTCCCGAGGCACCACATGCCAGGTAAGTGCATCCGGGGCCCAGGAGCATTGCGCGACGGCACACCATTTTCGGCTTTCCGAAAATGAAAAGATGCGTGCCCGCTCTGTGTCCAGCCCTTGAGCATCGCATAAATGTGAGTGCAACATGCAGACCACTCCTCACATTTATGAGATGCTCAAGGGACCCTCTCGCTTCCAAAATACCGTGCGAAAAGGGCCCTTGTCTTCCTGTTTCTCATAAAAACCTAGTTACTTTTACAGTTAGGATTCATGTGACACCTTAAATGCTAACATGCTTTATTTACCTTGAGTTTTTGTGGTTCCAGCTCACTTCATCAAATATATGATTGGGCTATAAGCAACAAATCCTAACACCAAATAAAACTTGTTAGTGTTTTAGTGCCACAGTATTTGTTTTTTCTCTGACACTCAACTAACTTGGCTAAACCCTTGACTTCTTTTAATTACTTCTTAAAATTCTGAATGCTACAAACCACAGGCTTATGATACAAAACACATACCCTTCTATCTCATACATATCAACATCCGGAACGAAGCATAAGGTATAGCACAGGCCAGTGAGTTACTAGAACTATGTGATATTTCACCTCTACTGATATTGTGAGGCAACACGTGCTTAACTAGGACCTTTAGATTGTTATGCTGCAGACACCCCCCCCAAAAGAAAACAAAAAGCCAAAACCAAAAAAAGCAAAAAACCTTATCCCAAATTATAATCATAATACAATGTAGTTATATTGTGGTTATAGGGGAAGGGAACTAATTCTAAATTATTAGAGTTGTAGCTAGTTACTTCCAAATTCTGTTTTGGAATGGTATGTTAGAATCCCTGATCCTTGGTAACTTGGTGTGTGTATGTATCAGTGTATGGTTTATGGGCTTTAGTAAATAATTGGTTTATTTATGATTTATGGGTACATGCATGGTTTATGGGGTGCAGTAAGTAATTGACTCTGCCTCCCAAGCTACATTTTTCTGCTACACAGGGTAGAACATTTTGGCATTCTAGTAAAAAAAGGAAACCCAGATCCTGCAAGCTTGAAGTCTGTTCACCTTTGCTGTTAAGAGGAACAGAGCTGGCTAACTGTACCACTTCTGGAGTTCTAGACATCCATACCCTCCAACATTTCACAAATGAAGACTGGGCACATGTAGCCAAGCAACATCAGGGTGTGCTCAAGATGGCAAAAGTTATTAATGTGTTACCCTGATTTCTGGTTTCCCGGGCGGGACACCTCTATGTGCCCATAATGGGGAATGGGAATTAGCAAGAGCACCGCTAGCAATGCAAGACGCAGGGCAACCTAGTGAGATCTTGAACCCAATGTCTACGAGGTCAGGCTGAGTCAATGAGCAAACAGAAGTAAATAATAATTGTTTCTTTATTTTTGATAAACACAGTCAAAACGTATGTATGCAAACACACTCACACAGACCTATTGAAAGGAAGGTAGGAGTTGGATAGAGGGTTTTTGAGAGGGATTTTAGCATGGAAATACTACACCTGTCCTGAAGCTCGGGTAGTCTGAAGAAAAGTTCGTAGAAGTGGAGATTCTCAGCACGTGGAGCTGAGGGGAAGGCTTGCTGAACAAAGCGGCAGCAAGGCAGGATGGAAGCCAGGAGCGATCTGAAGAAACGCTCAAAATCAAGGGGTCTTATAGGGGAAAATGTGCCCGTAGGCTAGTCCGTTCCCGGGGAATACAATGGGTTTCGGGCTGGAGACAAAGCTTCCGAAAGGTCAGTATTTTGCATGATTGAGTTATGACAGAGTTGTCAATAGAGTAGACAGTATGCAAACACGCAGTGCTTAATAGTTGAGTATTTGGCTCATCAAGCTGCCTGCTCAGGGCAGGGAGTCTTTTGTAAACAGCGTGCATATATAATGTGATCTTAAAGAGTGCTTGCCTGGAGGTCTCCTAAAGCAGCAGTCTGGCTATTGCTGGCCTGCCTGGATCTGTTTTGAATGGTTCAGCTATTTTCGGCCGTGCCCGTGTGTGTGCTTGTCCAGGGGCCTTGCAAGTACATGGAGCGGAATGGGTAGTGAAGGCCAAATTCTTGATATCAAATGATATCTAATATGCCACAAGTCCAGACTAGAAACTATGGTAACAAATGAGGAAGAAAAACAAGGTAAGAGAGATTGCAGCAGTTTGGTTTTGCCGAGCCTACTGGAAAGGGCAAGATTCTGGCCCATGCTTTCTTCTCCTTCCCCCCGCCCCACTGAGTTAATTGAATGAAAACTGCTTTTGCATCTTGAACTGAGTTTGTAGCTATTCAAGCAAGCTGAAGGCAAATGAATAAAGTGGGAGAAGAAGAAAGAAACTAGAACATTTTGGAAGCAGCTGAAAAAGTGGGACAATGGAGGATTTATCATAAGTACTGTCCCACCCAATCAGGACAGTTGGAGATATGGACATTGGTAGGACATTCAGAGACCAAAGGCCTCAATTCAAGATAGTAATTAGGGGAGGGGATTCACCCAATTCTATGAAGGGAAAGATGAAAATCAGAGCTTGTAAAAATGATAAAAAAAGAAGAAGAAAAGATTACAACTCCCATAATGTGAGCATGGCCATGTAGGAAAAATAATTTGCACGGGCATTTTCCTAGCGTGATCAATTACCTAATGCCAGCCCTGATTAAAATTAATTAATACCCCAATTAATGCTCTGATTAAAATGTTGCTTAATTCTGAAAGGAATGGGGGTTTGAGATTTCCCTGACTGAGAACATATTCATATAGAATCAGCCCCCATCCACCCATCCACCCAAGCCTGAACAAGTGGTTTTGAGCTTCAAGCCACTTGTCTAGCCAATGACAAATTAAAGCTCTCCTTGCATTTGCTGGGAATTTGAGAAGACATTTGTCTACAACAGAGAAGTAGAGAAGGATCAGAAGGATCCTTAGAGTAAATCCCCAAGGTAGTTATCTGAGCTGTTCTGGAGTGAAGTATCCCAGATGAATGGAGTCGGAAACCTGGGAGTCACAGTGAGTTAACTGTCTTCCTCCCACCCTCAGGAATCTCACTCAGCTGCTCCCAGGGGCAGCTGTCTGGAGCGATCCACCTGCTACTATTGTGTCTGAGAAGAACACCATGGTCTTATTTGCTCTGATCTAAATTCTTTGACAATCAGTAATATTACTTAATCTTTATGTTGCATTTCTTCTTAAGCATTTCAGCAATCATGAAAAATCTGCATGTTTTTAGCAACTGAGAAAAATCTGTTAAAGGAGGCCAGGGCAATCAAACTGGGGCAAAGGGACTAGGAGGCTGAGAGAGGGACATGCCAAGGACCACCCAGGAAGGATGGGATTTGAAACAGGAACTTGCTGTCTGACAAACTGCTGCCACTCTTAATTCCCTCAGCTGTAATCAGATTTAGGGCAATTTTCATATCTTTTAATATGTTGGAGCATATTGGAAGGGGTGGCCTAATACATTTTGCTGTCTGAGGGGGAACAATGGTACCCTCCGCTTGACCAAATCGATGTGCACAGTCCTGAAAGCCTGTCAGGTAGAGCAGAAAAAGCTCACAAGCTAACTGACAAGGAAAAAAAATAATACAAGAATGACAGTCTATAGCCAACAGTTTGCTATTTTTCACTGTACCCAAAACCTACTGCCTAAGGTGGCAGTTTCAGTCTGCCTGATGGTAGTGCTGGCCCTACAGACAGGCACTGTGTAAATAGTCTGGCACAACTGATCAATTTAGACTCTTTTTTCAATATTTCTTAAGAAAATGAAATTATTGCAAATGAAAAATCTTGTCAGCCCAGCGGGATGCCTTTCTTGGGAAATACATGGTGCCCTCTGGTGGTTTTATATATTTAGGAGATAGATATATATATTCTGGTCATTTAAAAGGAGGGTGAAGTTAAAATTTTACCAATTGAATTTGCAGGCTGAAATGATGGCTTTCAGTATAAACAATTTTTGCATGGAAAGGTTTTAACACAGAAGGCAAATAAAGCCAAAACTAAGTTTCTTAACTCCCTATTCCCTGCAAAAGAGCTGAAGGGAAGTCAAGCTTGCAAAATGTGCTTTGTCTTCTGTTAGAGTCTGAAGTCCAACAGCAGAAGTCATAGGAAAAAGTAGTGGACAGTCAGCCATAAAGTGTATGTCTGTCTGTCTATTATAGGTATTTCTGAATGCATGTTGCTGTTGTGTGTCTTCAAGTTGTTTTTTGACTTATGGAGACCCTAAGGTGATGCTATTGTGATTTTCTGGGGTAGAGAGTTATAATGCATCCAAAATCACCCAGAGAGTTTTCATGGCTGAGCTGGGAACTGAACACTGGTGTCCAGAGTTGTAATACAGTGCTCCAACCACTACTTTCACAAGTTGTTTTCAGACTCACAGTGAGTTTTGTCCTTTTATATAGACTTCATACCTTCATCTCAAGCTTAAGTGCTATTGTTAAATAATTAGGAGTCAAAAAGCTTTGAAAATCTATTAAAAATCACTGAGAGATCTACTACATCTACTTTCTGTTATCTGTTTTCTGCCTCAGAAATATTCCTGTTTTGAATTACAGCTCCCAGCATCCCCAGCTTGCCCTTTGCTATGTTGACTAGGAGATTCTGGCACTTGTAATCCAAAAGGTGACTGATCCAAAGGACAAGGACCTGGTTATTCATACCTAATAGAGGAACAAGAAAACAAAATGCCCAACATGTATGCAGAGAACACACATCTACCCAAGGCAGCTATGAGCAGAACGAAACCAAAATGTCCAATGTAAAATAAAAAATATGGTAGGACAAGGATAGGAGGAAAGACACACTGACTGACTGAACTTGCTTGATTCTTCTCTTGCACACACATTCTTAAGGAGGAGCAACTTGAATGAAGGAGAGGGGCAGGGGAGGATTCATGAAAGAAAAGTAAATGACTTCTGTAGCCTCAGGTTACTTTCAAGAAGTGTCCTCATTCAAAAATAATCTCATGGCTCTGGCAGAGTCTGTGGGTGGGAGGCAGGAGTAGGGAAGGCTGTTAGCATGCTGCAGCTTCCAGGCTATATTTTTAGGACTGGCATTTAGACTTGGCTCAGGTACAAATGGCCAAGAAATGTATGGCATTTCCACTTCCTGCCAGACGATATGCTGTGTGTGTGTGCATATAACCTCCTAACTTAGAGAAATCAGCTTGCTCTGTCAGGTAGCACAGTGTCGGGGAACATGTAGCCTTTCAGATGTTTTTGGACTGTAACTCCCATCAGCTATAGCCGGCATATTTAGTGGCAAAGGATCATAGGATTTGTAACCTCTGGAAGGCCAAACAGTCTGCAGCCCTGAGGTGCTGATACATGCTGATACAGGCTCTGCCATTAGGGCCATTTCCATACTATGCTGTTATAGTGCTATTATTCCACTTTCAATATCCTGTGGAATCCTGGGGTTTGCAGTTTAGGGAGAGGCATTTAGAATTCTCAGCCAGAGAACTCTTTGGCCTCAGTAAACTACAAACCCCAGAATTCCACTGGATGTTAGAAATGGAATAATAGCATTATAACAGTGTGGTGCTGAAATGGCCTAGGTTAGATTCTCTCTGTGACCTAGTTGTCACTGAAGCAATAAGCCTGTTTCCTAACGCTGTCATTTCAGAGTGCAGGGAGGGGGTCTATACAACAGATAAACAAATAATTGCACAACATGGAATATTAGCAGAATAGAAAAACCTCCATGGTATCTAAGTGTCCTATGGAGGAGTGTTCAGTCACATCCTTCCCCATGTGAAGTCTGAAATGGCACAACCTACAACTTTACAACATTACAAGTGGTAAGCTTCTATGTCTTGCATACATGGTAGGTACAAAAATACCACTTTTCAGAGATTTGAAGAGTATGTGCCTATTCTTGTTTGTTTTGTCATACTCTGCAATGACTACTGCTACTCAGCCTGGCTTTGCAGGTTTATTCAATGCTTCTAAAGTTTTTGAAAAACAATAATCCATACTTGGTTGTTGCTGTTGCTCATTGTGTGGCCTTCAAGTCGTTTCTGACTTATGGCAACCCTAAGGTGAACCTGTCATGGGTTTTTTGTTGGGGGCTCTTGAGAATGTGTGACATGCCCAAAGTCACCTTGTGGATTTCTATGGCCAAACAGGGAATTAAACCCTGGTTTGCAGGGCATAGTCCAACACTCAAACCACTATTTCATGCTGGCTGCATAAACACAAATCTTTTGTGATGATACATAGTCTCATAATTTCCAATAGTTGATGGGTTGAGTATTTATTATTTGGAGTATTTTGGGTGTGTGGGGAATACATTGCATCGATTGTAATGTGAAACAATCCTTTATGTACATGTTAATTGGACATGCACATAATAAAAAAATATGAATGTAAAGCTGGTGAGGAACTGTACTTTACAGAGTTGTTCGCTGCTGTTACTGATACTTTGTCGTGTGCTGGATAACTTGTTCTCACAGAAAACAGAGGTTCAGCAGAAGCATTTATTTGGAGTTAGCAAGCTTACCATGTGTTAGACGGTAACATACAATATACTTGACATACAAATTCAGGCACAGATAGCAATGACCAGTGAATGTCACAAATGTCACATCACCCCACCACAACCAGAGTTTTGCAGGCATTCCCAATGTTTATATAACTTTCATCTTGAGAACTCAGACAGTTTCTGTAATCTTATCTTGACCCTGTCTGTTCTCATAACACCTTCCTGCTAATTTCACATCCCACCCTTCTGATCTCCCCTATTTTCGCCAGATGCTCCAGACATCAAATATTTCCAAATCACCTTTTTTGGTGCCTTGGTGCCTTTTAAGCCCACAATCAGATAGAAGTTGCAAACAGCAACTGGTGATTGGTATTGTTGCAAACAGCAATGGGCAGGATTGATGCATTATTATTGCAAACATCATTTAGCAATGGATACATTGTAGCACTAGCAATATCTGCTCCCCTTTTATCTCTTGCCTATGTCAAAACAGATGCTATTTCCCTGCTCATATGACAGTAGCCAAGCCTCCTGACGCACTGCTGGTGATATTTGTGGCAGAACGCTGACCACAATTAGAAAAGTAATCCTGAACTCAGAGAAATCCCTGTGGAGAACATGTGCCCCTTCAGTTCTTCTTGAATTGTAATTCCCATCAATCTTAGCTGAAGTAGCCAATGGTGAGAAATGCTAAAAGCTAGAAGGCTGTATGTCCCCATCCCCAGTCTAATGAAAAGGATTATCCAAGAGTGAAGACTCTATTTACACTGTGGAATAGAATCTAGTGGCAAAGAATATGTGGCTTTGGTACCTGAAGAGCTCCTTATACCATGACTAGCAGAAGCAGGCAAAACTAGCATGATTAGCAGAAGCAGGCAAAAACAATGCAGAACAAATAAGCTGTATAGCAGATGTAAAAATGGATCTTTTCTTGAAAAAGAATTTGGTGCAGAATCAGGAGTACACAGAGCCCTGCTTGTTGTGATTTTGGTCTCACCTCAGTTCCTGTCATATGCCTGGGATTTACAAGGGGAAAAAAGCAAGGGAAAAAAAGTGTAGAGAACCATTGCTAAGGTCAGAGCTAAGTTTAAATAAATGTGACTCCTGGACAGGTTTCCTACAAAGAAGGATTTCCTCTGGCTCAGCCCTTTCCTCCTATGAACAAGGGAAATGGTCCTGCTGTTAAAGTGGCCAAGGCAATATATAAGGAACCCATCACTTGCCAAGGAGAACAGAACCACCTGCCAATACTTCAGCTGAATATATTCATGAAAGGAAGAACAAAAAAATATGAGGCTCTCCAGTATTAGTCTCACCCATCTCCCCTTGTTTCAGATCCTGCTGTTCACCTGAGGCAGGGGTGGGAAAGAGAGAATAGGATGAAAAGTTCATCTGGGTAAGTCTTTTAGTGAGGGAAGATCATAAATCTCAATCTAGCCTTCTGACCTTTGGGCCCCAGAGAGCCGTACAGATGAGAAACAAGCATTTTTCCTGCTGTGGTGACACACCGGATGGAGGTCTCTCTTTGTCAAAGCAGATGTTACATAGATAGGTACAGCTGTCACAAGAGTTGCCTAAGCTCTTCTGCTAGAGAAGTAGATATTTGAATTAGAGCTTTGATAATATAAGAGGGGTTACGCATGATTTCAAGGTCCAATAGGAAAAGACCTGGACAGTAACTTAGGGTGCTAAATTCAAGAGCTTAAAGTTTCACAGGTACTTAGGATTTATGAGTCAGGATGCAAAAGGGCCTTCAGGTCAGGGCAGGAGAAGATTATTCACACTCTGGATATCTTTGAAGCACCAGATCAATATATCCATCCACTCAGTGGAAATGGCAGGTTAAAGAGTGGTTTGGGTCTGCATTCAAGTATGGAACTGATACAGGGCAAAAATGAGAATTATCTATCATTGATGCTGACATGAAAAGGAGCATCACAGCAATTGGACAATATGTTGTAAGTGATGTCTCTGCTTGAGATGCAAAACCAGGAAAATAATTGGATTTAGGCATTCAGCAAGAGACTAGCATGCTCACTTGATGCACATGCCTTCTTAGCTAAAAGTTTTGCATGGTGAAGAGAGAGCCAGTGACTGCACTTTGGAAAAACTGATTGGATTCATAGCAGAAGAGGCAACTTTCTTTAGTTCTAAATGTGCTGTGAAAGCATGTAAGAACATTATAAGGTTAGAGCAGTGATAATGGTCAACTGTTAAGAGGGCACATTTCTAATGGGATTCTATTCATGTTTACTCTGAAGTTCTGTGAAATTCAGTAGGATTTATTTTTTAGTAAGCATGCCTAGAATCGCAAATCTAAAGCTGTTGTACTGTGGTCCCTGAGAAGATATCCACGGATCCTATGATCTTTTGGGTCTTCCTCTCTCAGGACAGAGAGAGGTTCAGACTAACATAGAGATTTGGCCTCAAATGCCCCCTTCCAGTTCCAACAGAAATGTCTGTGTAGCTCCCACCTCTTCAACCTTGTTGCTCAGATGTTGGTATACTGGAAAAGGAAAAGTGAGGGTGGCTGATGGTTTGTATGTTAGCCGGGCAAGTGAATCTGCTCTGGCTTTTGATCTGAAATCCTTTACATTTTGGGCTAAAACACAGATTGGATTTCCTGTCCTACTGATGTGAAAGCCACCAGCTTACACTGGAAGGAAGGGACTGGATGTAAAATGGGAGGCTGAGATTGACAGTTGTTCCTCAGGTATACTGAAAGAGGCAAGGGTGGTGGCGGCAGCGGTGGCGAAGGTGAAGAACCACACCAGCTTTGGAGCTGACATAATTCATTTCCCTCTCATTCACATCAAATACATAAGAGAAAGAGGAACTTTTAAAAACCCTGCCACTTTTAATTTTGCCCTGAAAGCATGAACCCAGTGGGGCTTGGGATTCTTCAGACCCTCTGATACTTACAACGAGGCTTATTGTCACTTCCACCGTCTACAAGGTGTTACTGACTAGAATTTTGGAGTATCAGTGATTTGGATTCTATCCAAGAATCTAGGGATCAATGAGGTACTGTTGGATAATAAGGCACATACCAAGCAGTGTCACTTTTTGTATTGCAATCCCATCTATGGCAATTTCATTCAGATATTTTGTCTGTCTTTGTACAATTGCTCCCAGAGTGCCGATCACTGCTGGAATCATAGTATCAGAAAACAGGTTTTTTTATAACCTTCATCTGGCAAAAGAAAACAATGAAGGTTATCATTAGTAGTATTAGTATTGTTATCATCACAATTGTAATTCCCATAGTGGAGCTGGGGTAGAGCAGGGCCAACCCCAGTACCTGGCATCCCTGTGCAGTTGCCAGGGCTTCAGAATCAACCCTGGAACGTCTCCCTGCTGGTATCTGCCCTGTGCCTTCTTTAAAAATAAATTCTAGCTAACTGCTGGTAAATACATGGAAATTCTGTAGTAATTTTCCTTAGCATTAGAATCTGGCAACATGGAAAGGTCTTCATATGTGAATTTATTAAATATTAAGTGTTAAACCTTTCCTGACATGAGATGAAGATGTTTTCTTTATCTCATGAGGGAATATTTCCTGTAGGTGTCACTGTGAGTCACTGTTGACTAAACTGAGATAATGACGGCCCATCTCTCCCACAGAAGACTGTCACATTTGCCAGATATAGGCATTCTTCAAATTAAACAAGTGCAATGATATGCTGATTTACTCTGAAGTAAATCTTGCTATGTTCAGTGGGGCATCATCTTTGGTAAATGTGTTTAACTCATCTCTCGATTCTTGGATTAAGTGGTCCTCCACAGTTTCTGTGAAGTGTAATTCCAATGTCTGTGTGCAAATGTTTGATTAGCCTGCATTATAGCTCAAAGATATATGTTTAGGCTGGTGAGAGGAGATAAGAGCAGACACCACCTGAGGTTCAGAACTTGCTAAAAGTTCTTCTATGCTTAATCACCACATTGTTTTTTTTTTACTGATGTCTGTTGAAAACAGGTTCCTGATTTTTAAAGCCAAAAACTTACCTCATTTTGTAAGGAGAGTAATATCATCTTGTCAGGGAGAAGACTAGTTCCTGTAGAGGAAAGTCCTCCTTTTCCAGTGGGTGTACATCTAGTGGTGACTTCAAAAGTGGTATGGATTATAAGCACTACCAGTGCCTGGTTACCAGTGTGACTTATGGTATTTTTGTGTTCTCTCTTTCTTCCCTTCACACTGAAGTGAACATTTTCTATACCAGTGCTTTTCATGTTATCTGAGGTGGAGGACCAGTACTTTTTTCCCTAATGTGCCAGGGACTGGCACCTTGTTTGATTATAGTCAGCCTTCCTCGAAGCTCTCTGTAGACCAGTAGACAATGGCTCATAGTCTGGCATTTGTGCACTGATCACCTCTTCAAGTAGCACTGTTCTAGACTCCTTTTATGAAAGATGCCCTGTGCATGCACCATCTAAATGACAAGAGAATATATAGAGCCCAAAGGACACAATTATCATCAAACAGAACTAAGAAACTAGCAAAATAAACAAAACTAGAAAAATGGTTCCAGCGGATATACAGTAGAACTTCTGAATCAAGATTTTACTGGTTTTCCATTGATTAAATGGATCTATTCTAATTGGGACTAACAAGTGGATTTAGAAGAACACTACTGTTGGCCAGAAGAACACCAACTGTTGGGCTCTGAGAGAGAAAGGCAAGCTTAATGAAGAAGGGAGAAGTGGGGAGAGAAGACGAAGGAGAAAAGGAAGCATTGGTGGTAGCAGCACAAAGGATTGTTCAGGATTGAGCACAAATGGGGAACAATAAGTTGCTGATGACTTAGGGTAAAGAAGGACATTTAATACTGGGGGACAAGAGACGGAATGAGATCAGTTAAGGGTGGAAAAATACTTACATTCACAAAGTAAGTGACTGTGATTCCACCTATGAATTCTGGCTTCGGAGTGTTTTTCTGGGTATCTGTTTTTCCTTTATTAAACTAATGTTCCAAAGAGAAATCTGCAACTGAGCTAGCAATCCTGATAAACTTTCCAATATGCCCATAAATTAGGCCTAAATACTCTAAAGGCACCAGATCCTATCTGATATTGGAAGCTAAGCATGGTAAGCCCTGGTTAGCACTAGGGTGGGAGACTGCCAACAAATACTAGGTGCTGTAGGCTGCATTTCAGAGGAAAAATTGGCCAAACTACCTCTGAGTATTTCTTGTCTAAGTAAACCCTATGAAATTCATGGGATCACCATAAGTCGACAGGCAACTTGAAGGCACACACACACATGCCTTCAAATTATAAATGAGTAGATTAGACTTTTCCCTAAATCAAGGATGGGGAACGTGTGGCCATCCAGATGTTGATCTCCAACACTGTTCATCCTTCACCATTCACTGTATTTGCTAGGCTGGGGTGATGGGAGCTATTGTCCAACAACATCTAGAGAACCACATGTCCCTTACCCCTGCCCTAAATGCATGTTGCCACTAAAAATAGCAACTGCATGCTTAGTTTGCCTTTCTTCTATGTCATATCTCCTGTAAAGTGTGTTGTGACATCACAGTATACTGACATACTTCTCCCCTCTCTGCCAGCAGCAGCTGCAGCCATAGCCAGTTATAGGGGGAAGTGGAAGTAAAACTTGGTAATGACATCACAACATAAGAGAAATTGTACTAGATAACATGAAGACTGGGAGAAAAAATACATTTGCTCTTTTCAAGGCATTGTATGTTTTCTAGTTTTCCTTAAGCATTTGCTATGTATCTAAGAGGAGGTTGTAGTGTTTAGATCATTGTTATGAATTTTATTTTTGTCAGTGTATTACTACTATAATGATAAATACTGACAATAAATACAATTTCTGTGTGGGATAAAATAAATGACCCAACATAGAAACAGCTTGCAAGAAAATAATACAAAGTCAAACATCTGTAGTTAGCTGTAAAAGACAGGATTGATGAATGTACAGTTCAAAATCTGCTGTGTTATGACTGAAGCAGACACAGCAGATGGTATCAACATAAATGGTTGTCCTTTAAAATAAAGGCCTCTTGGGATTTAGTTAACGGTCCCTGTTTCAAATATTACAGGTCAGCTGAGGACCATAGAAAAGTTGCCTAGATCTCTGTAAAGTGTCTTTCATTGGCATTTTGTCATGTGTCACCTGTATAACAAAAGGCAAAATTATGCATCACAGCGGACATAGGGGTGTCAAAGAAAACAACATCACCAGGACACATTCCCCCCCTTTGCTTATAAAATGTAGTCTCATTCATGTTATATGATATTATTACACTATGTGGTTCCCCCTCCAGAGAACTGGCAGCTGCTGGCAGAAGGTTGACAGCAGTAGAGAAACACATGCCATGATGCCATGCCACAAAGTAAGAGAAAAACCATGTTTGTGAAGAGAGAGGGGAAAACATGAGAT
Organism: Ctenosaura bakeri; assembly: GCA_948474755.1. Lineage (NCBI taxonomy): Eukaryota > Metazoa > Chordata > Lepidosauria > Squamata > Iguanidae > Ctenosaura > Ctenosaura bakeri. The sequence continues at coordinate 21,454 of CAOLHI010000193.1, read as the reverse complement.
AAGGAACTCTTTTTAGGTGGCAACCTGCTGTCTACCATAACAATGTTGGTTTTACTTATCATCTTCCAGTTTTTGAACTGTCAAGGCATGCCTGTTTGAAAACACATGAAGGATGGAAATTAATATATCCTTACTTAATCTGGGGTAGAAGGTGGCTTCCACATCAGTGGGGTGGTGAATCTGCTCTGGCTTTAATGCAACCTTTAAAGAAGCCAACAAAATTCCCAAACCTATATGGCAGATTGGCTTTAGCACCTTGGATAGCTCCTTCAGGATTTGGAATAAAACTAGGGATGAATTTACTGCCCTTCTGACATGGAAGCCACTAGTTGGCACTGGAGTAAGTCTCAATGAACTCTGCAAAACTTGCACAAGGTTATGCTGTGAGACTCTTTCATTACACCTTGGTTTTGTAGCAGCCTTGTATTCTTTCAGTTCTGAAGATAGCCATTTTAAATTGTACAGTTAACACATTTAAAAATTGTGTGTGTGTGTGTGTGTGTGTGGCGGTGGGTGGGTGGGTGAGCTTTCTTCTCTTACTTCCTATATTTCTCATCCATCCAAATGGCCAGCTAAAGCATGAGAATCCAATACTTTCCTCAGGGCTGCAAGTACTTGTAGAATCAGCTAAGCAGTAGCTTCCAGGTACAGAAAAAGGGCATGCCTTCTGGTCACACACTCATATACATATTAAGGAGCGTCTACATAGTCTGCCCTGCCTTCCACATGCATGATTATATCAGTGAAATCAACTCTGTACTTCTTAGCTTTGTTGCACAGTGAGCCCATTGTTCAGATTTTTCAGATTTGTCATCTGAATGTTACTGACCAAGCTCAAGTGTAAAAAGAACATGCACAGTAGCAACCAAAGTGTTATGCTTATTGGTTGTCTACAATTAACACACTGTAGAAAATACAGAGGGGAACAATAATTGTATAATATAATAACACATTCCATAACATTCAAAAGAGATTAAAACCAGTGGGTGAGGGAAGAACAATATCATTAAGTGTGAAAGCAGTAATAACCTGTTGACTTATTTTGACAGCCTCCCGCAACAATTTAATGGGATTTTCTTAGCAACAAATTCTCAGGTTTGACATTGGCTTACTGTCAGCTAAATCCAGTTACTTGTCCCAGCTATAGCAGACCAACTGAATGTACTGCTGAATGGTAAGTCACCATGTATGTAAATTCCACTGATTTAATGAATCCTCTTTAGTTGAGACTAGGGTTGGAATTAGACCAATGTTACAAAAGCACTCTAGTGCTGGGAAGTAATCTACCTGGGTGGCTGAGTTGGTAGGGTAGGCTATACAGCTACAAGACAAAAGAAACTGTGATGAGTTTCTCCTTTTTTTCATTGCCTTAACCACGTTCATATCATCCATTATAAAGACCTTCCTTCACAAGCAAACAGAGACATAAGTTAAGTAATTCTATTACATGAGAAATGTAGAGTTTGTGGTAGGACTAAAGAAAGCAACACAAATCTGTCTGCAACTGAAAACTAAATGAAACTCAGAAATCTAAAAAGAGGATGTGTCCCAGACTATGATCTTCCAAAGTAGCAGTATGGTATGTCTCCTTTCATTTCCACCTTTCTTCTGGATCTGCTGGTATTTTCTAAGGATATTTTCTGTTTCTGAAACTGGTACACTCATTTTAATTCTACATCAATGGATTTACTAGGTTTTAGCTTCTGAGCAGATCAAAATAAAGATGAATTGCATCTCTTATAGTGAGATGATTCCAAGACAGTGTGATATTCATGTTCAGTCTTCTAGGACTACAACTCACTGCTAATCCTAACTGGAACAAATTTGTGGAATCAGTGAGATGAACATACTTGTTGCTTTATGAAGCTGCAGTTAAATCAGTGGGCTTACTCCTGTTGGGCCTAGCAATTACATTTAGGCCTAAGTCTTTAGGTCAGGTATGGGAACAATGTGGCCTTCTAGATTAGTCCTTCTCAAGCTATCTGGTGTGTAGGATTGGCATTCCCCCACCCCCCACAGGTGCCCCGTCCCCCACTGCACTGCCTATGATCCTTTTTCTCCTGGAATCTGAGCATGGGCTGGCAGCTGATGGCACCACTTTGAGCTGTACTACTGTAGATGTTGGTTTGCAAATTGTAGCAATGCAGTCAAACAGCACTGGGAGGGTTGCATGATTCTCATCCTTTCTTTAGATTTTTAGCTGCATACTATGTGTTTTATCTGTATGATTTTAAGTAAAGCAAAAAAGATAAGTGCTGGGATGCTTAAGGAATTCAACTTTTGTGAACTGTGATGTGGTCAGATCTGACCCATTAGTCTCCAGAACTAATGTGTATTTCAGAATGATCCTATCCACTGAGTTTTGTAGTTCCCTGGATGACATGATGTGAAAATCAAAATGCCCTAAAATGTATTTTGAGAGAAAGTACGTATACAAGTGCAATCTTTTGTGTGGATTTTAAAAATGGCAGGTTACTATCAAAATGGGATGAAGCAGAAATCTGTGTGAATGCACATGAAATTTACACAGATTAGAAATAGTCCAATTCATCTACTCCTTGTTGAGAGATCTGTTTGTCTAACTTCATGCCTAGCATGGCCCCATAAAGATTTAGGTGCATAAGAACAGAATATTGGTGATGTTTGCACAGATTTCTAGCAAACAATATATCACATCAAGTACCTTTTTTTCCACCTGGAAAAAAAAAATAGGCAGCTTTGCAGTGTGAAGCCTGGTTATTTTTATTTCTATTTAAAAGACCTAATTGTTCTCCTCTATGACAAGTAACCTCGGAATCAGAAGCTTTTGTCCCCAGTGTTTTGTGAGGAGGAAACTTTCCCCCTTGTTTTCTTATTACTCTGCCTCTCCTCCCATTGTCTCTCATAATATACGCAAACTTGCATTCAAAAACAGATGCTCCATATGGGATGCTGCAGTCACACCTGAGCCTGAACAATGCTCACTTTCTTTTCCAGAGAGCCATGTGATAGCAAAGGCGTGTGTTGTCTTGGCTTCAGAAAGGGAAGATTTACAAGGTGTCCTACATCAAGGGATGTTGCCAAATGTTAATTGCTTCTGTTCGAGGATTGCTGAGGAAAAAAAAGGAAGAATGCTGTTTTCTCTTGCTCTGAAAATGCTGTTTTTGTGGTTCCTCATCTGTGAATGGAATATCATTTTATATCCCTGCTGTGTTTTGTCAATACCGAAGTGTTACCATTTCTGCCTAATCTTACACAGGCATAGCTTGGTAACTGAGACAGCTAATGGATGAATGACAACAGTTTGACCTTGTGTAAGTGTGGTGTCTTGCTGGAGCATATGTTACCTTGTTAATTTTTATTACCAAATGCCTGCTAGGAATGTGATTTGAAGAATGAATAATCTCATTAACTGGAAAACATAATGGAAGTTGTCACTTTTGTGGCATTGCTTAACTGGTGAAATAAATGTTGTTTTAATCTACAGGAACTGAGTTGACTGTGGTAAAAGTCAATTTAGCCACAGGGGTTGGAAGAAGAGGGACATTTTTTTTTCTAGAAGAAAACTGCAGAGTTGTCACATTCATGGGACAAGCCTCTGCAGTTGCTCTAGCATTTAGGAAGATGGACATGCTGATTATTTTTTCTCCTGTAGAAATATTAAAGTAATTTGAGTCCTGCTCTTTCCTTAGTTTATCATTCTCTCTATTAACGTGGAAACCAGTGTTTCTTAGGTGGTTAGAATACTGGACAGGGCTAGAGATTCCCAGGCCAGGTTCCTAGTTTACCATGAAGCTCTCTGTGTTAGTTTGGGCCAGTCACCGATTGGAATTCTGTTGGGGACTTAACATTTTGTAATTGGAGTCACATCTGTGGGAATTAGAATTGGGCAGTTCAGGAACATCCATATCCGGTACAGGGCAAACATGCATTGGTTCCATGATATATTGGTCCTGCTGTGCATTATGACACTGGCTAGGGAGTGCCTATGGATATTGGAACAGTCTTGCCAGTGTCTCGTTACGCATCTTCACAATTCACTAACAGGGTTTCTTACTGCCTCTGTTAGGTAACTAAGTATATGTAACGTTATGTAGCATGCACCCTAACAGAGGATTCCAGCTTCTGTCTCTAAACCTAACCTAGGCCTTTTCCGCATGGAGGAATTAAAACGGCACAGTGCGTCCTCTACGGAGGTCGTCTGCACCTTGGAGCGGACTAGGTTTGGACTACTTTCCAGAGATTCACACCTCAGTCTGCTCCAAAACGCCCCTAACTGGTTCTCCAGCGCGCTTTTTAAAGACAGGAAAAAAGAGGTTTCTCATTTTTCTGGAGCACACCATTACATACCTGCTCCCTTGTGCAGATTCACAGGCTCGCACCAATGCGAGCCTGCAATCTGTGGAGGGCGGGTTTTAGGCGTGGTGAGCTTCAGCGGTTCGTCAGGACCCACGACCAACTGGAAGTCGCCATTTTGGAAGCCAGAGCAGTGCGGATCTAAGACCTCGCACTGCTCCAATTCACTCTGGACCAGTCGGAGGAGCCAGAAGATCCGGTGAGTAATGTCATGGAGCAATTCCCTCACCTTGTGCGGAAATGGCCCTACTTTAACGAGGTTGTTGTGAGGATAAATTTAGGGAGAAGAACAAACTGCACCAGCATCAGCTCCTTGAAGAAAAAAACCCAGAGTATAAAGGTAATAAATAAATAAGTAATGACATAACAGGTTTTGAAGAGCGGACTGCCTCATCATGATAGTACCTATATTGACATCCCCAAAAAGAGTCCAGGAATCAGACAGCTGTATTGATCTAGCTGTCTGTATAAAAAATAAACAAATAAACAACATTTCTGATAGTTTTCTTTTCTTCCTCCAGCAGATATTTTGTAAAGCTAATGGGTCATTCTCACTCAGGGCCAAGCAACTCCCAAATATGTTGGATTACAACAGGGATAGCTCACAGCTGCTTTGAATGCCATCTTAGGCCCTTTCCGTATGAGGCAGTTAAAACGGGCCAAGGCGTCCTGGCACAGAGGTTGTCCGCACCTCGGGTCAGACTAGATGTGGAGTATTTAACTTAGTTCTGCACCTCAGTCCGATCCAACCCGCCCCCAAGTGGTCCTCCCTCATGCTGAGTAAAGACTGGAAAAATCCAGTCTTTACATTTTCTGGAACGCGCCATTGCATTCCTACTTACCTGTGCAGATTCGCAGGCTTGCACCAATGCAAGCCTGCGATAGTGGAGGGCGGGCTGTGGGCGTGGCCAGCCTCAGTGGTTGGTCCACTCCCACGAAGACACCAGAAGCCACCATTTTGAGCCAGAAGCCACAGGAAACTGCCATTTTGAGCCAGAGCAGTGCAGATCTACAGACCTCGCACTGCTCCAGTTCGCTCTGCACCAATGGAGGAGCCCTGCGGAAGGGCTCAAGGGACAGTGTGCGTTACTTCAGACCCAAGAAAAGCTGGTAAGTAACGGCATGGAGCGATTCACTCACCTTGTGCGGAAAGGGCCTTAGAAGAAAGGTGAGATAAAAATTCAATAAATACATAGTGGCAGATTATGTCATAGTCCCTATTAATCAAAAAGTCTGGGGGCCTTGACTGTGTGAGCCCTGATATTAAGCTTTGTGGCAGCGAGCAAGTATCATGAATAACAATTTATCAAAATGGCAAATAACAGGGGGGTAAGACAGTTTTATTTCAGGATACAGGATCTATAGTGAATGAAAAAAGAAAAATAACTTTAAAAATATTTTTAGCATCAGATGTGTATAGTGGTTCACATATTCAGATAGGAATATTGGTCTTAACCATTAGGTGTTCACTTTCAGCAGTGGATGAAGAAACATTCTGTATAGTCAAAACATTCTGTAGTAGAGAAACTACTACAGAGAGAACAACAATGGGAGAAAAGAACTCCTACCATAAAAGAAACAATGCCTCCCCACACCAGTGCTAAGAAAACAAGTCACTTCTGGGTGGGGAGAATATTTTCCCTCCATTGTTGAACACAAACATGTCACAAGTAAGACCAAAGTTCGTTGTGCAGCAATGGAGGGGAAACACCCTGTAATGGGACATACAAAAGCTCCCAACCATTGAGTGAGAAGAACTGAGAGTCTCTATGCTGACACTACATGCTGTAACATTCACCTACTGAATAAGGCCTTTGCAGAAGTGAAGGCGTCCAGATAGTAGCAGTGAACAAATGTCAAGGGAGAAGACAAAGTGGCAGCTCTACAATTTTTCTAAGAGGGGAGCATTTGGGGCCAGAACAGCAAAGGTATCAGTACTGTGAATGGAATGATTGACACTTTCCCAGGCAGGGAAGCCCCAGTAACTGAGCAACATGCATTCGTACAGGCCTTAATCCAGCTCACCAGGGTGGAAGAAGAAACCCTCTTGCTCAGCACTGAAAGTTGGAAAGAAAGAAATGGTCTGAAACTCTGAATGCATAGTTACCTTTCAGATAAATCTTGAGGGCTCTGTCTAGAGTATGCTAGGACTTCTCCAAGTCTCTGTTGGGTTGAACACAAAAGAAAGGAAGTATGACCTCCTGTGATCTGTCGAAAACAGAGTTAATTTTAGGTATAAAGGAAGGATCCAGCCTCAGTAATACTGAATCTGAGTGACAAATACATAACTCTTCGCTAGCTGAGAGGGCACCAAGTTCTGATACTCTCCTCACTGAAGTAATAGCTGTAACAAAAAGAAACTCCCACGACAGAAACTTGAGTGAGATCTGTCTCAAAAGGAGGTTTAGTCAAGGTTTTGAGAAACTTGTGAAGGTCCCAAGTAGGGTAATGATCAATGGTTGGCAGTTTCAGCAGAGAACCGCTACCAGGAACCTCTTAATGGAGGATGAAATGAAAGTTTCTGATGTTGCTTAGCTGGAAAGACTGAAGAGATTGCCAGGACCTGTCTCTTTGAGAGTGTTTGGACAAAGGCTGTTATCAAGGCCACCCTGCAATAATAGTTACAAGGTATTAACAGAGACAGAGTTCAGATGTAGAGACAGATAAAAATGATCCAGCTCCAGGGAAGGAATCACTGAGAACCATGTTCTGTACGGCCAATGGAGAGCTATCAGAATTACCTGAGCCTTTTCTGACTATAGGTTATGCATCAGGACAATCAAATGTTGCTGCACCCCCATTTTTTTAAGAATGATCCATAGTTTTTCATGATCCACACAGTCAAAAAGTTTGCTATCATTTATAAAACACAGGCTGATTTTTTTCTGAATTTCTTTGGTGCACTCCATTATCCAATATATGCTTGCAATATGATCCCTTGTGCCTGTTCCCTTCCTGAACCCAGCTGGGACACCTGACATTTCTCACACCATAAATGGTAAAAGTGTCTGTTTTAGAATTTTGAGCACCACTTTGCTTGCATGGGAGATTCATGCAATGGTCCTGTGGTTCCTTCATAAACTTGGATTATGGTTATATTGACAGGTTTTCCATGAAGATTTTGCATTATATCCTTTGACTCTTGTTATTAATGCTACCCCATTTCTTCTTAGATTTTCATTTCTTGAGTAAAACATGGTGCAATTATCTGACTCAAAACATCTCATTCTTGTCCACTTTGGCTTGCTCATCTCAACTATTGCAAAGTTTATATGTTTTGTTTTGCTATGTCTAGCTTCCGCTGATTCACGCTTCTCACATGCCATGTTCCTATAATATGTGTTGTGCAGCTTTGGACTTTCCTTTCACCTCTGAACATGTCAACAGCTGAACGTCCTTTTGTCTTGAGTCCATTTGTCTAATTAGTCGCAGTGCCATTCATAGGTGTCTGCTGTACCGCAGTAGCTTATTGAGTGCCTTCTGACTTGGGAGTATTGTCTTCTGATATTGTCTCTTGTTTCAATTGGGATTGTTTCATCATAGGGTTTTCATGGTGTAAGACATTCAAAATATCATGCCTCCTTCTGCTCAGTATTAACAAGTGTTAGCTATGGTGCCACTGCTGTTGTCTCTGAGAAATCCTTCATCAGTGTCACCCCTTACTACTGCTGCTGCCCAGTAGCTGTTTGCATATAGCGTCTGGTCCCACAGCAAAAGCTTGTCTAGCATGGGGGACTGTACCAGTAGCATTGCTACCACCACCATAGCCTCTTGCCTCACAGGAGCACACAACCCTACCACCACAGAGAGGTAGTGCCCTGGTGGATCACAGAACATACCAGTTGCCATTATCAGATGCTGAAAAGACCTGTTGAGTAATAGAACAAGCCGCTCAGAGGTATTCTATATTTGCTCCCTGCAACTTTGTGCCCTCTGGATAGGTAAACTGCAATTCTCATCATCCTGACAGCATTACCTATTCTGGATCTCTCTCTTCTGCAACATGCTCTCTTATTCACCTAAAATATTCTAAAGCAGGCATGGATCAATACCTATTTTACCTGTATATTGCAAATACAATTTTAAAATAAATAGTGGGTTAGATAGTTTGGAATTTTTAGTGCAGCACTACAGTATCAATACTTGAGGAAGATGGATGGGGCAACCCTATAGAGGAGATTGATTCCATCATGCATTGTAGTCTGTTCAGCACAGGTGCACACGCATAGCGAAAGCTCAGGAGAACCCCCCACTTCTCCCCTCATCTTGTCCAGCCTTTGAGCCAGGCATTAAATGTGCAGTGTTGATTTAAAGGGTTCAGCTCCAGTTGTTCTCCTCAATACTGTAACGAGTTGACCCTTGGGTACATGAACTTGCTATGGAATTTTTCTGCTACCCTGCCCACATAAGCTGCTTGGAGCCATAAGCTGCTATTTCATACCTACAGGCCTGTGAAGCTTTTGTCTTTATTGTTCTAGTCCATCAGTGTAATTTCAGATAGCTGGATTTGTACCTCTCTGATCAACGCTTGCCTTGCTCCCAAAGCAGAGGGAGCATTCTTGGCCCCTGCATCACAGCCGGTTTTCCACCTGTTTCTCTCCAGTGGCACCATGGGAGTTTAAGGCATAATAAAGGGATATAAATAATACGCTGACATTGCTTACACAATCCATTATGGCAGTGTGTGCGGCTTGCAATGAGATCTGTCAGCTGTTGCCTGGCAAACGCCTTGTCGCACAGTCATCTTAGTACTTTCAGAAGACTTTGGACTGACTGTGTAGGAAATTGTTAACAACTAACCTGCCATTAATGCGTCCAATTGTCAGTAAATCCGTGGCAGAAAGACTTCTGGTACAACAAGGACCAACTTATCAGCTATGTTAGACAGGTTTTAGCATTTAACACAAAAACAGTTATGCTGCAGGGGTCCTCAGGCCAATAGGCATATTGTGTATGGATTTACCTTCCCTACTTCTGCCAATATGCTTACAAAAATGCATATTCAGTTCCACTGCAGTTATAATTTGACTCGGAAAGAAACTTCCTATCTTGCCAGTATAAGTTTCTGTCCAGAGGCAAATTTTACCTTGGGTGTATTGGGATGTTGGAAATGCAGCAAAGGAGAGGAAGTTTAAACCATAACTCCAACTGTTTTGATTCGGCTGGGGCAATCCTGATTAATCCTCTGTTCTCCCATTTTTTCCAACTGCCTTTAAAATGTTCCAATTTCTCACTCCTCCCTTCTTCGTCATCCTTAGTTTACTTCAGTCATTGTAAACTGATTTCAAAGTGCAAAAGTAGATTGCACATAGTTCACTCAGCAAGATAGAGAAGAAAGCGATGGGTGGAATCTTGCCCTTTCCAGTAGGCCTAGGCAAAGCAAACTGCTGCAGCCTCTCCTAGTTTGTATGTCCTTTCTCATTAATAACTTTTGCCAACTTGACCATGCTCTGATGTTGCTTGGCCACATATGTCCTGGGTTTCATCTGTGAAATGTTGGAGGGTATGTTAAACCCCCTCCCTACATATCATGTTCAAGTGTGGATTGTGAGAAGCTGCAGTGGCTATTGTTTAATAATATGCTTGTTGAATGCTATACTAGATTTAATTTAGTGCAACAGTGTAGTTTGACCTCATGTCTTCACTTTATAGCATGATGCCATGTAGACAGAACAATATATATTATCACTGGGAAACCCGTGTCTCTTTAGATCTTATTGGACTTCAACCACCAATAGTCTTAGCCAACCTACCTAGTTTTGAGATATACTCAGAGATATATTTCAGCAATATCTGGAGGATCATAGGTTTTTCATCCCAGTATATTTAGTGATGATTATAAGGGTAGTAGTAAACAATGACAATGATTAATACATTCATTTACACTTTGCCTTTCTCCCAAAACTAGGGCACAGGACAGCTAAGAGAAATTAATTTTTTATTGTCAGCTGCCTAAGATCCTGTGCTTGGAGAAAGATGAGATATAAATTAAACAATTAATGCCAGAATTCATGTGGGGAGTTGCATATGTGGAGCTGTCGGCTTAAAATATACATGAGGAATGTTAGAAGATTCTCAATTGCCCTCTCATTAGTATGCTTAACAAGAATATTGATTAACTGCTTCTATTGACCAAGTATGTGAATAACTTCTGTTTTGTTAACTCCTGTATGAAACTATTATTGCTGAAATGGGGAGTACATTTGTTATTTCAGTAATAGGCTTGTTTGTGAACGTTATAATAGTCACACACTGCTCTGTTCTTCCAGAAAACTGATGGAAGAGTTAGATAAGAAATAACAAGTAGTCAGTCTTAGGTTTTCATACTAATCTTGCTGATGTATGTTTTATTCTGCTTTCCTAATCAAGAAAACACTATAAAAACGTGAAGGTTGAAGAATAAAGTTATCCTCCTGGATCTCTACTGCTAGTAGGCTGGACTGAACACAATTCTGATTATCAGCAGGATCCTTTGGCAAAAGAAGCTCTTTTCTGTGTTTTATTGTATTGCATACTTTGCATTCTGTGTTGCTGCCTCACTTCCACTTCAGATCTCATCCCAGCTCCATGTCAAACCCATTCGGATACAGTGAGTATGAGATTTCGACCTGCTCATAGGACCATCATAGTTACATAGAGAGGCAATAACTCCCAGCCCAACCTCACTGACAATCCTCACTTGCCAGGAAGCAGCTGTTGTGATGGACAGAGATCTGTTCAGCTAGGAACCAGTTGAATAACATTCCTGTTACCCTGTTTACTGGGGGTCCCGGGAGGGACACCTATAAGCACTCTCAGTTAACTAAGTTTGGGGAAATTAGCTAGAGCACAAGTTAGCAATGCGAGAGGCAGGGCAACACAGCGGAATCTTTTACCCAATGTCTACGGGGTCAGGCCCAGCCAAGAAGCAAACCAAGTTATAAGAATAATTGAGATTTTATTAAATACAGACACACAGTGTATGCAACACACACAATCACACAAGTAACTAAGGAAAGTAAAGGTTGGAGTGGTATAGAGGGATTTTTCAGAGGGATTGTTGAATTGGGTGATACGAAACCTGTCCTGAAGCCTGGAAGAATAGAGAGCAATGCTGGGGTTCGATGTGGCTCAGCATGTGGAGCTGAGGGGAAGCTCACCAAGCAAAGTGGCAGCAAGGCGGTCTGGAACTCGGGAGCGATCTGAGGAAGGTCTCGGAATCAGGGTTTTTTATAGAGAGAAATGTAACTGCAAGCTATTCTGTACTTAGGGAAAACAATGAGTTCCGGGCGTGAGACAAACCTTTGGAAAGGTCAAAATTTAGCACGATTGAGTTAAGTCCGAATTAACAAAGAGGTAGACAGTATGCAAATACTCAGTGCTTGGCAGTTGAGTATTCAGCTTGCCAAGTTGCCTGCTCACGGCAGGGAGTCCTTTGTAAACAGCGTGCATACATAATGAAGGTGTTTGCAGAGAGGTCTCCTAAAGCGGGGATCTGGCTATTTCTGGCCTGCCTGTATTGTCTTGGGATATTGCAGCATTTGATGGCTAAGCCTAGTTCTGGGTTTGTCCGGGGGCCTCACAAACACATGGAGAGGGGTGGTGGAAGAGAGCCAAATTATTGATATCAAAATGACATCTTTATGCTATCTCCAAGGAGGCGTAACCTGCAGTAACATTCTCACCTCCACCCATGAGCCATCTCCAATGTGACAGGCAAAAGCAGGGGCCCTGTTCCAATTGCCCCTTGTAGTGGAGTGCTTGTATGAGGGAGGTGGGACCACCAATCAGCTGCTTCCTGATTGACAGCCCTCATTGATTCCAATGGCTGCTGACTGGTAAATAGGGACTGGGGGACTTTCACAGTCCCTGTGTATTGCCTACAGTAGGGAATATACAGGGATCAAGACTATGAAATAGTCATGAATGCATAACTCTAGGTTACACATTCAGAATTGACTTAGTGAGTTCCAGTCACTACACATAAATAAAACAAACAAACAAAAATTCATCCATTTATATCCTGCTTCCCTCCAAAACTGGAGAAAAAAAACAGATTACAAAAATTAAAATAAATACAGACAAAACACATACAAAGAAACAAGTAAAAACACAGAGAAAGTTATTGTTAAAAGGCAAGTAAGTTACCCATAGAATTTAAACTTTTTAAAACAAATCTTCTAAAAAGACAAAATATACAAGTTAGTAAAATGGCATACTGTTAAAAACCCTTGGAATTGGTTTCTAAAAGCCTATTATATATGCATCGGGAGAAGATCAATGATCCTATATCTTAAAACACAGCACCATTACATGTTTCTCTGTGTTTATTTATTTATGCATTTGTTGGATTTATATCCCACCTTTCTCCTGGAATGGTAGGCAAGGCAGCAGGCATGTGGATATATCATTAAGTCATAATTATGGCTAATACTTTGATGCTGCTCATTGCTAATGGAAATGAACAAATTCTCCAAAATCTAACTGGTGTGTATGGTCAATTTACATTCATGGAAATTCTGTTAAAATCGTACGCAAAACAAGTGTACTTTTATAGAGACTTCATCACACTTCTTTAGTAAGTCTCTATTGCCACTTAACACATAAATCTTTAAAAATATTTCAAAAACCACCACTCTCGGACCAGTCTTTCTTAGAAGATTTGCATACAGTTTGTTATAACAGATGAACTGTTGGAATTTGCCATGACATGGCAAAAGGATACTAAAAATTACAGTAATATTAGGTAAAATGGTAGAAAGGGTGGGTTTTGAAAGAGATCATCCTCAGACCCAAACAGCAGCATCTGGCAACATGACCTAAAAGCATAATTTATTGCTATTAAGAACAATTTTGCAACCATCCAGAACAGTAGGTTTAAAGTGATGGTTTCTTATTACTGGGGGCACTAATGCTCCTTGTTACAGCTCTGATTGTTCACAGTATGCCCTTGAGTGGAACTCAAGAAATGCTGAATAATAGACCTGGAAAAGACCTTTCAAATAATTAGCCTTCTGTACTCTCTATATATTGTGGCTGACTTTGTTGCTTAGATCAAGGGGGGAAAAAACATGCACTTCACCACACCAGATACTGCTATGTCCTCTGATTATAAGGAAGCAGTAGATTATTATTATGACTTCAAGAAGTAGATTATTTCCTTCCCCAGATAACTTGTTCAGTTGTCTAAATCACAGGGCATTTCCCTTAATATTTAGCCTAAATTTATTCAATTAATCCCCAGTGGTCTGGAATCTGGATGAAGTTGGTAGATGTTGACTCCTATTGAAATCAATGAAATTGGAACCAGGTCATGATAGCTAATTTATTACATTCAGTTCAGTGAGACATAGAGACAGCTAAACTAGCCTGCATCAGAGCTAACATTTCAGAACTTCAGTGTTTTCAAACTATTCAGCAGAAATAAAACTGTTTTACTTTGAAGGAATACATGTCAACTCTCTGTAACTGTGTATTTCAATTCATTAAATACGTTATTTGAATTGAGGGAATCTGGAACGACCCTCAAGAGGTAAGTGCAGATTACATTCAACCTGTATTAGAAGATCAACTATGATGGGAAAGCTTCCCACTAATTTTGGTCAATCTCTGATTCCTTAAAAAAATGTCAGAGATTCCAAGGAAACTGACATCATCTCTGATGGTCAACAGGGAAGGGGGACTCCAAACACGTAGACTGTAAACCCCTTCATTCTCGGCAGTATTTAACCACTAGGAAAGAAGAGGGAAATGTAAAAAACTTTTATTTTATTCTTCAAATATATCAACAGACCAATGTTCAAGACTAAAGTGAACCAAATATTCAAAGTCATCAAATTACTATATTTGTATGGCTATGAAATAGCACAAAGTTCCTCCATGTACCTGAAATGCAGAGAATAGGCCCAATTACACGAGTATACCACATGACAGGAACAAATTTCTTGTGTGCGTATTTGTTATCTTATAGGATCACATCTGTAATTCTTTGAGAGATGTTATTTATTTACCTGGAGTCTTTTCACGTGTTATTTCCATCCAGTTCTTGCTTACTGGTCTTTCATGCATTATTATTGTGCTGTCAAGATATTCCTCAGGTGTTTTTTTTTTACCTCAAGATGAAATAAAAAAGATCCCTGTGGTACCTTAAAGAGTAATGCATTTATTGTAACATGATGTGTTGTGAACTGTAGTCTAGTTCATCAGATGCATGAAGTGTTATTTGGAATTTCAGGTGAATGTGTATGCGTGCATGTATGTATGTACGGAAGGCAAGAAAGAACGACCAACAGATAAGCAGTACCTTTGGTGAAGGTGGGATTTCAGAATGAGTCAGAAAGATGATAAATGCAGAAAATATATTGGCATCATTTACTGTATTTTAATCTCCTCTGACCTCATTATCTACAGTCTTATTCTATCTATGTATTCATAGAATCATAGAATCATAGAATCATAGAAATACAGAGTTGGAAGAGACCACAGGGGCCATCCAGTCCAACCCCCTGCCATGCAGGAACACCCTCAAAGCACTCCCGACAGATGGCCATCAAGCCTCTGCTTAAAAACCTCCAAAGAAGGAGACTCCACTATATTCCGAGGCAACAGATTCCACTGCCGAACAGCCCTGACTGTCAGAAAGTTCTTCCTGAGGTTCAGGTGGAATCTCCTTTCCTGCAGCTTGAATCCATTGCTCCTTGTCCTGGTCTCTGGAGCAGCAGAAAACAAGCCCTCTCCCTCCTCTACGTGGCATCCCTTCAAATATTTAAACATGGCTATCATGTCCCCTCTTAACCTTCTCTTCTGCAGACTAAACATACCCAGCTCTCTAAGTCTATCCTCATAGGGCATGGCTTCCAGGCCTCTCACCATTTTGGTCACCCTCCTCTGGACTTGCTCCAGCTTGACAATATCCTTCTTGAATTGGGGTGCCCAGAACTGGACACAGTATTCAAGATGGGGTCTAACCAAAGCAGAGTAGAGTGGTACCAGCACCTCTCTCGATCTAGACACCATACTCCTATTGATACAGCCGAGAATTGCATTGACTTTCTTGGCCGCCACATCACACTGCTGACTCATGTTCAGCTTGTGGTCTATTAAGACTCCTAGATCCCTTTCACACGTACTGCTATCCAGCCACGTGTCCCCCATCCTATATTTCTGTATTCCATTTTTTCTACCTAAGTGTAGGACATTACACTTTTCTCTGTTGAATTTCATTTTGTTAGCCTTGGCCCAGCTCTTCAATCTATCCAGGTCATTTTGAATTTTGATCCTGTCCTCTGGCGTATTAGCAACCCCTCCCAATTTGGTATCATCTGCAAATTTGATGAGCATGCCCTCTATTCCTTCATCCAAGTCATTGATAAAAATATTGAACATTTTTCATATATACTTCAAATTTTGGATTACTCTTCATGCATTTCATAAAGTGGGCTCATGTTACTATATATGTGTTAGTCTTTAAGGTGCCATACAACTCTTTATTGTTTTTGCTGCAGCAGACTCATATGGCTACTGCTTTGGAAATTTGTCGTGTTTTGAGAGCTCTTTAAAACCCACTGTCTTCCCCCCCCTTAATAATACTAATTTCAGAATTCTGGGTTGTATTACCAACATGTGGCAGAATCCTACACTGTAGGCTTTAATGCAACCCTGCCAGAATAATTTGACATCTTAGATATTTATAGGGCAGCAAAAGGAGTTAGAATGTGCACCCAAACACACAGCCTAGTCGAGGGCAATGACTACACAAAATGGAAAGGTCAGTTTGGTGGGTGATAGTGACTACATGAAACTGAAAGGCCAATTTGGAAAAGTTGTTTAAAAACCTGTGGATTCTTAAAGTGGTTGCTTAAAGTGCCATGCCCAAAAACCATATCTGTCAGACATGTTGGGGAATAATGACAGTAGAATGAGTTTTTTTACGCAATGCACACCTGTTCAGAGAATACCATTTTAGAGGCATCATTCCTTCTAGAGTACAAACTGCTTTGTGGATCAATAGGGAATAGGATTTGGCTTCAGGTAACTGCATTATTTTGTGATAGCTGTATGCTGAACTGTATGTGACAAGTTGCCGCGGATATGCATGAAGCAGTTTCAAATGCCTGCGATATATTTGGAGATTGCATGACATATCCTTTATCATTTCACAGTCAATATTTATTTGCAGACACTGAGCTCTCTTTCTGAAATCACTGTAAGACTTTGATTGTTACATTTTAATTCTCTCATAAAACTTATTAGTCGTAGGACAAACACTGAACAAGAAGTCACAGAAATTGCTGCAAAATGAAGTGCTATGTTAAAAATTTGATGCCATACTTTGAAACACATGATGAACATTTGTAGACCTTCAATTGGGGACACAATGTATTTTTGTCAGACATAGTGCTGTCCAGAGTATCAAAAAGATGTACAGCATTGTCATTCACTTTTGGAAACCCAGAAATGGTGATTGTGACCTAGGGAACTTTGAAACCTCCACATGACATAAGGCCCAACAGGTGGCAAGAACTACCAAATTATAGTTGTTTGGTGATCTAATGTTAGATTCATGGGTTACACTAGCCCATGCCCTGAGAGCCAACAGGTGATCCCTGCTCTCCTAAACCACAACTGGATGAAAATTCCAAAGGCAGAAATCATGAAATGAAGAAACGGGAAATAATACTTGGCTAAGCCTATACAGACTATCCCAACAAATACCCTGGTGGTACTCTGATGGGAAATCTAGAAAGGGTTAAGCTCTGGTCTTCAAGCATTGTGAGGACTGATGACTTCCATTTCTCCATGTCATCATTTAATCTTTCATCAGCATTAAATTTATTTACAGAGTTAAATGAAAGTACCAGTGCTCCTCCGTCAGTTAACAGTACTGGATTGCTAAGATGGTTAGGCGCCACCAAGAGATGAGAGGCAACTTCCAAGAACCCCCAGGAGATAAAAAATCTCAGCACATGGTTTGCTTCCATTTCCGGACACTTTAGTAAACATTACTGTGCTTTTGAATTGCTTGTCATCAGGTTCTCTCTGGTGTTTAGACTCCCTCACCGTATTTTTGGTATCAGACTTGGGAAAACTTTCTATGTAAAATTTCTTGCTCCTAATTAAAGACTATTATGCAATTATGAATGGCAAGTGATCTTATATTATTTATAAAACCAGCCAGATTTTAAGAGGACAGTAAGATCCAGTTTGAAAATGCTAGACTGAAAATGTTGCTGCTCAGTGCCAAGTCAATGAATGGTAAAGCAGCTCCCATTCAGGACTCAATGCTGGATGACTATGCCAGCCTGGCCTATACCACAGATACGTGGTTGGATGAAACAGGGTGAGGCTCATTTCTCTCAGCTTTGACCACTGGGATTTTCTGTGCAGAAGCAGCAGGTGAGACCTGGGCACTAGGTGCCCTACCTCACAACCTAAATGTAAGTTTGAGTGACTATCTGAAGGTGGGTGGCCAGGGTAGAGTAGGGGTTCTGCTGGGGTAGCACCCACCCGACTTCTCAATAGTCTACCTTCAGTAGTCTTGGGGGTGGTGTTGCAATCCTTTTGACTCGTGATGCCAGGGGACTTCAGCATCCATTCTGAGACTCACTATTGGGAGTGCATCAGGACTTCAAGTCCACCATACCAGCTATAGATCCATCCCAAATGGTCTCAGCACCTACTAGGCACACCCTAGACCCTGCTTTTTGGAGCTGGTTGGGATGACAGTCATCTGGGAATGGAGGAGTTTCTATAGTTTTGTTGTCATGGCTGGATCTCTACCTGGTCAGGTTTAGACTTGGCCGGGACTTGGAGACTCTGCAACAGTGGGGACTGATTAAGATGGTCTGTCCCAGTAGGCTGATGAATCCAGATGATTTCCTGACGTTTTCTGGAATTTTGCCTCGGCAGATGATTCTGTCAAATACCTTGTTGATCTCTGGAATGAGCCAACGACCAGAACAGTGGACACAGTAACTCCTGGGCATCCCTTCTCATGGAATATAGCGGTGGAGGAAAGGGAAGTATAGTTTCTTCCACTCAATGCTGACTTCTGCCCTTGAGTAGGAGATGGGCATTCCCCCTTGCTCTTGAAAACCTTGCTGCCACAACCTACTGATTTAACCCCCTTTTTTGTTCCTCAGTAGGAAGCCACCGGCAAAAAGAATCTCTAAGCTTAGAGCCCCTTTCCTCCCCCACCCTCTGTGGACGAAAGCAATTCTACCTGCAAGCGTAACTGGCAAAGGCATGTGGAGAAAAAGAATGAGCAAGGAGATCTTTAAGGAAAGATGTTTTATTCTAAAACAGGCAATACAATGATAAAAAAATTGTCTCCTCAGTGTAGCTCACTTAAGCTTTTCACATAGTAGTTCTCAAATAACCTCCCTATTTAGATGACTCCTGTGGGTTGCAGTAGGCCTCCCTTTTTTGTTATTCTACAAATCAAGAGATGTACAAAACTTATAATTTTGCTCATCTAATGCAATGGATGTCCTCATTCCTGTAAGCAAAGTGCTCTGAAGCCACGAATAATGTCTGTTGTTGTGTGCACCTTTAAGTCATTTCTAAATTATGATGACCCTAAGGCAAACCTCTCATGAGGTTTTCTGGGGTTGAGTGTATGTGACATGCCCAAGGTCACCCCATGGGTTTCTGAGTTGGGAATTAAACCCTGGTCTCCAAGGTCATAGTTCAGTGCTCAAACCACTACAGCACACTGGGGCCATTTCTGCATGATGAAGCTCTTCCGCATTGTCTTGCTGCAGTCCCGGGTCCAGAAGGGAGTGCATCAGCAATGCTCCCCTCTGCACCTGCTCGGTCCATGAGGAAGAGAATGCAATGGTGCCATGTCTTTATTCTGCAGCACAGTCAGACTTCTTCCCTTGCTGTGCTACAGAAGAAAGCATCGCCAATGCGCTTCCACATCTTCTGCATGGCCAGAAGTGACGGGAGCGCCGTGTGATTGCAGGCGCGAAACGGATTTTTTCTGTTTTGCAAAAACTGCGCAAGCGCGATGCTCCACGACAGGATGACAGGGGCGATGACATCATATGGAAGCGCAACCTGCTGACCACTGCCATTCTGTGGCAGAAACGCAACAGCGATGTCGTGCAGAAAGGGCCTGGGTAATCTTTACTGGGGCCAAATAGAACTCTTCTTAGCAGTTCCACCATCCTGTTGCAGGCCATCTGACAGGGCTCATGTATCACCAGTTAACTCCAGAGAAAGCTCAGAGATAACACTTAAGAACAGAGCTGCTTCTGTTTGCCTAGAGGAGTTATGTACTGCTTCTTCAAGAGGCAAGACACTATCATGACTTGTGTGGGAATAGAAGAGAATAGTTTCAGTTTTTGACAGTGCATGTAATACCTCCTCTGAGACCAGGAAAATCCAATTAAGTTTCTTAAAGATGCACTATGCTATACTGCAGTTGTATGTTACATATAAATGGCCTAATGAATGTGCAAATTGGTTCTTGTCACTACTGCTCAAAAGCAATTTGGAATGCTTCTGTTTTAATTTGCAGCCAGGCTTTGGATCAGGGCTTGTGTCAGTACAGTTTGTTTGCCAAGCATCAAAAAAAGCAGGTTCTATTTAAGGTTGCCCTTGTGCTGTTTTACAGTATGCTTTCAACAGAATGGCTCTTAGTAGAAAGTAATACTTGATGAGAAGAAGGGTGGCTTTATCCAGGCCTATCATGTCTTGGCTGCAGAGGGTTTCACATAAATAGTAGGCCAGCTTCATCTTCTGCCTCTCCGGCCTGGAGGGACAATCTCAGAAGCTGCTGTAAGCTTCTCATTCCCAAGCCAAAACTTATGATCTCCAGCTTTGCTTTGTCTGATTTCCGTCTTGTCACTTCTGCTTTATTACTTCTTCTGTGTTTTTATTCATCCCTCTTATTTTACAAGCAGGTCCCTGAAAAAGCTTTCTCTGGTTATGTCCTTCCTGCACTCCTGAAGAATCAGTTATCGAAATCCCAACTGGATTTCCTGCCAAATTGCTCCAAGTAGCAAAAAGCTGCTCCTTTTTCTTTCCTTTTCTTTTTGTCTTTCCCCTTCATGGGCCTTGTAGGCATCTCTGCTTTTCCTCCCTTTCAACAGATGTTTTGCATTACTGCATAGTCCTGAACAGGAAAGCAGGGGACTGTGGAATATTTTGTTGGATTAAGTAATGCAGGTCAGACTTGACTGTGTGTAGGAGACAGATAAACTTATAAAAGACTTGCTTGTTGAAGTCTTGATTTTGGAGGCTTCAAAGCAGTTACTGAGATGATTTTTTTTTCTTAATGGAGGGTGAAGGCTGATATTTTGACAAGCTATACAGACACAGACTCTGCCATTGTTGTCCTCTTGCACCACACTTATTCAGAATGGCTCAAAGTTTCTTCATGTATCTAGATCTAGGGGGAAAAATCAACCTAATGATTTTTTTAAAAGAAAATTCTTGGCCACAGGGCTTTTGAGAGTCAACATGGCATAGTGGTTTGACTACAACTCTGGATACCAGGATTTGAATCCTCACTCAGCCATGGAAACCCACTGGGTAATCTCGGGCAAATCACGTTCTCTCAGCCTCAGACTAAGGCAAAAGCAAACTCCCTCTGAACAAATCTTGCCAAGAAAACCCCATGATAGATAGGTTTGATATGTTCACCTTAGGTTTGCCATAAGTTAGAAACACAACAGGACTTTTTAAAAAAGATTTGAGAGGTCTAGATGCTGCCTGTTAATCTGACCTGCCCCTTTTCCTCAGTGTTAATCTTATTTCCTGCAGAGCATGAAAAAGTTACTCTTTTTGACTATAGCTCCCTGAAGTTCCCAGTGGCCATACTGGCTGTAGGAACTGGGAATCCTCAAAAATAAGTTTTACAAGCTCTAGTTTTGTGAGCTGGATTTAAAAAAAAAGAAAAAAGAATAGATAGGCATGGCATATTTTCAGAAACAATCTATTTAGCTTGGTGAAAAGATTCAGACACTCTGTTGATAATTTCTATTCTTTTAAGCTATTTAACAGGATTCTCTGTACACATAAGGAAGGGGGACAGACGTTCAATAATATGTAGAGTTTTAAGACTTTTAATTAGTTTTTGCAATCAGTTTTAGAAGAAATACATTTTGATCTGATAGGATTTATCTGAGTTTAG